>JADMNI010000008.1:2400000-3000000 GCA_016097105.2 Sporothrix variecibatus | reverse complement strand
GACGGCCGCGCGCGCCGATCTCGAGTCTGCCCTCGCGTCGCTCGCCGAAGACCTGGCTGACCTTGTTGAAAGCGTGCGCGCCGTCGAGGACAACCCGGCCCAGTTCGGCCTCAATGTATCCGAGGTCACGCGCCGGCAGCGTGTCGTCCAAGAGGCGAGCGCCGAGGTGGACAAGATGCGGCGAGAACTGAAAGCGGTCGTCTCCGAGGGTTTACCGGACCCCAACTCGTTTGCCATGGACGGCGAGGAAGGCGGCACCGACAACTACGCCGAGTTTGAGCGCGAGCAGCAGTTACAGATGATGAACGAGCAGGACCAGCATTTGGATGGTGTGTTCCAGACCGTGGGCAACCTGCGGCGACAGCGGACGACATGGGCCGCGAACTGGAGGAGCAGCGCGAGATGCTTGAGGTGACAGACAACCTGGCGGACCGCGTGGGTGGCCGGCTCGAAACGGGCATGAAGAGCTTGCGAACCATCATCCGGCGCAATGAGGACAAGTACAGCAGCTGTTGTATTGGCGTGCTGATCGTTGTCTTGATTGTTCTGCTTGTGCTGCTCCTTGTGCTCTAACTACGCCTTGTTGCTCCGTGCTTTGGTCTTTTTCGGTCTGTCTTTTATACGGGTTCTTTCTCAGGCGTTTTGTGCGGGATCATCCGTTGTCTATTGTTTGTTAATAAGCGACTATGTACATAGCTTTCAGTTTTACTATACCAATATACTTTTGTCCTCGTTGAGAAGGCCAATACGCCACGCTATCACCAAGACTTCAGAAGATACTCTCCAATACGGCATCAAGAAGCACGAGTCCATCCAAAAAAGGCTGTAATTTGCTGTGGTACAAAAAGGCCCAGTAGAAGAAGAAGATATCAAAGTAAACGCCCAAGTAATGCAGGCTCTTGCGTCTGATTCAAAAAGACAGCGAGGCCAAAAATGTGCAGAAGGGTAACAGACCAACGGGGCCAAAGTACACAATAAAAAAGACAAAACAATTGGACAAAAGAAAGAAAAGAAACAAAAGAAAGCTGCAAATATCCATCCCTGTTGCTATGCAACCCTCTATATCCGTTCGAGATCTAGACCGGTCTTTACATTAATCGTCATCGCCAGCACCTTGAGTGTCTCGCTGGCAGCCGATGCCTTGGGGAAACGTGCAGGGTAATCCACCAATGCGCTGCGCAAGGCCGCCACACCTGCATTACCGTAGAAGCCCAAGAATTTGGACTCGTTGTCAGCAATCATGGCCTTGAGAACATAGCACTGCGTCTCGGACATCTCCTCGGGCGGAGTATTGACGATCTGTGCGAGCGCTGTCCAGTAGACTGTTGGCGGCCATGGGCTTTCACGCTTTACACGTGAGAAGTCACGCAGCGTAATGGCGGCGAAACCGGCACCCAGACCAGTCATGCGGTCAACGTGGTACTGCTCGGCAATCCAGCGACCGTCCTCCTTGCGCCAGCCGACCTGGGCCCGGCCACGTTCCATCTTGTCGTTGCCGCGGAAGCCAAAGAGAACAGGGCACACGACGCGGTACTTTGCGATGAGCATATCAATCATCGATTTGCCCGCGCCACAAGAACTCGGCCTCCGAGTAGACCTTGACGACGGCTTGGCCAATGGCTTCGGCGGTACGCGGGTCGGCTCCGGACTCGTTGATGAACTGCGCAATGGCCGCCTTGGACAACACATTGAGCAAATACAAGTACAGAGACGGAAGCTGGGGCCCGTTTTGGAGAGCGCCTTCGACGGGCTGTGTCCGCGGCTCCAGCACAAACTGGTTCGGGTCCATCGGCTCGCTCGGCACCTCCCTCAGACCGGCCGTCAGTGTCGTGATAATCCGTGCCACGGGCACCTTGTTCTCGCGCAGACCGCCGCTGGTCAACTGGCCAAAGGACTTCCTAATGTCCCGGCGCATGTCGCCCATGCGGGCTTTCAATGCAGGGTTGGTCTTGGCCTGCTGAGAAACAAACTTGCGGAGCTCTTTGAGGTTCTTGTGCACCTCGATGTACCGATCGGCTTTGGCGGGGGGGCGCGGCAGCAGGAGCAGCAGCCTGTGCTGGAGCAGCCTTTGCCGAGCTGTTGTTGTTGTTGTTGTTGTTGTTGTCGTCGTGGTGCCGTTGGTAAAGGGAGATAGTGATGGGGACTGCGTGGCCTGCGGTGTGCCACCGAGCTTGGGTGACGGCGACACAAATGGTAACGATGCCGCATTTCCGTTCAACAAAGACCTCTGGCCCTGGGCAAAGGGGTTTGCTGTAGTTTGTGATGGCGGTTGCTGGGCTGCTGGAGGCTGTTCTTGTTTCTTGGGTGGCTCTTGAGCAGCCGCTGCTGGGGGTGGTGGTAATGGCGGAGAGGAAGCCTGTGCTGCTGCTGCCGGTGGTGGCGGAGGTGGTGCTGCAATCACAGGTTTCGGTATCGGGGCAGCTTTTTGTGCGGCCAGTCGCGCTTCATCTTCCAACTGCTTGATCTTGGCCTGCCGTTCCTTTTCGATCCGTTTGGCCTCCTCGGCGACGCGTTGCCTTCGCCGCTTCTCCTCCTCTTCAATCTCGCGCTGTGCTTCTGCCAGCTGGTGCAGGTCAAACACATGCAATGGCCGCCTTGAGCACACGGTCGTGCTCGCGCTGGGCCTCGGCGTAGTTGCGGCGGTGCGCCTCGGGCGAGTTGCGCGACTCGAGGAGGAAGTCGGAGATCTCAGGAGGGTCGGACATGGGATACGCGACGGAGTGGCGCCACGCCGGAGCGGGTGAGGCCCTAGCCGTACGCGGCCGCGGTGGCGAGGAGTTGGCCATCGCGGTTGGAGGGGAGATGCCGTCGAAGGCAAGACGGATAAGAGAAGGAGAAATGAAGGGAGGTGAAAGTGACGATATTGATGTCTATCGCATAGCTTAAGAACCAACGATGATTCTAATATTAGTAAGAACCCAGCGGATTGTCATAAACGGGTATCAACGGTCGGCAGCCGTTTGTGCTGTTGAGGCGTTGCAAGGGACGTGGAATCGCGACGTGCAATGCCAAAATAGACCTTCAATTGCGGCCAGCATAAAGTGAGGTGTCGATTTTTGTTGGTTCGCTCTTGTTGCACGCGGCGTCGTTTTTTCCCGTCCCATCTAGCGCGTTGCCATTGAGAGTCCTCCAGTCAGGCCGCTTTAGGCCTCGAGCAACCCCATAGGCCAGCCGCTTGCCGCTTGTAGGTACTTAGCTCCTTGTAATCATCTCCCGATAAGATAGTCATCCCCGTTGAGAATACCATGATACTTCCAGGTTACAGGCCTTGTGATCCCCCGCTACATGCGCTACCGCCGCTAGGAGCCGCTGGTGTGTCCGCTGGATGTCCCGCTGATTGCCCGCTGAATGTGCCTCGAATGGCTTTCCAGGTACCGGAGAATAGCAGAGCGTGTGATGGCCCGTCGATTAGGTCGATTACTGGGAACTGCCGTTGGTTCCTTCCCAACAGCTGCTTCCCAAACAGCGCTCAACCGCCCACTGCTCCAACGCTCCTGCCTGAGCTCACCCCGTCTCCTCGTATTAGGACCAAGCTCGAGGGCCACTAGGGCTTTCTGCCGGGCGGTCAGGAGGTCGTTGCTACAGGGCCAAAGCTGCGAAAAAGCGGGGCACTTGCAGTTTACGGCATCGACTGCGCTGCCCAGAAGCAACAAGGCCCGCACCAAAAGCCCACAGGTGCCCGCACAAGGAGGAAAAGCCCCACTCCCACACCCACTCAAGACAACCAACACACGCTGACCAGGGAGAGCAGGAGGCGACAGGAGGAGAAGGAAGGAGCAGGAAAGAACAGAGAACAGAGAATAGAGAACAGGAGGTGCCCAAATGGTCCAAAAAGCCAGAGCTGGGGCAACGACGTCTCCATCACACCTTCCCAGCATCACCATATTTCTCCTCCGCTCTTTCCTTCTTCCCTCTTTTCCTTCTCCTCCTTCCTTTCCTTCTCTTTCTCCCCTTTTGCATTCGCATTTGTTTTCGTCAACTTCCTTCCTTATCCAGCCATCCCTTCATTCTGTTTCCTTCTTTCATCCCGTCTTTCCTTCTGCAACCAGTGCAGGGCCTCTCCTTCTCTCTCAGTCCTGAGTATCGCTCCCGCTGTTGCTGTGTCTGTGCAAGGCCGCGTGGTCGCTGGTGCTTCCCCCTCCCCCCTTTTCCCATCCGGCAGCTTCCCATCCACCGCCCGCAACCTGCATCTGCAGCCGTTTGCCTCGCATCACCCATTGTCGTCAATTCTTCAGCTTCGTTTGACCACTGAACCATCCGTCACTTCGCCTTTCCCCGGGCCCAGTCGATCGCCTGTTCACGGGTTCCATTTTTAACTACAAAAAAGACACATCGTTTTGCTTCATCAACTATTCAGCTACCCAACCATCAACAATTCAACCATTTCCCCACGACAGCTTGCCCCTTGCTTCTCGAACCTGGCCTGTCTTTGTCAATCGTACAGCAGCATCTCAATTCCCATCCATCATTTAGCTTCGATCGATTGATCATTGCATCCCATTTCATCTCGAGTCCGACCAACCGTCTCATCGACAGAAACCCTCCTTACAGAGCATCAAGCATCGAGCATCGAGCATATCGTCGGCATCGCTCCATCGCAGCTCTTCTCTCCTTGAGCTTCGTACGGACTCTGTCCAGACCCGTCCATCGTCATGGATAATCAACAGAAACCCGCCCACCGGGGGCGTCCCCGGGCCGACTGGCCGCCGTCTTCACATTGCGCACCGGCGGAGCCCGTCTGAGATGACGCCGCTGGTTAGCATGTACACCAACGCAAACAGTACGTATTTACCTTCATTCTCCGTTCCTGTTCCCACTTCTCTTATTCGATCTTCATCTTTCGCCTCTTCCCTTTCTTCTCATCTTCTTTCTCATTGTCTTCGGTGTCACCTGGCCTCCTTGTTGTCCGTATCGGCCGAGCTTCATGTGGCCCAGTGGCCCGGCTGCCTTGGGCGCTTTGACACCTGTCTCATCTCTCCCCCCCATCTGTCTCCATCTGTCTCCATTTGTCTCCCCTCTGTTTCCCCCCTTGGAGCCTCCCCTACCTCCCCTACCTCCCCCAAAATAGCTCACGGAGCAACACCACATCCCTGCCGAAGCTAACAGCTCTCCTCCCTTTTTTCTACAGTGACCCCCGCTATGCTCCAACAGCAGATCGAGGCGCTGCAGCAGCAGCAGCAGCAGCTTCAACATTTTGCCAACCTGAACGGTGGCATCCTCCCCAACCAAGCCATCGGCGCAGGCGGTGCTTTCCCCATGCAGCCGTCAACATGTCGCCGCAGGCCGGCTTCCAATTCCCGGCTCAGCAGCAGCAGCAGCAGCAGCCAGCCCGCAACAAAACATCAACCTCGGCATGCTTCCCCAGCAGACCCACTCACATCGCCGTAATCAGTCGGCTCTCCCGGGCATGGGTATGGGCCCGCCGCCCGCCCCGTCATTTCTGGCGCCTCTGGCTCTGCCTTTGGCAACTTTGAAAGCCGGCCCACGCCCGAGAGGTGGCGGCCCGAGCTCTCGTGGAGGCCGTGGTGGCGGCGGTCCTGGTGGCGGACACCAGCGCCGTCATTCGCTTGTTGTTGCCGATGCCCGTAAGGCGGCCGAGATTGCCCAGCAAAAGCGTACCACCTCTGCCTTCCAGTTCCCTGCTCCTGGCGCCGCCGCCGCGGCTTCGTCCACGACTGCTGCCAACGACAGTAAGCCTGAGGGCGATATTGTCGTGGATGGCCAGAGCAACCCGACCCCTCCTCCTGCCGCCTGCACCTGGTCGGCGGCCGTGGTGGTCACGGCCGCAGCCAGAGCATGGCTGTTGGTCGTGGCGGCGGCGGCCTTGGCCGTGGTGGTATGGGTAACTACCAGGCTGACTCGCTCAGCGGCACGCATGACTTCCAGCGCCGCGGCGGTGGCAGCCATGCGCGCACCAAACGTCGCGCAACTTTGACAGCAACTGGCGCAACCAGGCTTCCGCCGCTGGCCAGGATGGTAAACAACAACAACGGCCAGCAGCAGTCTCAACAGCAGCAGCAGCAGCCCCTTCAGCCCCAGCAGCCCCAGCAGGGCTTCCAGCCCGGTCACCGTTCGCGTGCTTCGGTTGGCGGTGGCCAGTCCATCAGCTCAATAAACGCGTTCCCTCAGCTAATGCAGCTCCCCGGCGGCCAGATGATGATTCCCGGCGTCTTCCCTGGCCAGCAGCAGATCAACCCGCTTAACCAGCTCCAGTTGAGCCAGCTGCAAGCCATGCAACAGCTCAACGCGCAGCAGTTTCTCGGTCTGCAAAAACAGCCAGCACGCCGCCCAGGGCCAAAACCAGCAGAACCAGAACCAACAGCAGCAACGCAAAGACTCTGTTCACGCCCTACATTGCCCCAGGCCAGTCTGCCTCCTCTCCTGAGGCGACGGCTCTCTTGTGCAAGGTATTCTCCGTGTCAACAAGAAGAACCGTAGCGACGCCTATGTTACGACCATTGACGGCGAGCTGGAAGCGGACATTTTCATTTGCGGTTAGCAAGGACCGCAACCGTGCTCTGGAGGGCGATCTTGTTGCTGTTGAGCTGCTCGACGTCGACGAGGTCTGGAGCCAGAAGAAGGATAAGGAGGACAAGAAAAAGCGCAAGGACATCACCGACACCCGCTCTGGCTCCACTAACGGTAACGGCGACAATAACGGCGGCTCTGGCCTTAACAACGGTGGTGGCAGCATCAACAATGGCAGCGAGGGCGGCATCCGTCGTCGTGGTAGTTTGCGCCAACGGCCGACTCAAAAGAAGAACGACGATGTCGAGGTCGAAGGCCAGAGCCTCCTGCTCGTCGAGGAGGAGGAGATCAATGACGAGCAGAAGCCCCTGTTTGCTGGTCACATTGTTGCCGTCGTCGAACGCATTGCCGGCCAGATGTTCTCTGGCACTCTTGGCCTGCTGCGTCCCAGCAGCCAGGCAACGAAGGACAAACAGGATGCCGAACGCAACAACCCGCGCCACGGCGACAACCGTAACCAGGACAAGCCCAAGATCGTGTGGTTCAAGCCGACCGACAAGCGCGTGCCTCTCATCGCCATCCCCACGGAACAGGCGCCTCGTGACTTTTGTTGAGAAGCACCAAGACTACGCCGATCGCATCTTTGTTGCCTGTATCAAGCGTTGGCCCATCACGTCTCTGCATCCCTTTGGTACTCTAGTCGAGCTGCTTGGCCACATGGGCGAGGTGAAGACTGAGACCGATGCGCTGCTGCGTGACAACAACTTCGCGTCGGACGAGTTCTCGGATGCTGTCCTGCGCAGCATCACCACCGACTGGGGCACCTCGGGCCCCGCCAAGGAGGACACAGCGGATCTCGAGGGCCGCCGCGATTTCCGCGACGAGAAGACGTTCACGATCGACCTCGATGGTAGCCCCAACCTGGGCAATGCTGTGCACGTGAAGACGGGCACCGACGGCAAGATCGAGATCGGTGTCCACATCCCCCACGTCGCTCACTTTGTCAAGGCGGGCTCTCTGGTGGAGCGTGAGGCCAAGAAGCGCGGCACCAGCGTGCACTTGCTGAACCGCACCTGCGCTCTACTACCGTCGCGTCTGTCCACAGACCTGTGCTCGCTTGTGCCCGATGAGGACCGCCTGACGCTCAGTGTTGTCTTCCAGGTCGATGCCCACACGGCCGTCGTCGCTGACGAGGACATTTGGGTCGGCAAGAGTATAATCAAGAGCAACGGCAAGCTGTCTCTGTCCAGCATGAACGAGGCCTTGACCAAGGGCGACTCGTTTGAGAGCGCCGCGGCCGCTGCCAAGGACATTCAGATCCTGCGCCTGGTGACCGACAAGTTCCGCGAGGCACGCCTTGGTTCGACCGGCGAGCCGATGGCGCCGCTCCGCCTGATCCAGCAGCTCGATGACGAGAACATCCCCATTGAGCACAACATCTTCGACACGACGCCCGCTGTGGAACTGGTCGAGGAGCTGATGCACAAGGTCAACGCGCACATTGCCAAGTTGCTGGTCGAGGGTCTGCCCAAACAGGCCATCCTGCGCCGCCACGCCACGCCCAACCCGCGCCGCCTGCAGACGATCGTTGAGCGCCTGACGGCTCTGGGCTACGATATCGACACGACCACGAGCGGCACTCTCCAGAACAGCCTGTTCAAGGTTGAGGACTCGGACATCCGCAAGGGTATGGAGACCTCTCTGGTCAAGTCTATGCAACGTGCCAAGTACTTTATCAGCGGCGACAAGAGCCAGCAGCTCTGGGCGCACTACGGCCTCAACCTGCCCGTGTACACGCACTTCACGGCGCCTACGCGCCGCGTCGTCGATATCATGGTCCAGCGCCAGCTCCAGCTGGTTCTGGCCAAGGAGACCGAGGGCTACGAGGACGATACCCTGGCCAAGACGGTCGACATGTGCAACGTCAAGAAGGACTCTGCCCAGAACGCCCAGGAGCAGAGCGTGCACATTGACTCTTGCCGTATCATGGACAAGAAGCGTCTCGAGACGCACGGCGATCTGATCTCGGAGGGTATTGTGCTCTGCGTGTACGAGTCTGCCTTTGACGTGCTTATCCCTGAGTGGGGCTTCGAGAAGCGCGTGCACTGCGACCAACTGCCGCTGAAGAAGGCCGAGTTCCGCAAGGACAAGCGCGTTCTGGAGCTGTACTGGGAGAAGGGCGTGACCAGCTCCTCGTACGTTCCCGAGGACGAGCGTGTCAAGTCGGGCCCGTCCACGCGCATGCGCAACGCCGCGTCGGCGCAGCAGCAGCACGAGGAGGCCGAGCGCCAGCGTCGCGAGCGCGAGGAGGCTGCCCGCAGACAGATCGACACCGGCACGATCTCGACCGACGACACAGACGCTCTCTTTGACGATGATGAGGACAACGGCTCTGATATTACGGAAGCCATGGCCGGCGCGTCGCTTGCAGAGCGCCCGACCCAGAGCGTGCCCGGCTCGCCTTCGCGCCTCGAGGTCAGCGGCGGTGCGGACGCCGCCCTCCAGCGCGCCCGCTCCGACTCGCGCGTGCCTGCGTCAGAGTCGCCCGAGTCCCGCCTTACGGACAAGGAGAAGTACCTCAAGCTGTTCAAACTGCGTGAGGAGGGTGGCGAGTACATCCAGGATGTGACGGAGATGACACGTGTGCCCATCATCCTCAAGACGGACCTCAGCAAGAGCCCACCGTAAGTTCCACCTTTTTTTGTCCTCTTTTGACACAGACATAACACCATACTAACTTATCTAGGTGCCTGACCATCCGCTCCGTCAACCCGTATGCCCTGTAGAGTGAGGATATCGCGGAAAATATCGCAGACGAAAATACACGAAAAAGAAAGATTGAGGGACTTTTTATACGCAATTTGACAGACTTTGGTTGCTGCCAAACGTGCTCGAAAAGAGAAGAGGCGTACCTTGGGACAGCAATATAAGTTTGCAAAGACTGGAAATGAAGAGCACAAGCCCTGCCCGACTTCAGAGACTTGCTCACTCGGTCGACTCTTGGTTTATCTACATTCTTTTGGGTACAGCCGTGCGGTGTGGTGTGTTGTCGTCTTTTAACTGGTTATTCACAAAAAGAAAAAATGTTTTAGTCGTTATTTTTAATTCCTGTCCTGTCCTATTCTTTTTTTTGTTGTTGTTTTACCCTGTTCTGTTTTGTTATTGTTTTGCAGTACCCCTTTTGTGTTTTTCATGTTTTGCTGTTCTCGTTTTGTTTTTTCAACATACAATCCCCTACCTATTACTACGTATTGGAGCAACAAAAATTACATACCCCTTCTACTCTTTTATCTCGGTTATCAAATCTGTGCACAAACAATACCGCGTTGCATAGTATTGAAAAAAACGATGCAGAGTGGAACTTGGATATATATGCTCGACGAGTGTCCAAGTATATACCAAGATATTTTTATAAGAAAGATACCAATAAACGGAGAATTTCTGTATCAATTAAGCAATATTCATGAAGAGTGCCATAATTGTTTATTATTGTTGTCGCTTTCTGAGCAAAAAGGAGCTGCACATATATTTCGGTATCTTTCTTGGGCAAATTTGTCCTTTTTATGTGACGCATCTAAAAGCACGTTGGTTCTCGAGTTGTAGCCCGACTATTAATGAGCAGGACCTCAGATGGTGATGATGTGGTCAGCTATCCGTCGATTTCTCTTTCTCTCTGTGATTCTGTCCTTGTCGCCCTTTTAGTTTAGCCTAAGCATCAAGAGTTGTGTCAAATCTATCGAGCATCAACGTCGATGCGACAGTTGATCGACGAAAACGCGGGAAGACTGTCAACTATTTTCCAGAGCCTCAAGTCGAGCGCATTGATACTTCGGATCACGGCAACGACGTGCATATAGACTACTTCTAAGTGTGTCCGTTGTCCGTTGGTTTCTTTTCTTCCATCTTTGCTTGTCTGCGCCGCACAACGACACGAGATGAAAGCGAGGTCGAAAAAAACGCAAGTATGGAAGAGAATGGCAAGCATAATGACGATAATATAAATTAGTTCGATGTGGGTTGCTATTTCATGTCGTAAAACTTCAAGTACAATTATTGTCGTGAATTTTAAATCCATTTCTATGGTTTATTTCTTTTACTTCATGTTTTTTTTCTTCTTTTTTTTTTCTGTTTTGTTTGTTTTTTAATAAAAAACAGAAAGAAAAATAACAAAAAATCATTTAGCTCCAATATAATAATCTATGAAAAAGCAAACTTAAAAAAACTGTCAATGCTCTTTACTTATCCTGTAAAAAAGAATGCATCTTAGAATAAAAAGTAAATACATAGTTTAACTTTTGTCTACAAACACAAACAACAAACACAACACACGACTTTGTCCGAACTTCTCCATTTGTCATCTCGATCTCAAGATCTAATATTTGACCTCTAGCTTCTCAATTCCACACGTTTTGCAGAAAGCCTTATTCCTTCTTCAATGGGCGCTTGTACTTTTACATACAGAGTTGCCTTCGCTTGTACATAACAAACACTATGAAACTTCCGGCTATATTAGACTTGGCCATTCTCTATGTATGGTGCACCCCTACTCCCACCTCCGTACCCCGTCACAATGCAGCCCTCCCTCTGCCCTCCTGCCCTGTCTCCATTTTTTCGAGTTTAAAACGAGATCCATCTGTGTTCATCCTCTCCCTTTTCGGTCACATCTGCCAGGGCCCTGGCCTTGTCGGCTCGGCTCCCGAGCTTATCTGTATTTTTTGCAGTGTTCTTTTGTTGAAGAACCCTGTCCTCGGACAACGGAAAGCGGAACGAAGAACTTCCATCCAGAGTTTATGGGCAGCGGCAAGGAGTAGCCAAGCCTGCCAATGCTGACAATGTTTCCAACAAATGCCCTTCATTTTATGGAAGAGGGCGTTTGCAACCATTCTGTAAGTGTTCATCGCGACATATAGAACAAAACAAAGTCAAATCATGACTTCCGTACTGCGGTCGTAGAAAAAGACACGGAGAAATATATTGAAAATCCCGAGAGACAGAAAATGATTAATGAGAAAGGACGCGAAATATGGTCATCATGAGGGCATTTTTAATCGTTGGCCACCTGCATGCTTGTCAACTGACACGGTCCGTCTGTGGCCCGCCGTCAGACCTGCAGATGAGCCAAATCTACGGATCGCGACAACGTAGGTAGAGAAAATGTTCAGTCCGCTGATGTACTTTGTATTTGCACATACAGATAAGATAGTTCACCCTATGTGCCTATTTTGCCCCCTCATCGCTCCTTCCTTGTCTGTCAACTTGCTCCTTCCTCGTTGTTTGCTGCATTAGTTAAGCATAGCCTACTTCGCACTACCACCTCGAGCCCGGGCAATAGCACCTTTATTATGTTCTGTCACGACGCTTTCTTGACGTTCACATTACAGCATCGAGCTTGACAGAGCTTGCGTCGTCTTCCCAAGAGTTTTGCGCCGGATTGGACACAGTCCGCGCGCCCGAAACTGCGCTGAAACCGCGCCGAGTCACAAAGAGTGGGATGGGGGAAGGAACGAAGGGGGAGGGAAGGTACTACCCGTGTAAGATGCTACCCGTGCCACCCCTGTTTTGAAGCCCCCCACATGGAAGCCGAAGCTTCTTTTCTGCAGGGCAGGCACGCTGCAGAAAAAGAGCAGAAAAGAGCAGGAGCAACTCAAAAGCAACCCCAGAAATAAAATTAGAAAGGAAAGGAACAAGAAACCTTACTTTTGGCAGGTGCGACAACCAAACTCAAAGTACGACGTAATTACTCCGTGCTCCGTTCTTCACCTTGATGATACTTTGTACTTGAAAACCCCCCATTTTTTCACTTTCATCCCAAAGCGCGGTTGCACCCTCAAAGGGGAAGGGGTTTCTGTGTTTCGTGTTTCTTTGATCTCTGATTGGCCCGTTGCAACGTCCGAGCCTCATTTACACCAGCATCGAGCCCCCCAAACTACTACATCACAGCTCGATGTTCTCGGCAGCGTTTTAATTTTGTGCCTGCTTTTCTCATTTTCTTGACGGGGCATCTGGGCATCGCCTAAAGATTATCCAATCTTGGCTCACAGCCCTGACAGAAACGTCTACTACGACGTTCTCAGTCTCCCACTGCAGGGATCTGCCGCGTGTGTCCTGCCATCTCAAATCTGGGCCCAATCTGTGCACTCTTTTCTTTCTGTCCCCTTCTCTCTCACCATGGCCCCTTGGCATCCCTGGAACTCTTTTTCGGGAGCGTCTTCTTCCACTCTTCCCTGTCTGCTGCCTCCAGTGTCCAGCTACCCCATGCATTGCACAACCTGGCTCTTCTGCCCGCAAGCCAAGTGTGCCGAGCCCATCATTCAGTCTGGGTGCTGTAGTTTATTTTTTGTCTCTTCTGACAGGACACTCTATCTGCGCTCAGTGTTCCCTATGCTCTCTCTGTGCTTCGTCCCCTGGACCCGCCTTTTGTTTATCCATCTGGCACCTTTTGCACCGGCCCTGTCAAGCTGTCGCAGGACGAGCCTGTCCCATGTCTTGGGAAACCGTTGCTCGGATCGGGAATGAGCCGTCTGTCTCTCTCTCTCTCTCTGTGTAGCTCTCTCTATTTTCTACCGTCTATTATCGTAGTGCAAGTCCGCCTAGACTGCCCCTTCGTCTCTTGTCTCTTGTCTCTCCTTGACCCCTGTCCCCCTCTTTCACTGTGCTTTTCCCTTTTTTGTTCCTTCCCGTACCGGTTCAACCTCTGCACCCCTTTCCGGTCTTGGCTTTCTCTGGGTGAGGGAACCACGAAGTGACAGAAAACTATCGTATATCCCACCTTTGCTGGTTTTCCTTTTCTCCTTTTCTTTCCGCCCCTTCCCTCCTCTTTTTTTCCCCTTCCCTTTTTCCTTCTCTTCTTTTTTTTCATCTCACGATATATGTGTTTTCCGTTCATCGTCTCTCTTTTTCCACCCTCCCCCTTTCCTTTCTTTTAGAGAACCCCAAAAGCGCTGGTCGGCTTTCCTGGGCATCGTTTTGTTTATTCGCTCTTTTAAAACCACGGTCTTTTTACGACAAAACCTTTTCAACTTACAACAACTTTTTAATACAATTTCAGAGTGTGCACCCCGGAGGGCAGCTTCTTGCAACAACAGGCTGGTCTTGTCTACGATTCACGACAGTTCGAATTTGAAAATATAAAATCAAAAGAAAAACCCAAACAACAACCCAACATAATGCCTTCCATCATCAAGACAGCAGGCCTCGTGGCCGGCCTCATCGCCGCTGCATCCGCATTACCATCCGTTCCCAAGCTCAGCGCCTCACAATTGAAGATGTACGAATTCGGCAAGCGTCAAAACGCCGCAGCAGCCGCTGCTGGTCTGACAGATGTTGATATTCTGCAGTTGTATGTCTTCCTGTCCCCCCGTCTGATTTTTGCTTATTTTTGCTCAATCTAACAATATGACAGCGCCCTCACGCTTGAGTGGCTCGAGGCTTCCTTTTACCAGCAGGGTTTCGCCAAGTTCCCCGCCTCCGACTTCACCGCCCTCGGTCTTACCCAGCAGCAAGTTACCGATCTTCTCGGCGTCGGCACCAGCGAACAGGCTCACGTCTCGCTTCTCCAGTCCGCCATCGCCCAGGCCGGTGTCAAGCCCGTCGAGCCCTGCACGTACAACTTTGGCTTCACCGATGCCAAGTCCATGGTCGCCACGGCCGGTGTTCTTGAGAACATTGGTGTCTCTGCCTACCTCGGTGGTGGCCCGCTGATTTCTTCGTCCTCGATCTTGTCGACTGCCGCTTCGATTCTCACCATTGAGGCCCGTCACCAGACGTTTGTCCGCGTCGCCACCGCCGCTGCCGCCGCT
The DNA here is from genome assembly GCA_016097105.2 of Sporothrix variecibatus. Classification (NCBI taxonomy): domain Eukaryota; kingdom Fungi; phylum Ascomycota; class Sordariomycetes; order Ophiostomatales; family Ophiostomataceae; genus Sporothrix; species Sporothrix variecibatus. Next base: position 2,985,733 of record JADMNI010000008.1, on the reverse strand, counting down.
CCCGGTGCCTTTGACACTGCTCTGTCGCCCAAGCAGGTCTTCTCGCTGGCTGCACCCTTCATCACGTCCTGCCCCGAAGGCTCCAACCTGATCCTAACCGCTTTCCCCGCCCTCACCATGGCCGCCGGCCAGTCTGCCGTTGCCACCGTTGGTGCCACCATCCAGCTCGAGTCTTCGGCCGCCTCCACGGCCCAATTCTGTGCCTTCACCAACGGCAACATTGCTGGCGGCACTGCTTTCTCGGCCTTCACACCCGGTGCTGGCTGCACGATTCCCGGCCAGGGCGAGCTGGCAGGCATTGCATATGTCAACCTGGTGTCCCAGGCCCCTCTTACGGGTGTGATTACAGACGACATTATTGTTGCCGGTCCCATGGTTCTGCAGATTTCGTAGAGAGGAGGACAATAAGGGAGGGGAATAAATAGAAAATGGGAGTTGGACCCAATCGTTTGGACAGGACCTTGGTTTTTTTCTCACTCTATTCTTTCCCCTTTCCTGTCTCTCGCTCCGTTTTCTTTTCTCTCTCTTTCTCTTTTCCAGGTTACTTTAGACGAAAATGAGGATCAATCGATCTTTTTGGGGACAGACTTTTTCTCTTTTCTTTTTCTTTTTCTCTTTTAATTCCTTATGTCTTAACTCTCTTCTTATTATATCTTTATTTTTGTAGCCTTTATACTTTGTTTTCCTCATATTTCTCTTCTCTTATACTACTACTCCATTTTAGTATACCTTTTCAATTTTCAATTACCCCTTTTGTTTACTTTACTTTCACAGAGCAAGATAAGATGACGAGCAATAATTGAAAAATGATAAAGAAAGACGTCAAGACAGACGGGAAAAAATGAGAAAGACAAAATATATTGATTGTTCTACACAATGTTGACCTGACCTGTCCTCAACGCCAAACTGATACCAGTTGTATGCCCATCGTGACTCATGCATCATCCCTTCAAAACAAAGCAATACAGCTCAAACCACCCCCGCCTACCGTCGATGCCCGCTCCGTAGCCCTTCCCACGACGCGTGTCTCCGCATCGAAATCACGGTCCTGTGCGTCCGGCGCCTACCCTCGCGATGCCTCTAGCTTCCAGTGTAAAGCGGCTCGGATGCAGATGCAGTTCCGTGCTTCCCGTGTCCCCGATTCTGTCTCTCCAGGCCCGCCTTGGCATCCCGCACCAGCGTCTTGGCCTCTTCTACTTCAACACCGTCCAGACAAAGCTCCGACGCCAGCATGATGGCCGTCTCGAATTCTTCCGACTCCAGGGCCGCACGCGCCAGCCAAAGACGTGCCTTGCTCGTCGCTGGTGTGACGCCTGTGCCTTCGTTGCCGTTGCCTCCACCACTGTTTCCACCACCTCCTCCTCCTCCGTTGCCGCCGCCACCATTGTCGTAGTCGTCGTCATCGTCAGGTCCTGCGCCGCCCATAGACTCTCGGTGAAGAGCCACGGAGTCGCCCAGATTCGCGTTACCTCCACCACCTGGATCTTGCTCGCCCTCTTCTTGTGCCATGCAGAGCTCCATGTACGACTTGGCTTCTTCGTGGTCGTCGAGCTGGTCGTACATGATGGCAATTTGCAACAGAATCTCCGGGTCCATGTAACCAGGCGCTGAGCCACGGCCAGGGTTGCCACCGGGCCCACCAGCCGATTCGTAGTTGGCATCGGCCAAAAGGGCGCGCTTGAGTGCTTTGATGCCGTCGCGTGGCCGTCCAATCTTTTGCAGGCACGAGCCCACGGCCATCCACATCTTGCCGTCCCATGGCCGCAAGCCTGCGGCCTTCTTGTAGTAAAACAGCGCATACGTGTGCTGCTCGAGCACCTCGTACGTCTGACCCAGACCGTACCAAGCGCGGTAATCTCGTCGGTTGACGTCGACTGCCCGCCGGTACGACTCAATAGCTGCAATGCGTGTTCTTCAGCTCGACGTACTCGTGACCCATCAGCGTCCACGCCGAAAGGCACGCCCGGTCAAGCGCGAGCGCCCGTCGGAAGTACTGCACCGCCTTTTCGTGTGCCGACATGAGCGAGTAGTAGTTGCCAATCACGACACACGTCTCGGCCCGAAACTTGTCGAGACTTTGGCAAAGATGTGCCAGGAAGGCCAGCTTGGGCCGCATGTTAAGCACATACAGGATGTTGGAGTAGTGGTCGAGCGAGTCAAGTCGGTGTGGATGTTGTGCAAGCAGTGTGCTGAAATGTTGCTCGGCTGCGATGAGGTCTTTACTGTGGTACGCCAACAGAGCGTTGCATGTGAGCAAGAACGACGAGTTAGGGAAGATGGACAGCAGCTGCTCGACCGAGGTCGCCAGGTTGTGGCCCTGCTGGTATAGCTCGAGGGAGGCGTGCAGGTGGAAAATGAACGAGACAATGTTCTGCGGCAGCCGTGGCGCAATCTTGTTGAGCTCGTCCACGCGCGACAGCAGCATCGTCATCTCCTGCCAGCAGCCCCAGTTCATCGGGAACCGGTGCACGCTGCGGATAAACCACTCCATAGCCTCCTTTTCGTTCTTTTCTTTGGCCAAGACCATGCCATAGAGATACTCGAGCCAGCCTTGGCTGACAACGCGCTCTTCGTCCTCGTCCATGCCCACCATGTTCTGGTCGAACCACGTCTGCAGATACGCACTAATCACCTGCAGCTGCCGATTGACAACGTCGCCTGTGTCCTGGGGCCCCATTATCATCTCTGCATCCTCGTCCTTTTTCTTCTCGCCCGCAAGCATCTTGGCGTAGAGTGCGAGGAACAGGCTCTTTTGGCTCAGCTCGGGCAGGCTGCCCACGTCCACTGGCTCTGCATCGTCAAAGGGTGTCCGCATTGGGGCGTCGACGTCTTGTGAGCGGCCATCACTGCCGGCTTTGCTCGTGAAGCTTCCTGACTGGTTCAGCTTTGTGTTTGCCCGGCCTCCTGCCATAGTGGAAGCCGGCACTGGATTGTCGCCAAAGAGGTCTGGGTGAGCCTGGCGGTACGACGACAGCACGCCTGCCATCAAGGAGTCGGGCAGGAAGACGGCGGCGCAGCGGTCGTATTCTCGACAGTCGAAAAAGGCCTTGGCTAGTAGGTATTTGTTGATTTCGGCAGCCTCGAGTCGTGCTTCGGCGGGGTCGACATTTTGCGTGACGAGGAGTGGTGGCGGCGTGGCGGATGGGGGAGGTTGATGTTGGTGTCGACGGCCGATTCTGGGATGGACGTCAACAGTTCGGCGGCCCTGGATTATTAGAAAATAAAACAAATAGGAAAAGCTAGTATAAGAAAGACTCACCACTTTGCAGATTGGTAGAGACAGCGCTCAGAGCACTTGACGACGGCATCCTGCAGTGCCGACCGCAGCTGCAGCGTCTCCTGCTTGTTCAAGGCCATTGGTGCTCACACCGGACCGGTTGTTCAAGATGTCGCGTTCAAACCGAGTGGGTGTCGAAATAAGTTGGGGGTCGAGTATAATCTTCTCTTTGGTTTGCTGTTGCTTTGCTGTCGCTCGCTGGACCGTTGGCGGGGACGCGTCGAGTGATGCGATTGTTGATGACCTCGTAGTCGCGTGGTCAGTAACCGAGTCGCGTTGTTGAGCTTGATGGTGGCGTGGATGGAGAGGTAATGTCGTCTTCTCAAATTGCCCAAATCTGCACCTCCGTGCATTTGTTGTGTTCGTGATGTCGTTGTCTCCCTGGTAATCCGGTTGCTCTTTCCTCTCGCAAGCGCGTCGCCGGTGTCTTAGCTGTCGCGGGAAGCTACGACGGACAGCAGTGGACCCACCACCACACAAGTGCCTTTTCTGCCGCATTCCCTCCCGAGCCTCCCAAGCATTTGGGCAGCTCGTCCCCTCCTGCCGAAAACAATCTCACCGCCTTTGTACCTTGCCCCTGGCCAAGCAGGTGCAACCCCACCAAAACGAACCGCCAACACCGCCTAGTCAATTGAGACCCCTAATTAGCCCCAACGAGAAAGAGAACCCCCCTTCTTCGCTCCGAATTCGTTTTAAAGAATAGCAACGAGTCTTTGCATTCTTCTTTGCTCGCCGCCCCGGTACCGACACCACTGTTTAAAGGACGACACCTTGACCTCTCGATCCTCCTCTCTCGATCTTCACGACAGTCTCACCTCGCCTCCCAACACCCCCCACCAATCCTTCACTATGGCGCAAAGAACGACGCTCCAGGAGTTTGAGGCGATCTTCCCTAAGCTCGAGGCCACGCTCCTGGCCCACGCCCAGAAGTACAACCTGCCCGCCGAGCACCTCGCCTGGTACAAGCAGTCTCTCGAGATCAATGCTGTCGGCGGCAAGTGCAACCGTGGCATGTCCGTGCCGGACTCGGTGTCCATTCTGCTCGGCCGTGCCCTGACGGAGGACGAGTACTTCAAGGCCGCCACGCTCGGCTGGATGACGGAGCTGCTGCAGGCCTTCTTCCTCGTGTCTGACGACATTATGGACAGCAGCATCACCCGCCGCGGCAAGCCCTGCTGGTACCGCCACGAGGGTGTCGGCATGATTGCCATCAACGACGCCTTCATGCTCGAGTCGGCCATCTACACTCTACTCAAGGAACACTTCAAGACGCACCCGGCCTACGTCGACCTCATTGAGCTCTTCCACGAGGTCACTTTCCAGACCGAGATTGGCCAGTTGGCCGACCTGCTGACCGCACCCGAGGACAAGGTCAACCTCGACAACTTTAGCATGGACAAGTACCGCTTCATTGTCATTTACAAGACGGCCTACTACTCCTTCTACCTGCCCGTTGCTCTGGCTCTGCACATGCTCGAGCTCGGCACCCCGAGAACCTCAAGATTGCCGAGTCTATTCTCATTCCCATGGGCGAGTACTTCCAGATCCAGGACGACTACCTCGACAACTTTGGCCTGCCCGAGCACATTGGCAAGATCGGCACGGATATTATGGACAACAAGTGCTCGTGGCTCGTGAACCAGGCGCTGCAGCTGGCCACGCCCGAGCAGCGTGCCGTTCTCGAGGAGCACTACGGCCGCAAGGACAAGGACAGCGAGGCCAAGGTCAAGGTGCTGTTCAACGAGCTGCAGCTGGAGCAGCGCTACCTGGACTACGAAGAGAAGGTTGTGGGCGAGCTGCGCACGCAGATTGGCGGCATTGACGAGGCCAAGGGCCTGAAGAAGGCCGTCTTTGAGACGTTCTTGGCCAAGATTTACAAGCGCAGCAAATAGAGGACTAAAAAATGTGGAGAAGTGATGCGCAGATTTACAGAAGGAGCCGTCTAGGGCTCAGAACATAATACAGAGATGTAGTCGATCAAAAGTAATGAAATCAAGTTCGATCATATTGTTCTCGCTTAAAATTGTCTTATTTTATTTTTGTTGTCATAACATTCGTTAAACTAGTAAAGCAATGCCTATGCTTGCTTGGCTTTTTGTTGCTGAGTATCATCCAAAAACTGCAAAAGAATACGTTTAAATGTCAGGTATGGTAAAAAGACATGCCGTCGGGATGTGCCGTCTGGATAGATCTAATAAAAATGATAGATCGAAAGACCGTATTCAATTACTGGTTTCGCGTTAGCGTGGTGTTGCGCTCGCGACTGTTTATCGGCACCGACGCGGCGCCGTCTTGCAACGGCACTCCACCAGGAATGCGCTGCAATAAGGGTACCGGCGGTGCGTGGCCTTGAGCATCGCCACGAGACGTGCGATTGCCATGGTGTGCCAGGCTGCGGCTCCGCGAAAAGCCAGCAGCGACGGCAGCTGACGAAGAAGTCATGGTCTGCGAGCGACGTGATGCGGAGTTGCTGCCTGAGGTGCTGCCGTGACCACTCTGGCTTGGCTGGTCGCGACGGAACAGGTTGGCATTGGAGGGCGGTGGCACAGCACCACCCACAACTTGCTGGCTAACACCCATAGAGGCGGCCATGCGCGCATTGTGGTCTGTTGCCAAGTCGACAAGGTGAGTGGTGCCCGTAGGAGCACGGACACCACGACCCTTGCCTTCCTTGGACCACTGCGGCGCCTCCTGGAACTTTGGCGTGAGGTCGATCAAGGGAGCGGGCATGTTGGGCGGCATCGCCGGTGCAGCCTGCTGTTGTCGCTGTGGCGTGGCGGCGGCGCTCGTCATGGTGCGGCGAACGGAACGGCTGCGGCCCATAGACGCCTCACGCTCAAGCACCTTCTGTTGTTTTTGTTGTTGTTGTTGTTGCTGCTGCTGCTGCTGCTGCTGGAGAAGCTGCGGGAATTGAAGGCCCAGAGGAATTTCGTCACCGGACGGTGGCCGTGAGGAGGATGGTGTGACCTCGCGGATGGACTTGCTCCGCTGCCGGGCAGTGTGCTCGCTGGCAGACGGGAACCACGATTGCTCCGCACCAGCAGCTGCAGTCAAGCCCTTGAATGAGCCGCTGGGTGACTGGTGGTGGTGACGCTCGCGGTCACGGACACCGGATGCCTGTGTAGCTGCTGAATCGGCTCTCCGGCGCTCCTCATAGCCATTGCCCAGCAGACCGCCCGATGCGAATGTGCTGGGTTCGTCCTTGTTACGAAGAGAGCGTGTCCGCGAGTCGGTGGCGGCGGCTTGCGTTTGCGACTCGGAACGATCAAGATCAAGTGTCGGTCGAAATCACCAATGCCGCCAAACAGGGAGCCAGCCGTTGAGAGCCGGGCACGGCTATCGATCGCCACATTGCCGGCCGACTTGCTCAACGTCCGCTGCAGTGTGCTTTTGCGGAGCGTGGCAGACGACGACGGTGGCATAGGGACAGAAGCCTGCTGCCGCTGCTGGAGTTGCTGCTGCTGCTGCTCCTCCTCCAGCTTCTTCTTCTTGGACGTGGCATTGCGGCCAGGCAGAGCCAGCTGTTTGTTGACAAGGTACCAGCTGCGCCAGGCAAAGATGCGGTCGTAGAACATGCGGGCCTGCACAACGTCGTCGGTCGAGAAGAAGTGCACATAGTTGTCCGTGTTAAGGAAGACGGTCGTGCGCTGCTGGCTCTTGACGGCAAAGCAGTAGGTCTTGGGTGGGCGGAGGTTCTTGCGCATCTGCGCTTCGGTCGGCGTGTAGATGTCATAATCGCTCAAATGGCACAGATTCTGGAAATCGCTCAGATTGTTGTTGTTGGTGTTCGAGTGGTTGCTGGTTTCGCTGGCCAAATAGGCAAGCTTGCTCTCGTCGGCCTTCTTCGATGCCACCATCTGGCCGGTTTCTTCGACGAGAGTAATAAAACGCTTGTTCCAGCGGCCCGGCTTCTGCGAGTGGTACATGCTCATGAAAATAAAACCTTGCGGGTGGGTCGACCGGCTACGTGAAACCGAGCTTAGATCCAAATCGTTGGCATGGCCATTGCGGCCAACGCTGTTGCTGCTAGTGATGGCTGCAACGTCATTGTCCGAGTTGCTCTTCGAGAACAAGCCCTTCTTCTGCTTGGGAGAGGTCTCGCCGCCCGAGGCAGCCTTGATAGCGTCTCTGCTAGCTTCAGACAGCATGACGACAAAGGCGTTGTCGTTGTCGGTATCCCACGAGCCCATAATATCCTTGATGCGCTCGTACCGCCGTAGACGCCGTTCGAGGCCGAGGCGGGTATAGCTTTCAATCAGGGCGCAACCGGCCAAGTTGATTGCACGGGGTAGAAGCTCAGTCGCAACATCGAGGGCGTCGCCAACAGTCGTCTCTGGCGTGATGGGCACGTTGACAGAGAATTGTCGGCAGCGGACAATGATGTGCTAGAGATGTTAGAGAAGCTTTATACAAGACAGACGAAGCTGCGATACATACCTTGTTGGCTCCACTTCCCGGTGCAGAGGATGGCACATCCATTTGTTGCGGAACGGTGGTCGACGATGCAGAGGTGAGGGTAGTAGCTGCGCTTAATGGGAGAGGAGGTTCGGAGCCGCTGTGGGCGCGGCTGCTGGTATACGAGGTGGTCGGGCGCGAAGAAGGCGGTCCGTTACCGTTGGGACTGACGGGCGATGTGGACGTAGGAAGCGGCTCGTTGGAGGTAGCAAAGGTCGTAGCAGTGGAAGTCGGGGGTGCGGCAGAGGAGAGGCCACGGCGACGGGTGAGAAAAGAAAACTTGTCGCGCGACGGACTTTTGGGTGGGAGGTTGGAGGCGGCTTCCAGTTCACGCTCGAGACGCTCAAGGTCTTTTCTCTTTTGTTCGGCCAGCAAGCGCTCGGCCTCTGCGTCGCGTCGTGCGACCTCGTCTGCGTCCAGAGTGGTGCCGCCGGCGAGCAGCATCTCATGGGCCCTTGCTGACGGTAGTGGTACGAGGATAGGTGCAGATGCAGGCGTAAGAGCAGCTGCAGCAGGTGAGGGTGTAGGTGCAGACACGGGTGCAGACACTGGGGCAGTTGCAGGTGCAGAGGTGTCCAAACGAGCCGGGCGCAATGGGGGTGGCCGGTGTCGTGAGCGTTCCGTCGGGGTCGCTGCAGAAGGGACAGTCGAGGTCGTGGCAGTGCTGCCCGACGGCTGCTGGGGACCTGGTGGCGCTGGTGGCGCATCTCGTACAGCGTCAGCCATGTTCCGGCTGCCGTTTAGGCCATTCAGACTGCTCAGACCGGCTCCGTTTCCTTTTCCATATCCGTTTGCCAGGGCCGGCATTGGTGGCCGCGGGACATCATTGCTGTGGAAGACGGGGACAGAGGGGGCAACCGGGGTCGGCCTCCGGGACGAGAGGTCACTGTAGCCGCTGCTGTTGGAGGTGCCATTGCTGTTGGTGCTGGCTGATGTCGTGAGAGTAGATGTTGGTACTGAGGAAGCACTGATTGTTGATGTTGTTTGCGCTGTAGGCTCGACGAATCTGCGCGACTCCGGCACATTTTTGCCGCGGATGGTCCGATACCGCGACGGCTTCAGCGGCTGCGGCGGGGTGTCTGTGGCCGCCGGCATGGTGACAGTCGAAAGGTGAAAGGCAGGATGTAAGGAGCGGTGGTGTATGTGAAAGGAAAAAGAAAAGAAAGGAGAATAAAAGGGGCGACAGATTAAGTGACGAAGAAAAAGAGGGTAAGAGCTTCAGACGGCAGGCGCAAACGAAGGTCGTGGGTGTGTGAAGAAAAGACGGAAAGAACGATGGGCGCGGTTGTCGATCGCGTGACAGGAATTTTGAGCCTGGCTGCAGGGTCGTTTAAATCAAAAAAGAAAACAGCGTTTGTTGTCGTTTGTCGGCTCGGTTTGCCAGTGATTTCCTCGTGGACGCGCGTGCCAGTGGTTTTATTGCCGTTCTGCGATGCTTCGTGTGTTGTCGGCTGCGTGGAGCAGCAAGGACTGGAATGCGTTCAATGCGGAGAGAGGACGTCGGCTGGATGGCGCTCCATTCTCTGAGTGAGAAGACAGGACGAGAGGGGTGCAACGATGTAAATACGACCTGGCGAGTGAGACGAGGGGAAGAGGGAGGCGCGCAAGATGAGCAAGGCGCGGCCGAGGGCGGATAATATGCGAAGAGAGGGAGCGAGAGGACGCGCCAAGTTGCAGAAATAAAAGAAGGAAGTAAAGGGAGGCCGTGGGACGACAATATACGAAATGACGATGAGATGAGGGAAGAAGAAAAGAGAAGCAAAGAGCGGCCAAAAGAGCAGCCACAAAGGGTGAAAAGAAAATAACAAAATGGCGAATGCGAGAAAAAGAAAAGATGAGCCTGCAGGCATATTAAGACCAACCTTATTCGGGGCGAGGCAACGTTGACGTTGTGGATAAAGTCCAGTTTTTTTGCTCTGGATCGCTCTTTCCTTTTGCAGGGCGTCTTTCGTCTTCTTTTTTCGTCTGGTCTTTTGTTCGTCTGGCACCTGTTTGCGTACGCATGGCGTCTTTCCCCTTCCTTAGTAGCTCGCTCGGCCTTCTTCTCTAGGGCAAGAACCGGTCCAGGAACAAACGCAATTTAGTTCGGACGGTCCTTCCTCGCTCTACATGCTCTTAATGGAGGACAGAACGGCTGCTCGTTTTGGGCAGCGAGCGAATGAGCAACGCGGGAAGGAGCAAAGGCACAAGTGGAAGGAACAGCTGAAAACTAAGTCTTCTAGCCAAGAATAAGATGCCCTGCTTTTTTTTGTTGTCCACGATATGTATTCCGTCACTTGCTTCTTTCTACTGCTTCTCGTCTGCTGCCTGCCTCCATTTTTTACTTTTCTTGGTCTATTTTTGCTCTCTAGTCTCCAGCCCAACTCCATTGTTTCAGGGACCGGTCGTGGGCCGTGCCTGCCAGAAACAACAGAAACCAGCCTTGGAGCGGGGCCCCCCTGTCGAAAGTCGGCTAGTACTAAGTAGACTGCCCCAAATGCCCCGGCCAGCGGTTCTGTTGCACGCTACGGAAGGGCGTTCCTTCCTCCCAGATGTGCCCAATGTGGAAAGTGCGAGTTTTACGCGTGTTAGTGCGTGGTTTGGAAGGCAGAGCGCAGGTCGTGCAGGTCGTGCAGACGTGAAAGTGGAAAGAGAGCGTTTGCCTGCCCAGGTACCTGCCAAGCGAAGCCTCTTTTTTTCTGCGCGTTAAGATGAAGAAAAGGAATTACGTCGTACACAAAAGTACAGGACACAAATCTTGGTTCGCAAAAGACGGCACGGCCAACGAGAGATGGAGATGGGACAGGAATGACGGCACACAAGACGCGGCACGATGCAAGGAACACTGCACGGAAGCCAGGCTGTATGCATAAAGGAGCAAAAAATAGGGGAAAGCAGAGAGAGTTGGAAGGGTAAAAGGAGCCGAGGAAGCACACAATATCGTGGAGTAATTTCGATACAGCGACAGAAGTGGTCGAGTGTACATTAGTATTTTGGTCGTTTCGTTTCTGTCCGTATTACGGGCCACAGCCAACGGTTCCTGTTCCTGATCCTGTGCACTCTATCCTCGCTGCAGGGTTCCCGGCCCGCGTCGTCTGTTGCTCCTTCCCTCTCTGCGAGTATCTACCTCTCTTTCCATCTTTCCCTTTCAGACTCGCACAGAAAGGAGGCAGTGCAACAAGCCAACAGGCAGCAAATAATGACTGAAAGGACGGAAATGCGAAAAGGGAAGTTGTTCATACTTCTGGATTTCTTCTCGTAAATTACTCAAAATACCGTTGCACTGAGCCCTCCCAAACGCTAGGACGGGCTTCCAATCCATGTCCAGTCAGCCCAGCCCAGCGAACTAGGGTGCCTGGGCGTCCCCGACAAAAAAAAACTTTTGAAACGCGCTTCCCGGAGGGAATCCTTGTCTAGCTGGGATTTCCCAAAGGGCCGCTGGGCCGCCAGCACACGACCGAGACGACCCATCTGAGCCAGCAATCCTAGCCAGGCGATCTGTCCCACAAAACAGGACAGATTCAGGTATGGCTCATCGGCGTATGCCGTGATCGAGCTCTTCACTCCTTTACTCCTTCACTCCTTTGATATCACACTTTTATTTTGTACTGAGTAATGACATCCCTTGAGCTTAATGCCTGAATGCCTTCAGCTCACGCCGCCACCAGTCGTTGAAGTTTTGCGTGTGCACTGGGATGCCAATGTCCTTCAGCGCCTTGGTGCTCAGGTGACAGTCGTACGGCCGCTGCACGCCGCCAGGGACGTTGCCGCCTGTCGGGTCGGCTTCGAGACGGTCGAGACTAACACCCAGGACGTCAGCCAGCAGCTGGCAGATCTCGTACTTGGTGTAGCGATCCTCGCTCGAGAATTGGAGAACGGGCGGCAGGGTCGTGGAAGGATCGGCGCTCCGGTACTTGTTGGCAACGTCTATCGGTATTAGCATGTCTTGGTGTCAAACCGGGGTGCCCCGTACATATATACATATAGATGAAAACAGCGGGGGAACAGGGGGAAAAACTCACCCTTCAAGACTCTCGCAACATCTTCCGTGTTGGTCGGGTAGCGGATGGACCAGTGGTCCATCTTGGCCGAGGCATCCGGTGCCTGCACCTTGTTGACCGTATCGAGCAGCGTGTTGACAGCACTCTCGGCCGGCTTCTCGGCCTGGCCGTACAGAACGGGCACTCTCAGGACGACGGCGCGACCAGTCGTCTTGGCCTCGCCAATAAACACCCAGCACGGCCTTCTCGCCGTCTAGCTTGCTCTCGCCGTACAGGTTGGGCGGCGACGGCTTCGTGTCAGCCTCGTAGGGCGCCTCGCCCTTGGTACCGGGAAAGACGTAGTCGGTCGAGATGTAGATGAGGACAATGTTGCGCTCCGCGCACAGCGACGCCAGCGACTTGGAGGCGTCAATGTTGAGCCGCTTCGTGCCCTGCGGGTCCTTGTCCACCTTGTCGGGAAAGCGGTTGGCGGCGCAGTGGACGACCACCGTCGGGTTGACATCCTCCAGGACAGCAGAGACGGCGCTGCCGTCCTCGAGATCAACCTTGCGCAGCGTCGTGCCGTTGGCGCGCGAAAAGGCCGTGCCGGTGACGGACCAGCCGTCCTGCTCAAAGGCACGGACAACCTGGCGGCCGAGCAGACCAGAGGCGCCGGTGACGAGAACACGTTTGTCGGACATTGTGATATGTGGATGTAGGGAGGTAGGGCGTATGTATTGTTGGTGATCTTAATTGGCGTCGTCTCGTTTACTTTTTCAATGGGAGATGGCATGTATCTTAATATAAGAGGGAGCTCCCAAAGCTTTGGTGGGGACTACTGCCGACACGACAGGCCATGGCGGGGCTCTTCAGCGAACAAAACCGCGTTCGTAGTCATAGTCGCAGTATTGTTCGGCAGTGGTGGCAGCAGTGGCAGTGGGTTTGGCTCGGCGGGTGCACTAAGCGGACTTTCTAACAATGGAAACTGCGGCCACGACGTCATTCTCCATTGTATAGTTTTGTTTTTCTTTTAACAAATTCGCCTTCTCAAAATACTACTGAGTTGATGATAAATGCGAACAACTGAGTCACCCTCACGAGCCTCGGCCTCTCCTTATCGATAATAACTTGTTTGAGATGGAACTCGTCGACCATGTTATTCTCGCTCCTGTTTATGTAAGATCCATCCGGGTACCTGAATTTTGACATTTGATTTTGATGTCAAGGGGTATAACGGTAATTGCCTTAGTATAGACTTCTGTTTAAAACCTTGTGAATTGTTTGGTTTTGGGAATGAAAGTTATATGGCAGCATTTTTAAGATTTAATGATTTATTTTATGAAAACTTCATTTAAAATTATTTGTATTTTTCTTTTTAACATATAAAAAGATGATATTTAAAATAAAAGTCACATTCTCCCAGCTCAAATGTAAAAAAATTAACATTTCACAGTCGTCATTCACAACCGTAGCCCTCCTTCACCTTTTCCCTCGGCCTCGCCGTACACTGTTTGTCCTGGCTGACCTGGACTCGATTGCCGCCGAATATGTAAGAACTTGTATGGCCGCAACTCGCCCTTTATGCGCATTGTAAGCGGAGAGGCAGGTGGGGTACAGACCGGCTACATATCCACTCACCTTAGATTCGGCTGTTAGACAAGTAGTATCGCCGTACCACTTAAAGCGCCCCACCGAGCCTGGGTTGGGACTCGTCGGGCTCGCGTGTCAACCCCTCCCGCGCTGGTCCCTCCTTCCCGTGACTCTCTTTCACTCCTGACTCCAGGGAAGAAGCGCCCAGAATCCCTTTCATTGTCGCCTGCCGCCGGCTAGGCATTTTCTTTTTTTCCTCCCTCCGCCTTCCCTTTTCTTTTCCTTCCTCTTTCCAATCCGACAGTCCTCGCTTCCTGAACTTTTCGTCACTTCGACTTTTGCATTTTTTATTATCGTTCCTGCCTGCCATCCATCCCGGCTTCTCCTTTTCCTATCCTGCTGCCTCTAGACCTTTCTCAGCCTTTCCCTGTTTCTCTCTCTTCCCAACCAAAATACAAGCGGCTACAAATATCGGTGACCGTCTGCCAAATCTCCTTATCGCCTCCGTCATCGCCCCCGACTCTTTCGACATCGCCAGCCTCGACCACAACTACCCTCATTCTCGACAAACTCTTTCCACAGACAACACAACAAACACAACAACCATGAGTGGTGCCAAGCAGCGGTTAATGTCTGAGCTGAATGCTCTGCAAAAGGAGAAATGGCTGAATATCGAGGTTTGTCTCCCCCCAAGTCTGGAGGATGGCCCCGACCGCGAGCACGCGATACACGAACGCTGTCACGGTCTACCACAGTCCACACACGCTAACATAAGACTCTTTCCTCCCTCCAGGCCGACGACCTTTTCCGGTGGCGTGTCAGTCTGATGATCATCAACCCAGACAGTGACTTCTACGGCGGTTACTTTAACGGCGAGATCCGCTTCTCGACCGAGTACCCCTTCAAGCCCCCGGCCTTCCGCTTCACGCCCACCATCTTTCACCCCAACATCTATAAGGACGGACGTCTCTGCATTTCGATCCTGCACAGCCCCGGCGACGACATTATGTCTGGCGAGATGGCGGGTGAGCGTTGGTCACCTCTGCAGGGCGTCGAGACCGTCATGCTCTCGATCCTTGTGCTGCTCGACAACCCCGAGATTAACTCCCCGGCCAACGTCGACGCCAGTGTCGAGTACCGCGACCACTACGCCGACTACAAACTCAAGGCCAAGGCCGCTGTCGAGCGCTCCAAGCGGGACATCCCCGCGGGCTTTGTGATGCCCACTTCCTTTGCCGAAGCGCCGCCGGTCAAGAAGCAAGACGATGACGACGGGTTCTGGGCCGAGAGCGAAGACGAGGAGTTGGACTTCGGCAGCGACAGCGACGAGGAGATGGGTGGGGACGGCGACGAAGACGACGACCGGGAAGACGAGAGTGAAGACGACAACACGGAGTAGTCTGGTTGCCAGCCCACCCCTTGCTCTCGTCTGTTTCTTTCCCTTTCTTTCATGTCCTCCCGTCCTTCAGCGTGGTGTTTTGGCTTTTGCGCTTCCACAGCTTCCATGGCCTCTTGAGGCCGTCTCTCTTTTACGACTTCTCTTTCTACTGGCCACACAGATGGTGGTCATTTTCATCTTCTTCGTCCTCATCGCATAGCGCACATTCGGTGGTGTTTGTTACTTTGATTTATGTATATGATTTTGTGTTTTTATCTGGCGTTTACCGATCGCGTCTGGAAGACATGTCGGTGGTGGCGCTTTTACTGTTTATATTGATTTAGAGATAGACAACCTTGCATCTTTGCCTCTTTCTGATTGTTTCCTCTTGATCCGACACTGTCTATGGTGCTTCACGACATGTGATATACTTTACTTTCAGTAATATTTGTGGAATGCCTTTACTTGCAAACCAAAAAACTCTAGCCTTGTGCATACGTCTATTCACTCTCAGGCTGCCTTCAAAATGGCTGCACCTTTCCTGCAGTGGAGTGAGAATAATACGGCGTATTCCGTCGTAATAGTGCCGTGCATCTCACTGCACACCTGGATGGCTCGGCGTAGTGAGCACCACACGTGCTACAATCGCCCATCGCCTTGCGCCTTGGTTATTTTGCTGGGCGCTGTTTTTGCCCAATGAGAGCCTGCCGTTCACTAGCAAATCTCCCATACCGCTCTGATCTTTTTGCAATATTAGCGAGGCGCCCACTGCAACATCAGCCGCTAAACCACCCCTAAAAGCTCACGGAGGCTGCTGCAAGGCTCCCAAACTCCGCTCCTTGCCGCCCAGCTCTTGGACTCTCTTTCCCATGCAAATCACACACAGCAGGGAGTGAGAGAGGCAAAGTTCTTTTCGTCGCCGCCTGCTCGAAGCTACCAAACGCCAACGTCACCACACAGCGAACTCCCACCTAGCACACGTAACGACCTCCACTCCCGTTTGCGATCCGCCTGACTTTCGACATCACAAAACTGTCAGTATCGCATCGCAAGGGCGTTTCGTTTGCGAACTCTTTTCTTTTCTTTCTACCGAGCATCGCCTTTTCAGCATTTTTTTCTTTCATCTTTCGACGTTTCTCGCATTTGCGTTCCTTTGTTGCCTGGGAACTGCATCGGAGCTTCGAAACAGCTCCCCTCCTTTTCTCCCTCGTTTCACGACTTCTTCGACTTTTGACCTCAGCGACTGTCGCTCCATCTTTTGCTCGACCTTCCCTCGAGCTCATCGTGCCGCCATTCCGACGGCACCGACGACGACGATCCTCTAGTGTAGCTTGGGAAGCTATCACAGCCACGCCTTCCATTCTCCATCGATACCCCATCCCTTCTTCCTCGACGCAGCTCGACCTCTTCGAACAGAGTCCGCTCCTTTCTCCCCGATCCAGCTTGCAGCTGCGTGCTGCTTGCTGCTTGGATACTCTCGTTCTTTCTCTCTCCTTCTCTCTACACCTCAGCCGCCATCATGGAGGACCCGTCCGAGTCGTCCATCGCAGAGGTCTGCGAGTTTGCCAACCTCGACCCGATTGGCGACCGCAACCTTGTCATTGCTGCTCTGAAAGTTGGTGACCCTTTTGGGCGCTCTGCCTTACCTCCTTCTTCCTTCTTGGTTCCTGCTTGTCTCGCCATCGCCAGTCGCAGCTTCCCGCTTCCCATGTGGGACACGAGCTTTGTTGACGATACGCAAGGCCAGGCAGGAGCGAACGGCCACGGTACAAGCAAGGACACAACAAAGCTAACCATGTTCTTTCTCTCTCAATCTAGGCAAAGGGCGGTAGTGTCCAAGATGTCGTTCTCGCCTACTATGACGACTCAGCAAATGTACGGCATTCTCTAGACCTTACGCAACAGTCTTCTCACACTTTGCAATACAATTCTAACACATCTTCCCACTTTTTAGTTCCGCAAAACATATACTTGGGACGAGTCGTCGTTTATGGGCGACCGCGACGGGTACAACAACAGTCCTTTACCAAGCTTCAATATCCAAGGCCCCGACGACAACGTTATCCACGGCATCTCGCCCTCCCAGTACCACTCCGTCCCACCATCGCGCCCACCATCCCGCACACAGTCGCCGCTGAGCAGGATGACCGACTGGACCGCAAACGACGTCACCGCGCCGACGACTATGAACCAGGCCGATGACGATCTGCAGAGGGCGCTTGCCATGTCGGCCGCCGAGGCATACGGCTCTGACGCTGCTGCTGCCGCTGCTGCTATCAGACCACAAGAGACCGGTATCACCGCGTCTCACGACTATGCCACCCCGACACATCTTCCCGTTTTCGGGCCGGCCAACCGCGACGTGTACGACCCGGACCAGTGGGCTATGGTCCGTGCCTTGCCCGAGAACACGGAGCCACCACCATCTGGCCGCAAGCGACAGCCCGGCTTTCCCGCATTTCTGCGTAGCCGGCGGACGGGATCTGAGGCCTCGATGCTCGGCGCAATAATCACAATCCTCCACGCCATCCCCGGTGCCCGCAACGCCATGCTGAAATCCGGTCTGCAACAGGCCACATACGGCCAAAACTTGGAGTGGTGGAAGGGCAGCCGGATAGAACCGTTGGGCGTTTTCGAAAACGAAAATGATGGCAGCGTTCACAAGGTGTCACAGGCGACCGCGGCGACGACTACTATCACTATCGTCGATAGTGACGAGGACGAGAGCGGTGGGGACCTCAACATGGCTGGCAGCTTCAGCGGCAGCGGTGGCGGGCAAGTCAAGACGGGCCCCAGAATGGACTCGGAGTTTGCACGCGAGTTTGTCGAAGAAATTCACCGGTTGATGGCCTTCCTCGACAACACCGATCGCGCCTATGGCACCGCGGACAACCTCATCGAGACGTCTGCGCTCAAGGACTGCTATGGCATGGAGACGAGCCAAAAATTCTTTGAGGCTGCACGGCGATTGCAGATACCCGAGTTTCTACAGCACTTTTTCTTTGGCGTTCAGTTGACGCCACTCAAGGCACTGGGATCTCCTGTGCGATCCGAGACTTATGCTATCCTCGAAATCAAGGTCAACAACACGGATATCCCCTTTGGCCTGTACGACTTGTACACGGCCATCGATCTCATTTTCTGGGAGGACATTTACAGATTCGACCCGGACCCCGATCACAAGCAAATGCCCGTCGAGGATGCCAGTATGGCCTCCCTCAAAAAGGTGGCCCCCGTGCAAATCTTCCGCCTCAGCACGCCGAGAGTGGTTCCGTTCCAAGAGCCCTTTGACGTCCCCGAATTTTTTTTATAATGACCGCTACATGGAGGAGAACAGCGCACGTGCCGTGGAAATTCAGGTGCAGCTCCATAGAGTGTATGCCGCCATCCGCAAAATCGACGCCGCCATCCAGGAGGTCACGACGTTCCCTGACTGGTCGGACAATGCGGACAAGCCCACCAACAGGGATCGGATTATCTTGTCCGAGCAAGCCATTACGTTTGCCTTCCAGAAAGAGTGGCAGTTCCGCGCCGAAATGGTTTGGGCCCGGTACAAGGCGGCATTTAACACGCCGAAGCAGTTTGACTACAGTGTGGCCGAGATCTCTGCCGCTGAGCCGATCACCGACGAGGAGAAGGCTACGCTGCGCACGCTAGAGACCGAGATTTCCGTCCACCGGCAGAAACTGATTGACATCACCAAGAAGTCTCAAAGTAGGTATCCCCTTTCTTCTTACTTGCCTTTGCTTACTTTTTCTTTACTAACGATCTGTTATAGAACTCCAGTACCAGCGCGAGTCGCTCGTGGAGCTGGCCAGACGTCTCCGGCGAAAGTTCACAGCTCCGTCCGAGGAGCAGAACTGGAACCCGAAGAACAAGTACGCTCTGCGTGGCATCATTGCGACGCCCGACAAGTTCTACTTCTGCCGCCGTGAAGCGGCGCCACAGACTCAGCCAGCCGACGCGGTAGCCGATCTCATCGACCTTGAAGAGCCCGAAGGCAAGGGCAAGGAAAAGGAAACAGAAGATGTCGAGGCTTCGACGGCAGCAGCAGCAGCAGCAGAAGCGTCAACATCTCCATCATCCGCTGCCTTTGTTGACCAGTGGTGGCTGGTCTCGTACAACGCCAAGGATGCGTCGCCAATAACAGTGCAGAAAACGACCATGGACATTGCACGGGGATCGGTCTTCCAGGAATCGAGATCGCCCGTTATGATCTACAGCAGTGATGCCTCCATGGACGAAGAAAACCTTCCCCTGTCCGACGCTCTGCGGACCTTTGTCCGCTTCGACAACCGTTTCTTTAAGCAAGAGATGCTTGAAGAGAGCCCCCGCGACAAGAAGCGCCAGCCTGCCGAAGAAGCGTCACCCATCTCGCCGCTCAAACGCCAGCAGAGAGCAAACAGCATCGACTCTATGGCTAGTAATATGGCCTCCGGGGGCGAGTTCTCGGACCGCGACATGGAGGATGTGCCGCTTATTGATGGCAGCGACGACGGCGGCGGTGGCGTTGGTGGCGACAGGTTCCCCATCGATATGGACGAGGGCATGTTTGCGTCCGCTCAGGGCGTTAGCGACGGGTATAATGTGCACGAGTGGACACTGAACCGGACCATGGACGAAGCGCTGGCTAAGAGAGCGGAGGCCAATGGTTCAGACTGGCCTGACCCGACGGTGATCCCCCAGCGCGAGGTGGATCTTCTGCCTGGATACGACGAGGCTGTGGCTGCCTCTACGGAAGCAACACCAGCTGTTTCAGATGCCAAGCCGGACCATAGGGGTCTCTTGGCACCGAGATGGTACAGCTTGCTATCCACAGCGATGATAGCACTAATGGTGTCAACGGCGCCACAACCGATGCGGATGCGCAAGACACGACGCCCCGTGCGACAACGGCGACGACGACCACCCCCGATCATGTCCACCTCGAAGCCAGCAACAGCAACCAGATGCAAGAACGGCCAAGATCCCGGTCACAGTCCCCGGGCCAGATGCTCTCGCCACCACCGCCACGGCCAAAGAAGCCGCAGCACTTGCAGGGAAACAAGTCACCCGAGAAGCCGCCTAAGAGCGGTGATGTTCGCCTGCTTGCAGACTGGGACAACCCAGAAGGACGTTATGTGGTCCATGCAGAGGATGCCTCGGAAGAGTAAGACGAGTGAAGGAAGAAAAACGGAAAATCAAAATCAAAATCAAAACCATCACAAGATAGACTATATCTATTATACGGGAAACCTTAAATACACGACACAGACCGAATAGGTTGACGATGAAGCGAGCATTGCGGGCGTTTAGTATGTCACGAACATGACAGGTGTGGACGGGGCAATTCACGATGCCCCGTCGCAAAGTCGGCGTTATTCATTGCGTTCTTTTTATTACTGTTTGCTGGTAGACACTGTTTTGCAATATCCCCTCTTCTTGTTTATAGGACAGTTTTTAATTCATTTTGAATTATTATTATATTTCATTACTGACTGCTGTGCCCATTCGCGCTATGCATCTGCTCATGATCACGCGCCATACCCGCCGTATGCTTTATTACTTGGCCTCGTCGACAATCTTCTGCACAACGGCGACGGTGCCGTCGGGCGAGCCGGCCTGGGCAGCCAGCACCTTGCCGCTCTTGTCGACGACAAAGACACCGCGCACAGCCGTGGTGATGGGCTGCTTGCGCAGGCCAATGGCGCCGATCAGGGTCTGCTCCGGGTCGCACAGCAGCGGGTACGGCAGCTTCTGGTTCGTCTTGAACTTGGTGTTGGCCTCGAGGGTGTCGTGCGACAAACCGTAAATGGCCAGGCCGCCGGCCGTCAGGGGCGCATACTCGTCGCGGAAGAGGCAAGCTTGCTTGGTGCCTGAGTTGAGCGTTAGCCATGAACATTCGAATTGTTATAGCGAAGAGTGACTTACAACCCGGCGTCGACGCCTTGGGGTAGGTGAAGAGGACAACACCGGCCTTGCTCTCCTCGACAAGCTTCTTGAGAGTCGTCTTGGTGCCGTCGTTTGTCTCGATCTCGCCGCCAAAGCCCTCGAGGTCAATGGTGGAGCCGACTTCCGGGAACGGCGGCGCGGGAGCGGAAGGGTCCTTTGGTTTCTTAGCAGGTGCCTTGACGACCTTTGCGGCCTTTTCGACCTTGGGCTTTTCAATCTTTTCAATCTTCTCGGCCTTGTCTGCCTTCTCAACCTTTGGCTTCTCGGCCTTCTCAGCCTTGGGCTTGGCCGCCTTCTTTACAGGTGCCACCGGCACCTCGGGCGCCTTGCGCTTGCGCAGCTCCATAGGCATGATGGGCGTGTGTGAAGGAGAGGAAGAGGAGGAGTTTTGGGAGTAAAAGGCGACGAGAGGACGGGAGACTGTAGGTTTGCGCAGCAATGGGCGCAGGAGGAAAAAATGATGGCGCAATGTAGTGTTACAAAGTATGAAATGGAGATGACAAGGTATGACGAGAGATGGCAAGAGATGACAAGAAAATGCGACAGATGAAATTGAGAGAGCACAAAAAGTGATATCCAAAAGGAAAAGAGGCAATCGAGAAGGAGAGAAGAAAAAGGAGAAGGAGAAAGTAGCTTTACTCGAGAGAAAAAAGAAACGGAGGAGGAGGAGTCAGATGGGCAGAGGGGAGGAGGAGAGACGGAGGAGATGGCTGGGGGCAAGGGCAGGCAGGACCTAGAGCTAGGACGAAGAAGAGCGCAATGCCGCAATGCGATGCGGACGTGGGCTCGTGGGTTCAGGCTGGTTGCGCACGCGGCGAAACGGTGAGTCTAGGCCCTGGATTTCGGCCCTAGCCAGGGAGCTTGGTGGCTCTTGTCCGCGCTGTCGCAAAGCTATGACCACAGGCCAATCGCTGGGGAGGGTGCTTGGGCACGGCTGGAAGCCAATCAAGTGCCACGAGGCTCCTGTCCACTGGGGCGGGATAGAAAGGAAGGGAAAGGTATGGGAGAGGGACGAAACAGAGCGTGGTTGTAAGGGGTATTAATGGCGAGAAAAGCGAGAAGATCAGTGCTCCGCAATGCACATAAAATTGCAATACTTACAGCCATGGTAACGGTTGTTCGTGATTGGTTGTTGGAGAGGTTGGTAGATGTCGGGATACGAAGGTGAGGTGTAGAAGTGAAGATGAAATTGTATTGTGAGAATTGACTTGCTGATTTGTTTACGGAGTACGTCGTACAGAAACCATTTACGGAAAGAGCATCTTCAACACGGGTGTGCCTTCCTTATATATGCATCTACACCCAGACACGCCCGACACCGGCAATTACCGCTTTTGCGCAGGCAACCACAGGCATTGAAGGAGTTGAGCAAATACACAAGCTCCGTTCCTATGCATGCACGACATGACAAAAGGAAGAGGAAGATACATGGGCATGACCAGCGGACGCCCCGCCCTCCGCGACGGCTACGGCCAATTCACCAATCCTCCGTCGTGCTGGGTGTATTCCATCATCCAGCGGTGTCGTTGCGAGCTTTTAGTGCATTTTTGGATAGATTCCAGGGCTTATGTCCGCTGGAGGAAACCCCAAAACTGCCGACTTATCCCTGTATGTGCATTAGGCCAATCAGATATTGCGCATTCTGCGCGCTTGTCATCCACACCCCTTCCCAGGCAGTCTGCCAGCCCGCTGCCAGCTGGCACCCCACTTTTCTGCCTTTTCGGCTGCGGAAGAAACGGGCATCGCGAAAATCAAGCTTCCCTCCAGTCAATTGAAACGGCCGCAGCTAGAACGTCACGTCCGGGAATCAGTTGAAAACGCCGCGCTCGCCCACGACGACATCCCGCCACAACAAGCCCCGACTTTTCTTTTTTCTTTCTACCCATCTTGTCGACGATCCTCATCCTTTCGCGACAATGGCTTCCAAGGCAGCCGCAAAGGCCGTCACCTCGGCGAGCCACGTCGTCAGCATCTCCCAGGTAGGTCACCTTTCGCCACGACCTCGCGTTGTGATGAGCTCACACTGACCCCCTCCATAGAAGCAAACCCTCCAGAGCAAGGGCATCTGGGAGGGCTTCCGCCGCCTCATGGCCATCGACAAGAACCGCTCCAACGGTGTTGCCCCTCAACCCTTACTACCGCCACCCGGCGCCCGGCCAGCAGGACCCCCTCGGCGTCACCGACCCCGTCACCCTCCCGCTGGTGACATTGCCGGCAACCCCTACTGGAAGCGCGACGCCCGCCGCAACTACCCCCGCCTCAGCACCGTCACCCAGGCCGACACCGTCGCCCTGTTGAGTGTTGGCAGCGCTGCTGCCCCAAGGCTGAGCTGATTGGCGAGGCTGGCTCGCAGGCCCTTGTTGCTGCCACCGAGGCCGGCAAGACCGAGGGTCTGGGCACGTTCCTGGCCAAGACCAAGGCCGATACTCCCTCGCCCGTCGCCACCGACTTCTTCGTCGATGGCCTGCCGCCGCTGCCGAGCGGACAGAGCCTGAACAGCGGCGCATGGGATGTGCACAAGTACGAGCTGGTCCCGGAGCAGACGTACCCTGAAGAGTGAGTACTATACGGTGGATGATGAGTTAATTTCTCACCGCTGTTGTCCATATGCTTCCATACTGGCCATCTACTAACAGCTTATAGATACCCGTGCCGCACGTTCCGTTAATCGGAGCTGTTCACCTTTTTCCTTTGTTTAGAACGGAGCGGTGGAGTGTGTGTACATAATTGCATATTGAGATTAGAGAGTGCAGAAGTAGTAAAGCGAAGTAAACAAGTTACTATAAATGCTCGGCAAACACAGTGATTGTGCTATCAGTGGCCGTGCTCGGGAGCCTGGTAATGTGTCCACGATATATGCCGCTTGCGAATGGTATATCCAACACTGACCTATCCTACACCGTCCGTTTTAGCCATACCCGGCCATTCCCCAAAATGTAAATGCTGCAAAAGAAGTTCAAAAACGCCAGTGACGCCGCTATCCATGCATTTTTGTTGTCGTAGTTGTAATCGTGAGTGTTGTCGTTCCGTGAGACGCCCTTAGCTAGATGCCGCGGGCGTTGCTGCCGTGGCGACAGCAGCAGCAGGCGCCTGAGCACCCGTCAGCTCGCCCATCATCTTTTCGAGGACACGCGCTTTGGCCTGCGCCCGCTTCACCCGGTCGTCCACATCCTGGACTGCCTCGTCCGTGTTGGCCGTGGGTAGTGTGCCGGGCTCGACGAGAGCGTAGAAGGTCCTCAAGTTCTTGAGAACGCGGGCATTTCCCTTCTGGTTCTTCTCAAGGGTAAGGTGGGACCACACGACGGCTTTGCCCTGAAGCCGGCCAGCCTCGACAAACTTTTTGAAGCCGTTCTCAAGGCCGAGTGTACGGCCTTCAATCTTGCCTGCCTTCTCGCCGTCTTCATGGCCCTGGCGGAAACCTTCTTCGTAGAAGCCGTCTTCGAGGGAGAAGAGGTCGTTGAACGGGTCGTCCGAGTTCGCTCCCGCGTGGGTGGCCATTTTGAGACAGTTATGGTTGTGAAGCTGTTTGATAGTTGTTCTGTGTTTGTAATCGAGGTCGTCAAGTTTTGGCGTGGGGTTGGTTGCAATGAAATCAATTTTGGTGACGATTTTAGGCTTACACGTGACTCGCCTTTGACATGTTGACTCCCCTGAGTCGGGAAATTTATATCGAGCTGTTGTCGCCACCCTTTCTTTTAAATCATCTAATAATTTACAATCACTGTTACTCAGTCCTTAGACGAGATATATCAAGTGCATGGAAGTCACAGCCGCAAGTAGAGGCATAATTGACTAATATATATCCTACAGCGTCATTACTGTATTCTTCAGGACGATTTTTCCATATCGCCATTTGCCAGCGATATATCAAGGATGCCGTTTTATTTTGAGCAAAGTAAGAGCTGGTAACGAGCTATTCAAGCCGTGAAAATTAATTTGAATTTTCGCAGCCTCGTTGGTATGATGGACGCCCGTGTTTCCGGCACCTTCTGCTGGCACGCTCCGATCATCTCCCATCCCGGCGCTCCACTCCACTGTTGCGCCGACAGTTTTAGTGGACGGCTTCTGGCATGTCGTCAATTTTTAGTGGGTCTAGGCCCAAGCCGGTGCACCAACAGGGCCCTGGCTTTCTGTCTGTAGCACAACCCCTCCTTTGCCGGCTCCCCGCACCAATTTTTTTTTGTGATTGCGCCAGAGAATGCGCCTGGTGACTCTTTCTGCTTCTGGAACACGCTCTTGCCCCAAAACGAACGAAAGCAAGCAGAGTCACACCTCACCTCTTTACCTCTGTCGAACGCCTCCTCCTTCCTCATTCCCTTTTTTCGCTATTGTTTGCCATCTGCATATTATCTCGCCATCTTTTGCCTGTAGCTGCACGATTTGGCCACCGCCTTTTTCTTCTTAACGTCGACGCTCTTTTCTATCTTTTCGACGACTTTTCTTTCTTTCTCTCCTCCCTCCTCCACCTCGAATCCTCCACGATCGTCAATCTCACTTCTGCACATTCGCCATGGCCGACGCCGACAACGTCATCCGCCCCGTCAAGGGCAAGAAGAACGTTTTAATTACGAGTGCTGTATGTGCATCACAATCTTCAGTCCTATCTTACTTGTTCAGAGCTCCATTGAGTCTGTTGAACCTGCTTGTTGAACAATTGCTAACATTCTCTTCTTCCTAGCTGCCATACGTCAACAACGTGCCGCATGTACGTCCATATAATACGAGCCCCAAACAGAATCCTCGAATATAATTCTGATACTAACACATCTAGCTCGGCAACATTATCGGCTCGACCCTCTCTGCCGACTGCTTCTCCCGCTACTCCAAGCAGCGCGGCAACCCGACCCTCTACATCTGCGGCACCGACGAGTACGGCACCGCCACCGAGACAAAGGCCCTCGAGGAGGGCATCACACCCCGCGAGCTGTGCGATAAGTTCCACAAGCTCCACAAACAGGTCTACGACGACTTCCAGATCAAGTTCGACTACTTTGGCCGCACCAGCACCGAATTCCACACCAAGATCGTCCAAGAGATCTTTTTGCAGCTCTGGGAGAACAAGTGGCTCGAGGAGCGCGTCACCACCCAGCCCTATTGCGAGAACCATGGCGCTTTCCTGGCAGATCGTTTTGTCGAGGGTACCTGCCCTCGCTGTGGCTACGACGACGCCCGCGGTGACCAGTGCGACCAGTGCGGCAACCTGCTGGACCCCTTTGAGCTGATCAAGCCGCGCTGCAAGGGCCTCAACGCACCGCCCGTG
This sequence comes from Sporothrix variecibatus, assembly GCA_016097105.2. Taxonomy (NCBI): domain Eukaryota; kingdom Fungi; phylum Ascomycota; class Sordariomycetes; order Ophiostomatales; family Ophiostomataceae; genus Sporothrix; species Sporothrix variecibatus. The sequence continues at coordinate 2,959,883 of JADMNI010000008.1, read as the reverse complement.
CCCCGCGATACTAAGCATGTCTTTTTGGCGCTCGACAAGCTGCAGCCCCAGGTCGAGGAGTGGTTCGCCAAGGCCAGCGCCGAGGGCAAGTGGTCGCCCAACTCCATTGCCATTACCAAGTCGTGGCTCGATAAGGGCCTCGAGGGCCGTTCGATTACGCGCGATCTCAAGTGGGGTGTGCCCGTCCCGCTGCCGGGCTACGAGGGCAAGGTTATTTATGTGTGGTTCGATGCGTGCATCGGCTACCCGTCCATTACGGCATGCTACACCGAAAAGTACTGGCAGGAGTGGTGGAAGTCGCCGGAGAACAACGTCAAGCTGTACCAGTTCATGGGCAAGGACAACACGCCCTTCCACGCCGTGACGTTCCCGGCCTGCGAGCTGGGCACGGGCGACCCGTGGAGCATGGTGCACAACATCTCGACGACCGAGTACCTCAACTACGAGAACACAAAGTTTTCCAAGTCGCGGTCCGTCGGTGTCTTTGGTGACCAGGCCAAGGACACGGGCATTCCGACGTCTGTCTTCCGTTATTATCTCTTGAGCTCCCGTCCCGAGAGCAGCGACACCCAGTTTGAGTGGAGCTCGTTTGTCCAGGCCAACAACTCCATCCTGCTGGCCAACATTGGCAACTTTGTCAACCGCATCGTCAAGTTTGTCAATGCCAAGTTTGACGGCGTCGTGCCCGAGTACTCGACAACCATCAAGGACGAGTCGTTTGATTTTACTGCCTGGGTCGGCGATGTCCAGAAGCTGTTGGACGAGTATATTTCGGAAATGGATGCCGTGCACCTGCGCAGCGGTCTCGAAAAGGCCACCGCCATCTCCAGCCAGGGCAACACGCTGTTGCAGTACCGCCTCGACAACGCCAGCCTTGAGAAGGAGCCCGAGCGCACCAAGGCCGTGATTGGCTACGCCTTGTCGCTCTGCGGCCTGCTGGCCTCCATCCTGTCGCCCTTTACCCCCTCGACCTCCGACTCCATTGCCCAGCAGCTGAATGTCGACCTCCCGCTGATCCCCGACACCTTTGACGCCGGTTTTATCAAAACCGGGCCATAAGATTGGCAAGGCTGCTTATCTGTTTTCGCGCATCGACGACAAGAAGGTTGCCGAGTGGAAGGAGAAGTTTGGCGGCACGTCGGAGACGCGCGAGGCCGAGGCCGCGGCCAAGGCGAAGAAGCTGGCCGACAAGGAGAAGAAGAAGGCCAAAAAGGCTGCGGCCAAGGCTGCCGAAGCTGCTGCTAAGAAGGAGGGCGAAGCTGCCGGTGCCGCGAAGCCTGTCAACGTCGAAACGGTCGCCACGGGCGAGGCTAAGGAACTCCCCGTGCGCGAGAAGCCGGTTGAGAAATAGACAGTCTTCAGCGTTTGTCGTTTAGTAGAGCGTACAGGGTCTGCGTTAGAGTGTAGAGTTAAGGGGGCAGCATGGCGTTGAGCAACGAGCGTGTCGAAGACTCGTTTTGTCATCATATTTTTTTATTCATTTGGTTTGTCGGGTCTAGGGTTCAGGGAGGGACAGGCATTTTACTGGGGAAATATACTGAGCGGGAATATAAGAAAATAAAAGAGAAAAATACCAATACGTTCAGAAGACAGAACAATGCCGCACATACACACGACAAAGTGGTAACACTGCAGTACTCTGTATACACATACACAACAGATGCAAGCAAGAATGACACACGCGATGTCGTCCTGTCAGATGGACTGCGAGTGCCCGCATCTTGTGAGAAAGATGGTGTGCCCCTGTTCCTTCTCGTGTGCCCTCCAAAGCTTCTTTCCGAGCTGTCAATCTGTCAATCTGTCAACCTGCCAGCCTGCCAGCCCGGGTTTCCCAATGTAGAAGCAGCCGACGTAATCCAGGGAACGAGAATGCAACTTGAAGCAGATGACAGCTAAAGAGGGAAGCATCTCGTTTCCTGTACCGTATTTTACCCCTCTCGCAACACACCATTTATCCAGGAGGAGGAGGTCGTGCTTAAGTACCCAAGGAGAAACGATGTAGCAGACATGCCAGATGCCTTTCTCCGACACCAAAACACAGTAACTACGAATATCTACGACACACGACGTACAGAAGCTTCGGTCTCCGAGAGACGAGCTGTTCCAAATCTATGAGCAAAGAGGGGTTCGCCATACAACGTAGCGATCGAACGACCACAAGTGGCATGCGCGTTACCGTCAGATCCGGCAGGTGAGAGAGAGAGAGAGAGAGAGAGAGGACAGGCAGGCAGAGAGCAAAGATGAGTGCTCGTACAAGTACTCATATTGGTGCAAATACTCACAGAGTAGACTTGACGGAGTACACGGACACCCGTCTGCCGTGCGTTGCGTGGTTATCCTTGTTCCCCCGCATTTTGGCACGTCTCCTCTTTTCTTGCGGCGCGGCATGCGACACGGGCTATTGTCGACCACGATGGCGCGTATCAACTTTGTACCTCGTACTTAGCAAGAGGTGAGTATCGCATCCGATGTTGTCCCTGATCGAAACGACAGCAAATCCAGGGACCATCCGAGGGAGGCGTCGTGTTAACGAATCGAACCAGCGAATTGCTCTTTGTTGATTACCATTTGCGGCTGTTCCTGGATTCCAAGAGAGAAGGGGTTCATCAAGGGACAAAGAGACAAGAATACTCCGTAAAGGAGGGTGAGAAAGAGGGGGAGCGATGTTGATGAGGACCAAAACCAGAGACCAAACAGTGAGGCTTTGCCCACGCGGACACCAAAACTGGGAAAGCGGGGAAACGCGAAAGTGCAAGAAAAGTTGGCTTGAACTGGTAAAACGGGTGTTGTCATAGGTTGGAGTTTGGTGGTGGTTGCAAGCGGTTGGAGTATTGAAGTTGGCCGTTTTTGTGGTGGTTGCATGCAGGGGATGAGCAGTTTGGTGTGCGATCGACTAAAGTAGCTGGGCAAATGGAAGGATGCCTCGCATTCTCTCCTTCCTGTCAAAAAATTGTCCGTACTTTCCAGTTTTTAAAAGCTTCGATCGTTCTTTCTATTTTTCAAAAAAAATTGTAGATTGTTGTGTCACACGAACAATAAAGTTAAGCAAAAGGGAAAGAACGTTTTGTCCCCGTTTTTGTACGTCTCTCTGAGCCTTACGGAGTTGAGGAAGTTTCCCCGTGTGTGGGGTGGAACTGCCGCTGGAGTGGGAGAGTGGGTGCATTCCCTTTTTAGTGCCTGTACTGGGCAGCTGTGCCTGTTGTTTTGTTACAGCAAGAGCGAACCGCCGTGGTGAGGAGTCGGAGCAGTTGAGCAGGTTGCTCTTTCCTCTTGTAAAGCCTTAGCTGGCCGAGCTCCCCGCGGAGCCTTCTCCTCTTTCCCTTCTCTCCTTTTTTTTGCTGCTCTTTCTTACTCCTACATCGTCACTTTTAAGAGTCATATTTTGTTGTCTACGACCAATTTGCTGCATCACGTTCTCCCTTTGACCTCACGCTCCAGCGCCTCTTTTTCTTCGGTTTAGTGCTGGTCTCCGCTTTTCGGCAATAGACTGCCCTTGGGCCCCAGTGTCGGTGCGGGTGCAAGGCTGAAGAGTAGGCGAGACGAGAAAGAGAAAGAAAGGAAAGAGAAAAAGAGAGCAACAACAAGATTCGACCGAAGAGTAACGGACGAAAAAGAAGTTCGATATCTTGAGCATCCAAACAAGTCGCCTCGGCATTCACCGACGCCTCACCTTAATGACACGGACAAGCAAGCCGCTCGCTGTCAGCTAGACATTTCCCTTGCTTCTTCGCCCTACCCGGCCCCGGTCTACAACTTACACGAGTCTTTTCGCCTTTTCGTCGCCAACAACCGAACGCGCTCCACTAGCTTTTTCTTTTTGTTTTTCACCAAGAGTCCTATTTTTTGCAGAGCCCGGCTAACAAAACCGTGTGGAGACACGCCAACGCCGTTCACGCACAAGTTACAGCCAAACAGCTTGTGCTTGCGGCCAGCCGATCTCTCTTTAGCTCTTGGACTCTCTGACTCTTTTCTTGCGGGGAGGCCATTGGATCTTGAGAGCTCTCCCTCTCTTTTATTTTCTTTTTCTCCTCGTCCCTTTTTCTCGACTGTTTCTTCTCTTCTCTTTCCTTCAAGACATATAAGGAGTTGGGAAACTCAATCTTCATTTGCAGCGCGTCACAGCTGCTCTCTTTTCCCCTCCTCCTCCTCCTCTTTTCTCTCTTCCCTCGGCCCAAGACCATCTCGCCCGGCTACTTCTCCACCAATGTCAGCTTCATGGTCCTTGCTCGTGCGCCCGGCCGTGGCCCACACGGCCGTCATCCCACTGCCGCTCCTGTTGAGCGGCTGTCTCGTCGCTGCGTGCGCCGTGTCTGTGGTAAGTTGTCTCGTTGTGTCTCTTGGAGTAACAGTTGGGGCTCGCATCTGAGTATCCGGACTCGTGGGCAATTGGTGGGGACTGTGCACATGTAGCACATGCACATGCACAAACACATGAGCTAACCCAGCTTTTTAGACAATGCCCCCCACGCAAATGGCAGCACTCGCTTGGCCATTCCCGTCGCACTGCGGCATCGACCGTGTCAGCTTCGTCGACTTCGTCGTCCTCCTCGCTCGCCCTGACCGTGCTGCCCCGCCGTGCCGCCAAATCGCTGCAGCTCGCCCGTCACGCCTCCGTCCTCTCTGGCCCGCCGCCGCCCTCTCACAAGGCCACTGTCGTCCCGGCCAACGCCGCCTTCTCCACCAATGTTATCCCGCCGACTACGCCTTATGCCAAGCTCACCGTGGGTTCTCTCCGTGAGATCTTCCCCAACGAGCGCCGTGTGGCCCTCACGCCCCAGAACGTTGCTCTCCTGCTCAAGAAGGGCTATGGCCGCGTAATTGTTGAGCGCGGTGCTGGTGCCGAAGCTGGTTTCCTCGATGACGCCTACAAGCAGGCCGGTGCCACGGTCGTGGATAGCGCTGCTGCCGTCTGGAAGGAGGCCGACATTGTTCTCAAGGTCCGCGGTCCGACTCTGGCTGAGGCCGGTAATGCCCGCGAGGGCCAGACTCTCATCTCGTTTATTCAGCCCGTCCAGAACAAGGAGCTCGTTGACGTTCTTGCCAAGCGCAAGGTCACCAGCTTCGCCATGGACATGATCCCCCGCATTTCCCGCGCACAGGTTTTCGACGCTCTTAGTTCCATGGCCAACATTGCCGGTTACAAGGCCGTCCTCGAGGCCTCCAACCACTTTGGTCGCTTCCTCACTGGTCAGACTACCGCTGCCGGCAAGATCCCGCCCAGCAAGGTCCTTGTTATTGGTGCTGGTGTCGCTGGTCTGAGTGCCATTGTTACTGCTCGTCGCATGGGCGCCATTGTGCGCGGTTTCGACACTCGTCCGGCTACCCGGGAACAGGTCCAGTCTCTTGGTGCTGAATTTATTGAGGTCGAGGGCGTCGAGGAGGACGGTTCCGGTGCCGGTGGTTACGCCAAGGAGATGTCCAAGGCCTTCCACGATGCCGAGATGAAGCTGTTCTCGGAGCAGGCCAAGGACGTCGATATCATTATCACCACTGCTCTGATTCCCGGCAAGCCAGCTCCAAGCTGCTCCCGACCTACGTCATTGACCACATGAAGCCTGGCTCTGTGATTGTCGATTTGGCGGCTGAGGCCGGCGGCAACTGTGAGCAGACCAAGCCCGGTGAGTTGGCCACATACAAGGGCATCACCATTATCGGTTATACCGATATGCCCTCGCGCCTGCCCACCCAGTCCTCTACCCTGTACTCGAACACGTCACCAAGTTTTTGTTGTCTATGGCTCCTGTCGAGAAGGAGTACGGCGTCGACTTCACTGATGAGGTCGTGCGCGGCTCCATCGTCACCCAAAACGGCGAGATCGTCCCCACAGCCCCGCGCCCTGCTCCCCCCGCCGCCGCCCAAGCCCAAGGAGGTCGTTGTCGAGGAGGTTGTCGCCCTGACTCCCTTCCAGAAGGTCTCTCGTGAGGTCGGTATTGTTACTGGTGGTATGACTGGTGCTCTCGCTCTTGGCAAGATGACCGGCCCCCTGTTCATGGGCAACGCCTTTATCTTTGGTCTGGCTTCGCTTATCGGTTACCGCATCGTCTGGGGTGTCCAGCCTGCTCTGCACTCGCCCCTCATGAGTGTCACCAATGCCATCTCCGGTATGGTCGGTGTCGGTGGTTTCTTTATTCTTGGTGGCGGCTACCTGCCCCAGACCATCCCGCAAATGTTTGGTGCCGCGTCCGTTCTGCTGGCTTTCGTCAACATCTCGGGTGGTTTCGTGATTACCAAGCGCATGCTCGACATGTTCAAGCGTCCCACTGACCCGCCAGAGTACCCCTGGCTGTACGGTATCCCTGCCACACTCTTCACGGGTGGTCTCATTGCTGCTGCGTCGACGGGTGCCGCTGGTCTCGTCCAGGCTGGCTACCTTGTCAGCTCTCTACTGTGTATTGGCTCCATCTCTAGCCTTGCCTCCCAAACCACGGCCCGCATGGGTAACATTCTCGGTATTCTCGGTGTCGGCTCTGGTGTTCTTGCCTCGCTTTTGGCCGTCGGCTTCTCGCCCGAGGTCCTGACCCAGTTCGGTGCCCTTGCTGTAGCCGGTGGTGTCGCCGGTATGCTGATTGGTCGTCGTATCACGCCCACAGACCTGCCTCAGACTGTCGCCGCTCTGCACTCCGTCGTCGGTCTGGCTGCTGTCCTCACCAGCATCGGCAGCGTCATGGCGATGTAAGCCACGCCAGTACCCTGCACTTGGTTACTGCGTATCTGGGTGTCCTCATTGGTGTGTCACGTTCACGGGCTCCATTGTTGCCTTTATGAAGCTGTCTGGTCGTGCCTCGTCGCGCCCACTGATGCTAACCTGGTCGCCACCTGATCAACGGTGTCTGCTGGCCGGTAACATTGCCACCATGGGTGCCTTTTTGGCCATGGCTCCCGGCTCGCCGGCCATTGCGGCGGGTGCGCTCGCCGCCAACACGGCCATGTCCTTCCTCAAGGGCTACACGACCACGGCGGCCATTGGCGTGCCGACATGCCTGTCGTCATTACCGTGCTGAACGCCTACAGTGGTTTCGCGCTCGTGGCGGAAGGTTTCATGCTGGACAATCCATTGTTGACGACCGTGGGAGCACTGATTGGTGTATCAGGTTCCATTCTATCGTACATTATGTGCGTAGCTATGAACCGATCACTAACCAATGTCCTATTTGGTGGTATAGGCACAGTAGCGCCAGCAGCGGACGGAGAACAGAAGAAGATTGAGGGCACGGTGATACAGACAAATGTCGAAGAAACGGCAGAGTCGCTAGTGAATGCCGAGTCCGTCATTATAGTCGTGGGCTACGGCATGGCCGTCGCCAAAGCACAGTACGCCATTGCCGAAATCACACAGATGCTGCGGTCCAAGGGCGTCCAGGTGCGCTTTGCCATCCACCCTGTGGCTGGTCGCATGCCAGGCCAGTGCAACGTGCTGCTGGCTGAGGCATCTGTTCCTTACGACATTGTCCTGGAGATGGACGAGATCAATGATGATTTCTCGGATACCGACCTGACGCTCGTCATTGGCGCCAACGACACGGTCAACCCGATTGCTCTCGAGCCCGGCAGCCCGATTGCGGGTATGCCGGTGCTTCACGCATGGAAGAGCAAGCAGGTGATTGTGATGAAGCGTGGCCTGGCGAGTGGCTATGCAGACGTGCCGAACCCCATGTTCTACATGCCGGGCACGCGGATGCTCTTTGGTGATGCCAAGGTGACATGTGATGGTGAGTCTTCTCTTCCCGCACCTGGTCAATATTTTATGAACATCCACTAACATATTTACAGCTATCAAATCGGCCATTGAGACCAAGTAGACTTGCTTTTTCTTGTCTCCTCTCTCGTCCTCTTCGTCTAGATTACACAAAGAGTAAGAGTCATAGACCGTCCAGCATAGACATTGTTTTGTCTTGCTGAGATGCTAGAGTCTAGAGGTGTTATTTTCTTGTTGACTGTTATTTCTTTTGAATCTTGTCTTGCTCTATATCTTGTTTGTTACTGTTCTCGTCCTTTCTGATTATCTTGTTTTGTTTTATGAGTCTTCTTGAATGACCGTCACTCCTACTGTTTACTCGATTTTTCTCCGATATCTATCGAAACTCTGTATGGCTTATTGGGGCCTACATGAAGTTAGAGGAATGAAATGTCTATTTCCTATGTCTCTGCTTCTTATCTTCTTTTTGTCAATGTACATAGCAGTATTGCCCAAGTAAATGAGATCTTCCATTCAAAAAATAACTGCCGTATGTCTACTTTGCTGTTATCTGTGAAAACCAGTGCCGTTTTGAGGCATATTTACGGGTCTTCTTCCGTCACTTCTGCAGTCTTCTACTTCCATTGTCGTCTTCTCTCATCGTCCTCCTTCTGTATCCTGTATCGTTTATGTCGTCTGCTGTCTTGTCCATGAGTCGAAATGTGATCTTTTGTAACCGTCGTCATGTCACATTTCTCTTGATTGATAGTTTTTAACGTTTTTATTTCATTTTTAAGGGGTCATGTTCCCTCACTCTACTCAGAGTCCTATATACAAACGCTCCACCATATCGTCTCCTTCATCCCCCTTCGTCCGTCGACGTCACCATCGTCTATTGCCGCGGCGCAGCAACGGGCTCCCAGGTGTTGATCTTGGGCTTGGTGGTGCTGTAGGTCTTGAAGGCGCCGCGAGTGGCGGTGTGGTTGGGGCGGTGCTCGGGGATGGCCCAGGCGCGGGAGTTGGAGATGGCCTGGAGGGGGTCGTTTTGCGGCGGGGTGTCGACGGTGTAGGCGAGCCAGGCGTGCCAGAGGGGTTCGACTTGGGAGCTGTAATGAGGGAGGACACGAGCGTTAGCGAGTGGACGAGTGACAAAAAACGAGCGAAGCGAGTGAGGACAGATAGCGGCGAGCGAAGCGAGGACAAAAAGTGAGGACAGAAAGGGAGAAAAACAGCCATCATGTGCTCGGTTCCGTCTCCTGCGAGCGCAGCCAGGACAAAAAGAAAAACTTACGCGTCAAAGTCCTTGCTCTTGTAGTCAACCCAGCGGGTACGGACTGTTGCGGTGGTTAGCGATGGTCGAGATCAAAGTTGATTTGGATATGGGTCGTCAACATACGCGGCAGCTCCTCCTGCATGTTCTCAAAGAACTTGTTGCCGTACTTGTCGACGCCGATGAGGGTACCGGCCTTGGTATCACCAATGTACTAGATTCAGAGAAAAGAGAAAGTCGTCGTTAGCCGGAGGGCCCTTCGTAGATTCCTTTGTAAAGTCCTTCGTCGAATCCGATGTCTTCGTCGAGTTCGAGCTTCGATCTTCGGTCCATCGTCAATTGGGGTTCGGGGGTGCAGCGCGCAACATACGTTCAATTGGTGCCAGTATTCCTATAGAGAGGAGACTAAGTTAGCAGTTGTCATTGGAGAAGAGGGTGGCCGTAGCCATCGCCGGCTGTCGGGCTATCGATGTCGTCGCCGTCTTCATCATCGTCGACTCACCTTGATACCGATCCGGCGCAGGTAGCCGAGCGTCCGCGTAATGGTCGACATAGTGTGTGTGTTGGAAAGTCAATTGAGGGGAGATGTCGTCGGTAGCTGTGATGGGGTGTGGCCGTCGTTGTCGTCGTCGTCGCAATCGCAAGTCGTCGTGGGCGAGCGAATTGGATGATGTGCCTCTCGAAATCTTTCCCGCTTTTCGGTTTGGCGATGCTTGGTGGGTCGTCCCTTCCCCCATTGTTCCCGAATGGGTCTTGTGGATCTAGCCAATCACAGAGCTTGGTTTGCTCACCACCAAAAGTGCGGCTACTAAAGTTGGTACTATCAAAATGCTACTGCCAAAACTACCACCAAAAATGACGACTAGCCTCGCTCACTTTTTGATAGCCAGGAAAACAAAAGGATTAACATAAGACGAAATCAATTGAGTGCTGGACTTTACAGTCAATTCTGTCGTTTTCCCATATTTACTTCATCTGTCTCCAACACTCGGACATGGTCGTTCGGGTGGCAGCGCGGTGCTCAGCACACGCCCCTCTTCCTCTTCCTCGGCCCCGGCTACAGCTTCAAGAGCTTTCGAAAACTTCACGATCTCGGGCACGGCCGACTGCAACCCGGCCGTCTGAACAGTGTGAGCGCTACGCCAGCTCCAGTACTCGCTCTTCTGTACCCTCGTCCTCGCCATCAGCATCCCAATGGGTCAGCCAGTCGTGGACCCGGTGCTGTCGGCGAATGTCCATGTCGACGTCTGCCTCGACGGCCGCAGCTGAAGCTCCTCTCCGGCCATCCATGGTGGCCAGTGTTGCTTCGACAGCTGCTGCTGGCACTGCAGCTACTGCTGCCACGGCTGCCCTCCTGCTCGCACCTCTGGTGGCCGAACTCGACCGTATGGCACCGCGTGTCGATATCCACGGCTCACAAGTCTGTGTCATTGAGACACCAGCCGAGTTCTACGAGACATTGACAAAAATGATCCGCGGCGCCAAGCGGCGCATTTTCCTGTCGACGCTCTACATTGGCACATCGGAGCGCGAGCTGGTTGCCACTTTGCAGTCCGCTCTCCGAGCCAACCCAGACTTGACGCTGCACATTTTGACAGACGCTCTGAGAGGCACGCGCGAAAAGCCCTCGGCCGTCGTCTGCCTCTCTGTTGGCTCCCCTTGTGGCTGAGTTTGGCCCCGAACGTGTCGATATTCGCATGTACCACACGCCCAACCTGACGGGCCTCCGCAAAAAGTATATCCCGCGGCGCATCAACGAAGGCTGGGGTCTGCAGCACATGAAACTGTACGGTGTCGATGACAGCATCTTGCTGTCCGGTGCCAACCTGTCGACCGACTACTTTACGAACCGGCAGGACCGCTACCATGTCTTTGCGTCGGCCGAGCTGGCGGATGCGTACTGGAAGCTGCAGCGGGGTGTGGCTTCGCTGAGTTTCCGCATCGAGCCCGTCGACACCGCAACAAAAGAGGAAGGGTTCAACATGGTCTGGCCGGCAAGCAATGCGGCGCCAACACCGCTAGAAGCGCCCAAGGAGTTTGTGACGCGGGCGACGGGTGTCTTGAAGGGATTGATGCAGCCAACCACCGCCAACACGGCGAGTCCTCTTTTGACGGACGGCAAGGAGTTGGCCGAGAAGACAAAAACACCAGACACGTCTGTCTATGTTTTGGCCCAAATGACACAGCTCTTGAAGCCCGACAGCTCGACCGAACGACCCGCTTTGACGCACGTCTTAAAGACGTTGTCGGCACCGCAGTACGCCACCGCCTCATCGTGGACGTTTACTGCTGGCTATTTCAACCCGGCACCGTCCCTAACCAAACTGTTGCTGGCCACCTCTGCGCAGGCCAACAATACTGTCATCACGGCCGCACCACAGGCCAACGGCTTCTATGGGTCGTCTGGCGTATCGTCTATGCTACCGGATGCCTATACGTTCCTGGCACACCGTTTTTTGAGAGCTGTCCGGGCCCAGCACCGCGACGACGCCATCACGCTCAAAGAGTGGCGGAAAGGCACTGTGGGCGAGCCCGAGGGCTGGACTTACCATGCCAAGGGTTTGTGGGTGACGCTCTGTCCGCAGGACACCAAGAGTGACAGCAGTGAGAGTGCTGCGCTGTCCGTCATTGGCAGCTCCAACTACACGAAGCGTAGCTACAGCCTCGATCTCGAAGCCAATGCTCTGATTGTCACGAGAAACGTTGAACTACAAAAACGTCTCTCGGAGGAACAGGCCTGGCTGCAAACACATGCCTCCGCTGTAACCCGCGACGATTTTGCCAAGCCAGAGAGACGGGTGCGACTGCATGTCAGGATCGCCATGTGGATTGTCCAGGCCGTGGGTGGGCAGTTGTAGAGTCAGGCGTCGCTGGCAGACAAACAATTGTTCCAGGAAAAAGGAAGAACACGACGAACAAGCGTGGCAAGCGAAGGCGGAAGAGCAATGTCCGCCAGAAAGCCGGGCCGGGTTCCAGCCGTCTGAGCCGTGTTAATCGTTTTTCTATCCACCAGTTTCCGTCAACCCGTTTTGGACTGCACTGGGCCATCCGAGCCGCTGTACTGGGCTGGCTCTGGTCTGGGTAATTGCAAAAATGGGGAGAGACGGCACGAGATGGACAGTTTCCAGGCAATCAATGTCCACCACATTCTGAAGGCAATACCAATAACAATCTCAACACAATCTCGACATCCATGTCCAGGAACGATATTCAGGCACCCGAAAGCTGCAAATGAAGTACCCTCCGGATCGCGGATCGCACAGCGTCGTCATTGACGTCTGTGTTCGACCGCGTCTTATGCCGGCGATGGCGAAAATATAAAAGCAGTCATCATGATGTCCCCTTTGGACTTCTTCTCAACCTATGCGACAACCCCCTCTCCATCCTCACAATGAAGACTTTTGCTGTCCTTTCTGCACTGGCCGCCCTTTCGGGCCCGGCTTCTGCTACCATCTACTACGCTGGTGTCGCCGAGTCCGGCGGCGAGTTTGGTGTCTGGAGCGCCACATCGACTCCTGGTGCTGGCTTGCCCGGTCGTTTCGGTGTCGACTACCAATTCATCAGCCAGTCGGCCGTCGACACCCACGTCGACAAGAACAAGGTCAACCTGTTCCGTGTTGCCTTTTTATTGGAGCGCATGTGCCCCTTGGCCACCGGTCTTGGTGCCACATTCAACGAGACGCATTTCTCGCTCTACAAGGAGGCCATTGACTACATTACCGTCACCAAGAACGCCTACGCCATTCTGGATCCCCACAACTACATGCGCTACAACAACCCGTCGTCGCAGCCCATGTCCGGCAGCGTCATTGGCAACAGCTCCGACCCGACCGCCGCTACCACGGCCCAGTTCGGCGCCTTCTGGGGCGAGCTGGCCAAGCGGTTCCAAAACAACTCGCGCGTCATCTTTGGGTTGATGAACGAGCCCCACGACATGCCTTCGTCGCTCCTCCTAGCCAACAACCAGGCCGCCATCACAGCCATCCGTGCCAGCGGTGCCACCTCCAACCTGATTCTGGCTCCGGGCAACTCCTGGACTGGCGGTCACTCCTGGACCCAGGGCGGTGCGAGGCATCGTCGCAGTGGCTCAATAAGCTACAGGACCCCAACAACAACACAGCCATTGACATTCACGAGTATTTGGACAGCGACTACAGCGGCACCATGCTGCCTGCACGGCCGACCCGGCCACCAACCTGGCCAATGCGACGGCCTGGCTCAAGACCAACAACCTCAAAGCATTCATTACTGAGTTTGGCGCCTCCAACGCTACCGGCTGCTCTACCATGCTGTCGTCGATGCTCGACTACATGGCGGCCAACGAAGAGTACATTGGCTGGACGGCGTGGGCCGCTGGTCCATTCTGGGGCACGGCCAGCCCTTGCTGCACCGACTCCAAGAACTGGGGCAGTCTGGAGCCGGGTAGCAAAGCTGCGGACGGCGGACCGAGTCTGTACGATACAGTGTGGACGCCCGTGATCCAGCCCAAGGTGCCCGCGCTGCTGCAGTGGACGGGCGGTGCCAGTGTGCACGGCGGTAATCTGACAGCGAAGGCGTAGTTGTGCAGAAGGAGATGAAATTAATGTACAAAAATGAGGTGGTAGTAGAGAACTGACAATATCAAACTACATTGCAAACTACATTGTATAAATTATGAATTCAAAAAACAATACAGATAAATAAAATCTAAAATAGAATAAATAAAAGCGACAGAAGTAACGGGAGTAAACATGTACCTCAATACACCGACATTTACACTTTTCACATCGATAGCTTCGTTTCACGTTTCCAAATTCGGTCTTACACAAATTGTTTCTTTTCCCCACAATCGTATCTCGTTCAATAGAAACACAGAAACACAAAACAACAGGAGTACAAAAAGACAGAAACATCGGACCAAGAGAGAACCGACGTGGAACTTGTCAGCTTTGTCTAGTGGACTCGTTGTGTTTCCTTCTCACCTTTAAATCTACTAACGCCGGAACACCCAACATCCGAGAAAGAGAGGTGTAGCTTTTGCAGGTAGACCGGGGACGGAAAATTCCCAAAGGAGGAATAACACGACAGGAAAGGGCGCCACTAACAAGGCAACAGTAAACGAAGGATGGGACAAGAAAGCCGTTATTGGACGTTGGAGCTAATCGTGCCATTCGGGTCGGCATTCTGTCACATTTGCTCATGTTGGTGGCTTCTTTTCTCTTTTACCTGTCAATAAGAAAAAGTAAACGAGATCACATGCAGTCCGTTTCCGTTGACGCGCCTTTGCACAGTACACGAGAACGACGTATCATGCAGGACACGATGCGGAAAACCATTTACTGTCACACCAACAGAGCCATGGAGTAAGACATGCATCCGTAGTCAGCCTAGAAAGGTGGTAGTGGAAGCTATTCCATCTTTCTCTCTCTACACCGAGTATCATGAAACAAATAATAAGGAAAATACAATGTCCACCATCACTCACAGCTCAACCACAATGGCCTCCCGTAGTGGTGGCCCATCTGCCTTGCCTGTCCAGCCAAGTGTCATGACTGCAGCGTTGACCAGTCGTGTTCCTTTTGGTTTTGTCCTCGCTGTTGTCGTTTGCCCTTCTGGCCACAATATTGTGCCCAGATTCCGCCAAAGCAGCCACACGACCAAGACTGCGGCCCCCCACAGTCCACGGTCACCCGTCTCGATGGCATGGTATGCCCTGTCCACGCAGTCATTCACCAAATCTTCACGTCCATGGCCCTCGTGAATATGTCCACACATGACCACTTGGGGTCTTGCCCTCTCGATCTCTCGCAGCAATTGTGGACAGCCTTTCCCGTTTGAGTCGAGATGGCCCCGTGGTGGACCATGGACAACGACGATGTCCGTACCTTCCGGGATGCGGTCAACCCATACCCTTTCACGGACGGGCGGATATTGAAACGCAAAAACGCCGCACTGTTCTGTCCACGGGGCACCGTAGATGCGGAGAGTGCGGGAGGGCAAAGGTGTAGATGTAGACGATGTAGATGGTGTCGACTCGAACGTGAGTGTGGCAGACGAGTCGTTTAAGTATGTCAGACTGCCCAGGTCAGATCTTCCAGTGATGTACCCTCACCACCCGACCCGTCCGGTACGCGATCCGGATACTTTTCTGCAAAATCAGGGTCCAACAGCAAGTCGTGGTTGCCGGCAATGACGATCTTGTGAGGATGCGGTAGGCTCTGTAGCCATGTGAGCTGGGCCTGCAGTTCCGCGAAAGAACCCCTGTTGGTGAGATCGCCAGCGTGGATCAAGACGTCGCCATCGGGCACTTGAGGTTGAGAATTGTGCGTGTCGGAGATGCAGACCACCTTGATAGGCGCCTCAGTTGTTGCTGTCAACAGTACAACTTCTGCTCGTCGACTGTAGAGCCATCGTGCTAGAAAGATGGCTGGATCGCGACGAAATCGTTGCCAGGACGTTATCTGCGGTGGCCGCCATGTTCCCAATTTGACGCTGCTAGTCTGCATGGTGCCAGGTTGATGACGATGGACAATTTAGTCGCTGTATGAAATGACCACTGGCGGCCGATGTTCGATGTACTCCGTTGGTGTGAAGAAGTATCGTTACCAGCCTCTCACGATTGGCGGGGCTCTACTGAGTGATTTGGCCCCCAACGACAAAACGGCATGTCACCAATCGCCACAACGACTTCAAACAACTTCAGATGAGTCTGTACTTGTCTAGAGTCGTTTAAAAATTGTCAAAAATGGTTCAAAAATGAAGAGGGCATCTTGCTTTTTCTACCTGTCAAATATTGTCCTCTATTCCATCTACAGGAGGCAAGCTTTTCATCAAAAATATCAACTCTCCGCGACACTTTTCCATCCATGGCCTTGCATCGACATCTTCAACATGTACTGATATACCACAATTCTTCAATCTGAAAACGGTGGACCTCGGCGAACATGGCGTTTCCATTCCGTCGATGCCCGGTTCAAACGCGAATCTGGCTTCGCCGGCATCACATCCTTTCTCGACAAAAGTGGCAGCTTTATCCATTCACCGCGCCAAACGACCCGAATGCGCCAGTCCGCGACGAAGACGGCCTTCCACCACCGCCCCGTTATCTCTTGGCGCACCGCGAAGAGTGCGAACTGCAGATCCTGAGACGGCGCATCTCGGCGGCGAAGGCTTCGACGGCGATGCCCCGCTTTATTGCTTGTATCGCATCTACGAACACCTTGTCCTCGACCAACACCTGGGCATCCGCAACGAACTCGAAGGCTTTTGGTTCCACGGCAATGACTGGCCTGTCCACAGAATCCCCGACCCAGAAGACGTTGACCAGAACGGTATGCTATTTTGGCGTGCATCACACGACTGTTGGTCTTGGCCTTTAACAAGCGCATCGGGCTCGGTGTCCCACGCCATGCACCGGCATCTTTACACGCTCGCAACTTGAAGAGTGGCAGGCGCAAGATCGCGTCTATGAAGAGGAACCACCGTGGGTAAAGGACGTGCCTCGTTTAAGACGGAGACTCGAGATTCCGCACTGGGACAACAGTGTAAGGGCGTTTGTGCCTCTCCCCGGATTTGACGATGAGCGGGCGTCGGAGCAGTTCAAGGACAAAAACATTTTGCTGTGGCAGCCACATGTCCATTTTTTGTAAGGAGAGAATGTGTTCACAAAATAACATGGGAAGAAATTCGAAGAAAGATTTTAAGATATTTATTTTCGTCATATTTATTTATTTCTTAAATAAAACAATTATTTCTTTCTTTTCTTTTTCAATATTCGTCGTTTACAAAATACTGGCTCCACATGTCAATAATATGCACCATCAAGCCACAAAATAAAAGAACCACTTGTATGGTCGACGTGACTGATGTTTGGTGTCAAAGATCGAGAATCGGAGATCCATACTAAGACATATGACTTACGAGTTGTCTCGTTGTCTCGTTGTATGCCCCTCGCTCTTTCCCTGTCTTTTTGTCTCTTGCCATCCCTTCCTTCCCTGCAAGCTCTTTTTGGTGGTGCTTTTGCTCCTTTTGCTCCTTTTGGGTAGCCCCTCTTTTTTTTCGACCCTGCCGCTCTAGGCCCGGGAAGGCCAGCTTCCGGCTCTCGAGCCGCTCCACTGCAATACAACAAGGAACGAGTTGACAGCAAGACAAAGGCGAGAGCAGGCGAGCAGGTCAAGCTTTTGTCTGTCATTCAGTCCGGCTTCGTTCTTTTCGGTGTATTTCCTCTCTCTCCGTTTCCTCACTCGCCTCACTCCTCACTCCTTTTCTGGAGCCCTGTTCGGATCGCTGTGCAGCCGTTGTTGAAACGAAACATTTATTGCGGAGACAGTTTCTTCTATTTCTATTTTTTTTTTCTCCGTGCTTTTTTAGGGTTGAATGTCACTTTACGATCCCGCTGGAGAACAGACGAGATCATCTCTCGACTACACCCTGAGTACGTCGTACACCAACTGCACTTACGACTGACATCCACTCACTCGCTCCTTCCTAGCTTCACACCATGATGTTGTGCGAAACGGAGTAAAAAGGGCAAGAGCTACTGGCTACTTGTACGAGCTCCGGACACTACTGAGTACGAGTATCTTCAAACCGCTCCTTCCCTCCCCAAGATCGTCACTCACTAGGCCACCAGGCTCTTTCCCTCTCTCCTCTCCTCTGATGCCTGGGGCTAGAGAGCGAGTGAGAGCTCTTTCCTTTTCAGCTGGCGAGTTGCCTCCTTTTGTCTCCAGCCAAGTTTAGTATATTTGTCTTGCAATCGCCTCTCCTCCTCGTCATCTCTCTCCACCTCTTTCATTCTCAACAGGACGGCTGCCGACCGCGAGCAACTCTTACCGACCCGTTCATACTCCTTCCCTGGGCTCTCATCCTGACTTGCATCTCCGTCAACCTTCTCGTCCCACCGTTACATTGCATTGTCTTTATTTTATCTTCTTTTTTTTTTCTTTATTTTTTCTTTATCATTATACTCATTTTATTTTTACACACTCTTATCCGCTCATCACCACTCGACCCTCGCGTCTTATATTCTCTCGGGCCAAGTTCTGCGCACGATCCTTCCAACATCCCGCATCACTCACTATCACACGCTGTGTTACCCACCGCTTTTGATCGGCAGAGAACTGCTCCGTCTCCGTATACGAGAATCAACAGACGGAATAAGACAATAAGACATACATGCTTACCGACAGAAGAAAACGACGAAAAAAAGCATAAATAGAACGGGATTGTCCGACTCTCTCCAGTCACCATGTCTTCGGTTTCTGCCAACCACAACTCGGGCACTGCCTCTATTTCGTCCGACCCAGTACCAATATCAACACCTACACATCGTGGTCACGACTCAAATCGCAACAAATTAATATCTGGCTCTAAATCATCCCCACTACCGATTGCAATGGGCTCACTGCGCACCATCCTCGCTTTTTTGGCACTGATTGTTGCCCTCGTGGCTGCAGCATCATTTACCTCTTCTTCTTCTTCTACTTCGCCAACATGCACAACCGTCGACCAGTCAAACCCTATTGCCAATGTCTATCCTATGAACGCAACGGGTCTGCTCAACGTCACTCTCGCCGTCATTCCCATTCCGCTGGATTTGGCCCGCACTCTCATTCCGCCGCAATGGCCGATCCTCACACACGTCTACGAGGCCTTCTTTGCTTCTTTGGGCATCTATGAGGAAATCTTCCCACCAGACTACTACCCACTGCTGGTCCAGGCTGGCCTCGACCACGATATCCAAATGGCCGCCTACCAGCTGTCCATTCCCGATTTCCAGCGTGCGGGTTACGAGTTCCCCTTTGTCGACCGTCTCGGCGACAACCACACCTCGTTCCGCTGGGTCCCGCACCAAATCATCACGGCCAGCAACTCGGATGCCGTCGAAGGGTCGCGGGCGTACGGCACGCAGGTCTCGCCCAGTGACCACTTTGACCCGCCCTGTGACGCCTACCGCTGGCTCGGGTCCTATGGCGGCACTACCAACTTCAAGGCGTACGGCCAAAACAATACAAATATGCGCCTGTCATTCTACCACACCTACTACTACAACCCGCCAGCCTTCCCGCTCGATTTGTTTAGGAACATGACCAACCAGCCCAGCTTCGCCAACGGCACCGCCTGTGACAACCAGATCCGGCTGTTTGACTCGGCGCACTTTTTCGGCAGGGACGACGCCAACCTGCTGCCGCACCCGGTCAAGGGCTCCGTGACGTCGGCCAACTTTGCGCCCCTGACGGGTGTGCACACGTTTGGTGGAACGTCTATGGCTGGCAGATTGCCACGCCCTTTATTGAGAACAACTACTTGAACTGTGATGATTTCAAGGGCTATGATGGCAATCAGTCTGCCGGGGTACTGAGAGCACTCCTGTTTTTCTATTTATTTTTTCATTTATTTTTTCTCTCTTATTTGTACATAGCATGCCTGGTTGGAAATGGCTTCGGTCTGGATACCCTGAGTATATATGAGTTCACGATATATGAGCAACAATTTATCTTTACTTTCGCTTTCACATTCACTGAATCGTTACGAACAAGTCTGGCCAGTATTTTCCAAAACGTAGGAGTGTATTTTATTTTACCAACAGAACCGTAATACAAAATCAAACCAAACAAATCCCATAAAAAGGTTGCACAGCCATCATTACCATTACAACACTCCCACACACCTTAAATCTTTGTAATCTCCACCCGTGACCGTTCAAAGATCTTGTGCCCGACCATTGTCGTGGCCGCATCCGGCGCCGCGCTCTCGTCATTTGCTGCATACAGCGTCATCCGTGCATACGTGCCCGCTCCCCGTCGCTTAGACAGGTAGCCCGGGTTGATGACCAGCACGCTCTCCACCACCTTGGCAAACGGCGGCAACGTGCTCGGCACAATCAGCACGTCTGGCCGCACATTGACCATTTCGCCCAGCTTGAGGTAGCTCGTGTCCAGCATGGGGCCCGTGGCCAGTCCCTTGCCGTCGTCGACGCCCGTTTTCAAAAGTTTGCGGCGGTCCATGGGCGGGAACAGCGGGAAGTAGTGGCGTTGTTCGAGGAGGTACCGGCAGGCACGGGAGATGGCGTTAGCTTCCG
This sequence comes from Sporothrix variecibatus, assembly GCA_016097105.2. Lineage (NCBI taxonomy): Eukaryota > Fungi > Ascomycota > Sordariomycetes > Ophiostomatales > Ophiostomataceae > Sporothrix > Sporothrix variecibatus. Next base: position 2,939,879 of record JADMNI010000008.1, on the reverse strand, counting down.
TGACGCGACCGCCCGTGACCTCTTCGTGCCGCAGCTCGTACAGAATGTCCTGCGAGGAGACGCCCAGCACCATCTCGTTCATCGACAACGTCATAGGATTGCCGACAATACGAGCAGCTTTAGGCAGGCCCAGCTCGCGACGGGGGAACGCGTCTTGCGGCCACGACACGTGCTTGTCAATGACGTCACGCACGGACGGAACAAGCAAGATAGTGACGGACGGGTTGGCAGCGGCGAGGCGCTGAAGAGCGGGGGAAATCAAATAGCGGAAGACAGTCGTTAGGGTGGCCGTGTCCGGGTCGACAACGGCGTCTTCCGGCAAGTCAAAGTCGCCCGTCGCAATCAGTGGGTGGTCGGCATCGATAAAGGGACCCGCGAGGACAACAGCGTCAACAGACGTGTCGCTGGCCTTGCTCACCAAGGTGTGCAGCGGCTCAAAGTCGAGGTTGTCGTCGGCCGTGTATGGCCCCGACGCAAACATAATGTTGAGCGGCGCCGGGCCCTTTGTCGCACCTTCCACATCCATCATGTCGTCGTCGGCACTGTCGCCGCCCCGCATACGCTCTCTGTGTGTAGCGAGCGTTGCGTGCGTCGATGCCGCATTGGGCAGCAGCGGGATCTCCAAAATTTGAGAGACGGAGAACGCCGACCCAGATGAGTTTGTGCCCCGCAGAGCAACGATCTGGCCGGGGAAGAACTGGAAGCCGCCGTTGCCGCTGCGGTAGCGGCTCAGATCCAAAGGCACACGAAGACCACCGCCCATGCGCCGCGACGTTTCCAGCACGACAGACGCAGCGTTCAGCTTGCCCTCGGCCGCGTCCGACGCGATACGGCCCACGGCCACAATTTCGGACGTGCTCTGGCTTGCTGCACTGCCAAATGCCTCATAGTCAATCTTGTGGTAGTCCATGACAAGCGTGGTGAACTCGTCGATGCGGTCGTCCAAAATCTCGGATGCTTCACTGAGTTTCATGGCCAGCGGCTTGTACCCCAGCTTCTTTTGGTCCGACGCGGCCGTCAGCTTGATACGCGACTGAGCATAGGGAACAATGGGTGGAGTAGCGGCCGGCAAGTGATCGTTCAAGACTTCAACAACCTCGCCGGCATTGGGCCGGTCAGCAAATGGCGACGCAGGTGTGAGGTTGCCGCCGCTGAGCGCGTTGAGCTGGTCCTCGAGCTTGGAAGGGGTCTTTGCGTTGGGTGTTATGCCAGCGCCACCGAACTTCTTGCCGGTTGAGCCTGTTCTTGTGTTGGTAGTACCAGCTGACCCGGGTGTGCTCGGCGCCACAATGCCGTCCAGCAGCCCGTACACATCGCCGCCCTTGTTCGCGTTCCGCCGCGGCGTTGCTGCCGACATGGACCCGCCGCCGCCACCCAGGCGTTCCGTCTTGATCTTCTTTACGTGTGACGATACCTGCGGCATGTTTGCTTGTTCCTGGTTGCGACGCTCCAGTGCATCCTGCAGGTTTTGCTTGAAGGCGCGTAGCCGATCCATGGTGAGGGCGCCCTGGTCGAGGGTCAGGTCCATCTTGATGCAGTAGGCCTCCCACTTGTAGAAACAGTTCCTGCACCGGCAGGCCATGCATGTTCATAATCGACTGGAGCTGGACGATGATATCTGGTTCGAGGGGCTGGCCATCGCCGGTGCCAAAGCGCTCATTGAGCCTGGCGACTGTGTCGGCCATGGCGGTGGTGGTCGTGAAGGGGGGTGAACGTGTTACAAAGGTTGTGAAAGAAAAAAATGCTGTTGTGTCAATTGAAGTGCTCGTCGTCAATGGCCGTCGTCAATCGTGAGTCGTTGTCGTCGATATCGTCGTTACTGGACAGTGGAAAGTGTGTATGAATTAATTTGGTAAGGAACATCGTTGAGACAGCTGGGTCGTGGTTGCCGCGAAAGACGCGTCTCGACGCGTTAAGTGCTAAAAGTCGTTAATTGGTGGTGGTTTTGGCAGGTGCGCCCCTCCCTAATTCCTCTCTAGCCCCTGGACAGTGGTTTGGGTGGATTTTTGGTGTAGTGTTGGTATTGGCGGGGCGGTCCTTCCTTGCACAACACGCATCCATCCAAATCAGGCAATTTGATGGCAAAGTACGACGTACGACGTATTACGACATAAAACGACGAGGAAAGAGTAAAGAGCAAAGGAGGCAGAGTGATGGCTTAAGATCATTTGTTTTATTCGCAAATTAAATCCAAAAGTTTTGGTGTCCGCCTTGAGGCAGTCCTTGATTGTAGCCTGAAGCACGTGCGCTTGAAAAGGCTCTTGCTTTTGATCGTGCGCTCCCGTTTTGAAGTTCAGCTAAGTGTAAAAATGCATGTGTAAAACAGTCCACCTCCGCCCGTGAAAATGCTAAAAAATGCCGTGGTAAAAAGAATAAGAGAAAAGCCTTAGAAAACGTCGAAATAGTGAAAGAAAAAAAGAAAACGCCCTGCGCCTGATGATCCTGGTCCGCCTGGCTCTGATCCTGGCCAAATAACCCAATGTTGTTTGATATCAATGTCGATGTGGTGTATCTCATGTGTCGTGTCCGTTAAAGAATAAGTGTCCGAATCCGTGTTTGCGTTTACGCCGTCTGCAGCGGCGCCCTCTACAGCTGCACCAGCCCGCTCAGAATCTTGACCTCCTCGCCCGGCTTGAAGGCCGGCAGGCCAATGTATGGGCAGGTAGAGCAGCGGAAGGCGTCACCGAGCGAGCAGCTGTTGCACGAGCCGGTCTTTCCCTGGACGGTGAAGTCGAGCTCGTTCAGGTCGTTGGAGTTGAGCTTGAAGACGTTCTTGAGGTCGGAGTCGGCCTGGGTGCGACGGTCCTTGTCTTCCTCCTCAAGACGCTCGGCAAGGCCGCAGGTGCAGTCCTTGCACGGCTTGCGGCGCTTTTGGCCGTCAATGTTGCATGCGGGGGCTGTCACAGTGTTAGTAAAAATTCAAATCGAATAGAGAGGAGGTGGGGTACGTACGCTGCTGAGGAGGCCGGCTGCGCTCTTCAGCGGTCAGGAGAGAGTCCTCGTCGACGAGCTCTTCACCGTCGCTGTACTCGCCGAGGTCGAGGACGACGGCGGGGCGCTTGCCCTGTGCGTTGACGGCAACAGGTGCGGGTGCCACTGGTGCGGTAGCAGCAGCAGGCTTGGGCGCCGCCGGCGTCTTCTTCTTCAACCGCAGCGGGACAACAACTTCCTCTTCCTCGACCTTTTCAAACACACCATCCTTCTCGACCAGACCGGCCAGGATAGCCTCACGTGCACCGGCACCCTCCAGCCGTGCACCGTCCTGGAACGTCAGGCGGGCATTGTTCTTCATCGCGGGGACGAGCGCCGCGAACACGGGACGGCTGCTTAGGAGGGAAACAGCCTCGTCACGCTGGGCACCATCGGCGTCGGTCAGGACCAGAATGGTATCGTAGGTGTTGGCGACCAAAGGGACAAAGCCGGCAGCGAGACGGTCGAGCATCTGCAGGTCGCAGGCGTTGCGGTCGTAGTCGGAGGCGAAGAGGGCGTGCAGCTTCTCCTCGTGGGCGGCAATGGCGGGCGGTGCGAGGATCAGAGTGCGTGTCGTTGAGGGGGCGGCCTTTGCTGTGCCGTTTGTGCCGTTGGCAGTCTTGTTGACGGCGACCGACTTGAAGCGGCCGAAATCGACCGAGTCATCGTCGGCGTCGATGGAGACGAAAGGGAAGGCAGGCATGTCGGCGGTGATATGTGGGGTGTCGGAGGGAAAGAGAGTAGAGTGGAGAGTGTCGTGTGATGGGGTGGTCGACGAAAAGAAAGAGTCAATCGAGGCGAGAGGGCGGAAAGAAAAAAAGAGTGCAGGAGTTGGCGACAAAAAGAAGAGAGAATGTGCGAAGGCGAGGACGGCAGTGATAAAGGATTGTATTATAGGAAGGAACTCCGCCGGAGGAGTCGTCTGGTCCCTTGCCTTTGGAAACGTGGGATCGGGGCCTGGAAAAAAACTCTCCAGTAGATATAAGTCGAATAATCGTGTGTCAGACGGGGACTGGAAGTGACTGAAGGGGACTGGGGGGGATTCGAGGTTAGAGGGAAAAGGGGGGAAAAGAAAAAAAGTCGGCCTCTGGTGGAAGACTGATTTGTGAGCAGATGGTAAGGAGGATGGGAAAACCAAAGAATAGGGAAGAAAAAAAAAGGAAAAAAAAAAATTAAAACCCAGAGAGAGCAAACGCCGCCGTAAGACAAAAGACAGCGCTTCGTACTGGCTGAAATCAATGGGCACTAGAGGGAAGGAGGGGCGACCGACTGTGTGGTCCTTGGTGGGAAAGAGCGTGCGTGGGTTGCCTGTCGTTCCTTCTCGCCTTCCTAGGCGGGGGAGGGACACTTCTTTTCTAGGCTAGTTTTGTGAGGACTGTGACTTTGTGTGAGTCTTCACCTGCTTTTTTCCCTGCACCTTCTGAATGCGGTGCAGAGACAAAGTGCTTGGTAAGAGTGTTCCGAACTCGGGGCCCTGGAGGGGCAGAGGCATGCCAAAGAGCGCTAATTGTCACTAGCCATGATGTAATTGTGGAAGCCTTAGTATTCAGGCAGCAGGCATCCGTCTATTTTGCGTACGATGTACGACGTTACTCCTCTCCATCGTTGTTCGGCTCCACTATCGGCGTCCGTCTTTCAGCCTTTCGGACGATTGACAGGTGCGGGATGGAAGGTTTACCCTGATTTTCACCCTGAAGTAAACAAAAAAACACACAGAAAAGAGACGGGATTTTCGTCTACTATCAACAGTATCACGGCGTTTGAACTCACTTAAACTTAAATACCGAAAACTGTGATAGGTGGGTCAATGAGCAAGTTTAACTCTTGTTGACTGCTTCCTTCCTTTTTGAGAGCCTACAACAACAGCAACGCTGAAAGGTCACTGGCGCACAATTGCCTCGCGGCTCGTATTGAAGTCCGATATTATCTCTTGTTTTCATCAGTCTCTGACGCTCTGACTTACACGTCCTGCTCCGCTATTTCAGCCCAAGCAACAAACAGCATTGGCACATTGGACCCTTGCGTCTGATATCTCCGCTTTCCGGCCCTGCTTAGTATGGAAATCATTTCATGCAAGTCTTGAAAAATGATTATGTTTGCTGCGGAAATTCGGCCCCGAACTATATCTGTTAGACATATAAAACTTTGAGACTCACACGGAGAAGTATTGAATCTTGTGACTACTTCAAACCAATATCCATATGCTCCGTAGCCAAACACCGTCCTGCTGAAGAGTGAGAGACAAAGTTCTCGGAATTCTTATCAATTTTCAGCATGTCAGAGAGCGAGGTACCACTCATCTCTATGGTCTTTATACAGGGAAAGCTAAGACTTGCTCAGAAATGATATCAAAGATACAGATCATATCTAGTTATACAAAGTTCTTGGAAAACATCAGTGTCAGCAGCATTGACCCAGAAAAGCCGTAATGCCAACTGTCAACAGAGCAGACTTTCAGCTACATAGAAAGTCGAGTCACGTGCACATCCTCGACCCAAATCTCTGGGCAACGTGTTCCAGCGCATTTAGTGACCCGACCGTTGAGGACGTGCCCTGGAGTGCCTCCTTTTTGGGCCTAGTCCAGGGACTTGGGCTTCGCGTCGTTGGGTAAATCTTATCGAAATTATTTTATTTTCCGATAACGATGGCAGTCTCCTGGAAAGAAGTCAGAATTGACACGGAGAGCTGACAGAGGGAGCTCCACCAGGCCGGCCTTCCCCTTTGCGATTGTTTTGATTCTTCTTGATTCAGAGTTGATCTTACCCAATCTCTTCTCCTTTCTTTTTTTTGCTTGTTGCCGTCGTCACTATCTTCCTGTCTTTTCTTCTCGACAATTCTTCGACAACTCGTCTTTTCACTTTCCATTCGAACCGACTTCTCCCCAACAAACCCTAACACAGATCTCACCGACTCTACTCTTTCTGACAACACACACACACACACACACACACACACACACAACAACAACAACATGGGCTCTCCAGAGACACAGACACCGGCTGCGGTACCCGACGCCAGCGAGAAGGATGGTTCTGCCGGTATCCTCAAGCTGCCGATCCCCTTCCCGACCGCCGACAGCGTCCCGCCCGAACGTGCCGAGCTGACGGCCGACCAGGCCAAGAAGTACGAGTGGCTGCTCGAGCAGGCCCAGAGCTGGACGACTGTTGCTTCTAGCAAGGACGCCAAGGAGGACAAGCCCGGCCCCCTGACCGACGCCGACCGCTTCTGGTTGACGCGCGAGTGCCTGCTGCGCTACCTCCGTGCGACCAAGTGGCATGAAAAGGATGCCGCCAAGCGTCTGCAGGAAACTTTGACGTGGCGCCGCGAGTACGGCACCGACGGCCTGACGGCAGAGCACATTTCGCCCGAGAACGAGACCGGCAAACAGGTGCTGCTGGGCTACGACAAGCAGGGCCGTGTCTGCCATTACCTCAACCCGGGCCGCCAGAACACGGACCCGTCGCCGCGCCAGGTCCAGCATTTGGTCTACATGGTCGAGCGTGTCATTGACGTGATGCCGGCCGGCCAGGAGACGCTCGCACTACTCATCAACTTTAAGACGAGCAAAAGCCGCACCAACACGGCGCCCGGTATCAGCACGGGCCGGGAAGTGCTGCACATTCTGCAGACGCACTACCCCGAACGTCTGGGCCGTGCTCTGATCATCAACGTTCCCTGGGTCGTCTGGGGCTTCTTCAAGCTGATTACGCCCTTTATCGACCCCTTGACCCGCGAGAAGCTCAAGTTCAACGAGGACATGAGCCAGTACGTGCCCTCGGAGCAACTGTGGACCGAGTTCCACGGCAAGCTCGAGTTTGACTACGAGCACGAGGTGTACTGGCCAGCCCTCACAAAACTGGCGGCCGAGCGCCGGGCCGAACGGCTGGCGCGGTGGGAGGCCGGCGGCAAGCAGATTGGCGAGCTGGAAGACTACCTGGCGGGTAAGCTGGCGCAGGGTGTCAAGCCGGTCGCCACCGAGGTGGCAGCGGCTGCTGCACCTGTGGCTGCCGAGGCCGCCCCTGCTGTCCCTGCTGCTGAGACGGGCGACACGACGGCCGACGCTTCTGTCGAGGACCTCAATGTGGCCGGCCTTAAGGTGGCCGACGAGACTCCGGCTGCGGCTGCCACTACAGAGACGCAGACTGCCACGGCGGCGTGATGGGAGAATGAGAAGAGGAACGGGAGAGGAAAGAGAGGGAAAGGAAAGCTCTAAAGCATTGTATATGCTGTGTTTGCTGTTTGGAGCCATATACCATAGATGGATAGATTGAGCGTCTGTCTTTACTGTCATATTTTGCGTTGTCACACTTTATAATAATATCATCTAATATTCTGCAATAAAATAAGCATAAGCCTCTTCATTCCACACCACCTGCAAATGCTTTTTGTATTACTTTTGAAGTCGAAAGCCCCATTTTCTTCGCAAGGCTGAGTTTAAAAGCTGTTGGCGCTATCGCTCAGTGGGCGGTCAACAGCCAGTGCAGGCCAGTGCAGGCGGCTTTAGGAGGGAGGATTAGCCCCACATTGCCGTGCTTGCTCTTGCTGCTCGCAACCCCAAGCCAGCTCTCCCAACCTACCAACGGTCTCCAGCGAATCGAATTGGCTAGTCCCACCGCAACCTCCATCTCAACTCAACCACGACATCCCATCCAAGCTCGAGGACAAGCGACGACCAGCGACGACAGGCCACACGCCCGACCGACCCCGTTAATTACCTCCTCTACCTTCATCGACTCCTCCACCCACCCACCTCTCCTCCACCATGGCCAGCCTCGCGTCGTCCGGCATGGGCGGCGTCGGCAAAGGGCCCGCGCCGATACGAGACCCTCATCACCAGGCACAGCATTCGCAGTCGCAGTCACTGTCATCACATCAAGCACAGCAGCAGCAACAGCCACCACCACCGCAGCAGCAGCAAAGCGGCCTCCGCTACCCGACGAGCGGCAAGACCATCTACCACCGCCCACTCAACCGCACCCGCACCGCCGAGCTCAGCCAGTCGGCGTTTGCCTATCTGTTTTCCGAAATGGTCGGCTATGCCCAGCGTCGCGTGACGGGCATCCAGGATCTTGAGAAACGGTAAGTTTTGGTCCTCGCTGCGCTTGTTACTGTCCTCTCTTCGCTCGTTTTACGCTTCTCTCACCTCGCGCCCTTCGCTTCGCTCAGAGCACTCGCTAACTGCCGCAGCCTCAACGTCCAAGGCCACCCCATTGGCATCAAACTCCTCGACCTCCTCCTCTACCGCGAACCGCCACGCTCCCAGACCCGCCCTCTCACCATCATCGCCCTCCTCCACTTTGTCAAGATCAATGTCTGGCAACACCTTTTCGGGCGTCAAGCCAACGGCCTCGAAAAGAGCTCCAATCCGCAGACGCCCGAAGAGTACATGATTATCGACAACGAACCCTTGGTGAACCAGTACATTAGCGTCCCCCGCGAAATGAGCCAGCTCAACTGCGCGGCCTACGTTGCGGGCATTGTCGAGGGCGTCTGTGACGGCGCTGGGTTCCCTGCGCGGGTCACGGCGCACACGGTCGGCAAGGCCGAGGAGGGCGAGATGTGGCCTGGCAAGACTGTGTTTTTGGTCAAGTTTGAGCCTTCGGTGCTGGAGCGGGAGTCGTACCTGGGCAAGAGCTAGAGTCTCTTGAATGTTTTTTGAGAATCAAAGAGTACGAAGCAGAGTTCGATGTCTGTTCTTTTTTGTGTTTCCTTACTTTCTTTTTTTGTTGCTCCTTGCAGCTGGTGTATATATCTCGGCGTTTTTCTTGTCCTTTTACCTTGTTTTGTGGGAAATCAAAAAATGCATTTTTTTTGTTTTATTGCAACCCTCTTGTAGCCATGTGGCTTTGCTATCCTCGTATAAAAACAGTCGCAAATAATGTTTGTCCCAAATCCGTAACCCTTAAACGCCAATGCCCATTCCTATCCTCGTGATAGTGGTATCAATGTCAATGCAGTGTTTGTTTGCTCCGTGCTCGTCCTCCCAACCGTGTTCGCGTCAGTCTCACCGCGGCATCCCTCGGTGGTTCCTTGTCCCAGCTCCTGCTTGTCCATGTCCACGCGCAGCCGCTCCGCCTGGACTCGCAGCCGGGTCGTTTGTGGGTCCAGCCGGAGCATTGCCCGCCGCGCTGGCCAGGCTTGCCCCGATGCCGTTGGCATTATAGCCGTAGTAGTAGGCATAGTAACCATAAGAATTGGTCGGGTTGGCGGCGGCGGCAAAATTGTCGCTAGCGTTTCCCGTACCAGCGCCAGCCGCTCCTGACGGACCACCTGCCGGTGCTCCTCCCGGCCTCGGCCCCCGTCGCATCAGCTGTGACAGTCCCAGATCCTTCCACGCGGGCTCCCGCACTGCCTGCGTGGCCCGCTGGATGCCAAAAGCGGCATGCTGGTCGGGCACGACATCGTCCTCGTCTTCTGGGTTGATGGGCTGGTGCTGGGGCGGGACAAAGATCTCGTCGTTGGGCAGCCTGTCTTTGCAGACGTCTTCAAAGAGGTCGGCGTTGCGCGGGTGGTGCATGTGCACCGAGGTGTAGCAGCCGTCTTTGTTCTGGCGAGCGAGAGGAGAACCGAGCGTTAGCGAGGTATCGACGTGCGAAGGATGCTCAGCGAGCGGAGCGAGGAAATCAAACTTACCATGATATTGTTGTGGGCGCTGTCGCGTTGTGATGTTGACGTAAAGGAAACACGCTCTAGGCTGACAGGAACGTGTTTTGGCGGGGCTGACGGCGGTGGACAGGGCTGGCGGGAGTCTGAATTACAGGCGGTGGTGGTGCTATTGTCGATCAGCCCAGCGCTGGCCAATCATAGCGCAGCACCACCAACGGCCACCATCAAACTTCAACGTCAGCCTTCAACGGTCATGATGATCTTGAATTTTGAATGCAATTGTTTCCATGGAAATTCTTCGATGATTTTTTTTATGAATCTCACTTTCAATAGTGGATACAAACAAAGTACGAAATAGCCAAGAGTCTGCCGGCAGTTGTGCTGTAATTGGGCCTTGGTTGCCGACATCCGACATCAACCGACAGTCTTCCATGACGCCGTATTGCATTTCGAGTATTCAAGCATTCAAGTATTATACAGAGTAATTATATATATACGTCGTATATCTTATGGTTTTCACTTAAGCATAGAATTTTCTATACACGGAAGACCCTTCTCCATGACATCAATGCCGTCTTGTTTCTATCTCTCCGAGAATTAATAGAGAGTCCCTTGATTTGCCAGCTTCAGAGGATACAATGATGTTTACATTTTATGCGGCGTCATGCCGAGACTTGAGAGCAGAGAACAGACAGACCGTGCTGTAGACTACGGAGTAAAGAGTACTCTTCTCGGTCCCTTGAAGACGTCTTTTGTCTCCCTTACCCATTTACCCGCGTTGAGATGCACCACCAACACGGGAGACGCACTGCTCAGGTAGATTGATAGCGGGCAGATCTTAAGCCTGTTGGTCCCTATTCCCTCATTTTGTACGGAGTAGAAACTCACCTCTCGCGGCTGAAGTTGGGAATAAGATTGGTGTCTATTTTAAATCTTTCTCATCAGCCACCCAAGGTCCAAGAAACTGAGGATGTGGAAGAAGCAACGAGAAAAAGAAAAGAGGTGGCAGAGGCGGCTGGCTTTAAAAGGAAGGTGGGAGGGGGAAGGAGACACAAAGCACAGCATTATGGATTTTAAGAGAACACAAGATGGCGTCGGAAGCGAGAAGAAGGAGCTCAAGAAGGAGCTCGTACGGAGTAACTATCAGAACCATAAAGAGCTGCAGTGCCGTTGCACAAACTACCGTGTATCTGGACATAACTCTACTGGGCAGTACGCCGTATGCGCCCATCACACATGTGCAGGTCCAGCACTGCTGTTACAACGCAGCACAAGAGGCTGGCTGACTGTACTTTCTGAGAGGCGTTTTGCGCCGCCACTCTCGCGCAAATGGACTCGCCACCCTCTTTTTTAGCTGGACGATATATTAAATTTCCGGACACACAATACTTGTAGGATACTTGTATATCTTGCTTGTGTTTCCGTCACAATATGCAGATGCCCCAAAGGTGGGGTGGCATCCAGAACCATGGGACTTTGAAGCAGGTTCTCGAGAAGAGAGAGAGAAAGAGTCTGCATAATGGCGTCGTTGAATGTGGACGCGATAACACCATAAGTCTATATCAAGTGAGGAGTAAGGAGTAAAAGGTAAGGTTGAATCCAATACTCCGCACTACTGCTAGTCCACGATTTTGTTTATCTACTTTGATCTCACGAGGCAGGCGAGAGGAAAAACGTTCTCGCCATAACGGGTACAACACCTAGATGGCAGTCATGAGGCGATGGCCGCTTCAATGCTAGTACCCCCTCTTTGACTCGTTGAGGGAATACTCGTACAGTTGTTTTGTAATGTCTTACTCTCCAGTTCAAAAGAAAAGCATGTTCTGTCTCTCTGCACGGCCCGCTGCATGCGGCGCTGGCCTTCTGGCTGCATGAATGCTGCATGGACTGCATGGAATATCGGCCGACGGGCCTGGCTGGCCACAGCTGAGATTTGCCGACTGCCAAAGAGAAGAAAAGAAAGAAAGAAAAGAAAAAGGAGGAGAACGTGTGAGGGGAAAGATGGTCGACGTTAGTACAAACTACATCCACTCTAGCTTGTGAGCTTGTGCTTCGCGCTCGTCCGTATCCTGTCTAGAACAGACGCAGAGAAAAACGACGAGGATAAAGTCGCCTCTCGAAATCCAATTAATATGAGGAGATTAAGACACAACAAGCCTGTACTCCAGAAGAGACTACGCCCAAAGTCATGTTAGCTGACTGGTCATTGTCACGAACAAGCAATCGCGTGGCACGCCTTTTCCACTTTCAACGCCTTGCCCGTTTTATTTCATTCGCCATCACTTCTCGTGGTGTTCTGTCAGTTTTGGAGTGTATTGTTTTCTTTTTCCTCCTCTTCTTTTTCTTTTCTTCCCCTCTAATTCAGACGCAGAGTCCTTCTGCCTCAATGCAGTGAAGTGAAGGACAGTGTCGTATGCGGTGACAGGGTCTGCATTCGGCGTAAAATGCATGTTGTCGAAAGAGATGCAAGTCAATAGGAGAGAAAAAGAAACGAAAGTCAAAATGCGTGACTGTCCTCCGTACACTGAAAAGAAAAAGAAAAGAAAGACCACTGAGTACGACCCCAAGTCCCCAAATCAAGGCCAAGAAGACGACGCAACGGAGTACTGTGCCCGCTAGGCCTTGTTCGACAACACTCCGGCCACTGTCCACCGAGCCATCTGCTTGCTGGCAGCCCACGAAGCCTATTGAGAAGGGCCTGGCCCAGACCCCAGCCCTTTCCTTGGCACTGGACTCCGTTCAGATTTAGCCAGGAGCAGGCGGGACGAAGAAGTCAAAGGCAACCCGCTGCGCTAGGCCAGGGGCAGCCAGAAAACAGGTGCCTTGCTGTTGCCCACCATCGTGCCTGCCCACTGCAGATGGATCTCGTTCAACCAATTGACTTTTTGTCGACCAATCACAGCACAGCTTTGTCCACAGCCTGGCATGCGACTGGCATGCAAGGCCCAGAACGGAGTGGCCTGCAAGTGGTCGCAGGCCTGGCCCAGACCACACAACTCCCCCCAGCCGGACTGCACCTTCCTGCACCTCTCCTCTTTGCCCCAACCCTCTGGGCTCCTCTTTCCTTGGTCTGTTCCTTCCGTCTCTGCTCGCTGCTTCCTCCCGTCCCTCTTTCCATTCTGTCTGTCCTTTTTCATCATCACCAAACAACGACCCCTGTCACTCTCCTTTTTTTGTCTCCTTTTTTCTCAACCTTTTTCTTCTCAGAGGGATACGCCGTATTTCCATGGATCAATCCATGACCAGTCCATCTCTCCACGGTTTCTTGGTTTCGGTGCGCAAGATGGCGCCCCAAAAACGGACTACATTGGGTAACACAGTGGCAGAGTGATTTTGTGGTCTGTCTCGCCTGTCTCTGGCTGCCACTGCCCTGAAATCTTGTCTTGCAACTCTTGTGGTCCCTACTCACTTTCCGCTCTTCCCTGCAAATGTCTCAGACACGCCCGCGCCCATGTTTGTCCGCAAACAGTCGACAGGCTGGACCGTCTGCCTGTTGTTTCTTGTCGTTCTGTCCCGCTTCTTCGTCACAGTTGCTGGCGCGTCACCCTCCAATTACATGGGCCACTTTACGCCGTCCCAGAACTGGAGGACACAGGCGAGAGAAGTATCTTTTATTTACAGCAGATGCGACGCACGATACAGTTCAAAGCTCGTAGCACTTTGTACCGTCGCACTCGCCGGAGCAAAGGTTGTACTTAGTTGATACGCCTTCCATGTCCATCGTCCATTCGGATAATATCTCACAAAATGGAAAAGAACCTGTATCTGGGAGTCGCGAGACTGAATACAAGAGCGTGTACAAGGGAGATGTACCTTCCGCCACAAATTAAACGAGGTGGGTACATATGAAGTACAAATTAAGGTACTTTCCCTACTACGACGTACCCCAGCCAAAATAAAAGGGACATTCAGGCCTGGCCAATATTGCCCTCTTTAATGTTTTATCTTTGCTCTTGCCTTTTACCTCTTTTATCTTTACGGGGTACTCCGTACGATGTCTTTTGTCTCTCGTCAATGTTCTGTCGGTCCTTTTCATCTCTACGGAGTACCCTCGCAGCTTCTGCCTCATCTCGACCTTTATCTCTTTGTATCTTACCTCAAGCTTTCCAAATGACCTCCTCGTGCTTCTTTCGGTACCCTACAGTAGTGTTGAACGTGGCGGCGAGCTTGTGCTTGAGCTTGTGCTTTGTACGTCGTAGCTCGTAGATTTCGCGTGCTTTCGATGGCGTTCGTGCGCGTGTTGATTGTCTGTGCCTCGCAAGTACCTCTTTCCTAACAGCATCGCTCCTGCCCTTTGCAGGTAGACTTCCACTTGCCAATTCATTAGGTCAATTTCCCGCCAAGAGTACGGTAGAGAGCGTGCGTGCGTGCGCAGGAGCGCAGGTACCCTTTGGCTGCGATAGTCTTTGCTGGTCGTTCTTTCCTTTTTCGGCCATGTATTTTCTCTTTTCGAGCCAGGTTCTAATTACTCCCAGTGCTCTATCAGTACTCAGTAAAAGGTGTGGCCCAACGCATGGACGGTCCTCCTATCCTTGTTCATGCTCTCCTCTTTACGTCGTACCTCTTGCTCTTTCCTTTTTCGAGAGTTGCTTTCATTCAGCCTTTCGCGTAGCTTTTGCTCCATTGCACCTTCCCCTCTTTCTCTTTGCCTCGTTCGTTCCTTCCTCTCCCTCTTCTTGTTCGGGGCAAGGTCGCTCTTTCTTTTTTCACTCTCTTGTCGTGGGCTGTTTTCTCTCCTTCTCCTTTTTTCTCTTGAACCTCCTCATCTTCTCTCCTTCTCTTTCTTATCCCTTTCGCATTTTTGTTTTCTTCTTCTGCTTATTCTTTCCGGCCTCGAATCAATTACCTCTACCCTTTTCAGGTGTTTCTTTTGCCTCACTTTATTGGCCAGAGCTCGGTACTCAGTACTCACAAATAACTGAGACCCTGCTTTCCTAAACCGGCACAAAACCTTGGACCCAGGGACCTCGCTGAGCGACAAGAACAGAAAATACAACGACGAAACAGCAACAACGACTCGACACAAAATAGATTAAACTTGCAGCCCGACATTTTCTTGTTTTCACCTTCTACTTTTACGTGCGACTCTTTTCTCTTTTACTCTTCTTTTTTCATCTTCTTCAACTGTCGCTCGACATCAATTCTTCTTTCTCTTCGTTCTTCCTTCCGACTCTCGATAGAACTACCTCCAAAAGCTTCTATCAACATCGCCAGAGAACAACAACACAACACGGACAGCTTTTCTTTCAGAGACCTTTACTGGATCTTGACCCTTTTCCTCTTTTTCTCGACTACGACATCATATCCTTCCTACAGCATACCTCCTGTTGGCCGGTAATACATCCCACCAAGAAAAACAATTGGTATGCCACCTTCCATTTAACTCTCATCTCTCGCGCGCATCAATCTCCAGCCATTGCCTTTGGTTTTGGCTTCCTTTGCTTCGCTCTCGGATCGTTTGGTCCCCGTTGCCTTTCTTCGACCTTCACTGGTTCTCACTGGCTCCCACTGGCTCTCGACGGCCATCTTCGGCCGTTTTAAGCTATCGGTGCCCTCCCAAATGTCTCAGTTGTCGCGATTGCAAGTGCACCGCAGCAGTGCTCAGTGCAGCAGAAACAGCAGAAACAGCAAAAAACTGCAGAGAGGGCTGGGAGACAAGAAAAAAGATCTACAACATGCCAATTTAGACAGCGGGCCCTAGCCATCGATCGTCCCCCAACACCCGCCCACTACCACTACGCCATAATACCTGATTCCCCTTACACTATCACACCCAGTACTACCCATTACACTTTATTACACACGCACGGTCTTGCACAAGCAATTGCTAACAACGAGATTGCCATCAGGTTCTTATTTATTTGAAGGGATACATACATTTTTGTCCCCTCTAATATTTCAGCTCTCATCAAATTGTCTACTTCTTGTTCATTTGTCCCTCATTGTCGACTTCGCCTCTCGTTCTTTTTACTACACGTCCTACGACTTTGTGCCCTCTCCTGAAAAAGAGCAGGCCTCCGGACCTAGATAGACCTACAACAGTAGGTCCGTCTACGAGTTACTTGGAGTCAGCCAAACGACAGGATACGACAGAGAAGACGACTTGACGATACACACATTCAGAAAATCCGACAAAATGGTTTCATCAAACAACAACTTGCCCTTTGCGGCAGCAGACGCGGAGACGGCACCCGTCGACGAGAAGACCCTTCGCACAATAGAGACGACTCGCTACCTCACAGAGAAGCCCTCGAAAAACTCCATGGCCTCAGCCACGGTCATTGCTAGTACCAGCACCAGCTTGGCGCACGAAAAGAACGGCGGCCGCCTCAGCACAACCAGCATCACCGAGGGCATGCCCCGGACATCCGACCTGTCGACGCCCTCATCCGTCCACCACCAGGATCCCTTTGATACGGACGTCGAGGCCATGATCACACAAACCACTAGCGAGGGCACCAGCAACGGCGGCACCGGCCGGCGATCCATTGCCTGCCGTGGTCTCGGCGACGCGCAGGTCTGGCCTGGCCAGGCTCACTGGAAGAAGAAGGCCAAGGAGCAGAAGATGAAGCGGTCGTGCTCGTGCCTGTCACAGCTGAGCAAGCGGAACCGGCTCATCATCAGGGTGCTGATTGTCCTCCTTGTCATCGGTATCGCCGTCGGCGTCGGCGTGGGTATCAGCAAACCCCTGGGCGCCCCCATCTGGGGTCAGAAGAACAACTAGAGGTTGGCAGCAACGACGTGACACGAACTCAACAGTTTCTGTGTTTTCTGTATCTGTCTCGCTCGTCTCGCCCGTCTCACTCTGCTGCTCTTGTTCGCCTAGGTAGCCGGGTTCACGGTTGCTGTCTTAGCTTCAACCTGGACACCCGGCTCCCGGACAAAACCAACACGCTTTCGATACCCTTTTTGCTCCATCTCCGGAAATCACCAGCCTCTCCTTTGTACATATCTCTTTATTGGCGTTCATGGCGTTGGCCAACATTACTATCATTATCCCGGTGTCTCATTTTCTGATTCTCCGTTTCTCTGTTCTTCTTCTTTTGTCTCTTACGTCTTGTCTTGTCTTTTATCTGCTCCTCCTCCTTGCTGCTCTTCTCACCACTACCTGCTCCTCTGCCCGCTTTTCTTCCCTTCTCTTTTTTTTTCACTCTACCTTTTCACGCAAATCTAGACCATGTAATTGGGGCTTTGGGTGTATTTTCGATTGTTTGGATTATTGCTCTCCACACACGAAAAGCACACACAATTTTGCAGGAGGCAAGGGTGGTGGGACTGTGGCCATCGGTCAAGGAGGGGAAAGGAAAGCAAACATTTTCGGGTCTCTGTGTCTCTCCGTGTGTTTTTACTATTCTCACTTTTTTACCTCTACTTCCGCTTTTACTTTTCACGTTTTTCATTATTTGGTCATTCTCACAAAGCCAGCGATTGGGAAAATTCAGAAACAAGTTTCGATAGATAGCTTTTTCTTCTACTCTTTTTTCTAAATTTTTATCATGAATACAGAGAAATTCAGAAACATAACAACACCAATTTTCAAAGCTCCAAGATGTTGCGCTATGAGCGATAATATACTAATTCAATTGTCCATTCCACCACCGACACGGCGACTCCTATTCGCGGCTGGACAGTTGTTGGCGGATCAGATGGCTGGCCGCCGTGCCGCGCATAATGTGTGCCGGCTGTGGTGGTGCGAAAAACTCGTGAACAATTGCCTCGGCTTCGGCTTGTGAAGCAGCTGACATGTCGGAAGCGGCAGATGTCCGTCTCGGCGCGACCCGCGGCCCAGACTGGCCTGCCCGCAGTGACCGTGGCGGTACCGCCAGCGGCGCTAGCTCGATATAGTCAGGCAGCACCGGCGACCCCGGGGTTGCCATCGGGCTGTACGCCGGTAGGTCTGTCGTGGACCGAAGAAGCCTGTCGGTGCTGTTGCAGGGACCAAAGTAGTCGGCAGGCGCGATGCGACGACTAACGCGCAAGTGGGCCGGCGTGGGCCGGCGGGGCGTGGCATCGGGGAGGTTGCCGTAGTACGGGTGAATCAGGGCGTGGTCCGCGACAGCTTGCCGAAGTATCGCGTTGCGCTCGGCATCGTAGTTGGCGAGTCTTCTCTTGTGGACGCGATGTCGCTGGTAGAGAATGAGGCAGGCGATAATGGGGAAGAGGAGGACGAGGAGGCAAAAGTAAGATTTGTCCATATTGGCGGTAATGTGGGGGAAACTGAAGAGGCGGGTGTGATATTTTGGATATATTTTTGAGATGAATTCAATAAGATAAAAGGGGGATACTTCAGACGAAGAGTCGTTGTGATGGGATGAAAGAGAAACAGAATATCGAAGAAGAATAAAATGTCGTATTGATGCCATAGTGCAATGAACATATTTCTTTCTTTCTTTCGCAGGGTGTAAAAAATTGTGCGAGAGGGAAGATACAAGCCAGCCCTAATCATGGGGCTTGAAGGACATGTGCCTGTTATAGATGAATGAGGCCATGGATTATTTAATCTACAGTATGAAGAAGTAAATCTACGATGATGCTGACTTAAAGGAGGTCACCAGCAGACAGCAATTATCCCCGCAACACAGCACCATCGTCTTGTCTGGGCCGCACATAACATAGTTTGCTATGATAAACATTTGTGAGAACGAAATAAAACTAGATTTGTATATTTAAAGGTAAAAGAAACTGCGTACGCGGCTGGAAGTGTCTGTGTCAGTACAATTACCAAATCGGGCAATATGTCAATAAGCGCGGGGATGAAATAGGGTTGACATAATCGCGAGGCTAGCCCAGTAGTGCAAAATGCAAAATCGGCCACTAATAAAAAGTGGTGCGTGACATGGAAAAGTAGGGACTGTACAAGATACATAAATGTTGTAGTAAAATAATAATAAAATAAAATAAAAGGATTAAAACTCCAAAGACGGTACAATTAAAGAGAAAAAGACAACCGAAAGAAGACAACCTGCATGGACGATGCCACTGTCGAGGCCAGGCGGGTCAGACGCTCCCGTCTCTCAATTGGAGTCTCTTCAGGGATAGTCTCGTAGCGGCGGTGCTGCTGCTGCTGTGCCCGCTTCTCGCTCAAGCTCTCGCCACGGCTCTGGATCTGGTTCTTGGAAAGAGCCCGGCCAACATTGCGCGTCTGCTGTTGCTGCTGCTGATCGTACTCTGGGTGGTAGGGAGCCTCGTAGGGGGCTTCGTATCTCTGAGTATAGGGCGTCTGGCCATAAGAGGGCTGGTAGTAACTGGGCACAGGAGGAGGAATAGGCTGTTGCTGCTGCTGCGGGCGAAGCTGCTCCAAGTCGTCGGCGGACGCTGAGGCCTTGTTTGCTGCTCTCGAAAAGAGACCCATGACGCCACCCATGACAGTATTCTTGACCTTGCGCTGGCCGCGTTTGCAGCACCAAATGACGACGGCTGTCATGCAAATCAGCAACACGACACCAATAATCAAAGAAATGGTGACGATCCGGCAGGCGGAGGATGTGCAAGAAGAAGAGTTGTGGGCAGTCTGTGTTTTGAGAACCATTTTGATGGTTGAGGAGGGGAGTTGTAGAGGAAGACGGTTGGGGTGAAAAGGAATATGGAGGAAGATGTTGACTGAATACTGTTGACTATGCAAATATACTCACAAGAGAGTAGAGTTTGTGTCGAAGAGTTGCTGATGAAGTTGCTGAAAAATGAGGTGGAATGTTGCCAACAAAAGTCGAGATAAAAACAACGAGACAGGATGGAATTCGAGGACCTGGCCGTATTTATACATGAACAACTTTATTCTATCTTTTTTTTTCATCTCTACTTCTTCCGTCTCTTTTATTTTTCTTTTATCTCATTCATATTCTTCCATTCATGTTTTGTCGACATTTCGCCTTTGTTCTGTTTACATGCGTGCTCTTTGGGAAAGCGCGAATTTCGCGGCCTTTTATCCCTTGCAACAAAGAAGCGTACCTGACCCTGCATAAAAATAGTCTCGTTCCCCTTTTGTTTTCAAAGAAACAATGGTAAACATAATGGAAATAACTAGGATAATGAATCAATATGGGCTGCAGCTGCATCCGTGGCCGACAGAGCCGGCTTGTTATGTTTTGTTGTTTTGAGAGAGAAAGAAGATACGAAATAAAAATCCAATTTAAAGAATACATTCAATCCCATATTTTGTTCTCACAAATTTTTTATCATTTTCCGGAAAGAATTTTTTATAATAGAATTGATTCGATAAAAGATACTTATTTTTATTTATTAGAAAGCAGATCTTTCATCTGAACTCTTGTTCGTGTTGTAGAACTGCCAGTCTGCCAAGTACTACTAAGTACTTTCTGAAATAAGCTTTTCGACTCCCGCTTTCATCTTTCGTCCCAACAAATTAAGACTAGTAAAAGGACACACAAAGTCACCTCTGCTGTGGTATGTTTTTCATCTTTCTTTCAGAACGTGTGTTATCAGATGAAAAAAAGTATGTATTTGTTAAGATTAATTACATCAGAAAATGAGATCGAAAGAAAACTAATTTCATTCTGAGCCAAACGCTATAAACAATGGAGCAAACCCGTGGTATCAAGTGTGTATGGGTCGCCGAAATAAAGCAACAAGAAAAGAAAAAAAGAACGAAATAAACAAGATGCAGTTTGTTTGACTAGGCCTCATCCGTGTTTTGATTCACCAGCAGCTCGTAGCCATCCTCGGGCGGCAAGAGGTACGCCGATGCTGCCAGACCTAGTCCGCACAGCGTAGCCAAGCTCCAGCTGGCCGTGCACAGCTTCCAGGACGTGCCCAGCTGCCAGCCGGGGACCAAAAACCGGTCGTCGTGGTCCATCAGGTAGGTCACCAAGGCCATGGCGCATAGTTGTAGGAGGGCAACAAACTCGACCATGGGCACCAAAATACGCCAGCCAAACTCACGGCGCATACGGCCGCCCCACAGGACAATCACAAAGCCGATGAGCGTGACGAGCTCGGCCACGACGGCAGCGGTCATAAGCCAGCCAATGGTCCGCCAGATGTTGCAAAAGATTTGTTTCGGGTCGTCGCCGCAGTCCCACTCGTGGTCGGATGGAAATGGGCGGCAGGTGCTATCAGACGCCGAAGCGAGAGCGGACATGGTGTTGGCGGACTTGCAGGACTTGTGCAGTCCCAGGGACATCCAGTAGGGGTCGTCGTGGCCGCGGCGGGCGGGTACATGATGTAGTAGACCCAGTTGGGGGATAACGTTGGCGGTGATGGTCATGGCAGTGGTGCCGGCCAAGGCCAGCAAGCTGGCGACGTAGATTGAAGTTCGCGTCATTTTGCGGATATGTATGTTTTTTTGGTGGTTGCGTTGTTGTGGTCCAAAATTATCATCAAAGGGGTAAGAATTCGCGACGGTCGTGTGCTTCGTGTTTTGCACGTGAAAGTCGAAATGGAGGTCAGAGCAGTCGAAGTTGGCCCGAGGCTGCCGTTCCCCAGTAGAGATTGGTGCCTGCGGCGTAAGGATGGATAATGAAGTCTGATGTTGTTCTGTTTGATGGAGGAAGAGAGGAAGGGAAGGAAGTGAAAAAGAAGAAGAGAGGTAAAAACAAGAGACCACGTCAAGAAAAAGGCCGAGAGGGGAAGGCGCGGCGGCGAAAGGCACAAGGTTGGAAAGAGGGAGGAACAAGAAATGACGGCTGCCTTGACCTTGTTTCGCTCCTTCCCCAGATTGTCTAAATGCCGATCCCGTTTTGGTAGGGAGGGGAAGGTACGAAAACCGCGAAAGTACAGGGCCCTCTTCCAGGCGTGTTTTGGTGTAAGTCAGTGGACAGAAGAGGCGGAGCTGTTTGTAGTTCCAAACACAGCGCTAATCCCTTTTTGACACATACACACGTGATAAACCTTAGAATAACACGTGACTGAATCTCATACTGATACTAGTTTCTCATTGGTCTTTGAGAGCTCCTGCCCCTAATATTTTTTACTGGGTCCCAATGGGTCCAATTGGGTTGACGAAGCAATTTTTTTTCGGTTGCTCTCGAAAAATAGGCTCAGACGACAATTTGGTGACAGGCGACAATCAACAAAATAGCACGATACACACGGCGACACGACGACAACGACTACCCACGCGGTCAATTGACGAACACGACACATTGGCAACCGTCGGACTGACTTCTTTTACTTTTCTCAACCACCTCACCCTCCCTCAACATGGACGCACGACTGCTGCGGCGAGTCGCGTGTCCGGCGACGACGATGACCTCGACGGCTGCGACGGCCAGACGGGCGTGCTCTCTCCTTTCGACTTCCTCCTCCACCACATCCTCTTCGATCTCCTCCTCATTAATTACACACAACACCCGCATCGCCGACCGCCGGTACCAGTCGACGGCCAACCGCACCAAGCGCGCACTCAATATTGCACCGCACGCTTCGTTTTTGAAGGGCGGCGGAGGCCGCGAAAAGGCCGGCGCCGGCTCGGGTTCGGGCTCGTCGCACACAGGTGGCAGGGACCATTGGCACGATCGAGAAACTCGTCCGACGGACCGTTCCTGTAGCAACCCGCCGCTCGGTGGCGCTTTCGGTGACCATGAGCTGCCTTTAAGTTCTTTGCAAAGTCTGATCCCCGGCAGGCGCAGAACCTAATAACAGCCTCTTCTCGCGGACGCCGTCATCTTCTGCCTTCCACAGCGGCAGACCCTGACGTCCCCCGTCCTGCCCTCACAGAGCAACTACCAGCCCGCCGCCCAAGGGCCTATCCACCTGACGCAAGAAGACGTTGCCCGAGATCCGCCGGCTGCGCCAACTAAGGATCCCATTGAGTGGAGTGGTTGCGCCATCCGCAAATTGCCCCCATTTGAGTGCTCGCCGCCGTTTTCGTCATGATGGTTGTGCGCAGCAGCCAGGAGCACCAGCAGGCGGTGCGTGCGCGGGGTTTTGGAGGCAGCACGTTTCGCGGTGGGGACCGATCCGGACAAAAGGGCCCGCGGGGTGGAAACACCGGGTGAAGCGGCGGGGAAATGCTGTACAGTGGGCAGTTGTAGAAGAGCAGCCGGAGCGAGTACAAAGGTGCCCAGCCTGGGGAAATACGAGACGGGCCCGGGCGATTTATCAAACGACTCTCACTGAAAACGGAAAAGAAAACCGAAAAACGGGAGGAAACAGCGTGTACGAGCATTGGCATCCCACATCTCAAACTATTTTTGCATTTGCATTTTGCATTTCACAACCACATAACTTTGCCCCTTTGGGCACCAATTATTGTACTTCAAACATCATCATCTGCAAAAAAAAGTCTTTAAAAAGTCTTATATCTATGTACAAATATAACACAATAAGAAATCCATGAAAATTTCAAGTCAAACCACACACTGTTAAAAACACACACTGTTAAAACACCCACTGTATGCTAATAACACCCACTGTTGCTATGTATCATCTAGTTCTTGTGAACGTCATCCTATGTCTGTATGGACAGCCCACCCGCCATTGCTGCCATCGCCATTCCAGGCCCCTCACACCGCCTTTCGAAGTCCAGCTGTGAACCATGAATATCCTTAGCAGGATTTCTTGAACAGTGTGTCTGCCTGCTGCCGGAATGGTGGCCGTTGTCGGATGTGTGCAGCAGTTCCAACAGCAGAGTGCCCACCCGCCTGACTTTTATCGGACTTGTCGTCTCGGCCTTGGTTGCTTCGAGCACGACAAAGGGCGTGGCCTGTACGTCGTGCAAAAAGTCACGGACAATCTTGAGTTTGCGGCTGGCCAGAGCTAAGGAATTGGACGTCAGACCTACTACCACTTGGTAGTCCATGGTCAATGCAGGCTTGGAGGATGAGCCAGCCGCATGCAGTGGAAGATTGTCAAGATATTGCTTGCGCTGGGCCCAAAAAGCAGGTGGAGTGGTACGTCTGTACATCAGCAGAGGAGTCAATAATAAGCCGGATTGCTGTCCCTGTCTGGGTGCATGACCCAGGGCGGGACGTCATTGATGAGGGCGGCAAAGCAGAGGTATCTCTCGACGAGAGCGCTGACCTCGGGGCTGTTATTGATGTCCGAAAGAAGGGTGTTGAGTGGTGACAGTGGAGAGGAAACATTCGACTGTCTTTGCTCGCTGTCCACACTCGGCAATGTCGTCGATGAGTGCAGCTGCCATGGCTGATATGCGCCGCCGTAAGTGGAAAACCGACAAAGATGCGTCTCTCCAAACCAGCCTGGCTCTCTGGGCGATGAGGGGTCCAAGAGGGGGACTGTATTGATCTCATCCTCGCCGCTGCCTTCTTGCAGTGTAATCCCGCCATAGCATATCCTCTCATCAATAATGGGCGGCCGTGTCCGGAAAAGCCACTTGTGTCTTCTCTGCCAAGTACAAGTGCCAAAAGTTGTTTCTCAACAATCGTCCCTCGAGGGGATGAAACCGTGCCACAGTTTCTTCATCGTACAGCCGTAGCCGCTGTGCCAAACAACAAGCTTTCTGTGTGGTAGTGGAATGACGCACCGACTTTGCCCGTAGTGTTTTGGGCACACGACGAGTGCCACATTGCGGATTGTGAGTGAGGTTGGCGTCCGGGTGTTCAAGGTCGTAGCCCTCATAGGCGCGGAGCATCCCTCTGGAAGCATCAAAGAAGACAATGGACAGCGCTTTGGCCTGTGGTTGTTTGGAGAGAGATTCGGGGACGAGGAGAGTATATGTGCACAGAGGGCTGTGACCAGTGCGAAGCGGCGAATCACGGACGTCGAGGGCCGTGTTGGCGTCGGTAGACGCCGCTGAATATGCTTTATCATGGGAGAGAAGAGGTATACTGTCCCTCAACGTCGGCTCGTGTGCAATAGGCGTGTTGGGGAATAGGAACTGTGTAAACAAGTCGACACAGCTGTGTGCAACGTCGTCGATACGAAACAGACTGGGCGACCAGTCCGTAAAAGCGTGTGTTGAGTGTCGACCGGACACGGATGAAGTCGTCCCAGACGAGATTGTCTGGCGGGGATGGAGGATCTGTTGATGGTTGGAGTGGTGATTGGTGGACAGTCAGAGAATGTGGTGAGCGTGACATGTCCGGACCGTAGTGGCTGTCACCATAGCTGTCGTCGACTGCCGTCGACTCTAATTCCGTCACCGGCCTCTTGGTGACCCTCGGCCCTGGTCTCCGTAAAGTGGTCCTCCTCTCACACGGACTGTTCCCGCGGCTGCACTGCTCACACGGATCCGCGCCGTTGCAACGGACTTTGCGTCTCTTGCACCGGTCGCATGCATGAGGGCGGGCCATGATGAAGAGGAGCCGTGGTTGAGAAGAGCAACCTCGAGGACGGAAAGAATGTGGATATGGACGACGTTGAGGTTGAGGTATAGACGGCAGGTGCGGTTGACAGCGGCTCAATTGCGGGGCCGCTCCCGTGTTAGTGTTTTGCGAGAAAAAGAGAAAAAGACCCACAATTGTTCCGATGTCGTGTGTGCCGAGCAAAAAACACTCCGCAGGAAGGGCTAAACCAGGGAAGGATGACCAGAAAGAAGAAGAACGGAATCCTGGGGATTTGCGGGGGCGCTTCTGCCGTGGTACCGTCCGGGATTCACGCTCGTCTTTCAGAAGTCAACATCGCACCACTGTTTCTCAGCAAAATTGACTCATGATCAAGCTAAGAAATCAATACGATTTCCACGGATGAGCTCCGATGCCTTGAAGTGGAGTCGAGTTTGGTAAATAGGTTCGTCAACAATGCCGCAAAGCACGTGGCGTAGGTATCTATTGGGATCTAGTTACATGAGGCGGAAATGTTCGTAATGATATCACACCAATAAGAGTTGAGATGAAAGAGAGGTGTGGTCAATATTGTCCTTGATATTTGTTTGTTATCGTTTATGATCTTTTTTCCATATAGACTCTATTGGTATGATTTCGGTAAGGTAACTTTGGTAACGAACAAGTGACATGTCCTAGCACAATGTACCACTATGAGAGGCATGAAACCTAAAGCCACACAAGCTGTCTTCGTTTCATTTATGTTCTTGAAGGAAATTTTCAAAGATGCAATATATTCAGAGTACAGTTGTGCTATATAAAATTTGGGCTTGAGTATATACCGTGATACAACAACAACCGCAGCATGCCCTCCATCTGCCATCTGACTGCCTGCCCATTAATCCCTTCGCACCTATCTCTTATACACCCACCATGGCCGCCTCGCTGGCCTGGGCGCGCTGCACATCAGTCACGTACTTGCGCATCTTGCGAGGCGGAACCTTCTTCTCGTACATCTCGTCCATCTCGGCGGCGTTGCGCAGCGAAGGCTCAGGCCACCCAGAAGAAGATTGATGACAACCATGGCGACACCGGTGCCGAAGAAAGAGCCAGGCTGTCTTGTAGCTCCAGTTGGCGCCGCTCGTGTTCAACATTAAGGGGCACAGTTGGTGTTGAATGTCAACCCGAAAACGACAGAGGCGGCAGCGGCGACAACCAGCAAGTGCGTGCGCGCAGCTTTTGCGAAGCGACTTTCGCCGACAAACGCCCAGCCGATGCTGCCCAGAGCTTTGCTGAAAAAGGCCCAGACACAGGCGACAAAGATGAGGAGGTTGCGGATGGCCGTCGTCTTTTCCACAAAGCCCAGGATACCCACAACAAGCAGAGCGAGAGTGCAGCCGACCGTCGAAGATGAACGTTGGGCGACGACGACCGCCTTGTCAGCAATCAGAATCAGAAACACGGATGACACCAGTTGGATAATGGCAAGGATGGTGGTGATGAGAAACGCGTTGGTGAAGCCGCTCTGCTTGAAGAAGAGACTGGCATAGGTGTTGAGGAAGCGCAAGACCGGTCAGCTGCTGCGAGCAGGCCGGAAGAGCAGCGCCGACCGTGCGCAGCAAATTCGTGCCCCGGAAGCAGGCAACGTAGGTCCGCACGATGTCGGCAAAGTTCTTGCTGTCAAGACCGTACTCATGCCGCACACGGCGCTCCTCCAGAATGGTGTGCTTGATAACAGCATTACTCTGCGTCCACATCGTAGCCGTGGGACACCGCCATTGACGCGTTCGAAGGGCTGCTTTGCCGCGGGTCGTCTTGGTCACGCTCAGCAAAAATAGGCCGGCGTTTCGGGGAAGCCACAAGAAGATGGGCAGCATCACTCCCAGAAAGCCCCACTGCGTCAGGATGGCCGTTTTTGTAGTTGAGCGGGTCGACGCTCTGCATAATGGTTAAAATCAAGGGTGCCAAAAACGAGCCAATAGTGTTCCAGAAGCCGTAGGTCAAAACCATGGCACCCCGAATGTTCACGGGCGACCACTCTGTGATATAGACGGGCAGAGTGACTTGCAGCGCGCCAATGCCCGTGCCGGCCAACAGCTTTGCACCTGCCCAATCACGCCAGTCATGGACGACCGTCTCGATGGCGACGGAGGCCGCTAGAATGGCCCAGAGGATATTAGAGTGTCTGCTTGCGGCCGATGCGGTCCGAGACCGGGTTGAGCAGCAGCATGCCCAATGATTTTGGCCTAGCGACTGCAACGCACCCCACAGGCTCGTGTACTGCGCCTTGAGTGCATAGACACCCTTGTCGTTGGCGAAACCAATGTGGTTGATGAAGCCCTGGTTGGCGATAATGTTGCCGTTCAAGTTGATTTGGTAGCCGTCGGCACGCCGCAGCGACACACAACAAGTTGCAAACAAGGACGGCCTAAAGTGCGTGAAGTTAATAAACAAGAACGAACTGAAGACGTATGAAAAATAATGCGAGGTGGGAGACAACTGACCTTTTTGAATTTCCAGGCTGTCGCTCGCCAGTCCGAGTTTGTCATGGTCTGACTTGAGCGTGACGCCGCCGTGCTTGTCAAGGTTGTCAAGGTTATCGTTGTCAACAACAGCAGCAGTGTTTGACATCTTCATGCTTCTCGACGCTGCCCACGACACTCTCCATCTTGGCCTGGGGATCGACATGGTGACGATGTGAGTCAGAGTAGAGGGATATTCAAGTGAGGTTGTCGAGGTGAGTACTGAAAGGATGAAGAACTTGTTGACTTTGAAGTTGGGCAACTCTAGAGTCTAAAATAGTTTTCGTCTGAAGCCTTCACCGTCAGCAGTGGTCCGTTTTCCTGGAGCAACTGTTGACTATGACCAGACCCCAGACATTCGCTTACCCCGGCCCTATGCAGCTGTAGCCGTGGAGAGAGAGAGAAGGTGGTCTCGTGGTATCCTGGTTCGTGGCCTAGCAAGCTGGGGTACGTCTGGGGGGATTGCGTTGCGTCGCGTTGGGTTGACTGGAGTTGGAATCGATCGCTCAGAGTGCAATCCATTAGGAAATCCAACAGGCAAATTTCCACCATAAAACTATTCCTCTCTGAATAGTGCCATAGTGCCATAGACCGGATGTGCACTTGCGCGTCTCCGCACGCTGGGTTGCCACAAAGGATCCACAATCCCTCCGTGACGCCCGTCGCAGTCGGGATGATTGTGGAGTACTCCGTAAATCTTGGACCATTTGACTTGCATCCCCGATGCCATGCAATGCACGGAGGAATAGAACATACTCCAGACTCCGCAAATAATCCTAGTCTCCGTCGTGGGGATCGGTAAGCATCTCGCCTGCTTGCTGTTCTGTCCGACGATCGGCAATCTTTTGTCGAGTTGTCTCTCGGGAGAACAGAAATGGGGTCTCGTCTGCAACTCTACCGAAAGAACCACGAGACTTGATACACACAAGATTACTTGGAGTCACGGTCGGAGTTTTTGCGGAGTGCACTGCACAACCAAATAATAATACACGATATGACTGACTCCCTTTTGTGATCTTCCGTCTGATTTGTCTTTTTGGTCCCCTTACTGACAGAGAGGTTCGATCTGACTTTGTCGTTTGCTGTTATAAGTCCTATATAGGAAACCTTGTTAGCAACAACACACAAGGAAAGAAGACAAACCAACCCTGCCCCATCCCCAAAACCGTCAATTTCCTTACCTTTTTCCCTCCTCCCTCCTCCCTCCTCTTACAAATGGGCGACTTTATCGACACCTCGTCCTCGCGGGCACCGGCCAGCGTCAGCATTGCCGAGCTGCGTGCCGAGCACTACGAATCTGGCTTTGGCATCTTCCACGCCACGCCGCGGTTGTCCTGGTGGTTTGCCGCAACGAGTGTGCGTGGGTGGAAACAAGCTGCATACGAAGTGATTGTCACCCGGGGTCAACAGTCAGAGACCTACCAAGTCGCATCAAACACATCCTCGCTCGTGCCGTGGCCGTCTTCTCCGCTTTCATCCCGTGAGACTGCTCACGTCAGAGTACGCGCGACAGGTTCGGATGGATCGAAGACGGAATGGGCCGAGCTGACACTTGAGACGGCTCTCCTGCAACGATCAGACTGGAGGGCAGAACTCATCAGTGGCCCGCCTCAGCCCGTTGACAAGCCCAAGAAACCGTTCTGCCTGCGGAGGACTTTTAAATTCACCAGCGGAGAGGGTGCCCGCCTCTATGCCACAGCGCACGGTCTCTATGAAGTCGAGATCAATGGGAAGCGCGTGGGCGACCATGTCCTGGCGCCGGCTGGCAGTCGTACCGTCACCGGCTGCAACTATCAGACATATGATGTAACTTCGCTTTTGCGGGAAGGACAAAACACAATCGGTGTCTACCTTGGTGAGGGATGGTTTGCTGGCCGTCTGGGGCGACCGGGAACCTCCAACATCTGGGGCGACCGGCTGGGATTCTTGGGACAGCTCGAGGTGGATGGGCGTGTCGTGTGCAAGACAGACTCGGAGTGGGAGGTGCTCACAGATGGACCTGTCCTCAACTCGGAGATTTATAATGGCGAGGAATATGACAGCAGGCTGGCCAATCCAACTTGGTCTACGGTCTCTGGTGTTTCCCAAAACGTCGCCCACGCTTCTGTCATCCCCTTCCCCACGGCCGAGTTGATTGCACCTGAGACGCCACCGGTCCGTTGTCTGATGGAGATCCAGCCCCAGCAAATCATCACCACGCCCAGCGGCAGGACCGTCCTAGACTTTGGACAAAACATTGCCGGGTGGCTGCGTGTCAATATTGACATACCCGGTGCGAGTGGAGATATCGTCACTATCCGCCACGCAGAAGTGTTGGAACATGGAGAGCTTGGTACACGGCCATTGCGTACAGCCAAGGCGACCGCCACAATCCATCTGGGTGGATCAACAAAGGGTATGAGCCCCGGTTCACCTTTTACGGCTTCCGCTATGCCGAGGTCACCGGGTATACCGGCATCAAACTGCCCGATTTCACGGCCATTGTGATTTCGTCGGACCTCCGCCGTACCGGTTCGTTTGAGTGTTCTCATGAGCTGGTCAACAAGCTTCATGAAAACACCGTCTGGTCCATGCGTGGCAACTTTGTCTCGGTGCCCACGGACTGCCCGCAACGTGACGAGCGACTGGGCTGGTCCGGCGATCTGCAAGTGTTTGCACCGACGGCCAGTTTCCTGTATGACACGGCTGCTTTTGTTGGCGGCTGGCTGCGCGACTTGGCTGCCGACCAGCAAGACTTGAAAGGCATCGTGCCCAACGTCGTCCCCAGCATCCCGATGCCGCCCAACGACAACGAAAGACGACCCATGGCAGCCTGGGGTGATGCAGCCATCATTACACCCTGGGACCTGTACCAATTCTTTGGTGACAGTAGTTTCCTCAGAAAGCAGTGGGACAGTATTGTGCAGTGGCTCGACCACGGTGTGCCGAGAGATGCAGGCGGCTTCTACTCGACAGAGACGCCTCAGTTTGGCGACTGGCTCGATCCGCGGTCACCGCCTGCTCTGCCAGGGCACACGCCGACCGATCCCTATTTGGTGGCAAATGCGTACTTGGTGCATGTCACTGAGCGGGCTGCACAAATTGCTGCTCTTTTGGGTGAGACGGACGCCGCTCAGCGCTATGGTGGTGATGCCAAGCGCCTCCGTGCCCGTTTCCGCAGCGAGTACATCACACCTAGTGGAAGGTTGTCATCTGACACACAGACTGCGTATGTGCTCGCTCTGCACATGGGCCTGTACGTTTCTCCCGCAGAACTCGACACCGCTAAGCAGCGCCTCGACTGGCTCACCCGCTGGGAAGCTTTCAAGATCAACACGGGATTTTGTGGCACACCCCATATCCTGCCCGCTTTGGCAAAAGCAGATATGCTCGCCACCGCCTACCGCATGCTCCAGGAGCGGGACAGCCCCAGCTGGCTCTACCCCGTCACCATGGGTGCCACCACCATCTGGGAGCGCTGGAACTCCATGCTGCCCGACGGGAGTATCAACCCGGGCCAGATGACGTCGTTTAACCACTATGCCCTAGGATCCGTGTGCCACTTTTTGCATGCCCATGTGGCCGGGCTGTCGGCCGAAACCCCGGGTGGGCACGTGCTCTTGTACGTCCGCGGCCGGGCGGGACAGTGCGGTGGGCGAAAGCCAGCCATGATTCGCCGGTGGGACCGTACACTGTGTCTTGGAAAGCCAACGACGATACCTCCAAGATGGTGACGACCGTCACAGTGCCACCGAACGGCGAGGCCCACGTCCTTCTCCCCGGCATCGATTTTGTAGTCGGCAGTGGTGTGCATTTGTTTGAGACCGAGTGGCACCCGGATACGGCATGGCCGCCGCAGGTCATACAGGGTGCGCAAGGTAAGCCCGTCGAGGCGGTGTTTGTTCCGTGAGAGTCGGGCTGCGAGGGACAAGTCAGCAGAGAGCAGCAAAGATAGACATTGATGATGCAAACAAATAGAGACAATAACCAAAATGAACCCAAAAAATGAAGGCTGTTCAACGTAGTATTATTCATAGATCATAACCACCCCCTTCCTATCTGAAAATACAAAGTATTAAAAGCGCAAGTGTAGAGCGCCAAGATGTACACCAAGTAATGGTGCAACATGCAGGATGCATAAATATTACGTAGGATGTCCTGGTAACAGGAGTACCTCTATCCGAAGAATTGTGTGTTGTTTTTGGTTTGTTCACAGCTAAAGATCTATGTCTTTGCGAGAAGGTACGAAGCAGAGCAGAGCACAAAAATCAACAATAGTCAACAACAGCCCAAATGCCGTGTTTGGCCCAAACATGGGCCCGCGTTCACCCCTTTTTATGGTTGTCGACAAAGACAACGTTATGCTGATATCAAAAGATCCAAAGGAGGCCAAGTAATAAAAAAATGAAGAAGGAACCATGCACGCTCTTACCTGCCATGTTTCGGCGGCAAGAAACAAGAACAATTGAAAAGAAAGAAAAAAAGAAAAGAATAAAGACGTGACTTCAGTAGTGCGGATGCAATTCGACATGCTCTTCCGAGGCATTGTCACTGACATCACGCTGGCCGGGGATCGGCCGGTAGCACCAGCCGCACCAACTCCGCACACGGCCCGTGATCTCGCGCTCCAAGATGGCACCACGGGCCAGCTCGTCTTCCCAGTCGTGAACACAGGCACCGACGCGGATCATCTTGACACGCTTGCGCTTCACCACACCACCGATGCCCTCAATCTCGTGTCGCGCGTATCCAGGGCCGAGGGCGGGTGATGGCGTGCGGCGGTTGACGAGGGCCGCTGCCACCTCGGGCGAGTACAGCGGTGATCCGACGGTCGATGCCGCCTGTGTAGCTGGTGCAATTGGGATGGACCAGGGCGACTCATTTACGATGGCCGATGGCGATAAGGCGGGCGAGGCCAGCGAGCTTGTGGAACCGTTCAGCGAGCTAGCCGATGAGCCCATATCTTCTGCCTCGCGTGCATCTTCAGCATCGCAGTCTGTCTCCTGCTCGCGCTCTTTGGCACAGCAGCAGTCCTCGTCACGGCCGCAGATGACGCCGCGGTCACCTTCGCCGATGCCTGTGCCAAGTCCGCCCAGCACCTCGCCGTACTGTGTCCGCCACTTCCAGATGCTAAAAACCGTGTCAGTAATTGGGCATCAAAATAAAGAAAAGACAACCGGACTCACGCCCTGTAGTCGTAGTCGGCACCACGGATGCTACGACCACATGGCTGGCAAAGCCAAACACCCTCAGATGCACAGCAACAGATGGCCTGCTGCATGGCATCTGAGTCAAGTGGTGTCCCGGCCGGCACAGGCGGCTTCGCCAGCGAAGTCAGGGGTGCCTTGACACAGCCGTCGCACAGACGGCGATGGCGATCCCGAAGGACAATCGGTGCCGGCGGCTTGATTGCGCAGTTCTACCCTGTCAGTGGTGCACTCAACAAATCAATAAGAGGGAACATAGCTGTGACTTACTCTGCACACAACCGTGCCGCAGCGACGGCATCCGGCGACCATGTCGCGTGCACACTCGCCTGCCTTGGTATCGTACGATGTGCGCGCCTGGTCTTCCATGTAGAACCAATTGCCCGCCCGCGCCCGGTAGCGCATCGTCTCTTCCGTGTCGACGGGGAGCTCTTCATTGCAGCAACGGAGAGTTGAGGCGAGCAGCGGCTTGCGGAACTGGAGAAGGCCGGCACGGACCTGGCGGCAGGTGCGGGACAGGCTGTCCAGGGTGTTTTGATCAATGAACGAAGCAATGGTGGCAGAGATTCTAAATCCGGGGGAAAGAAGACAAGAAAAAGAAAAGAAATCCATGGTCAGCTCCCGCGGGGGATAAGGGACTTGCAATATGATCACACGCAACAAAACACGCAGTATGCAAAGGGGTCTGCCTACGGATAGCATCCCAAAGCCTCCGTCATGGAGTTCCAGTTGGGAATCTCCGCAACATCGGGCTCGTGAGCCTCCTCGACATTGTCGTGGGTCTTGTTTACGTCGTTCGGTAATGACGATCCAGCCTGTGGCTGTGAGGAAGTACTAGATGTGTGTGCCTGAGGTCGGAGAGGAGGAGACGGAGGCGGTGTCCGCATGTGTTGGTTTTTGCTGTGAGAACGATCGAGAATGGCGGCGGTGCTGCTCCAGAGCAGCTTGTCGTGCTGCAGATGATGCGGCGGCTCAACGTCTTCGTCTTCGAGATCGACAAAAATAACCATTGTGGATGTGGGAGTTGCTGCTATTCAACGATGTCGTTATCCGTTGAAAAGAAAGAGGACGAGGATGACAAAAACACAGGAAAAGGGCGAAACGAGATAGTTGTATCAGGCTCTTGATAGATCGACTGTGTTGGGCTGGGAGTGAGCGAAAGATAAGATAGGATAAGGGCAATCAGTCGGGAGGGAGCGAAGGAACGGGAGGAGGATAGCTTGAGTACGATATCGAGGGGAGCATTGAAGGCGTTCAAATGATAGAGAAAGATGAAAACGGAGAGAGATGTGGAAATGGAGATGCAGATGTTTAAAGGGGATAAAGAAAGAACTGTTGCTCCTTCTTTCGGAGAACTCGAAAAAAACAGGAGGGAAGGCGCAAAGGAGCAAGGCAGGGATGAAGGGCGGTGTCTTTCTTTCTCTCGTTTGTTAATTCGTTTAGGAAAGTACGAGCGCTCTAACGCATCACATCTATGACACAAGCGGTTGCACGTCGCGTCTTCGTTAGTCCTCCTTAGGGAATCGGGGCGGCGCTGCAGGTGGGGTTGGGTCGAGAGGGGAAGGAGCGGTCGAGGTCGCCCGCCTGCGCCTGCTGCGTGTGTGAGCGTGTGAGCTACGTGTGTTCCCCCTGATGCGCTGGCCCCACCAACCAACAAGTGCTAGCCGCGCATTTGATGGGGCATTTCTGGTACTCCATGTGACGTGCGTAGTGTGCGTAGTGGACTAATAATAACCAACAGGCCTGGCCAGGTTCAGGTACAGGCACAACGGTCGCTCTTTCCCAACGGCAATGATGAAGCCTCGTTCCTTCACTTTGACACTCGTTTCTATAAAATATATTCAAATGATTTGAACATGCTTTTTCTGATCCTCATCTTCTCGTTGACTACGAGTATTACCATGCAGCCCCCAACGTGCCGTGTCCAACGAATCACCGGTGCAAGCGTTAGTCAATGGTTCGCTGGGCCTGCAGCGTGTTAATGTAGTCGGGGTGGCAGCCGATGGGAATAAAATGGAGCTTTGTTGTCTTGGGAGGTCAAGGCGGAGGTCATGCTGCATGAGCTGATGAGGCACGAGCCGGTACAGATACATGTGTAATACGGAGCAGGAGCTGTACTGACAAGATACATTGACGAAAGTACAAACTAACAAAGAACAGAATATATCTGGCTTTGAGTTGCTGTCGATGGACTCGATCGAATATGTTGACACACGCATGCAAGAATACGGCACGGAGGAAGGAGCAACACGGCGTCGAGAACATGCACTCTTTCCTTCTCTTCTTCCTCTTAAACCCCACGCCTTCACCCACGTTCCTGCCGTTTATGCCACACAGAGTGACTCTCTCGAGTTGAACTATTAGTGTCGAACTCCCTCCACGCTCTTCTCTTTTCTCGATTGCCGGCAGAAATAATGCTGCATGAAAGAACATGGAACACGACACGACAGGAAAAAAGCTCGTCAACAAGTGGGGAGCTTAAATAAGAGCTAGCACGCAAGCCGCTGGGCGCGCCAGTCGGAGCTGTTTGGAGACGACTGGGGAGCATGCTTGCCAACTTTAACGTCATTTTGGATGATAAAAGTGTGTCAAGGAATGAGTTGTGCTCCGATCGGATGAGGTGTAGAAGGGGAAGCTCTCACTTTGTAGATTGATCATTTTAAAACTTTCTCACAGGGTAAAAGATTTGCCTCCCTTCGATGCTCAGACTGGCAAGTCTAGACGTTGTACCAACGGTTGCAGCTTCCTGATGCGTGCTTAAGGTGTCAACGCCAGCAAGCTCCAACATCTTTGTCCTCCTTCCTCTTCCGTCAACAGCCTCCTTTCACCGTACTCGTAGTTGTCAGAATTGTTCACATCTCACAGCTCCTCTATTCAGCCCTTCTTCTGTCTCCCTTCAGCCAAACCTTCATGTTCAAGGTCAATACATCTCGACAGATCTCACTTTCTTTCAATTTCTTTCAAGCTCACCCTGTCGTAATACCGGACCTTCCCCATATACGCCTTCCGGCTTCGGCGCCTTCTCGTTTTTGCACGCCGCCTTCTCAGCCGCCTCTCTCGCAGCTTTATGCGCGCTTTTGAAGTCAAAGAACGTGAAGAATGAAAAAATCTTTACGTCCCGGCTTCTGATCCCTCATCAAAGACCCAGAGCCCATTTCTTGGCCTCCCTTAGCTTCCTTGAGGCACCTTCCTTCTCCCACCATTTTTCCTCCACTCTTTTTATCAGATCTTTTTAGCCTCCACCGTTCCCGACATTGGGATTCTGTTACGTGAAGCTCTCGTGCTCCGGTCTCATTTTCTCTTTGATTTTCGCGCTTTTTGTTCTTTTTCTGCCCCAACGGGTAGATTATCATACGCACACTAGTGACTGGCGTCGTCTTCTTCGCCGGGGCTGGAACATGGAACCTGGTCCTCCTCTCCTCGGATCGGTTGATTTCTTCAATGTGTTCTTTGTGTTCTACGTGTTCTTCTTTCTCTTCTCCATTCTTGCCTCCCTGCCTCCCTCCTGCCTCAGTCTTTAATCCGAAGACGCTGCCTAACTGGGGACATAGTTCCGCCTCCAGGCCTCTGACTTCAAGCCTCGAGCTTGAGAGCGGGTCCCCATACACCGTCGTTCCTCGTAGCTACGCCGTAGTTAACCTCTGTCTAGCTCGGATGCCGAAAAGGTTGTTGGGGAAGAGATTTATCAGATCCGATGCACGGAGGTCGGGCCAGCCGTGTTCGAGCATTGCAACATGCAATTAGGCGGGGTGGCGGAAGGACCTGACGGACTGGGTTTTCTTCTTTATTGTCCCTCGTTTCCTTTCGTCTCTTCTTGCCTTCTCTTCTGTCATTCCTCCTCTCTTCTTACTTCCCAACCTTACCGGTTCTTTCATCACTTATCCTGCCTCCTACATTCGGCGTGGGAGACATCAAAGACACACAGGCTGTCTCACATGAACCGGTCAGCTCGCTGTCGACTCGTGACTCGGCCTGTTGTCAAGACGTCGAAAATGCCTCTGCACGCCAAAGGCCATGTGGTCTGACAGAGATTGCATGCTTTCTTTTGGTTCTTCATTCATTCTTCTTCTTCTTCTCCCCTTTCTCCCTCGACAAATTCCCCAGTCGGCAATACTACGTGTCCCCCGGTTGCTCCGCCTGTCCAAACATGCATTACACCCGGTATCCCGGGCCCCTTCCACTTTCCCCTTCCGCCAACCAGGCCAGCCTTTGAGCCCTCACCGTCCCCCTCGTCCCCACAGTTCCTTCCCCGTCCGTCCACGGACACGTCTACTTACATACGTCTCCCCTCCCATGCCCCGTGCTTCCTTCCCCTTTTGCTCACCTTCTTTACTCTGCTCCTGCAGCTGCTCTTTCCCCTTTACAATCTCTGCTTGACCCGTGATCGCGTTTGGGTGCGGCTTGTCTTATTCGGTCTAGCGTTGCCTGCCATTTTTGACAATTCCGTGGGGGTTCTCTCGTCGACACCGACTGACAGGCAACGACAAGCTCAACATTGAGTAATGCCTACTGTGGTATGTTGACATTGAGGCAATTCTGGCGGTCTGTTTCGCACGCCAAAAGCAACACTATGAACCTGGATGACTGAGGGTCGTTCAGTTCCCTGGGAACGGTTTCATCTGCTTGCGGCTTAGCGGGTCCAGCGTGCAAAAATTCGTTTGGAATGCGCGCTACTGTCACTGCAAACCCAGGTGCCGGGAGCACTAAAACATGTCTCCATTCCTTGCGAGCTTTCGTTCGCTCTTTCCCTGATCAGAGAAGTCGTTTGCTCGCAGTCTCACTGACACGTTCCTGCCCTAAAAGTGGTAGTTTTGCTCTTTTTGACTCTTTTGACAAACTCGGCAGGCACTGGATAAGCTCTTGCCTCTGCCGCATCCACCGGGTCCGCTTCCAAGAGAAAGAGTTGCGAGCTTCGCGCTGCCTCGTTCTTGCCTCCAAATTCCAAGTTTGCTGTCAATGGCGAGAAAGACCCACATCCTAGCTCTTGCCAGGTCCGTCGCCTCTACTCCGTACAGCAGCGAGAAGCAGCAGGAAGGAGCAAGGCATTGACTCAAAGACCCTGCAGGCCTCTTCATATGTTTACTGCTTTTTACTGTGACTGCAATTGCTGCATTAATCCATTCATAGCCTGCATCTTGGCCCACCAAAACGCCTCACCGACGGCATCCCACCGCTTATTTCCAAGCGCTGTTGTACTTTGCTGTGCTGTAATACTCTTTCGTGATGCTGCATGTCTCTGTGTGCTGTAAGATCGGCCCTGCTAGCAGCGCTCTAAGAGCCTAAGGGCCTAACAGCTAGCGATAACGCCGCTCTTTCCAATCCTTCCAATTCCACCTCATCCGCGCCTTCCCCACGCCAATGAGAGCGGTCGCAGCTGCCACTTTTTTCCTGATTGTCATTGTCCCTCGCCCTCCCCTCCTTCCTCGAATGAAAGCGAAGAGAATCGAATTGGGAAAGCGACAGTCAATTGATATTGCTGATTAAAATAATTCTATCGAGCTCGCGTCAATCGCCTCCTTTCCTTCTTCCTACTCTTTTCAACCTACATTCTTTTTCCATCAAAGCATCGTGTACTTCTCCCACCACGCACTTTTGACGCCTCCCCCCACCCCCAATTGACGAACCTTATCTAAGACCAACGCCATACCAGCTAGCAGCTGCTCCATTATTACGCTTTCTGTTGCACCGCATTGGACAAGCCTTTGGCCGGGTCGTTTCGTCATACCCAACGAGCCTTTCTATTGCCTCACATCCGCCTCAGTCGACTTTCTTACTCTCGCAATCCTTTTTCAGTTCGCTCTCTTCCACTTTCGACCTTTTTCTCTCTTTTCTTTCTCGTTTCTACTCTCCATCCATACGTTTTGCCCTTATCTGCAAACTCCGAAGCTCGCTTCTCCTTTCCCACTTCGAGTTCGACATCCCACTACCCCACGTGAAAATACGAAAGTCCCTTTTGCTACTCTCGGAATTTATCTCGGGGACCTTTTTTCTCTCGACCGCGAACGAGCAGCGAACGTATCCCCTAGCTTCTCAGGGTCCTTGACAGCTGTCGAAAATCTCTTCCTCGATATCTTTTTTTCTTCACCTGTCTACTTTTCGCTCGACTTTTTTCAGGTCGTGTGACTGCAGTATCGACCGCTGCCGCTCTCCGCACGTCCTGCAACCAACGGTCGCTTCCGCTTTGTTTCGTTTGCAACGTCATTTCTGAGGTACGAATTGCAGATTGCGTAGCCAGGGTGCAGTGTAGACGTTGTTTGACCTTGCCTCAACAGTCATCTCCCCTTTTCTTGATCCTTATTTTTTTCCTGTCCCTTCAGTTTCTAACCTTTCTCTTTCCAGCATACACCTATCTTTGGACCTACGACACTGACCGCCTCTCGTAGTCGAAGCTCAAACCCCACCCCCATTTCCACTCCCAACCATGGCACCCTCTACCTCCAGCCTGCCCAAGAGCGGCTCCTCCGACGACTTCAGCGTCTTTGACGATGCCCGTACCTACTACACCTCCGAGGAGCGCCACGCAAACCCCCGCGCCGGTGCCCGCACACGCACATACTCCCAGAACAGCCTGCAGAAGCAGTTTGCCCGTCTGGGCGTCAAGGAGCCCTTCCGGCGCGGCAGCCACGACGAGGCCGCACCCGCACGGCGCTTCCTGATCGACGTCGACAGCACCCTCGAGAACCTCCGTAACCAGGAGGATACCGATGGCAACTTCCAGATCACAATCGAGGACAGCGGTCCCAAGGTTTTCACCTTGCGTACGGCTGCGTCCAACGGCTACAACCGCTTCGACATCCGCGGTACCTACATGCTGTCCAACCTCATGCAGGAGCTGACTCTCGCCAAGGAATATGGCCGCCGCCAGATCGTGCTCGACGAAGCCCGCCTCAACGAGAACCCCGTGAACCGTTTGTCCCGCATGATTCGCGATCAGTTCTGGGACAGCCTGACCCGCCGTATTGATGCCTCCAGCATTGAGATTGCAGCGCGCGATCCCAAGGACTGGACGGAAGACCCGCGTCCCCGTATCTACATCCCGCCCGGTGCCCCCGAGCAGTTCGAGTATTACACAAAGCTGGCCGAGGAGCGCCCCGAGATCCGTCTCGATGTGCAGCTGCTGCCCGAGAAGGTCACCCCGGAGGTTATGCGTGACCTCAACGACAAGCCGGGTCTGCTGGCCGTGGATATGGAGGAGATCGAGGACCCGACTACTGGCAAGAAGACGCTGCGTGGTCGTCCCTTTGTGGTCCCCGGTGGCCGCTTCAACGAGCTGTACGGCTGGGACAGCTACATGGAGTCGCTTGGTCTCCTGATCAACAATAAGGTGCACCTGGCGAAGAGCATGGTGCAGAACTTCTGCTTCTGCATCCGCCACTACGGCAAGATCCTCAACGCCACACGCTCGTACTACCTCTGCCGGTCCCAGCCTCCCTTCTTGACCGATATGGCGCTGCGCGTGTACGACCGCATACGCGACGAGCCCGACGCCATTGAGTTTTTGCGCATCGCCATCCTGGCTGCCATCAAGGAGTACCACAGTGTTTGGGTGAATGAGCCGCGCCTGGATCCCATTACGGGTCTGTCGCGCTACCGCCCCGAGGGTCTGGGCGTGCCGCCCGAGACGGAGGCTAACCACTTTGTGCACGTCCTGGAGCCGTACGCCAAGAAGCACGGCATGACCTTTGAGGAGTTTGTGCGTGCTTACAACTTTGGCGAAGTCAAGGAACCTGAGTTGGATGAGTACTTCTTGCACGATCGCGCAGTGCGCGAGTCCGGCCACGATACGTCGTACCGTCTGGAGCGCGTGTGCGCGAACCTGGCGACCATCGACCTCAACTCGCTGCTGTTCAAGTACGAGCTGGACATTGCGCGCACGATCCGCACCGTCTTCAACGACAAGCTGGTGGTGCCGGCCGAGTACTGTGTGGGCTCGATGCAGCCCGGCCAGGTTGAGACGTCCGCACTCTGGGACCGCCGCTCGAAGCGCCGCAAGCTGGCTATTGACAAGTACTTGTGGAACGAGAAGGAGGGCATGTACTTTGACTACGACACGGTCAAGAAGGAACAGTGCACGTACGAGAGCTGCACGACGTTCTGGGCCATGTGGGCCGGTGTGGCCAGCCCCAAGCAGGCGGCGGCCATGGTGTCCAAGGCACTGCCCAAGTTTGAGGCGCTGGGCGGTCTGTTGTCAGGCACGGAAGAGTCGCGCGGCGCCATCTCGCTGGAGCGGCCCAACCGGCAGTGGGATTACCCCTACGGCTGGGCGCCGCAGCAGATGCTGGCGTGGACGGGTCTGTACCGGTACAGCTACGTCGAGGAGGCCGAGCGGCTAGCGTACAAGTGGCTGTTTATGATCACCAAGGCGTACTACGACTTCAACGGCGTGGTGGTGGAAAAGTACAATGTGACACAGCGCGTCGACCCGCACCGCGTGGATGCCGAGTACGGCAACCAAGGCATGGACTTTAAGGGTGTTGCCAAGGAGGGGTAAGTCGTCACCATATTCAATTCTGATTTAATGTCTTCCGCTTCATTCAATCTGCTAACACCTTTATTTAGCTTCGGCTGGGTCAATGCCAGTTACGTGTACGGCCTTCAGATCATCCGGTCGCATGCTCGCAATGCTTTGGGCACGATGACGCCGTGGGAGGCATTCACGGCGGCCATCGAGAACGAGCGCGAGAAGGCTCTGGCGTCGATGGAGTAGGTGTGCTGTGTGCGAAGCTCGAAGTAGAAGAGAGAGACGAGACAAGACAAGTCGAAGAAAGAAAAGAAAAAAGCATGGGGTAGATGGATATATCCAAGTCTGGATTGAGAAAACAGAAAAGACAAAGGGAAGCTCCTGGGGAAGCAATGGGGAAGCAGAAAGGGGACAACAATCGAGAAAGCTATGTCTTGTCTGGGGACGTGCAGACATGCAGCGGCTAGCTTCGCCGGTGTAGCTCGGTACGATTAGATAGGAAAAGGTACGCGGCGGACGGCAGCCGAAAAGCGGGACCGACCGGACCGAGCTGGCGGAGAATGAAGGAAGGGCCAGGAAGGGAGACTGAAGAAGGAAAGAAGTGGAGGTGACTCATTCGGATATTTGTCCGGCGCACCGGGAGAGGGACATGCATCTATGTCTATATTGGTTTTTTGTTGTTTGTTGCGTTTTCTTTGCTGTGCTTCTTTTCTCTGCTTTCTATCTCATTTGGGGTCATTTTTGTCGTCTATCTGCATATGCACTTTTTGTTAGTTCTTGGATTTTTTTGCTGCATATACAAAGGCATTAGACAGGCCAGGTTTCTTCTTCAGCTACAGAACACACACAAAAAAAAAAAAAACAGAACAAAACGAAACAAAGCAAAACAAAACATTACAGACACAAAAACATAAACTGTACTAGTATGAAAAATACATGCTGAGTACACGGGCGAAGACAAATTTGAGAAAAGCCCATTTAATTGATTGACAATGATCGTCCCTCGCCGTAGGGTAAGGACGGAACGAGCTGACAGCTGGTTGGCCTATGTCCTATGCCCCTGACCAGCCCATGACGCAACAGCCCAAGAGCCGAAGCGGCTGTCAGAAGCAAAAACAAGACACCACAACAGTCAAGTTACATGCCTCGTACCTTGAAAATGGCGGGGAATCTAACAAAGCTCCCTCGGGGAAAAGATGGCTCGAGGCACGAGTCACGAAAAAAAGGCGGTAGACGATGGTAGAAAGACGCGAAGAGCAGCCTTGTGTGTTTCTTGCCATTCTTTGCCATGTGACGATTCAAAACATCAACGGAATATGCCATTACGAACTATGGAAGACGGACAATGGGAAGCATACGGCAATAGCATGTACACTGTACACGGTAAACAGGAAGCATCACGCGGTAACATACACAGGACACGGGATACGGGACACGGAGGTCAAATTGCGAATCCTACGACGTGATGATGTTCAGTCATCAACAGTGCAATCATTATTTTGATCGAGAACTCGTTGCTACGGATTTACGAGAAGTGCTCGCACAAGCGACGCCCGAGCTTTTTTGCATGTACTGAGTATTTCTGGGGATCAGCATTGGTGTGACTGGTGGTATATTGAGGCACGAGGACAAAAGGTAGACAAGGCAATGTCTCGGAGAAACAAGATCAGACATGGCGGTCCCAAAGGAAGTGACAAAATTCAAAGTGGCCGGCCAAGTACGGAGCCGGTACGGCAAAAACTCGAGACTACCATAGAAAGCCACGTCGATAGCCACGCTTTTCTCGGCCATCCAGGAAGACCAGTCATTTTCTCTTTTGGCAGACGCGATAGCGTCAGATGCAAAATAGCGAACAGAAATTGAAAAGGTACGAGAGAAAAGCAGCCGCAGGAACGCTCGCATGATGCGCCTTGTGGCCCGTCGTCTTTCCTACCCCTGTCCGCCCCCAATACTTTACTCACGACTTTCCAATTTACACACCCCCTTCTCCGAGTGGCACCCTCCTTTTTTTAAGAGTCTCTTCTCCAAAAAAGCAGCCCAGTCCAAACAGGAATATGATCGTGCCAGCCAATTTTAGGGAGAGCGTCTGTCAGGCGGTGGCAGTTTTGACTCTCGAGGTCCAGGGATAGTTCGAAGGTGTACACTAACAACAATCGAGCGCCCACGCAAAGAGGAATAGTTCAACCTGACCAAAAACTACACTAACACGGCGTTCCAGAGTGCCCGCGAAAAGCTCCAGAAAATGGACTGTCCAGAATAAAAAACGACAACCGAGGTTCACTGAGCCGAGAATTGGCCCCAAGTGGCCAGCCGTGGTGCCCCAGTTTGCCCCAGTTGCGCTTCCCCCAGTTCCTAGGGTCAGAAACAAACATATTATCCACTATCCTTGACAGCCCATAAAGATCAATCGAAAAAAAACCGAGAGATGCCAGTGAAGAACCCACTTCTAGGCTGTGTTCTCTCTCCAAATAGCATTTGAGCTGCTGATGACTCTATTTGGTACTCGCTGTTTCGTGCTCTTGCCTGCGGTTTGGGCAATCCCCATTGCCTTTTCTCGCTTTCTAACTCGGGACTCTAGATCAGCGGGGAAGGTGCGAATAAGGCAAGACAAGAGCCAGTGAGCCTGTTGGTGAAGAGTAGGAAAGGGCTGCCCACTGTACTCGTACTTAGTTTGTAAAGTCTGGCAGCTGGCAAGTTTGAACGAATGACGGCATTTCACATGCTTTTTGGGAAGGAGCCCACTTTCATCGCCGGAAACGACGAATAGCAGCACGAGACACTGTCAGAACAACTGTAATTGGAGAATCGGTTAGATCGTTAGCGCCATACGGGGAGCCATCTTATGCATCTACAGAGTACGTCGGCATAAGGGAAGTCAGGATCTCGAATTTTGTCGTCGTTTGGTCAGAATCCGTAATATGAATGGCCAGAGGGACAAAATTCTATATCGATCTCGTCGATTGAGTCACCGCCTCCCATTTGCCATCTCTCCTTTTGTCTTTTTTTGTCTTTTTTGCCCAACAGTATCAATGGTGCCAGAGAATAATCTTCCTCCAGCCCAGACCCTCTTGCCGTTCCCCCGCATGGTGGATATGGGAAGGTGTAAGATGGAGGAAGGAGCGAACCAGCAACCACGACAAAATCACGAAAAAGACGAAAAGACGAGCACGAAAAGGACCGTTTGTTCAATCATTGACTTACAAGCATCACACGTCAGATACACACTACATAAACATAATGATAGCCCACACACAAGCCCCCTGCCCACGGGCAAAAGCCGGGTGGGTTGCTGCCGTGATTGGCCGAGACCTGGAAACAGGGGCACAAAGCTACCTTTGAGCCGAGAAAGATCAGAGATGCATCAATTGGAAGGAGTAGCAGAGAGTAGTCAGT
The DNA here is from genome assembly GCA_016097105.2 of Sporothrix variecibatus. Lineage (NCBI taxonomy): Eukaryota > Fungi > Ascomycota > Sordariomycetes > Ophiostomatales > Ophiostomataceae > Sporothrix > Sporothrix variecibatus. The sequence goes on along the minus strand of JADMNI010000008.1, from coordinate 2,895,559 downwards.
GAATGCTCCCTCTGAACGATAGAGGATATGCACCAAGAAGGAAGAGCGAAGAGCGCTCAAAAAGATTGGAGCTCGGGTCCGTTACGGCAATGTGGAGGAAAGTGGGGCGGGGGCGTGTGCGGTTCACTCGCTCTTACCTTCAGTCCTTCAGTGGGCTGCTACAGCGCCCTCCAGTGCGCTTCATCGCCAGCGAGCCGCGGGCTATGTAAGTTGATTGGCTGGGCGTCCGCTGCGGAGGACTAAGGCCTTGTGTGAGAGGAACAAAAAAGGGTGAGCGTGTGAGCGTGTTCTGGGTCTTTCTTTTCTTTCTCTTCTTTCTTCCCTACCAGACTGACCTTTGTTTGCCACTTGGGGTGTCTAAGCCCACACCCCCATCCACGAGAATGACCTCTTTTTTCTGTCTTTTCTCGTGTCTTTCCTTACTTTCTTTGCCTTTTGTTCTCCACTTTTTCAACCCAGTAACCGGTCGGTCAAGCGGCTCTCTTTTTGTTTCTTCTCTAATTGTCAGGAATGAAGGAATGGAAAGGGAGGGAGGCATGTACATTACAAGGACAATCGAGATAGAGAATGAGTAGGAAGGGAAGAAACCTGCGGTTCCATCCGAGGTGGCCTACAGTTGGGCAATTGAGCAGACAGAAATCAGAAGAATCAGACTTCAAGACAGCGAGGTGACTTGCCATCGTCAAGTGCAATTGGACTTGCTATTGATTGGAACTGCAATTGGCCCATGGCGGCAAAGAGCAAAGAGGCACGCGAATGGCAAAAGATACACCCAGACCCAAGTACATATCGCGGAGCAGACGGTACGAAAAAGGCACGAAAAACAGTCGTAAAGACAAACGCAAATCGAGCTGCAACAGTCTGAGAAATACAGAGAAATACCGACTTGGGGATGTACTTCGCGGGGGGCGTGTAGTTTTCGTCTTTGGGACTATTTGGTGTGGTTTTGGGTCTCTTTCTTTTGGAGCTAGCTCGGCGTGGAGGTGTCTTTGGGGTTGTCTCGTCTCTCATGTACTCTTTTCTGCCGTTTTTCGTGTACACCTACGTTATGACTCTTCAACAGTACTGCCAAACTGCTCGTAGCCGAACATGTGACGGAACATAAAAGCAGCAAAGGAGTATGTTCGTAGCTCACAGGGCCAAAAGGGCAAAGGGACAAGACAATCAACGGAAGCTATTTTATATAGTTCCCCAGGCCGCCTGCTTTTCTTCTCTTCTTCTTTTTCTTTCTGATTCTTGCTTCTGATCTTCTTTTATTTTGTCTTTGACATCAATTGCATCTTTCCCCCTCTCGTGTTTCTTTTTGTTCTTCATACCCTCATCCTCACATCACCATCATTCAACTCGGCTGGTGATCACATATTTTATTCCTCTCCCACTCTCCCCTCCTTCATACATACACACACACACACACATCACAATGGCTTCCAACAACATGCTGCCGCCGGCCATCGACGCCTCCGCCGAGGACCAGCGCTTCGCCGACGAGGTCCGCAACGTCAAGCAGTGGTGGAGCGAGCCGCGCTGGAAGCACACCAAACGTCCCTTCACTGCTGAGCAGATTGTCTCCAAACGCGGCACCCTGCCCATCCAGTACCCCAGCAACGCCCAGGCCAAGAAGCTGTGGGCGCTGCTCGAGAAGCGCTACGCCGAGAAGGACGCCTCCTACACCTACGGCTGCCTCGAGCCCACCATGGTCACCCAGATGGCCCAGTACCTGGATACTGTCTACGTTTCGGGCTGGCAGTCGTCGTCGACCGCCTCGTCGTCGGACGAGCCGGGTCCCGATTTGGCCGACTACCCCTACACCACCGTCCCCAACAAGGTCGGCCACCTGTTCACTGCCCAGCTGTTCCACGACCGGAAACAGCGCCACGAGCGTTTGTCTCTGCCCAAGGACCAGCGCAGCAAGGCCCCCACGTCGACTATCTGAGACCCATTGTCGCCGATGCCGACACGGGCCACGGTGGTCTGACGGCCGTCATGAAGCTGACCAAGCTGTTTATCGAGAAGGGTGCGGCGGTATCCACATTGAGGACCAGGCCCCCGGCACCAAGAAGTGCGGCCACATGGCCGGCAAGGTGCTTGTGCCCACGAGCGAGCACATCAACCGCCTTGTGGCCATCCGTGCCCAGGCCGATATCATGGGCGTAGACCTGGTGGCCATTGCCCGCACCGACGCCGAGGCTGCCACACTCATCTCGTCCACCATTGACCCCCGCGACCACGCTTATGTTTTGGGCGCTACCAACCCGAACCTGCCCGCCCTCAACGAGCTCATGACCCAGGCTGAGGCGGCCGGCAAGAACGGCGATGCCCTGCAGGCGATTGAGGACAAGTGGCTGTCAGATGCTGGCCTGAAGCGCTACGACGAGCTTGTCGCCGAGGCCCTCGAGAAGGCCGGCAAGGGCGGTGCCGTTGCCGCCTACAAGGCCGCCAGCAAGGGCAAGTCGCTCACAGAAGCCAAGGCTGCTGCCCGCAAGGCTCTCGGCGCCGCTGCTGCCGACGCCCTGCACTTTGACTGGGACGCGCCCCGCACCCGCGAGGGCTTCTACCGCTTGAAGGGCGGCTGCGAGTGCGGTGTTGCCCGTGCCATTGCCTACGCCCCCTACTGCGACGCCATCTGGATGGAGTCCAAGCTGCCCGACTACAACCAGGCCACCGAGTTCGCCAACGGCGTCCACGCCGTCTACCCCCACCAGAAGCTCGCCTACAACCTGAGCCCCTCCTTCAACTGGAAGACGGCCATGCCCGCGCCGAGCAGGAGACGTACATTCGCCGTCTGGCCCAGCTCGGTTACTGCTGGCAGTTTATTACTCTGGCCGGTCTGCACACCACCGCTCTCATCAGCAACCAGTTCGCCCGCGCCTACGCCAAGAACGGCATGCGCGCCTACGGCGAGCTTGTCCAGGAGCCCGAGATGGACGGCGGTGTCGATGTCGTCAAGCACCAGAAGTGGTCGGGTGCCACCTACGTCGACGAGCTGCAGAAGATGGTCACTGGCGGTATCAGCTCGACTGCCGCCATGGGCAAGGGTGTGACTGAGGATCAGTTCCACTAAACGAAGTTGGAGCTGTGTATTCTTTTTGCCATTTCTCGCGATCTTTGGTATAGACTGGATTCTTTCTGGCATTCTTGTAAAAAGTTGCTGAAAAAGCACGTTTGACGATTTGTTTTCTCTTGTCCATTTCATTTGTTCTCTTCATATTTAGTTCATATTCTCGTGGCCGTCTCTGGCACATAGTCCAATATCAATCATGTCGAGTTTCCATCTATCAATTGTCTGTCCTCTCAAAGTTATCACCAGTCTTCTCACCACATTAAAGAGTCGCACCTGCCTTGTGACTCCTCGTGCCAAAAAGGATCTCCTTCCAAAGAGCCCCATCTTCGGCTTCCCTTGGTCCTCGGCCAGACGCTTCTCTCCCCACACCCACTCTTTCAGTGAGAAGGAGAAGAGGGGTCCACTAAAAATGCCCCATAGAAAGCAGGAAACGCAAGAAAGTGCCCCAAAGCAGCCCTAAAAATCGTCATACAAAGACAAGACCACTGAAAATCGCTGAAAACCACTGCGGGCCACTAAGAACACGTCTGGGCCTGTCCTGACCTGTCCCTCAGTCACGCCAGCTCACGCCAACCCAGAAAGGCACCAAAAGACGCCAAAAGCTCTCTACGCCTCTCGCGCTGTCAGCCAATCAATCGCGTCCGTTGCGCAAAAGCGGGGCAACAGCTGCACTTTTTACTCCTCTTTTTGGCTCTGGTTCGCATCGCGCGTCACGAGCAGCTCAAGTGGAGAGAGACAGAAAGACAGGAAGGAGCGATCAAGAAGCAAACAGAAGGAAAGAGCAAGAAACGTCACGGAAGTTGAATGTAGAAAGTGCAATCAAGAACAATTGAACAATCACAGAAAGTACAATCTCGTGGTTTCCTTTTTTTATCCCCTGCAAAATTTGGCTTGGACAGTCACACGATCGCTCCTCCCTACGAAACAGCTGTTGTCGACACCCATCTGAAGTCTCCCCACAATTGAAGCTCCCTTTGCTGCTTTTTGACCTTCTCCAATCTTTCACCTCAACTTCTACTCTTCAATCTCTCCGCAACAACGTCATCTCAAACAACCTACGCTCTTTCATCCAACGAGCATCGCGACTGTTTGCGACCATCAATCGATTGACCAACAACGCAGTAACCGACCGTTGTGCCCCTGACCGTTACACTTTTTAGCTCCAACAAAGTACGCGACTCTCGACTACGATTTACCAACGAAACACGAAACAATGGCCGACAACGCTCCCCCTGCCGATGCGCCGGCTGCTGCTGCTGCTGCCGCGCCTGCTGTCCCCCCCGTCGTCGTCGCCTCTGCCGTCCCGGCTGGCATTCGCTCTGGTGTCAGCACCCCCGGCGGCCCTCGCTCTGGCGCCGTCACACCGGCCATGTCTGAACTCCCCGCCGACCAGGTCGCCTACTCCCTGAAAGTCTCGCTGGCCGACCTCTGCGCCAAGGCCGCCATGCTCTACAGCCAGCAAAAGAACTACGAAGAGGCCGCCGAGGTCTATGCGCGCGCTGCCGAGATGCAGGCCGAGATCAATGGCGAGATGGACCCCGAGAATGCCGAGATTCTGTTCCTGTATGGCCGCGCGCTGTTCAAGGTCGGCCAGAGCAAGAGCGACGTGCTAGGCGGCAAGGCGCCCGAGACCAGCGAGGACGCCACGAAGGCGGCCAAGAAGGAGAAGAAGGAGCCCAAGGAGGCCGCGGGCTCTGGCATCATTGCCAAGGCCATTGGTGAGGGCTCAGCAGCCGCCGCTACCAGCGACCCTCTGGCCAGCGCGTCGTCTGGCGCGACCAAGGAGGAGGCTGCTGCTCTCGAGGCCAAGAAGCCGCTGTTCCAGTTTGCCGGCGACGAGGAATGGGACGCGTCCGACGACGAGGAGGGCGATGATGCCGAGAATGTCGACGACGAAGAGGGTGAGGGCGGCGACGAAGAGGAAGAGGACGATCTGGCCGTGGCCTTTGAAGTGCTTGACCTGTCGCGTGTGCTGTTTGAGAAACAGCTCGACCAGAAGAAGGACAGTGCGGACACCGGCGCCGAGGCCGAGACTGAAGACTCCACCAAAGACAAGGGCAAGGAGGCAGCTACTGAGACTGCTGACAAGGCTGACGGCGCGACGAGGCTGCGTCGCCCATTGCGACTGGTGTGCCCGGCGCCTTGCGTCACGTTCTGGAGCGTCTGGCCGATACACACGATCTCCTGGCGGAGATCTCGCTAGAGAATGAGAGGTAAGAGAAGAAACTGTTTGCAGGGGAAAGAATTTGCTTTCGAGCGACAAGGAGGAGGGTGAACCAAAGAAGACAAAAACTGTTGAAAGAGACCAACGACATCAAGAGGAGGTTCACCCTCCTCGCATCTTTCTTTGTCTCTATCTCTTCTTTTGCGACTCACCTTCTGACCTTTTCTTTTCTTTCTTTCCGAAAACAGATACCCCAATGCCATTGTAGACTCTCGCGCGTCTCTGGCCTACAAGAAGCGCTACCTGTCTGAAGACTCTGAGGTCATTGCAGAGGCCCACTTTAAGCTGTCTCTGGCTCTTGAGTTTGCGTCGGTCACGACTGCCAGCGAGGAGAATGGCAACGGAAACGGAGCCGAAGGCCAACAGCCCCAGCAGGTCGACCAGGAGTTGCGCGACGAGGCCGCCCGCGAGCTCGAGGCTGCCATTGCCAGCACCAAGCTCAAGCTCCAGGCCAAGGAGGTCGAGCTGGCTACTCTGCATTCGCCAGAGGACAACGACTCGACGCGTCGGCAGATTACCGAGGTCAAAGACATCATTTCCGACATGGAACAACGGGTAGGGCCGGCTTTTTCTTTTACAGTCCCATCCTCATCGTTTTCGTCCCCCAGACTTTCACCACCCCTGATTTCTAGATCGTGGCTGGCCTTGGGATCGATTCTATTTTCGTTTACTTTTCAGTTGGCGTCAATGGTCTCGTTCCTTTGGGCTCTGCATTTCTGCACACGCCCCCCCTCCTGACACTTCCTTAGCCTGCTTTTTCGTGAAGCTTTCCCCTGATTTTCGTAAAGTCAATGGCGTCTTCCCCACACCGCACGTTTACAGCCCTTTACAACCTCTTGATTTATTGTTATTTGGAAGTCCTTGGATCTCACCTTGCCTCGTCCCTTTTTCCGACATCCGTTCTATTGTCTTGATTTTCACCGTTCCCCCCACACTTTACGGCTCTGACCAACGCTAACCTCTTTTGCTCGGTTAACAATCATACAGCTCGTCGATTTGCGCAAGCCTCCCATTGATCTCAACGCGGCTGTCAACGGCCCTGCGGGTGCCGGCCTGGGCGGTCTGCTGAGCGCCTTTGGTGCCGCCGGTGGTGCCAGTGCTTCCGGTAGTGCTGATATCAAGCCGGCGACTGACCTGACAGGCCTGGTCCGCAAGAAGGCCAAGGACGCCCCTACGCCTACTACTACCCCTGCTACCGACGCCTCTACAACTAACGGTAAGCGCAAGGCCGAGGAGCCGGCAGACGGCTCGGACGACGAGGCCAAGAAGGCCCGTACTGCGGAGGCCGCATAAAATGTCCAGTCGAGTCGAGTTGGTGATTTTGTACGATTTAGGAGAGGGTATCAGGTATCAAGGGTATATCAGGCTTTGATTTGTGGCCATGTGTCGACAACTTTGATTTACTTTGCTGTTTTTGTTGTTTACTCTTTTCTTTGCGTGTATTTTTGTCTCTTTTTTTCTCTAAAACAACAACAACAGGCGTGTGCAACATCGGACAAAATCTCCGAAAGGGAGGGGGTTCGTTCATAAAAACATTACATACCAGGGTCGGAATGGGCAAAGTAACGGGAAATGGCTAGTTTTCGCTCAACAATGGTTTTTCTGACATTTATTGAATCTTATGCTATCAACGACCTAAGCAAGCTTCCTATCTTCGCGATCGGTGTGACCTGTATTGAAAGGAAAATGACGGCTTCACTGAATGGAAATATCTAAAAGGCAATTTAATTCATTAGATATTTTTTTTACATAAAAAAATTCCTAAATGAAAAGAAAAGACAATATCTTTTACTAAAGTTTTCTTTTATTTTAAAAAAAAAGAAATAAAAAAGATCACGAAAAGTGAACCATGCTAATACCGCCACCGCCAAAAAAAAAAAAAGCCGTAGCTCACTGAATAATTGCACAGTATTATACGTCGTATACGAAGTAGGTTGTGTATTAATCGGTCCCCTGTCAGGTATTCTTTTGACGTGTCGACAGAATTTGCCTCTGTAAACAACGATCTTTCGACAAGTGGTACTTCTGACGGTGAAAAACGGTAGCACTTGCGCACACAAAAGGCCACTGACCAGAAAGTTGTTGAAGTCGAAAGAGATTTCCCACCGTTTCAATCGCAGGTGCAGGGGTGATAACACCACAAAACTACTTGTGGCGAGGGCGAATAATTATCAAGGGCAGTGTAGATAAAAAATTGGATGGAAATTTGCTTCCCTGTAATTTGATTCTAGATGGGGTATCATGGCATTATAAAAGTACATATATACATAGGTGAGTCAGAGCACCTCACAACTCATCCGTCTCGTCCGAATCGTCAATGACTTCGTGAATGGAGCGTGTGAAAGAGGTGGACGGTGGTGGCACCACCACCGGATCAGGCAACGCAACAACAGAGTCAGGCTCTATCTCTCCTCCTCCTTCTATTTGTCTCTCCATAGGCGCCATGACTGGGCTGCTGGAGAGCAAGACGACGACTCTACCGTCATCTTCTCCCTGCGCGTTGTTGCTGGCGTTGGCATTGGTTTTGGCGTCACTGTTCTCCTTCTTGACACGCACCGAGGCAACAGACACGACAGACTGTGACTGTGTCGCCTGTGTCGCTTGTGTTTGGGTAGGTTGTGTAGCCGTACCTTGTGTAGAGGGGATAATCTCATAGTGTGGCTCCCGCTTGATGCGTGGGAGTGTCGGCTCTGCCTTGACCTGAGACTTGTCGTTGTCGTCGTTGGCTTCTTTCTTTCCATTGGCTTTCTTGTCCACCTCGTCTGTCTTCTTCTTGACATCTTTGGTGTCTTTTTCTTTTCCCTTTCCCTTGTTGTTGCTCGCGACCTTGTTATCATCCGAGTCTTCCATCGGAACAATCAACTCGCGTCTCTCAATAACATCTTCGCTGATGACGACCAGGGATGCTACTTCGCCTTGTTTTGGTTCTTGGTCTTGCATCTCTTCATCTTCTTTGATCTTGTCTCGTGCAGCAGCATCACAATCTCCATTGTTGACGTTGTCGTCTTCCTTATCCTCGTCGTCGTCATCACCACCTTCGCTCTCCGTCTCCCGTGCAGCTTCCATTTGTTCCCGCACCAACAGCTCCCGCTTCCGGTAGAAATTCTCGAGAGACTGCCGCCGCTGCTCGGGCGTCCATCCTTCCACGACCATGGCAAAGTCTGTCGCCGTTGCAAACCCGGCCTCGTGAGCCATGGTGCAAAACTGGCGGCGCATGACGTCGTCGGGCGGGTTGTACCGCAGCTGATGATGACCCGGTAGACGGATGTCTGAACGGTTCAGGAAAGCCGCACTGGTGTCGGCCAACAGTGAAGTCGAGCTCATGTCATTGACGGGCGGCATAATGGGTCCCTCATAAAAGGCATCACTGTCCGGGTCTGACAAGCTGTCGATATGGCTGCCGGTGTCCTCGGTATCGCTTTCGTCGTGCCCATAAAAGGCTCTCCTGTTTGTGAGGCGGCTGTGTCCGTCCAAGTCACCGTCGTCTTCATCGCCGTCTTCTTTGTCTGCGCCATCGGCCAGGACCATCTCGGCACGACGCGACAATTGGGCCTCAACACGACTGCTGCCGACGACTTCCGAGTTGTCGTGGGTGTACTCGACACCGGCACTGGCTAAAATGGCTTGGATGGCGTCGCTCTTACCGGAGGGGTCGTCGTCTTTCTTTGTAGTGTTGGTATCAATTCTACCGTCACCCTTGTCGTCGTCCTCGTCCTCCCCCTTGATGATGGCCGCCACTTGATTACCGCTGGCGGCGCCCTCGAGCTTGACAAGCATCTCATTGTCCTTGTCGGCGGCGGCCTGCTCCATGTCAATGGCTGTGAGGTGCACGCCGACTTTGGCTTCGGCAATATTGGTCTTGTTGACAATGTCGCGCAACACCACCTGGTCGGCCGAGTAGGTAAAGAGGTTGTTCAGCCCAAAAATCTCACCTTTGCGCTCCGTATCTTGCTGGACACCCTTGAAGTAGCGGCGTTCCGTCGAGGCACTGTAGCCAATGTTGGCCTGCTGCTGCTTGTAGATTTGGCGGGCATAGACGATTTCTTCAATGGTGCCGGCCGATACAAGACGAAAGACGTCGACGTCGCGCACCTGGCCGATGCGGTAGGCACGGTCTTGAGCCTGCAAGTCGTAGGCAGGGTTCCAGTGGGGATCAAAGATGACGACTTTATTGGCAGAAGTAATATTGAGGCCAACACCGCCGGCTTTCGTGGAGATCAAAAAGACAAACTGAGCCGGGTCCGAGTTGAAGTCGTCGACGACACGCTGGCGCTCGTCATAACTAAGGGAGCCGTCCAGATAACTGACGCTGTAACTGGTATTGTGGAAAAGATGCTGGAGAATACGCAAAAGGCGCACATTGTGCGAAAAGACGAGCACTTTATCGCCATTCTCGTGCCAGAAGCGCAGAAGTTTGCGCAGGACTTTCCATTTGCCACAAAAGTCTGGGTTGGCCAAGTTGACGAGCGAGTCGCGCTGGCGGTAGAGCGTCTCCCAGTCGTCGGGAGCACAAATCTTGAGGACGGCCATGGCTCGTTTGTGACGGTCGTTGGCAATCTTTGCGGCTGAGGCGGCCTTGATTTTGGCAGTTGTTGTTGCCGTTGGAAGAGGATGACTAGAACTGCCTTCGCCGTTTCCTTGGTCGCTGTCGCTATCATCGTTGTCATACTCTACTTCTTCTTCTACATCATCTTCCCCCGTCGTGCCCACAATGGAGTCTGCTGACGGAATCAGGAGAGTCAGATGGTTCGAGAGCTTGAGCAGGTTCGTGATGGTCGGAAAGACGAGACTAAACCAGGTGACACGCATTCCGGGAACGGGAGTAATGTGCTTGTGGCAGCACCATCCACGCTTCTTTCCGGGATGGTTCTTGCATGGCTCCGACACACGACGTAGAGCCTGGACCTGCTTGCTGTCGATAAAGTTCCTGTAGGCCTCGCTCTGCCGTTCGGTCAAGGGGCAAAAGACAACGCGGTCTGTCTTTTTTGGAAGCTGGTGGGCAATGAGAGATTTCATGCGGCGCAAAAAGAACTCGGGCAACAGGTTCTGAACCAACTTCTTGGCCGTGATACGGGCCAGGCTGAGTTGATAGAGCGTTGCGTCGTGCGACTGGCCAATGGTCAGGGGCCGACTGATGGTCTGCTGCCACTCGGGCAAGGTGCCAAAGCGGCCCGGATTTGTCCAGTTCAGGAGTGTCCACAGCTCTTCGTACTTGTTCTGGATGGCTGTTCCGGTCAAGCCAATACGGCACAGGGCGTTGACCTCGTTCATGGCACGGGTCGTCTCGGACTTTCGCTCTTTCAGAATGTGACACTCGTCAGCCACAACGGCGTCCCAGCGCACCGTGTTGATCTTGTCGCGGTGGTTCTTGTAGGTGATATAGGTAGTGACCATAATCTCGAGACGGCCGGCACGTGCAGACTGCAGGACGTCGTCCTTTCCCGAGCCGTGGTACAGATCGACATGCCACCAGCCCCAGCGCTGCAGCTCGTTGCGCCAGTTCTGGATGAGCGAGCCAGGGCACACAACGAGAACGCGCGGGTACCAGCGGCTGTCCTGGTCGTCGCCCTCGCCGTGTGCACCTGTTGGAGGCCCTGCACGACGCATCTTGCGCATCCGCTTGTTGTCCCGCTCGTCGCCTGTTTTTCCGAACGCGGCCGTCAAAAAGGCAGCCACCTGCACGGTCTTTCCTAGACCCATGTCGTCACCTAAGACGCCGCCTTTTTGGTAGACAAACAGCTGATGTAGAAACTGTACACCGGCGACCTGGTAGTCGCGCAGGTACTGGGCCATGCACGCCGGGATAATGCCGGCCGAGAATTCGAGAAGAATGTCCTTGCGCTCTCGTGATGGGCGTATACTGCTGTCAAATTGTGGCCGTGTCTGGAGGGGTTGTATTTGGGGCACATTGCCACTGCTTTTGTTCTTGTTCTTGCTCCCAAACCCAAGTGGGCGGTTCCGCTGCCGTCTGCGGTCATTGTCGTCGTCGGAAAAAGTAGATGTCGGTGTAGTCGGGCGGGAGTCGAAGTCCCGCGTCTTTGAGGATGGCTCGCTTCTGGTCAAAGTCTCGTCGTCGTTGGCGGATGTACTCTGGGATCGTAAGGTCTTCTTCTTCGTCGTCTTCTTCTTTGGGATCGTCGTTTGCTGCATCGGCGAACCCCAATGTTGTCCTGCCTTTGCCTTTGCCTTTTCCCTTGACGTCTTTCCGGCTGGCGGTAGAAGTCGACCCGCCTCGGCCTTGGCCTCTGCCGCGCCCTCTACCCCGTCCACCACCGCCTACCCGTCCGCCGCCCCGCTTGCGTTTCTTGAGTCGCTCGTATTCACCGTCGGATTCGTCGGTCCACTCGACCTTGACACTTATATCTTCGGGTCGCGCTTCTTTCCGTGGTCGATCAGCTAGGCCGGCTTCGTTTTCGTTTTCGTCCACACTTTTGTCTCTGGTACTATCCTCGGCATGGCCGATTGCCTGCGACCGTCTCCGTTTGACGCCTTTTGCCTCATTTATTAGAGCTTCCGTGTTGTTGTTGAACGGCTCCAAGTCGAGATCGACGTCGAGCTCGGATGCCGTTGACTCGTCGTCAATTAGAATACCCTCGTGTCGAGCAGATGCGCTGCGCGCTGCCATGGTTGCTGGCTATGAAAGTGGTGGCATTGCGGAGTGTCGTCCGTAATGAATGTAGATATGTCGCAGAGTGATGTTGAAGATTCTCGCGACGCGTCGCGAGGATGGAAACAGCAATACGGAGTAATTAGAGGGGCGACTTTTTGGAGGCGTTTTGGCGTAAAGCGCTGTTGCGTGAGCACGTGAGTTTAGGCTGCAGTGGGGGGGCTGTTGGAGTCTTTTGCCTTTTTTGGAGACAGGCCCAGTGGGCTGCAGAAGAGAAAGGCGCGAGAGAGCGAGTTGCCACAGGTGGTGTTTAATAGGCATCGTATGGGCGCTTCCCCGCTGGAGAAGGAAGGAACCAATTCCGCACCTTCCAGTTTGGTGGAGATCAGTGGGTGCCTCGGCTGGTGTGGAGAAATGGAACGAGCGGAACAAGGACAAAAAAAAACATGGGGAAGGAGCGATGTAAGCCAAAGTTGGCAACCCATATCACCTCACCTCGTCTCACTCTTTTCACTCTTTCCATTTAAAGATTTGAAGATATAAAAGACTTTTGAGGAAGGAGCGATTCGGGTATACGAAGACATATCTCAGGGGCTTATTTTTGAGATACCTTTTCTCATAGCTACTTACGATATTCAACACAACATCCAACACAACTCAGCACCGCAAGAATCACATGCCAACGACCACGATGGAACCGTCCAGCTCCAACACGGGCTTCTTCCAGGAGCTGCCCGAGCTCGCAAACCAGTTCTACGACGATATCAGCGTGCAGCGTGTCCTCAATTGTGCGTTTATTCTGTTTTCTTTCTCCAGTTTGATATCCTACTAACGGTGACGTCTTAGTACTCATCCCTGCCGACCTCCGCAAGGAAGTCGAGCCCGAGATCGCTCAGCTCGCCGACGACGTACTGGCACCGCACATTTTCGACCTCATTACCGATGCCGAGCGCAATCTGCCGTACCTCAGAGGCGGCGGACGCAACGCTTTTGGCCGCCCCACGAGCGAACTCGTGACGGGCGAGGGCTGGCGTGGCCTGCAGAACTTTGGCATCGAGCGCGGGATCGTGGCGTACAACTACACGGCGGACCATGTCGAGTATGGTGCACACGCGCGTGTCCTGCAGATGCTGCGCTGCCATTTGTGGGAGCCGTCGGGCGCGAGCACGACGTGCCCCGGCGCGATGACGGACGGCGCGACGCGTCTGCTGCAGCGGCACCTGGCGGCGGATGCCAAGACACCTTCGAGCTCGGAACACAAGATGAGCGAGGCACAGCGCAAGGTGCTGCAGAGCGCGTACGATAAGTTGACGTCACGGGATCCGTCCAAGGCATGGACGAGTGGGCAGTGGATGACGGAGCGGCCGGGCGGGTCGGATGTGTCCCAAACGGAAACGGTGGCGACGTTTGTGGGCAACCATGGTAAGGGAGCCGCCACCAGCGACGTCGATGCTGATGGCCTCCCGCTGGGCCCGTGGTCGATTGACGGCTTCAAGTGGTTCTCGTCGGCCACGGATGCCGGCATGACCATTCTGCTGGCGCGCACACAGCACGGCAAGGGCCTGTCGGCCTTTTATGCGCCCATGCGGCGGCGGCGCCCGGACGCGGCACCCGCCACGCAAGTCACGACGGGCAAGTCGCTCCAAACAGAACACGGAACTCAACGGTGTGCGCATCCAGCGTCTCAAAGACAAGTCTGGAACACGCCCCGTCCCCACGGCCGAGCTTGAGCTCAAGGGCATGCGGGCGTGGATGATTGGCCAAGAGGGCAACGGCATCCGCGAGATTGCGACGGTGCTGGCCATTACGCGCGTTCACTGCTCGATTGCATGCTTGGGTCTGGCAGGCCGTGCTCTGGGAGTGGCCAAGGCGTACTCGCTAAAGAGAACCATCAGTGGTGCCGCCGGTGGCAAGTCTCGGTTGCTGCTGTATCGGAGCCCGCTGCACATGCAGACGCTGGCAGACTTGACGATTGACTACCACGGACTGATGCTGCTGACCTTTTATACGGCGCACATTATGGGTTTGGACGAACGGCAGACGTCACCAAACAAGAGCTCCAAGCACAGCAGCAGAGGTGCTGGTAGCGACCTTGTTCATCCTCCTGCGGCTGCTGTTGCGCCCCTCCTTCGTGCACTCAGTTCGCTCCACAAGGCCTACGTCTGCAAGCAGTCCGTGCCGCTGCTGCACGCCGTCTGCATGGAAGCCCTGGGTGGTGTCGGCTACCTGATGAACACCGAGTCCGAGGCACTCAACATGGCCCGCCTGTTCCGCGACGGCACTGTCAATGCCATTTGGGAGGGCACGACGGACGTGCTGAGCACCGATTTGGTGCGGACTCTGACGCACAAGAAGGCGGGCAAAGCCAGTCTGGACGCGCTGGAGTGGCTGGTTAAGACGTCTGTGGTTGGCGATACAGTTGCTTCGTCTCTCTTGCTGCCAGCCTGGGCAGCTTTAAGAGCACGCATCGAGACGACTTCTACCGATATCCTGCTGGCCGATGCGCGTGCTATTCTGTTCTCGGCCGCCGACATTCTGATTGCTGGTCTGCTGTCGGCGGATGCGCACAGCGATGGATCGACGGCTGCCGCGGCCATGAGCCAGCGGTTTCTGTTGAAGAAGGGCTTTCTGGGCAAAGACTCGGATGCGGCCAAGGCGGCAGCATCGGCGTCGGTCGAGACCCGTCTGGCAACAGATACGGCCATTGTCTACGGACCAAGCGGACCCAACGTGCAACAGGCGGCGAAGTTGTAGACCGGAGACTGAGAACAGAATATTGTATAAACATGTAGCACACATAATATCGCATTGCATTTAACAAGGGTTTTTGGTGTTTTGGAATAACTTTCATTTCGTCCTAAGAAACATTGATCATCATACATGGTTCGTGACAGAAGACTCGTGACAAGGGAACGACAAACAGACTAAAAAACAAACAAAACTAGCTAAACAAAAAGACAAAAAAACATAACAAAACATAACGCATAAAAGTCATAACAGATCAACGCTAAAACAAGATCAAAGAAAATCAAAGAAAAGCAGAAACAAAAAATAACACGGAAGAAGAGAACACACACTCTCCACAACACTCTCTTCACTCTTCTCCTCTAATCCTTTACAGAAAGAAACTTCTTGAATATAGCCCGCAGACCGCGCTTTTTCTCAATCGCCCGACTTGGCCTTGTCCCGCTTCTCCTGGCGGTCCTTGCGGTGCTTCTCGTGGTCCGCAGCCGTAGCGGCAGCAGCACTAGACGAGGATGCTGTCGCTTCGGCGGCTGTGACGGTCGGTGCCACTGGCTGACCCTTGTTGGAGCCTAGCGACTCGCTCGTCTCGCGGCCCAAAGGAATCGGCGGCACAGACGATGTCGGGGGAACATCCTTCGAGAAGGAGCTGCGGCCGACCTCGGCGCTCTGGCGACGGTGACGGTGACCGTGTCTCTCTTTGTCGCGGGACGACGAGCTCGATTCGCGGGTCGAGTGTTGTTTCTGAAGGCGCATCCGAGAGGAAGTCGATGTCGATGGAGGAAGTGTCGTCGTTGTCGTCGTCGTCGCTGTTGAGGGGTCTACGCCACCTGTGTCTTCGGAGCGTCTGCTGGAGCCAAAGCGAGAGCGGGTTGTACTTGAGCGCTTGGGAAGAGGGTCATGTCTGTCAGAGCTGGAAGGTGCTTGTGCTTCAGTGCGGATCTCCTTTTCTCTTTCGCCTCCGCCTCCTCTCACGCGGCGGTCACTGCTACGGCGGTACTCTTTCGACTCGCGTCTCTCCCTGTCTCGTGATG
Organism: Sporothrix variecibatus; assembly: GCA_016097105.2. NCBI lineage: Eukaryota > Fungi > Ascomycota > Sordariomycetes > Ophiostomatales > Ophiostomataceae > Sporothrix > Sporothrix variecibatus. Next base: position 2,879,891 of record JADMNI010000008.1, on the reverse strand, counting down.
TGGCGCTGGCGGGAGGTGGTGCTTGTGTGGACGAAGATGGTGGAGGGGCGGATGCTGGGGCAGTGCTGTCTGGGCTGGCAGTGTTGTTTGTGTTGTCGGTGCTTTGAGGGGCGTTACCGTCGTGCAAGCCAAAGTTGGGCTCCACGGTGCTGGCCGCGTTTTTGACGTCAAAGAACTTGCGGCTGCTGCTGGACGATAGGATGGGGATGGCGCCACTGCCAGTTTCGGGAGCTGTAGAAGCTTCGGCGGTCGTCGGTCGGGAGCTGTGAGAGTGCCGGCGCAAGCTCCGGCGTTCGCCGCGGTCGCTGCGTTCACGGTCGCGGTCACCTTCACGGTAACGATCCCGCTCCCGCTCACGAAGGCGCTCGGCGTCGGCCTCTTTACCTTTGCTGCTGCCACGCGATGTCGTTGTAGCTGCGGCGGCAGCAAGACCGGCCGCGGCAAACACCGCCAACGGCAGCTGCAGCCGCAGCCTTCTCGCGGGCGTGGCGGGCGGCGCGTCGCTCGGCTCGGTACCGGTCTTCGGCGTCCTGGTCGGCGCGGCTGCGCTCCTTGTCGTCGCGCGTCCGGTACGCAGACGACGACTTGCGGGGCGACGAGTTGCTCGAACCGCTCGGACCGTCACGGCTGCTGCTCTCACGGTCACGGTCTCCACGACCGCCACTGCCACTACCACCGCTCTGCACCGAGAACCCGCTGTCCTGGCGGCGGGGCGTAGTTGGCTGTGAGCGTTCCGAGGGCGAGCGTCCGCCGTCACGGATGTCACGGCTGTCGCGGCTGTCGCGGCTGTCGTGGTGGCTGCGGTGCCGGTGGCGGCTGCTACTGGATGTAGCAGCACCAGCACCAGCACCAGCATCCTTCGAGGCATCGCGGCTGGAGCGCGACGAGTGGTGTTCGCTGCCGCGCGACCGGGACGACCGGGTGGTGGCATTGTTGTTGTAGTCAGTCGACGACTCCTTCAGCTTCTCGTCTGCAAAGAGGTCAGCCACAGAATCGCGCAAAGATCTCTCCTGTGCTCTCTCCCGTGATCCCTCGAGTGTGTTGTGTGCTGTGTGCTTTCCTCCATCCTGTCCTTTCTGTCCCTCCAATCCAACCTCCTTGCTCAATCCCTTTTCCTTCTCCTCCACAGAATCCAAAACAAGAGGCACAACCTCGCTTTGACCTTCACCATCCCGCACAGTTTTGCGTCCCCGTTCTACCTCATCTACCTGAACATCCTTTTTGCCTCCCGGCGGCGTCTCCAACGCTTTCAGGGTCGGCGACCCGGGCCGGCTCAACACCTCGGCTGTCGCATAAATCACCACTGCTGCTGCGACTGTATCCTCCGTGTCGCGAATTGTCTGCTTTTGCCGCTTCTTGATGCTGCGCACGCGGCCCAGCTCCTTGACCTGCTTGTCCTCGAGGTCGGGGATCACCACAGCCGGCGTTGGTGCCCGCAGAAGCTCCGTGCTGATACCGGGGCGGACTGCGAGGGAAGATGACGACGCGCGGGGTGGCAGGAACTCGACCTTGGGGCCCTCTTTCTTCTCCACGACCGTGAATGGCTCTGTCAGAGGTGTATTCTCGTCAAGCGTCTGTGAGGCACCAATGCCCGACGAGATGGAGCGGACATCCTCGACCTCAGCCACATTGACGAGCTCACCCGAAGAAAGCATCTCAGGCGGGACGGGCGAGGGAGCAAGATCGGCAAGCTTCTCAAGCTCCTCGACATCACGCTCGTGGCTGCTGTTGTCCTTGGCTTTAGCGAAACCAACAAGGCCAGCACCGCTCAAAAAGTGCAGCGGCACCGACAGCCGCGGCAGCAATCTTCTCCTTGAGGTGTGAGTCTTCCTCCTCGGGAGCGGTCTCCGGAGCCGTGACGTGCTCAAACGACTCTTGTTGGGCAAGAGGTGCAGGGATATCCTTAGCAGTCTCATCCATTGCAACAACCTCCTTGGAGACATCAAGAGGAGTCTCGGCAATGGGGCTGAGCTGCTCGGGAAGAATCTCGGCCGTGGCCACAACCTGGTGAGTTGCAATGGCCTCACTGACCTCAGCGAATGGAGTCAGATCAGATGCCGGAATATCAGTGATGGTCACAGCCGTCTTCTCCTTCTTGTCGTCAATGGGAGCAGGTGTCTCGTCATCAGGTGTGGGAGGCGTAGACGGGCCAGCCTCGGGCTCGACGGGAGACTCAGCAGGAGTCTCGACAGCCACAGCAGTTTCAGCCTGAGCTTCAGGAACAGCTTCAGGCTCGGTCTCGGGAGCGGCCTCGACAACCTCAGGAGCAGTATCAACGGCAGGCTCAGGAACAGCAGCCTCCTCAGAAGAAGCAACTTCTGGAGTGGCCTCGACGGTCTCGACCGGAGTCTCCACCTCACGCGACAGGATGATGGTGTCCTCGCGAGGAGTGTCAACAAGCTCAGTGGGTTCTTGAATAGGAGCCTCTTCGACGGTCTCGGGCTCCACCGGGGCGGGAGTCTCAACAGGCTCGACCTCTTCTCTGCCTCCTTCTCAGTATCTTGGCCCGCATTGTGTGCAAGCACAGCGGCGCCACCGGCAAGAGAGGCAGCGACGGTGATGCCAGCAGCTGCGAGAAGTCCGTGGTCAGATGTGGCAGGCTGAGACTCCTCAGCAGTGGGTTGAGCGGCAGGCTCCTGGACAGAAGGTGCCTCGACAGCAGGAGCTTCAGCAATAGGCTCCTCAGTAGCTGGGGTGGAGTCAACAAGAACATAGTCATCGAGGGCCTCTTGAGCCGGGGCAGGCGCATCAGCCACCTCCTCAGAAGCAGTTGGAGCAGTCTCCTCGGGCAGGCTCAGGACGCTCTCTTCAGTGGGGAGAGGAACGATAACCTCAGATGACTCAAGAGCAGAAGCTTGCTGGGTGTTGTCGGTGGTAGCAACTTCTTCCGGCTTGCCGACAGCATCGTCGGTGACTGTGGGCTCTTCACGGGCAGTCTCCTCAACGGGTACGTCGGCAACGGGCTCGGAGGGAGCATCGATAATGGCAGGTTCCTCGACGGCAGGCTCGACTTGTTCCGGTTCAGGAGCAGTCTCAACAACAGCAGGCACCTCCGCCTCTTCCTCAGCTGCGACCTCAACAGGAGCGTCGACAGCTTCAGCAGCCTCGGCAGACTTGGCGGGCTCGACGGCCTCATCGATAGGAACCTCGACAGTTACTTCAGCCGGAGCATCAATGGCTAGCTCAACGGCAGACTCAACAGGAGCATCAACTGCTTCAGGCTCGGCGGCCACCTCATGAACGGTATCGGAAACAGTCTCTTCGATGGCGGGGACAGTCTCGTCGGTGCTGGCCCCGGTGTTGCCTTCAGGCTCAGCATCGGCAACCTCGGTGACCTCCTTGTCGGTGGATGTGGGCTCGCCCGCCTCAACGGCGGTTTCAACGACAGGCTCGACTGCTGGCTCCTCAATGTTGCGGGTCTCGGTGACAGGTGGAACTTCAACGACAGTTTCCGCTTCACGCTCTACAACAGACTCAGCAGCTGACTCCTCAACTGCATCAGACTGTGGCTCAACCGCCTCAACAGGCTCAGAGACAGGCTCGACAACAGCGTCAGTGGGCTCAGCCACGGGCTCGCTCACTTCCTCGACGACGGGATCAGCAGGCTCAGGGCTTGCTTCCTCCACGACCTCAGAAGCAGGCTCGACAACGGATTCAGTGGTGGGCTCAGCAACGGGCACAGCAACCTCGACAGCCTCGGGGACATCAGCTGCCTCAGCAGCCGACTCAATAACATCCTCTGCTGCAGCTTCAGAAGCAGGCTCCGGGGTGGTCTCAACCACGGGCTCAGAAACCGGCTCAGCAGCAAGTTCAGGGGCTGCCTCGACAGGCTCGACAACAGGCTCGATAGCACGCTCCAGAGACTTGGCAGGAATTTCGGGCTTGGGCGCAGCCTCAGAAACTTCCGGCTCGGGAGATGCAACCTCAGAGGGTGCAACCTCTGGATCTTGTGTGGGAGCCTCGTCAGAAACAGTCGTGGGTGCCTCTGCTTCAGCCTCAGGAGCGACAGGAGCGTCGTCAGTGGTTGTGGGCACGACCTCAGGCTCGACTTCAGTCTCAGCGGGCTCAGGTGCAGCCTCAGCCTCAACTTCAGCCGGTGTCTCTTCTGTCGCGCCAGCGGGCTCTTCAGCAGCCTTCTCTTCTGCCTTCTCAATAAATTCCTCCTCCTTCTTCTCCTCCTCGACAGACTCCTCCACCGTCTTCTCCTCGCCCTCCTCCTTCTCCTTCACCTCCTCCTTCACCACGGGCTCCTCGGCATTCACCACTTCATCGCCAGGTACACCCGGCGCATCACTCCCGTTGTCGCCGCTTTCCCGGTGAACTTGGTCATGGTCCAGAGGTGAATGACTTGTTTCCACAGCATCTGCAGGTTCATGTGCAAGATCGTCGGATCGGTCCAAGCTAGTGGTAGAGGGTTCAGTGTCAGCAGTTGGATCCGGTTGCGCTGTGGGTGCGGTTTCGATGTTGTCCACAGTATCCTGGGTGTCAGAATCCTCCTTTTTCTCTCTCCCGACATCACCTTCTACTGCCACAATGTTGGCCACGGCGGCAACCGTGATTGCAGCCGTGGCGACGTGCGGGAGAACATCCTTGGGCGTGGATGACGACAAAATCGGTGACGATGGCGACGGCGACGACGACGAAGAAGATGCATGTTCGGTAGTGGCGGAAGTGGCGGCGACGGCGGGCGTTTCTTCCTGGAAGGTGGACTCGGGCTCGACAGTGGCCTCATTGGAAGGCTCAATGGCATCCTCAGTGGTGGACTCAGCGACGGGTTCGGGGACAGACTCCGTGGCTGGCTCGGCGAGCTCTGCAGCTGGCTCTTCTGCGACAGATGCAGGAGACTCGTCGTGGATTTCCTTGGAAGTCTCCTGAGCGGCAGGCTCTTCGGCAGCGGGCTCCTCAACAGCAGCAGGAACACCGCTCTTAACAACTGGCTCAACAGGAGCGTCGGGAGTGGCCTCAGTGACAGCCTCTGTGGAGTGGATTTGACTGGTGCGGCTTCGGTAGTGGATTCTTCAACCGGTGCCTCAACAGCAGCCTCAGCAATAGGAGTCTCCTCGACAACGTTCTTCTCAACAGTGACGTCTTCGACAGGATCCGCCTCAGCTAGAGTCTCTTCAAGAGGAGCAGACTCGACAGCGGGAGTGGGCTCGACAGCCTCGGTGGTGGCCGGAGCTGACTCTTCAGTTTGTGCTTCGGCGGTGACAGGTTCGATGGTGGTTGCCTCAGCCTCAGTGGTCTCGGTAGAGGCGGCTGGCTCAACAGCAGGCTCCTCGACCTTCTCCTCGGGAGTGACCTCGGGCTGGGCCGGTGTAGCGGGTGTGGCCTCCTCGAGTTCAGCTGCAGCGATAGGAGCTTCAGCTTCAGGCTCAATGGGCTCAGAAGCAGCCTGCTCAACAACTTCAGATGATGCCTCCTCCGCTGGCTGTCCCTCTTCTGCAACGGGCTCAACTGCGACGGGTGTCTCGGCAGGAGCGGTCTCGATGGCAAGAGTTTCAGTGGGAGCAGCCTCAATCTCGCGAGACTGTTCAACTGGCTCGGTTGGGACCTCAACGGCAAGAGTCTCCTCAACCACGGCCGGTGCCGCCTCTTCCTTGGGCTCTTCAGCAGGTGCAGAGACCTCCTCGGCAGTTTCCTCGGCGGGATGAACAGGAGCGGCCTCGACCACCTCCTCGGGAGCATCGGCTGCAGTCTCAGTGGGATCTGCAGCAGGAGCTTCGACCGGGCCTCGGCGACAGTCTCATCGGCAGCAACCGGGGCAGGTTCTTCAGCAGCAGGTGCCTCAGGTTCCTCGACAACAGGTTTGGCAGTGGGCTCAACGACTGCCTCAACGACAGGTTCAGCAGCTGCTTCAGTGCCAGGCTCGGCGGCCTCAGGCTCAGCAACAGCAGGAGCTTCCTCGACAGCAGGCAGAGGCTCTTCGGGCTTGTCTTGCTCAGCCTCAGCAACAGCCTCGGGGACAGATTCAGTGGCAGCAGGCTCCTCAATAGTGGACTCAGCAGTGGCCTCAACGATGGGCTCAGATATGGTCTCAGGAGCAGCCTCAGGAGCGACCTCAGGAGTGACCTCAGGGACAGTCTCAGCGGAGGCGACCTCCTCGGGAGCCGAGGATGCCCCCTCAGTCTCAACAGGAGCAGTTTCGACAGGAGTAGCCTCAATTAGAGAGGCCTCCTCAACCGGTGCCTCTGTGGCGGGCTCTGCATCGGTGGCAGCAGAGACCTCGCGAGGCTCAGCAGGCAGCTCGGGCTTGGCAGGAGCATCGGCATCAGCCTCGACGGGGGCGTCGACAGGATCCTCAGAAGTAGTCTCGGCTGAAGGTTCAGTGGTAGATTCCTCAACCTTTTTCTCAACCTTTTCCTCAGGCTCGGCCGCAACTTCAGCTGAGACGACAGGAGCCTCCTCGGCGGCAGGCTCAACGGGCGCCTCAGCAGCAGCTTCAACAGGAGCGTCGACAGAAGCATCGGCAGTTACCTCAGTGGCAACCTCAGCTTCGGCGGGGACCTCAGTCTGAGCCTCGACGGCAGCATCAACTGCAGGCTCAGTAGGAGCTGGAGCCTCTTCGACGACAGCCTTGTCGGCAACAGCCTCGTCAACAGAATCTTCGACGGGTGTGGTCTCAACCTGGGTGGTCTCAGCCTCAGCAGGAGTCTCAGTGGGCTTGGCAGGAATGGCGGCATCTGCCTCAGTGGCCTCGACAACAACTGGCTTGTCCTCAGACTCGGTACCAGTCGTCTCGGGCTCAGGTGCAGCAGCCTCTACTGGTGTGTTATCCTCGACAGTCGGCTCAGGAGCTGCGCTGCCTTCGGCAACGGCGACGGGCTCGGCAGACTCGACCTCGACTGGGGCATCGGTCTCAACGGCCTCGGGGGTAGGTTCGATGGCGGCATGCTCAGTCTCGACGTGCTCCTCAACGGCTGGCTCTGCAACAGCGGGCCCAGTCTCGGCGGCATCAACAGCGGCCTCCTCGACAGGAGCAGTCACTGGAGCGACTTCTTCCGTCACAGGCTGAGCAGGCTCAGGTGCAGCCTCCTCAGCAGTGTTGTCGACATTGTCGTGAGATGGAGCGGGATTTGGCTCAGTGGCTCAACCTCGACCTCGGCCTCAGCCTTGGGAGCGTTATCGTCGGCAGGGGTTGGTGCATCAGAAGAAACCTCGTGGGTGGCCACTGCAATGGAAGCAGCAGCAAGAGCAGCAATGCCGCCGCCCACGGCAGCCACTTCAGGAGTGGACAAGGAATGGGATGACTCCTCCTGCTCCTTCTCAGTGGCAGCGGGAAGAGCAGGCTTCTCCTCTTCCACCGTGGCAGGCTCCTCAACCTCCTTCTGCTCTTCCTCCACAGCAGCAGGTGCCTCGGCCTCCTTCACCTCTTCCACTGCTTCCTCCTGTGCTGCTACCTCAGGAACGACAGCCTCATCTGCTGCAGCATCCTCAACAACATCTTTCGTCTTCTCGTCCTCGTCATCCTCCTTCTTCTCCACCTCAACGTCCGCCTCTTCTTTGGCCTCCTCTTGTGGTGCCACCTCTTGAGTTGTCGCCTCCTCTTCTTGTGCATCTTCGTTCGTCGTCGTCGGGGGTGTCGCCTCCTCTTTCACATTGTCTTCACTCTTCTCTTCGACTGCAGCAGTCTCCTTCTCTTCCACATCCTCCTCTTTCACATCTTCATTTTCAGGGGTATCAATGTCATGGGACTCAGGGTCTAACTCACCTACGGCACGCGAACTGCGGCGTCTTCTTCTCTTCTCGGCATCGGCCGACTTGTCACCAGAGTCGGCGGGGATGGGCGCAGGGACGACAACGGGGATCGGGGCCACGCTGTCCTTGGCCTCTTCAGCTTCTGCCTCGGCAGCGGGAGCGGGAGCGGCGGGCTCCTCCTTGGTCTCCTCGGAGGCGGAGCGGGAGCGGGCTCCTCTGTGGAAATCTCGCGAGTGGTCTCAGCGGGAACATCAGCAGGGACCTCGGTGGGGGCCTCGGGGGCAGGCTCGGCAGCCTCCTCGACGACGGGCTCGGCGGCGGGTTCAGCAGCCGGCTCAGGTTCAGCCTCTTCAACGGCTTCGGGGGCGGTCTCGGCAGCAGGCTCAGGAGCTGCTTCCTCGACTGCCTCCGGAGCTGCTTCAGGAGCGGTCTCCTCAACAGCTTCGACAGGGGCGACAGGCGCTTCATCGATGGGCTCAGCGGCAGCTTCGGCAGGAGCCTCAACGGCAGCTACCTCGACAACCTCCTTGGTTGCTTCAGGACCAGCCTCGAGCGCTTCCTCAGTTGCAGCAGCCTCTTCAACCTTCTCCTCGGCGGCAGGTGCATCCTCAACAGGAGCAGAAGCCTCAACCACCTCGGGCTCAGGGGCAGCCTCAGGCTCAGCAGCAACTTCAGGCTCAACAGCGGCCGGTGCCTCTTCAGGAGCATCCGCAGGAGCCGCCTCTTCAGTAGGTGCAGCTTCTTCTGCGGCAGCGGGCTCTTCTGCAGTCTCGACAACAGCCTCCTCTGCGGGTGCCTCCTCGGCCTTGATCTCCTTGGCCTCCTCAACTACCTCAGGTTCAGCAGCAGGCACGGCAGCAGGCTCGGCAGCAGGCTCGGAAGTGGCTTCAGGTGTAGCCTCAACGGCATGCTCCTCGGTGGCAGCTTCGACGACAGGCTCGGCCTCCTTCTCTTCAGCGGGAGCGGCCTCTTCCTCTGCAGGGGTCTCAACAGGCTCCTCGGCGGATGCAGCCTCAGCTGGGGCCTTAATTTCGGGAGCAGGGGCGGCCTCATCCTTGGCCTCCTCAGCCGGGGCCTCGTCGATGACCTCCTTGGAAGTCTCGGTGGGCTCAGCAGCTTCGGGTGCGGCATCAGCCTCGACGGCAGCCTCGGCAGGAACAGCTTCAGGCTCAACTGCTGGCTCGGGAGCAGCTTCGACCTCCTTTTCTGCCGCAGTCTCCTCCTCCTTCTCATCGGCGGGCGGAGCAGGCTCGGCGGTGGCCTCCTCGACAGGAGCAGCCTCAGGAGCAGGGGCATCCTCATTTTTAGCTTCAGCCTCGACCTCAGCGGGAGCGGCAGGCTCTTCAGCAGCAGGCTCTTCGGCAGGAGTGGCTCCTCGACAGCGGGTTCCGCGCTGGCTCAGGAGCAGCCTCTTGAGTAGCAGTAGGCTCGTCCTTGGCAGTCTCCTCCTCCGCCTTTTCCTCGGCAGGTGCAGGAGTCTCCTCAGTAGCAGGAGCAGCATCCTCTGTAGCAGCAGCCTCTTCTTCGGCAGTGGCAGGGGCAACCTCCTCGACAGTTTCGACAGGAGACTCCTCAGTGGCCTCGGGAGCAGCGGCCTCCTCAGTCTTGGCCTCTTCAACGGTGGCTTCAGGCTCGGGAGCGGGTGCAGCCTCTTCAACGACCTCGGCGGCAGCGGGCTCTTGAGCCTTGGTCTCGGCCTCAGCAGGCTCAGCCTCAACGACCTCCTTGGTGGCTTCAGTTTCGGGCTCAGCCTCGGCTTCTGCAGGAGCAGCGGGCTCTTCAGGTGCGGGAGCGGGTTCCTCGGCAGCCTCAACCTCCTTGGCCTCTTCAGCGGGAGCGGCAGCGTCCTCCGTTTCATGCTCTGCGGCGGGCTTTTCCTCCTCGGCAGCAGCTGGAGCCTCCTCTTCCTTGTCATCAGAAGACGCGGCGATGGCTACTGTAGCAGCAGCAGCCACAGCGGCAACAGCGCCAGTGGCAGCTGCTGCGTCTTCCTTGTCGTCCGAAGCAGGTTCGGACGCGGGCTCAGCAGCAGGCTCAGGTGCCTTTTCTTCAGCCTCAGCAGGCGCCTCAGCGGGCTCCTCGACAGCCTTCTCGGATTCAACGGTAGGAGTCTCCTCGGTAGCCTCAGCAGGTGCAGCAGGCTCCTCGGTGGACTCTTCTGGAGCAGGAGCCTCCTCAGCAGCTGTGGGCTCAACCTCCTTGGGAGCTCCCTCGACGGCTTCGGAAGCGGTCTCGGTGGGAGCGGGGGCCTCTTCTTCCTTGGAAGCTTCAGCCTGGGCCGGCTCTTCAGCAGGAGCAGCGTCTGCCTCGGGCTTGTCCTCCGCGGGAGCATCCTCGACAGCAGGGGCAGTCTCGGGCTCAACCTCGGCCGCGACCTCAACGGGCTTCTCCTCATCTTCAGCCTTGGTCTCCTTGACCTCCGGCTTGGACTCGGGCTCAGCGACAGCCGGCTCAGCAGGTGCCTCAGCAGCAGCCTCGACGGGTGCCTCAGCAGGTGCCTCGGTGGATTTCTCGGCAGGAGCCTCAGGGGCGGCCTCAACAACTTCCTCAGCGGCAGCTTCGGGAGCAGTCTCAGCAGCCTCGGCGGCCTCAGGTGCGGACTCAACAGCAGGCTTTGGCTTCTCCTCCTCGACGACAGGCTCGTCCTTGATTTCCTTGTCCTCAGATGCAGGAGCAGGAGCCTCTCCATCGGCAGGGTCTCGGCAGCAGGAGCTTCCTCGGCGGCGGGAGCTTCTTCAGCAGCAGCCTCCTCGGTGGCAGACGCCTCGGGCTCGGCAACCTCGACGGACTTCTCGGCGGATTCGGCCTCAACAGGGGCCTCCTCAGCAGGGGCGTCAGCAGAAGCGTCAGTAGCAGCTTCAACCGGGGCCTCAGTTTCAGGCTCAACTGCGGCTCAGCAGCGGCTTCTTCCTCAGGAGTATCGGCGGCGGGTTCGGTGGCAGCTTCAGCTGGAGCATCGGTGGCAGCCTCGGCGGCAGGCTCAGAAGCGGGCTCAGAAGCGGGCTCAGGAGCATCTTCGGTCTTCTCCTCAGCCTTCTCCTCAGGCTCGGCGGCGGGTGCCTCGACAGCCTCAACAGCCTCGACCTTGGGCTCCTCGGTGGTCTCAGCCGCAGGGGCTTCAGCCGTCTCCTCCTTCGCCTCTTCCTTACCAGCTGTCTCAGTGGGAGCAGCTTCGGCGGCAGTCTCCTCAACGGGGGTATCCTCAGCCGGAGTCTCCTCGACGGGGGCCTCAGCAGTGGGAGCTGCCTCAGCCTCAACCTCGGCCTCGGTAAGCGGGGGCAGGCTCAGATGCGGTCTCCTCAGTGGGCTCCTCAGTCTTAGTCACAGGCTCAACCTCCTTGGTAGCCTCAACGGGAGCCTCGGTGGCCTCTTCGACGGCAGCAGGAGCAGCGGCCTCTTCGGCGGGGCTTCAGCCGGAGTCTCAACAGGAGCCTCGACGGCCTCGGCGGGGACAGCCTGTTCAGCGGGTTCAGCCTCCTCGACAGGTGCGGCCTCCTCGGTGGGCTTTTCGACCTCCTTCTCCTCTGCTGCTTCAGTGGCAGGGGTCTCGGCCTCAGCAGGGGCCTCAGCAGGGGCCACAGCAGGAGTCTCTTCTGCCTTCTCAAGCTCGGCAGCGGGCTCAGGAGCAGCCTCCTCTGCAGGAGCTTCGGTAGCAGTCTCGGCGGCGGGCTCAGTTGCCTCAGGCTCAGCAGGGGTTTCGGCGGGAGTCTCAGCGGGAGTCTCAACGGGAGCCTCAACCGCGGCCTCAGCAGGAGCCTCAGTCGACCCAGCAACCGGCTCTGTAACCTCCTTGGTTTCCTCGGCGTCGGCATCAGCAAAGTGGACGCGCTTGGCAGAAGGTGTGGGCGATGGCGGTGCAGCTAGCTCGTCGTCCTTTGGTGTATCGTCGGCGGAGCAGCAGGAGCGGGCTCGGTCACCTCCTCAACGGCGGTGGGAGTCTCTTCGGCAGCAGCAGTGTCTCGGCGGATGCCTCAGTGGCCTCGGCGGCAGGCTGAGGAGCGGCTTCAGCTGCAGCCTCTACGGGGGCCGCAACGGCCTCAGCGGAGCAGGAGCCTCTCTTCAGTAGGCTTGGACTCAGCCTCGGCAGCCGGTGCCTCAGGTGCAGGTGCATCCTCAGGCTTGGGCTCTTCAGCGGCAGGTGCCTCAGCAGCAGCCTCGACGGCAGGCTCGGCAGCAGCTTCAGGGACAGACTTCTCTTCGGCCTCAGGAGCGGCCTCCGGAGCAGCTTCGGGAGCAACCTCCTTGGGCTCCTCAACAGGTGCGTCGACCGGTGCCTCGACGGGAGCCTCGACGGGAGCTTCAGCGGTGGCCTCGGCGGGTGCAGCCGCAGCCTCCTCTGTGGACTCGACCTTGGCGGCACCCTTCTTCTTGTTCTTCTTCTTGTCCTTTTTGCTGTCCTTGCCGTTCTTGGTCGCAGCGGCGCAGGCTTCTCAGCCTCGCCAGAAGAAGTCACACCACTTGTCGTGCCGCTGCTGGGAGCGGACTTGTCTTTGCTGGGAGAAGTGGGTGCAGGGGACTCGGCGGCCACAGCAGCGGCAATGGCCTCACCGCGCTTGGCAGCCTTTTGGGCGGCCGCTTGTTCTTCTTCTTGTTGTTGCTCTTGGGGTTTCCAGGAATCGTCGGTAGCCTCGGCGGCACCCTCAACCGGGGGCGAAAGCGGGGGTGGCAGCATCAGCATCCTCCTCGGAGCCAGTTGCTGGTGACTTTTCATCTGTGTGCGTGTGTTAGTGGTGATCGATCAGGCAAGTTCGGTTTGTTTGTGTACGTACCCTTAGCCTTGGCCTTCTTGTTCTTCCGCTTCTCCTTTTTCCGCTTCTGGGCAGGCGTCAGAGCGGTTGTGGGAGCCGTGGGGACCTTGTCGTCGCCAGCCGGAGTGTGGGAATATTCGCCTTCCTCCTCGTCGTTCTCGTCATCTTCAGCCTCGCCCTCTTCTTCTGCCTCCGAGTCGGTAATCTCGAGGTACTGGACGTTGGAAAAGTCGGCGACGGCGAGTTTGGTCGTAGTTGGCAACCTGGACGTTGGCCGGGTCAAAGATGCGGGCTTCACTGACGGCGACCGTTGCGCCGTCCAGCGAGCGCTGCATGTCCTCCATAGCAGCTGTGATGTGTGTGAGGTGTGAAGTCTCAAGTGAGAAGCTTCTTTTTTTGTGAAGGTTTTCTTGATTTTTTTGGATTTTTTTTACAGCGGCTCAAAAAGGGCACACGTTTGGTTTTATTGGGGAGAAAAGTCCTCCTCGGGAAAAGAGGTGGACTGGGGTATAGAGGGATCGGGAGACCGGGTTGTGATTGGATTTGTACAACAACCCGACAGACTCACGACCAATTTTCTCTGGATCTCGCGAGCAAGGTCAATATTCAAGTGGGCCTTTCCAGCGCCTGCCTGTCAAAAGAGACCTGGCCGTAGCAAAACGTAGAGAGAAAAGAGGCAGACTGCAGAGTGCAGTGTGATGTTGACACGGGAAAGGGGGAGTGAAATTAACAAAAACTTTTGAAAAGTGGAGGGGAAGTGCGGCCAGGGAAGATGCAAGGCAAGATTCCACGATCTCTCGTGAAATAGCTGGGCGTTGCACAAAAAAAAAAAAGGAGAACTGGCGATGTTGGTTGTTTACTCGTAGAAGCTGTGAGGGCTGTCTTCCGAGAGGTTGAAATGGTTGAAAAGTGGATGAAGTCTGTCTGTTCGTTGGGAAGCGTTTCTTCGTTCTTCAATGTCGTAGCTGTCGTGTGCTGTAGTGGACTCGTGATGCGTTGCGTGGGATGAAATGATGCAGAAGGCTGAGCAAAAATGGGAAAATGATAAAATGCAAAGGCAAAATAACAAAAGACCAAGTAAAGCAAACAACACTGCAGAATAAACAAAAGCTGGAGAAACAAGAAACCACAAACAAATGGAGATTTCGTAAAATGGTTGAATAAGGTGGAAAGAACCATGCAGGAGAGGAAAGGAAAAGAGGAAAGAAAGAGAAAGAGAAGAGGAAAGAAAGAAGCAGGAGAGGAAGCAAGAGGAGGAGGAGCTTGAGAGAAAGAGGGACCAGAAAAAAAGACAAAAAAGAAACAAAACGACAAACCCATGCAGGGTAAAAATGGAGACAGAATGGGGTTTGCTGTTGCCAGAGTCCCAATGGAGTCCCAATGGAGACCCGACTTGTCGTCTGGAGCTCTCGGACCACCCCTGTCAACAACGCACAGTCTTCCGAGCTTGTCGAATCTTTATTTTTTTCCTATTTCTTTCTTCATTTTTTCTGCCGTATCGTGCTCGTGGTCGTGGCCGACTTCGTCCAGTCGGCATCTAACAGCAAACATGCTGGTGTTTCCTCTGCAGTTTGTATGTGTAGCTGCAGTTGCAGTTGCAGAGAAAGGGTGTGAGTGTGCTGGTTTGTGCTCGTTGTTACGCTCTCCCTCGGGCGGGTCCTTGCATGCAGACTGCTTTGGCTCTGTCTGCGTCTTTCTGCACCTTCATTACAAAAAGAGCTTATGTTCCAATCAGGCACCGAGCGGAGAAAAAAAAACGTGAGGAGAAGTGACATGAGAAGGTACAGAAAAAAAGCTCAAAGCTCTTGTGATCTCAGCATGGGGTAGAGAGGGGGGAAGCGAAAATCGTGCGCGCGGCCGATTGGCCCATGTCCACGTCGATATGCCTTTCGAGAACTGCTTTGTTGGCTAGGCACGACAGACAGACAGACAATAGATAGGCAACAGACAGAATTGGGTACGAAGAAGACCAGGAGGGCACAGAAAGCACAGCTTGAAACGATTGACAGGCCTATGGCAATAAGATAACAAGAAGGCCCAACATTTGTGACCAGACAGGGCTCAATGTGAGGCCAGCCATACGACGTACATCACCATAAATTGGTTGGCATCCGATGTGCAAGAGGAGATGTGAGGGGCGTCAAAGACGACAGAATCAGAGTGACAAGCGCCGATGGGCACAGCTGTTTCGAGACAGAGGTGGTGGGTGGCCAGCCAGGAGAGTGAGAGAATGGCTGCCCAAAAGCCCAATGCAATGCAGATGGCCCAAACGGGGCGACCCGCCTCTGGGATAAATGCTGTCAAATTGTTTCGGGTCTTCTGTGTTGTTTTTTCTCGTGCTCGTACTTCATGCTCGTGCTTGTGGCCGTTGTGTTTGTGCTCCGTATTTTTAGACGTTGAGCAACAGCCGTCGACGGCCGACCGCCAAACCACTTTTCTTCTTCCCACCGTCTTTTTGTGTAAGTGGACGAGACATGCAGGTGGACAGGGGTGTGGAGAAAAAAAAAAGGCAGAAGCAGAGGCAAGCCAGTGGACAAAGTGTGGGGATCGTCCCTCGCTGTGCATCGTCTTCCATGTAGGGACTCGGGAAGAGATGGCGAGTGAAGGTGGAAAGTGAGAAACTCACCCGGCTGGATCATGTCTGGCCCGTCCGGTTTCCGAGGTTTTCTGTACTGAGCAGGTCTGGTCGATGAAGGATGCATCGTTGCCAACAAAGACGCCAGAACGGGCAACACACCGTATGTATCGCAGATCCCTTTTCGCTTTTCACCCCGGGAAGTGGGAAAGTGGTAAGTGCTTGCGTGAGATCCCTGGCGATATGTCGCCTTCACCGTTGACTACCCGAGCCTGAATATTTGTTTTGCCTTTGTTTTGACATTCGGCATAAACTGCAATTCCAAGGAACTTAGGGAATCCTAACAATAGTAGGAATCATACTGGTTGTAGCTGGAAGAATCCCAGGGTCTAGCCCCCGAATCAACACTGACCCTGGTCATCTAGCTAGTGCTTGCAGCGCGTACCGGCAGACGGGATGGTGTGGCTGCCAGAGCGGGCAAAACGAGAAGATGTGATGGTGGGATGGGGGCGAAAGACAGCCGAGACCTTTTGTTTTCTGTGAGGACAAAAACGGCTGCTCAAAACGGGGGACCGGAGAGCGGCGGTGGACAGAGCCGGGGGTAGGGGATGAAGCAATTGAGGAAAAGCGTGAGGGGGTCGTGAGGAGTCGTTAAAAAGGTCAAAAGGTGTGGCTGGTTCGTTGTTCATGGTGACTCTTTCAACAGCAAGTAATTGTCGAATTGGGCTGTCTAACTTTGCCAGATCCAGGCCGATATCCACAATGCTATATCTCACTTGTCAAGTTGTCGACCAGCGGTTCAAACGAGGCGGGAAAGAAAGGCGAATGAGGAAAGGCTTCAAGGTTGGGAAGAAAGCGAGAGAGAGAAAAAACGTGACAGATGACTGGGGTTCGTGGTCGTTGATGTGGCGGTGGGATGAAGGGCCGGGAAGAAGTGGATACCTTGATGCGAGGTTGTCAAGGTTGTGGGGAAGGGAAGAAAACGAGGGCGGAAACGAGGCAAAACGGCGCCAAAACAGACGAGGCAAAAAAAAGGATGAGATGAAAGCAGAGACAAAAGCCCCAAAAACAATCGACGATGTGAAAAGGGTTCATCATTGGGCAGACAGAACAACTCAGAAAGAGCGATCGGGTGTTCCTTCTTCACTTCAATCACAAAATCCCACGCCTGCCGATTTGGGGAGTATGCATGCCGTTCGAGTTGCAAAGTGGGATGCTCTTTCCCTTTTTTCCTCAATCTGTGTGTGAATTTGGAAAGAACGTGCAACATGCGTGGAGACGATTATGTGTGTGGTGCTGTGCTACGTGGCGTCCATTTTGGCCTGTCCGACCGGCCGCCTCAATATTTGAAGAGGGAAAGGGCGACCCAAACACTCAAAGAAGCCCAAAGAACGACAATCTTTTTATTCCGAAGCCCAACGGGCGCCTACGACGTATCTGGACAACACAGAACAACACGCTGCACGATGTGCTCTGCACGCTGCAACGAACGCGGGATGTGATGTGGAGAGGCAGGCAGATTTCGCAATCTTGCGTCTCCTGTTTTTTTATCGTCAGTGTGCGTTGTTTTTATTCGTGTCGGCCCACGGCAGCCCACGGCAGCTGTCACGCAACAGTGGCAGGAGATGAAGGTACGAGGTACAAGTTAGTAGACTTATTGTAGAGAGGGGGGGACAAGAAGAAGATAACGAAGAACGAAGAAGTCGGCATCGGAACTTGTCTGCCAGTCGATGCACTGGGCGGGCCAGAACGGCGTTGCGTCGTCACACTGCAGGCTGGCGGTACCGGACGAGAAAGCAAAGCAAAGGAAAGAATATCTTGTAAAGAGGAAAGCAAGATACACTTTGACTGTTTTGCCGATCAAGGTCCAGTACAAGTCACCAGAGTGTAAGTGTGTGTGATCAAGCCACAGCCGTACTGAGAGCGCCATCGTGCCGATTGTCCTTGAAGAGAGAAGACCCTTGCTTTTGGAGGAGCCTGAAGCTCTTTTTTCTTTCTTACCGCTGCTGGCCGTCACTTTTCACCTTTTGTCTGCCAATCTACTCCGTAATGGACCATTGAAGACTGACCACTGCCCTTTGGGCGTGAAATCAGCCAAAAGGAGAAGCTCGCAGATGAGACCATCCACTCAAGCTCGGGCATTCCTTGAGTACATCCACAGGGCCACCGAACTACGAACTACGGAGCAACCTTAGCGGTTTGTTTTCCATCGCAACGAAGAGGCTCATCTTGTTGTCATCCTTTCTCAAAATTTTGAAGAGGTGAAAGAGGAGAAGAGCGAATTGGATGAAAATTTTGTTGGGATAAAGAGTCCGTGCAGGGCAAGGCAGCATTGACCAGCCTCATCCACGGTAGGCATTGCTTTACAAGCAGCTATTCACGATTCCCAGCCACACTTTGGAGAGACAGTGAGGCACATAGAAACAGATAGCTGAGTGAATGGAAATAGTGAATATTCTGACGAAAAGAAGAGAGCTCCGTCTCAAGGCTGCCGTCCGAGGAGAAAGAGAGAAGCGGTGTGGCGGCCGCCAAAAAAGGACGCCAATTTTGAAGGGGGAAAAAAGATGGAGAACTCTCAAAGTAAACAGTCCCTCAGTGGAGCTCGCCCAGACAGAGAGGTGAAAACTTATGAGACGAGAACGGAAAAAATGAGAGCAAAACAGGAGCGACAACAGAGCAACGAAGCAGAACACAGTAAAACGGTGACAAAATGAGAAGTCTTTCATCCGAAGAGAGTCGGAGACCAGATGGAGATCGTGCACCTTCCTTCGTCCAACATCACCAGCCACATGTGAAAAGTGAAGAGGCCAAACTGCAAATCGCGGTGAACAGAGCCAAGACTCACGAACAACGACCGACAACGACCGACGACGACAATCCCCAGCCTTCCGCCTCCTATACCCATTTTTGCGGAGTTGCCTTGCAGACCGCCACAATCTACGCCGTATTGTATTCGTGCGAGACGAGGTTTTCTCTCTGTACTTCTGTACGAGTATCTGGAAGACACATGGCTGTTAGCCGCCGGCATGTCATTTTGTGATTACACCATTCTGCCTACACGCCCAGTATATTCAAGTGATGGCATTATATTTGAAAAGGTCTTTCTATTCAGCTGTAAAAGGAGATTACGAGTAAGAGAAATACAAGAAGAGGGTCGCGGCAAGGGTGAGGAAGCAGAAACAAAGGGCAAAAGGGTTGAAAATGATTTGCTAGCAAAAGAAAAAGGCAAAGATGCAAAAAGACAAGACAGAAAACGAAAAGAGAGAATGAAGAGAGAAAGAAGAAGGAAGCACCCAGGGCGAGAAGTTGGAGATGATGTGAGGAAAGAGCAGAAAGAAGCTCCGACATGGGACGAGAAAACAGAACAGGACAAACAGACGCCAACGCCCAAAAATCCCTCTTCTTTGACATGAAATGATAAAAATAAGAATAAAAAATATGAAATAAAGGATGAACAGCAGAAGGAGAGAAGTCAAGTCGAAGATGGTGTATGGGAGTATAGGACGCGGCGTAGAGATCAAAATTCGAGAAGAGCGAGTAGCGGGACGTCGGCAGTGCAGTAGAGAAGCAACATTGGGACAAGTACAAGCAGACCAGCAGGCCAGTAGACAACAAAAAGTTGATAAAGACGGCAGAGAAGCGACGTTTGTGAGCTTGTGGGATTGTCGTGATTCGCTCGTCAAAGTTGGACGCGGTGCGGAAGATGATGGACGGGTCGGCCGTTGCCAGAAGTCGAAGCGAGGGGTAAGAAGAACATCGTCAAGAAGTACAGCTTAGGACAGCCTGCCGCATCTCATCGGAACGATCTCTGACCAGGCCGTTAAAAAACGTCAAGATTTACACGTCGGCAGCAGACTAAGAGCAACCAGAGGCAACGAAGCACCTGCAGTAGCCGAGAAGCCGTGCTGACGATGAAGCCAACGCCGATTGATGCAGGGGCTAGACAACAGCAAGGGAAGTTGCAGGGCCATGTCATGCAAAGCGAACGTACAGAGCGAACGTGCAGAGCGAATGTGCAGAGCGAACGTAACACTCTCCATCCCGTTGCCCTATCCTACACGCCCCCCACCACAGCTCCCCAGACGCATGCCGGCAATGCAGCTGCCCAGAGATGTTGCAAGATGTGATGAGTTGCTTGTAGGTTGTCCGTCCCTCGCATATCCTCGGCATAATTGTGTTCCTTCGTCTTGCATCTTCGTGCCTGCTTGTTGTCGTAGTCCGCATGTATCGTTTCTTCTCGCATGTCTTGTCGTTCGTGCTCGTCTCTCGTTCTTGGTAGTGTCATCGGTTTGTCGTTCGTCTTCATTTGTCGCCGTCATCGTCTCGTCTTCGGTGTCCCGTCTGCTTCCGCCGTCTCTTCTCCGTCGTCCTCGCCTCGTATCGGTCGTCATGGTGTTGGAGGCGCTCACATGGCCATCTCGGCCTGCAGCTTGCGCAGCTCGGCCTCTTCGTCGTCCTCCTCCTCCACTGGTGCGGATTTGACTAGACTGTTAGCGGTGAATTCATCCTGAATAGAGAGCAGGGACGACTTACGCTCCCCGTTTGCGGCCGCCGGCAGCCGGTGCACAGCATCGGACACGGGCACGCTCGTGTCGAGCATCTTCTCGTCGAGCTGCTCCTGCTGCAGCGCTTCCAGCTCTTCTTCCAAATCGGCATCGTCGACGGCCTCGCCAATCTGGTTGCTCGTAATCGCAGTGACAATCTCCTCGCTGAGCTGGTTCTGCTCCTGGATGCGCTCCATGGTCTCGTCGACTTTCTCGGGGGTCAGACCGCCGTGGATCTGCTTCATGGCGGTGGCGGCGCGCTCCATGGCGGCCAGGGTCTCGCGGTTGATGTTGGCGGACTCGATGGCGTTGACCTGTTGTTCGAGGGTGCCAATCTGTGCCTGGGTCTGTTCAAGGCTGTGCTCGTGCGCCTTCTTGCGCCGCAAAGCGGCTTTGGCGGCTGCGCGAGGGGCGTTAGTATCATGATAGAGCGTCACCGATGAGAAATCAGTTGGCTGCTACGCGGGGTACGTACCATTCTTGTTGGTCGTCACATTCTTCCGTGCCAGGGCGTCTTGCTGGTCAATCTGTGTCTGGAGATGCCCCTCGCGCTTCTGCAGCATCTCGAGCTGGGACCGCAGGCCAAGGATGGCATTCTTGGGCGTGTCCTTCTTTTTCTGTGCGGCGCCGCCGCCGAACCAGCCCCAGACATTGGACATGGTGATGTGAGAAGTAGAAAGAAGGGAGGGGGGTATTCGGGAGAAGGGATATCGAAGCGCGACAATATCACGCAGCGGGGGAGTATCGTCGAGATAAGAAGAAGAGGTGACAAAAGAGCGACAAAGTCGTATCGTCGATGATCGCCGGCCGTCAAGTTGCGTCACTGGGATTTTCCCCCGTTCCGAAATAGAACCGATAGAGCGTGTGCGCGCGGGTGGGCGGGATCGGAGTGACAGATCAAAGTCGGATCAGGATGACGGAGAAAAAAAGAAAGCCGTTCGGGAGGGGCGAATATCGGCGTCGCAAGTGTCGCAGGGAGCAAGTTTGTCGTAGGTATGTTCGTCGAGTATAGGAAGACGCAAAAGGGAGTCTGTAGAGACGATAGACGCTGGTGACGTTGGTGACGTGGTGACGTTGGTGTGTAGTCGGAAAAGAAGAGAGGAAAAGAAGAGACGATGGATGGAGCCTTGGGCCGGGAAATGGAGGAGAGAAAGAGAAGGAGGGGGACCAACCGCCCAATGATAATGATGATGCAAGTCCTAATGGCGTAGCCAGCAGCCACCAGTGGGCAGGCCCAGCCAGTAGGCGACGGCCAAAGTCCAGAGAACAAAGCCCTGTGGCCAGGCTGCCACTTTGGCTGGGCTGGGTGGGCTCGGTGGACTAGTGCCTGTTCTCGCCACCTGACACAGCCAGACGGCCTGGCCACCTGCCATGTGCCGCGAAAAAAAGCAACAGACTAAGGGAATTTGGGAGGGAACAACCCCGCCATTCTAAGATTGCATACAAGCTTTATGTGCGCACGTGACGCCTTTTAGCGGACTTGATATCAACAACACGACAATGATGCGGAATCCAAACAATGGAGACAATACACTGTAAATACAGTACACGCTAGCGTGCGGTACTGAGACCAAACAATCAACACGCCAGAAGTGTGAAGAGTCGCACATTCAACAACAAAAGGTCGTGGCAGGAATATGTTATTCGGTTGATATTCTGAAGATAACTAGAAAATTTAAAATATAGTTTCAAGCACTATTCTGACTTTTTAAGAATAAAAATGAGTTATAAAGAAATATTCGACTCAAAAACCACCATGCTGTGAATTCTATCAGGGAATGGAATCAACGAGAATATCTCGCCTGTAGCCACAGCATCGACTCATCTCTCTTAAACAACATCCAACAGGCAGCCACGTCGTCAACATACAATCCTACAGACCAACCATCCGGCAATGCCCTCCGCACCGGCATCCGAAATTTGTTTCCTATCCGGCCTGCCGGCCAAATCAGCTGGCCAGAAAGTCCGGTTTCTGGGATGGTGAGTTCACGCACGATGTTTCGTGATTTTAAAAGACCAACGCTGACAGCACAGCGTCACCGATTATGACCCGACAGCTGGCGTGTTGACCCTGCAGCATCAGTACCAGCATCAACCTCCGGCAGCGCCTGCATCTGTGTCGGCGTCAGATGCGACCGCCCCTTCCACGGCCGCCGCTGTCCACGCCCGTGTCAATGTCGATCTCGTGCTGGAACGGTTGACGGCGGAGCAGATGACAGTGGGCGCTTGGGTGAATGTGATGGGGTACGTGACGGAGGCGCCGACCGGGACAGAGGCGGCCGCGGGCCGCGACGGACGAAGTGCTCCAAGCAAGAGGAGGCGGCCCCCCACCACGCCGGTCAACATTCAAGCCATCCTCCTGTGGTCTACGGGCCCGCTGGACGTGCAGGCCTACGAGCGACAGTTGAGTGAGATGATGGACCTCAAGTCGGGGACATGAATAGAGAGGGTGGTATACTCAAAGAGACACACACAGCCAATAAACGACACGATCGCGTCACAGACCACGGTCATGACGGCTACAGCACGATATCACACTAGACAACCGCAACCGCCAGCATTCACAGGAAGCTATCGGAGCCTATCCCGATACCCTGATATATGGCCGAATACGAAACATCTGTACTTGACATACAGGGCTTTAATATGCCTGCCATCCCGCACGCATTTTGCAACATGACCGAGTCAAGGGACGGACGACATAGCAGTTTTTATCACATCTGCACGCACAGTTGTATAGCTAAGATAGTAATAAACGATTGCCCAATACATTATATCATTTCTTTTGTGTAGACTGGGACATATAACTGGGTGCCTCTATTTAGCCCTGATGAGAATAGAATGTAAAGACAGAAGATGAGATCAGAAGGAAGATCAAAATGCAAATCAACGCAAGATGTGCCTCAAGGCAGCAGCCGTAGTCTGTGGCTGGGAATATGATAGGATGAGAACGCAGAAACTAAGACGAGAGAACAGTAATAAAACGAAAATAAATCAACGCAGTAAAATCAACGAGTATTGGCGTCTGTCGCCATCAAAAAGTCTTTCCGTAAAACAACCAAGCTCCCAAGGTAAGAAGAGAAGATAAACAGGAAATGCAGAAAATGGTGGAGAAGAAGAAGAAGAAAGAAGAGAAGAACAACACAAAAACAGCACAATAACAAATAAATCCCATAACAACCGGTAGTTCTTTATCGTGAGTGAAGAAATGACAGTAAGAATACAAGGCAGGAAAGAAGAGAGGAAAAGTAAGGAAAGGAGACAGAGAGAAATGAAAGAAGAAAAGAAGAAAAGGACAAAAAAAAAGAAGAGCGCTCCCCAACCTTTCAATATTAAGATTTCCAAAAACACAGAAGGGTATTTTTTTGAGTCATGGTTTCTGTGAACGCAAAGACAGAGCAAGACAGACAGGAGAGAGAAAAGAAAAAGAGAAAAAAAAGGAAGAAAAAGAAGAAGAAAAAAAAGACAAACAAACAAAGCAACCGGGATCCTCAGGCCTAATAGCGGTTGCTGCGCGGAGACTGCGCCGACGAGATGTCGTCGACATGGTTGCAGAGCGCCACAAACAAGTCAAAGAAGAGCTGTGATCCGCCGTTGTACATCTCCAGCTGCATGGTGCCGCTGCGCTTGAAAGTGCCGCGGCTGCGGATGATGAGGGCCAGATAGTGTGCCCGCAACTTGGAGTCTGTCTCGGGCGTGTGGGCATAGGCAAAACGCGCCGATGCCAGGATCGTGCTGCACGGGATGCCGCTTTCTGAGGAGAGTTAGTGGTGGGAATTTTATTGGAAAGAGAGACGGGTATGACTTACGGAGTCCCTGTTTGCGGAGGGCGATGCGTTTGAGCTCGTCGAGACCAAAGCGCTCGGCGGTGCAGTAGATGACGGTATCTTTCAACAAATCACCGTCGACGGCGTGGTGGAAGATGGTAGCCTCAACACCCTGATCAGAACCGCCCGCCGTGTCGGGCCGCTCCAGCTCCCACGAGTTGCGGCGCTTGTTGTGCAGGAGACGCGGGTAGTAGTCGCCCTTGTACAGATACTCGAGAACCGAAGAAAATATTTCAGGCTCGTCGTCGGGCAGGGCGATGCGCTTGCTGGCCGTGGCGGGGGAGCCTGGAGAGGAAGGTGTGGTCGGCGAGGAGAAGGGTGAGTGCTGCTCGTAAAAGAGAGGCTGGTTGTGCAGGGCTTGTTGGAAGTAGGGCGATGCACACAAAATGTCTTCGTGGGCAGCAAAGATGCGTTGTTCACGGCCGACGACGAGCGTGACGATGGCCGAGTTCATGGTTGTTGTAGGAGAAGAGTTGTGGTTGTTGCCTTGTGCGAACGCAGCGACAGCGGCTGCGGAGCCGATGGTGGGCGGCCGGCGGCCGAGACGGGACGAGTCATGGCGGCGGATCTTGGAGACGCCGGCGTCTTTGCTGAAAGAGGAAGTGCTGCTGCCAGGCTTGCCCATCTTTTGGCTTTTGGAAAAGCTCTTGTTCTGTGACCGGGAGAACATGATGTGTGTGTGGGAGGGAAAAGAAAAGGATAATAAAAAAGAAAAGGGGGAAAACGAAGAAGGATGCGGCAAAGCACGATAATATATTGATGAAATGCAAGAGATCGAAATGCAGGCAATAAATGATTAATGGTAGAAATAACAGTCGTTCAGTTCATTATAGTATCAGAAATACAAAATGTTTTGTTTTGTTTTGTTGCGAAATGGTGGCGATGTGAAAATTGTCGATGCTGATTCTCTTGATATTCACGATTTCTTGTTTTTGTTGGCGACAACTTACCTTTTATGTTGGGCAATGGATGATGGGCGATTACTGACTACGAAGGGGAAAAGAGAAGAAAAGGGGGAGAGAAGCGGGAGAGTGAAAACGAGAAAAAGAGAGTGAGGCGGGAGGTGCGAATATTTATAGAAGCCTACAGAAAGGGCGCACAAGAGTGCACGTCAAGAGGAAGGAACGTGCGGTGCGGACGGGATTTGGTAGAAGAAGCGAAGCAAAGAGAAGGTGCGATCCAAAAAGAGCCAAAAGAGGGGAGGGTGAGGCTCGGTTTTCTGCCTGGCTGCCTTTTTTGGGTGGATTAGGTTGTTTTTTGGGTGAGGAGTAGGGAGAAGGAGTAAGGGGAGACAGAAAACCTAAACGGCAGGGCCGACCGGCTGCCAACACAGTGCCAGCAATCGGCCCAGAAACAAGAGGTGAAAAGCAAGCGATAAAAAGAAGATAAAAAGAAATAAAAAGACCGGTAACAGGGGTGAGGGGTGTTTAGGATGGGAAAAAGAAGAAAAGAAATAGGGGGCAGACAAGGGAGGAAGCAGGATGTGCCTAGAAAAGAGACAGAACGATAGATGGCGATGGCTCTGGGCCGAGGCGCGCTTCCTTACGCGATTTGCCCGGAAAGAGTCACTGAAGTTTTCGCGAAATGACCCGTCTTCACGTGATATGTGGGGCAATTTTAAGTGATTTTATTGGCGCAGTCGCTGCATTCCATGCGTACTCCGTATTTGGTTCAGCACGGTTGGAACAGGGGAACCCTACTAAGGAAAGGCCCCTGCGTAGTCGCTGTACCGCTCCGCCACCACCCAGCACACCACCCCCTGTAGCTCAAACAGAAGCTAGGAGCTAGCGCTGGTCGTACTGCAGCAGCCCGCTGGAACAATCCCACAGCATCCACCCATCCACCACGATGCCCACCAGAAAACCCACCCAGAATGCAGGCGACACACACTCAAAGACACTCAAAGACACTCGGATTCACCAACTTGCCGGTCGGCCTTGTCACCGTGCGACTGTTGCCTGCTGGGCTGGGTACAAGATTGTCGTCAGATCGTGTGAATTGTCTTTCCAACTCCTCCATCCCAACCCCTTTTTATGTCTCTCACTTTATCTGTTTCCGGATCAAGTGCCGGAGAACCTGCATTGGGCTTTTGCATCCGTCGGTTTTCTGTAAACTTGGCAAATCTAAGGAGACATGAAAGAGATAAAAAGAGATAAATATAAAAGACCTCTTTTTTCTCGAACAGCATTCTGTTTGGGAAAGAGCAGGCCCTCTTTCCAGTCGTCCTGCTGGAGACGTTTTCAGGCAGCCACCTGGTCCGTGAATGCAAAATACCAGGTTTGTAAACAGTGTGGAGTACTTTGATATCTCCCAGACGTTGGCAGAGAAAACAAAGAGATAAATGTCTTCAAAACGCCTTTTACTTATTTTATATTCAACACTCTTTCCTGTCGTGCAAGGCATCGATTTAGGCGAGGCTGCTCACTGCGCAGCATATCTACATGTGTTTTGTCTGCACTTGAACGATGCAGCAAACGGACGTCGTTTTTCCGTCTCTTTTTCTTCCAGTGAAAAGGCTCATAGATATGCACGACTACCACACAGTCCCACCCACCTTCATGTCCTGCCGTTTGCATCTTCATTTGTCTTGTCCAACCACCCTCTTGGTCCGACCATGGCTAGATAGAGATGTATGTGTGCCTGGCTTCAACGTATCTCACTTTCTTTTTCGTCTCCTTTCTTTCTTTTTCATCTTCTGTCGTTTTGACTAAATTTCCAGCTGATGCAGCTCGACGGGGCACCCGGCTCATCGCATCCCTGTCTCTCATGGGACGGGGAAATATGTGCCAGCTCCTGGACCGTGGCGAAGCGTGGCCAATAATGGCACGAGAACAAGAGAGGTAAAAAAAGGAGGATGTTCATATGATGTTTTCTCTCTGACAAGAAGTACGTGTTCCTTGGGGTGAGTAGGTCGAAAAGAGTATCCAGACTACGAGTAAAGGAGGCAGTGACTGCATCGTCTCCTCATCTGCTCACAGTGTATGTAACAGACAGGACTACGCATCTAAAGACGGACCGTGAACATTGAAAGAACATCAGTCGAATTCACGCAGTCACACCCTGGGTCTCACTCGGCCCTCTTCTTTTGTCCTTTTGTCTTTTGTCTATCCCTCGTCTCCTCTTTCTCACCCGCCCCTCCCATCCTTCATGCAAGCACTTTAACTCGAAGAGAGAGAAAAAGAAAAGACCCTTGTCAATCCAAGGAGAGGACCCAGTGTGTCGGAAAAGAAGCTGCACTCTTCGCGTGCACGATAGACATAAATTCTTGCTTTTTATGTTTAATTGATTGATCCACTGCCACCCACTGTTGGCTGTGTGGAGAATGACAGTCGGAAAGGAGTCGGAAAGAAAGCGAACGAATAGAAGGACGTACGCGTGCATCTTCTCCCATGATCAGGCCGAAAGGCAAATCAGGCACACAAATAGCGTCACCTTCATCCCGCTTTCTCTCCTTTTCTCCGCTCACACGAGCGATAACCCCCCAAAAACAGTGTGTGAATGACCTTGGTTGAGAAGCGGGGAAATCCAGAGGGCGGCAAGCTGAGAGATAGGACTCATCACAAAGAAGGCGTCTGGTCGCCTTTTTGCGTGTGTACACTCTGACGAGGGCAACGTGACGCCTCAGTATTTCTCTATTGTTTCTAGTGTCTTCCACTTTGTCGGCCTCGATGTCTTCAGCCTTGCATCTGGATGCTCATGAGTTTTATCTTGTAGTTTGTTTGGTCCCAAGTCTTCCATGAGACAGCCTCGTTTTTAAAAGTAAACAAATGACTAGGCGCCCTCTTGCCTCCGCCCTCTGCTAGGCAGACCAGCCACCAGCCACCACTTACAAAGTCCACCACCACTAACAAAAAGGCGCAGTCCAAAACGGGCCGCCACGGGCCGATGGCCAACAAAAGGCCAGCCTTAGTTGTGTCGTACTCGACCAGCTCGCCAGAAAAGTAAAAGAATCAGAAAGACTCGTGAATCAATATCACTCTGCCGTAGGACTTTCCACCTTCATTTTTCTTTCTTTTCATCACGGAGCATGGCTTCCACGAAGGCCGAGCTCCATACTGGCTCTGGCTGATGGCCTTGTAGGCCAGCTGAAGTCAAATTCAGTGGCAGGCCTTGTTCAGAGAGTGATCGTTTAAATTATGCACGTCTCTCTTAAAGGTGCAAATATTTGCATATATGTATTATCGGGGCAGTGACAAGAGACCGGAGATGTATTGCGGACGCAAGGCTACACGACCATGTCTAGGTCTGAAAATATGCATTTTGCGATGCAAGCGATCCCAAACTTTGAACAGGCTGCATATTGTAGCTGAATAAACATGTATAAAATGAGATACGATCGAATGTACCTATTATCAAGTGCTGCTTCGTACTCACAGTTCTTCCACATCTTGTTTGATGTTGCATTCTTCATTTTTCGCTCGAGACACCAAGAGTAAACAAGGCGGGCGCACTCGAGGCACTCTACTCTCAAAAAAAACTCATGACGTTATGCCCACTACCATCGCCTAGCTTTTCCGCCGAAAGAAAGGTGTGGTAGCCTTGCGCCCGCCTAGAACCGCCCCCGCCACTACGTTCCCACCCCGCTATATTTTTGGTGACGGCGTTGAACAAAAAGGCAAAATCGCCCCTCTCTTTCCGACCTTTAGAAGCTCTTTTCTCTTTTCTCCTTTGTCATCTTCTCGACAAAAACTTTGACGAACACGACCCTGAGACACGACCCTTTCGGCTCTTTTTTTTTACGAACGACGACGACGACGAAAAAACCCAACGGGACAGACGAACTCCCTCTTCTCCTACAGCGTCACACTGCGTCACTGAACGGCTGCATCACGGCCCAACAGACGGTACCTTTTTTTTGACGTTGCCTTGCCTTACAAAGCAGCCAAAAAAAAGTGGACGAAAAGACGGAAGGACGTACTGACGACGACGCGACACGCACCTGACAACGGCCTAACGACGATCTGACCAGGTACTGGACAGCCCACCGACAACAAAACGTCTCAAACACTTTGAACGTACCTTCAACCTTTGACTCGCCAGCTCGAATTCCTTCCAACAACCTCCACGATGGTGCAAGACGGCGTGACGCCGGCCGCGGCGGTCTTCGAGGACAAGACACAACAAACCACGTCAGAAGAACCTACAACACCCCACCACCCACAGACACACATTACCCTCGCCGACGGCACCACCGCCGCACCAGGAGACACACCCGCCGAGGGCGACAAGGGCGACGGCGAGGGCCAGACGGCCGATAGTGTTACCTCCGCCACGGCCAGTCCCGGACTCCGCAACAGCAAAGGATGGGACGGCAAGCTCAGGTTGCCAAAGCGGGATGCCTCTCCTTCAGCAGACCAGACTACGGACGCCGGCGGCGGCAGCAGCGGCAAGGGTGTGGTGCTGGCCAACCCCGAGGCACTGTCGGACCCGGAGTACTCGGACGACGAGAATGTCGTGCAGGGCGAGGAGATTGCCGCCGACGAAGACTTGTTGAACGACGAAGACCCGGACACGGTCGAAATCTTTGCTACGCATTCCCGGATTCATAGTATCGATGCTTTGCGGCTCGAACGGTTCAAGAAGTTGCAGCGCCTGTGCCTGCGCCAGAACAGCATCCAGTCTCTCCACTCGGATGGCCTCAAAGCGGTGGCCGACACGTTGCAAGAGCTGGATCTTTACGACAATTTGGTGGCCCATATGCGTGGTGTCGAGCACCTGCCCAACCTCACGAGTCTCGACCTGAGCTTCAACAAGATCAAACACATTAAGCACCTGCAGCAATTGACAAAACTCGTCGACCTGTACCTGGTGGCTAACAAGGTGTCGTCGCTCGATGGACTCGAGGACTTGCCGGCGGCGACCACGCTGCGCATGCTCGAGCTGGGGTCCAACCGGATTCGCTCGATTGCGCCGCTGGGCGGCTTTGGCTTTGTTTCGTTGGAAGAGCTGTGGCTGGCCAAGAACAAGATTACGTCGCTCGAGGGGCTGCAGAACCTGCCCAAACTCAAGCTGTTGAGCGTGCAGTCGAACCGCATCTCCGATCTGAGTCCTCTGCATCAGGTACCGACCCTCGAAGAGCTGTACGTGTCGCACAATATGCTGGACTCCCTTGAAAGCCTGCGACCGCGACAGGCAGTCAGGATGAGGGGGCAGGTGGTGCCGAGAAGACCGCGGAAGAGTCGACAGGCGCAGATACGACCGCTACCGCGGCTGCGAATGGCACGCCAGCCCCCCTCTCCCGCCTCCGCGTCCTCGACGTTTCCAACAACACCCTGACCTCCTTCTCCGGCACCGAACACTTGCATGCCCTCGAAGAAGTCTGGGCCAGCTACAACCGCGTCGCCGACTTTGCCGATGTCGAGCGCTGTCTGCGTGACAAGAAATCGTTGGACACAGTCTACCTCGAGGGTAACCCGCTACAGCTGAGAGGACCTGCCCTCTACCGCAACAAGGTGCGCCTTGCCTTGCCGCAGGTGACGCAGATTGATGCTAGTAAGTGTTCTTAGTCGGAGGCCCGCAGGCCGACGACGACTGTATCTCAACGACCAAAGGCCGTCTTCTTTTACATCTACTAACACTTAATAGCGTACGTCCGTGAAACGTAGCCTGTGCTCAATCTCATTCAATATTTCATTTGCTTCCATCTAGGATTATTTTTGCTGTTTTGGCCGGGGCGTAGGGAACTTCTTAATTTACACTTCCTCTCATTTTCATTTGAACTCACGTTACCTCATATCCGCTTACGGGCATCAAAAGACAAACGTCATATTGCATACAGCTTTGTTCCTGTCAGCACAAATGATCTTCACTATACGTCGCATATTGTACCTGTCAGCAACTGTAGCCAAGCAATTGTAGCCAGCAATTGTAGCAATTGTAAATCTTTATTTTATTTCATTCGTAAACAAGCCTCAAAACGGCCTCCATAAACCTATTTTATCCATCAACAACAATAACAACAAGAAGCTTAACCGAACAGGATCAGCTTGTCCGTGTGGAAGTAGTTTGTGGGCTGGTTGAAGCGCGTGTTCTTGTCCAGCGCCGAAATCGCGTCCAGGTCGGCCTGCTCCAGATCCCACTCAATCACGTCCAGGTTCTCCGCCAGCCGCGACGCCGTCTGCGTCTTGGGGATGACTGCCAGGCCGCGCTGCGTCGCCCAGCGCAACAGGATCTGGCCTGCCGACTTCTTGTACTTGGTTGCCAGGTCCTTGATCAGCGACACCTCAAAGAGCGGCGTCAGCGCCTCAGCGTGGGCCATCTTGAACTCCTCAAAGGAGGCAGGGCCAAACGACGAGTACGCCGTGACAGCGACGCCCTCCTGCTTGGCCAGGCGCAGCAGCTGCGGCTGCACCAGGTAGGGGTGGTGCTCAATCTGGAGCGTGGCCGGCGGGATCTTGGCATACCGCAGCACATCGTACAGCAGCTGGCCCTGGAAGTTGGACACACCAATGCTCTTGGTCAGGCCCTTGTTGACGAGCGACTCCATAGCCGTCCAGGTCTCCTGGATGCTGGCCTTGGACGTGCGGATCTCGGTGCCGGCGTCGTCGTAGTGCCAGCCGGGCGGGTAGCGGACCTCAGGGTCAACCCACTCGAGGGCCAGCGGGAAGTGGACAATGAACAGGTCAAAGTAGTCGATGCCCCAGTCCTTGAGCTGGCGGCGGGTGATGGGCTCGACGCGGTCGCCGTCGTGGAATGAGTTCCACAGCTTGGAGACAATGTACAGGTCCTCGCGCTTGACGATGCCCTCCTTAATAGCGCGGGCCACACCCTCACCGGCCTCCTTCTCGTTGCCGTAGTCTGTACACAAGAGAGGTTAGTAAAGGTTTGTTTGAGCGGCTCTGGACCCCCTCTCTTTTTCTTGACCCGTCTTTTCTTCTCTCTTCATTGCCCTCCTCCCAACCGTCCCGTCCCAAACACTCGGCGTGCATAAAGATTGCGCGAGACACGGCACAGGAGGGGTTGCGGCTGGCATGGAGGGGTTGAGCAGGAGTAGCAGAGTAGAGAACTCAAGAGAACTCGACAAAAAAACAAAAACAGATACGCTCAACTTTACTCACCGCATGCACCGTCCAGCAGACGGTAGCCGGCCTTGATGGCGTTGTAGACAGTGTCGGCGCAGACGGCGTTGTCAACCTTCCAGAGGCCGAAGCCGACCTGGGGCATCTCGTAGCCGCTGTTGAGCTTGATCGAAGGAACCGGCATTTTGGCGTTGTCTGTGAAGTGTTAGTTGCGAAGCAGGCAGATGTGAATGGGCGCTGTGAAGCCGTTGGGCGCAAAGAAAGGAGCTCACATTTGTAAACTGCCCGATTGGGAATTGTATTAGACTTGGAGGGGGAGAGGAGGTAAAGTTGGAGAAGTGGTGAGAATGGAGAAGAAAGAAAAGGAGAAGAAAAAAGAGAAGAGGGGAAGAAGAAAAATAATCAAAGGAGCAAGATCAGTATTACGAAAAACAGGGACGGGGTCTGTTTGCGTTTTATAAGAAGGCCAGACAAAAAGGCAACAGAGAAAAAGAAACAAGAGGCTCCGAAGGCAGGAACAAAGGGGGGGTAGCTGTTGCGACATGGGACACGCAGTGCTAATGGCTCTATGTGGTGGGGGGATGGGGAAAGGGCGACTGGGCGACTGGGACGACTAGGTTCTTCTTTCGGGGTCAAGACCGGTGATGGAAGGTGCGGGACACACACTCACTCGACACACATCACACATGTGCCTCAATGAGGACAGACGGAGACGGACAGGAGCAGGCAAAGAAACGGCAGGCGCGTCTGTCGACTTTTTCTGTTGGTTTTGCTTCCTTCTTGGCCTCCGTGGCACGCTAACTACAGATTCTTGTCCGCTCTTGCCTCGTTTATTCTGTTCTCTGTACTCTGTTCTTTCCTTTCTTGTTTCCTACCTCTCTTACTGTGTAAAGGTAAGAACGACGAAGAGCGATAGCTATTCTGGCAACCCGTGCCGTAGCCCGGTGGGAGCCCCATATCTTTCTTGCCCCGTTTCGCGTTCTTTTTTTCCTCTTTTCTTACAGGGAAGGAGCTGCCGGAGCTATGACGTTTGGGAAGGTGCGGCCGCCGTCCACCAAAAAGTTCGGCGAGCCTTTGGTCTTTTGTCCCCCTTTGTTGGGGCTGCTTGAGCGGCGACCTTCACCTTGGTGTTCTCCTTGAAATCTTTTTCTTAGTGTTGTTTGGCCTCTTGTTGGTTTCGTCTATTACTAGTTGTGCCCACTCTTTCAGTGCCGTCGTCCCTATTCTCCGTCGACGTCACTTACGAGATAGGGAGGCAGGCGAGAACAGGCAGGTGCAAACATGCTAAGGCAAGTCAACCACGCGCGAGAATTACTGGATTTGGGTGTCTTTCACGCTTTCACGCTGCTAGAATGTGAAAAGGGAAGGAGCGTTGTCAGCGTTTGTTGACACTCAACAGGATCGGGGCAGGTACGACCGATCTCGCGATATCCCGCTCCGAGTCCGACTTCGCAGATTCGCAGATTCTTTCTCGTAAATAAAAAGGCTCAACTGTCCTCGGGAAACCCGTCCAGGAAAAAATAAAAAAGATAGGATATCCGCAGCCTCTTACAAATACAGAGTTCTCACAAAAACATATCTGACATCAACAAAGTGTCTGGACCCAACGAGCCAACCAACAACGCGAGCCTCAAGGAGTCCAGACACAAAAAGAGCTTCAGCCAAAGAAATCCAAAGAAAGCATCCAGAAAGCATCCAGAAAAGGCCCAGAAAAGGCCCAGAAAAAGAAGAGCCACTTCCCCTCCCGCGCACGATGCATTTAGCCTGAATACAAGCTGCTGTGGATGCCCTTTTGTGGGCGTGCTCTCTGTAGCGCAATGGTTAAAAGCGTTGGACAAACATTGGACAAAAATCTGCTGCCATCTGCTGCCCAAAAAACTGTGTTAACAAGGCGCCCATTGATAAAAAGTCGTCTCGCCCTAAGCGCGGTTCGTGGATAAATCGTTGTTAGTGTGCCCCTCACTGCGGTTCCTCCTCACAGGCTCACAGCCCACCTTTTCCTTTCCCTCCCACATCCCACTTTTTCCATTCCCGGAGGCTGCACCACTTGCACCTTCCTTCCCCTCCACCTCGTGGCGACCATCCGAAAGAAGAAAGCCCGCCAAACAGAGGGCCGCAAAAGATCGTCATGAGGCAAGAATGTTCTCCAAGGGCAGGCACGATGGGACATGGAGGGGGACAAGGAGAAGAAGAAAAAAAGGGGAGAGCTCCAAAAATGCACCGACGTCCGGCCGGGCCTTCCACATTGGGCGGAGGAGCTTCTTTCCTCCAAGAAAGTCTCCAAGATCTCGTAGCTCGTCTACACAACGTGATTGCTCTTATTGGCGGGTGTTGTTGCCTGTTCGGATTTGCAAGTTGCATTTGGGGGTTTCCTATCATTTCTTTCTCGGAATCCATGCTGACTTGTTTTCATTTTGATTTGATTTGTATTCACATTATATTATTTACATTTATCTTTTTTTCCTTTTCCAACAACTGGCACCAATGCAGAAGAGGGTATACGAAGAACGAAGACAAAACAACCTGAAAGAAGATAAAGCAAAAACAAAGAACGAATAACGCCAAGTATGCAACAAAAGGTATCGAACAAAAACGCAATGATCGTGGGGCAGATCGCAAGACGATAATCAAACAAGCAGAGCATCAGCTCATCCTGCTCTACCTCGTCGACGTCCCGTTACTGCTTCCACTACTACTCCCGCCCACCATGTTCGAGTACCAGCAGCCGCACACGTCCGATGCGCCGCCGTCCGGAACACTGAAATTGCCCAGCGAGTTTGCCGTGGTAGTCGACACAGTCGGGGACCGCAGGGCCGGACTGCTGCACCTCGGCGATCTCAACGGCAAACGGCCAGGCCGAGAACGTTGACGAAGCATTGACGGGCGCAGCCACACTTGAGATGGTCGACGGGAACGTGGCCCGCTGCTGCGTCCAGAGTGTGGCCTGTATGATGGTCTGGTTAAAGTAACAGGTGGCGGCGCTGGTCTGGTGGTCGACGAGATCGTTGGTGGGCACGTATGCCAGGTCCATTGAGAAGTTGAAGACGAGTCTTTCGGTGGAAAGACCGCTGTCAAGGAGGGTCATGTGGATGTTTTGAAAGGTGGGCGCGAAGAGGAAGATGATGAGGACGAAGAGTGCGAAGAAATGGTGTACGTCGTCGAGGTGGATGCGCTGCTGGTGCTGGCACTGGTCGTGCCATCAATGACCCATTCAAAGGTCACTGCCGAAGCATTCTGGGCAGCCGGTGAACTCGACGACGAAAAGACATTGTTGGACCCGGGGGCACAGCCGAAAGCGAAGCCGTTGGTCGTGCAGGCCGTCGAAACGTTTGTGAGAGCGACAGTGAAGGAGTACGATCCAGCAGGAAACTGGTCGGATGGTGTTGCTGGTGGTGTATCGGGGCTGTCTCCTCCGCTACCACTACCAGAACTACCGCCGTTATTACTACTGCCGCTGCTGCTGCTGTTGGCCTGCTGCAGACCAAACTTGAGACCGACGCCCAGGCCAACAGCAATCACCGCCAGCAGTAACAGCGTCAAAATCAACCGCCACCAGCCGCCGCGTTTTGAAAACCACTCGCGGTTCTGTGACCGTTTGGGGAGACCACGACCACCAAGACCGCCGCCTGCGCCAGCCTGCTCCTCCAGCTTGCGGTCCGTGATGCCGCTCTCCTCGCTGCTTTCGCTGCACGCCGGGTTGACGTATGGGTAGTTGGGGCCGTAGTAGCCCGAGGACGGCGCGGGCACTATCGGCGGTCGTTGTAACTGTGAGTGATAACTTCGGTGGCTGCCCAGGCTGCTCAGACTTCCCTGGCTGCCCTGACTCCGGTGTGAGTGGATGCTGCCGCCGCTGTATCGTCGTGGATTGTTGCCGTTGCGGTTGGCGCTCCGGCTAGGACTTGATTGTTGGCTGGCAAGGGGACTAGGTGTGTCGGCCTCTTCGTCGGAGGCACTGCCTCCACTCCCGCTTTCATTCGCTTCACCGGCCTCACCCACCGGCAATGGCGGCAGCTGTGTCACCACTCCCGAGTGCCGTTTTTGTCGTACGGGGTAGGCGGCCGCCGACTCGGGCGTTGTTACCACAATCATGTCATCGTCCTCGTGCACAATGGGCAGGGTGCGGACGCTCCTCATGGAGGCGCGCCGTCCCGGGCCATTGTAGTCGGGGAGTTGAAAGTAAACAGATGAGCGGCGTGTCGTAAAGAAAGAAAAAAAGAAAAAAGGGAGAGGAGAAAAAGAAAATCTCCCTTCGAGGAGCTCGCGTGATGCTCTGATGACAACCGCTTCTCCTTCTCCAATTCCTGCTGCAACTCTTGGTTGCGGTCCCTGCGCGCGGAGTTGTTTGACGAGAGGCGAGGTAGGGTGTGATGGGTGTGTGGATGGCGGGCGACCTTGCAATTTCTCGTATTTGTCTGCAAATCCTTCCCGTGACCTCTTTTTCAAAAGTTGGGGAAAATCAGAAAAAGAAAAGACTGTGAGAGAAAGTGAAGACAGACAGAAAGAGCGCCAAGACACTTCAAATAGTCGTCGTCGTTTTACTCAGTGTTGCTATCGCCCGTCTTGTCCGTCTGTCAGGGGCGGTGACGACCGAGAGATGTGACCGTAATGGGCGATGTGGACTGGGGAGAAAAACAATATACGCCACAACAGGTCGAGAAGTTGCGCAGCTGAAGATGTGGGAAAGATGGAACAAGAAGGCGAGAAACTGGGGCGGGCGTTGCCTAAAGAGTAAAGGGCAGACCAAAAAGAGGCCAGAAAGTGGCCAGGCTGAGCGAGAGAGGAAAGAAGAAGAGGCAGAAAGAGACAAGCAAGAAAAGCTGTTGTTTTTTGTCGTTCCACTGTCGAAGTCTCTTCTGCAGATGTGAAATCTTATTGCTGCTTGTCTTGATTCATATGCCGCCTCGAATGGGGATCGTCGTTTTTGTGATAGGGTAAAAGAAGGCGAGAGCAAGAGTAAAGGCGAGTGAGTGACCGAGTTGATGGCGAATATCGGTTGCTGGAAGGAGAGCGAATGTGACGAGAAGCGAGTGGGCAAATGATGGGAAAAGAAAAGCGAGTGTATCCAACAAACCGACTATGCCCCGCCGTACATTGACGATGTATCACGACGTAAAACGAATGGTCGTGATAGATGTCATGTACGTCGTAGATGGAAAAGGTAAAAAGGAGAGAAAAGGTTCGCCGTGTAGAGTAGGACCCTCGTAATAATATGGAAGCCCTGATATTAAAAGGATGGGGAAAGGGAAAGAAGGAAAGGAAAGAGCCGCCTCTGACTACCACCCAAGAAGTTAACCTTGTGAGCTGTTTTCGTTTCGTTCTTGGCGCCCCGTCTTACTCCGGCAAGACGTTCTCAGCTTCTCGTCTTTTCTTTTTATTGGGAAAAATAAGGTTTCGTAGGGACGAGGAGAAATAGAGTAAAAAAGAAGCGAAGGAAGAAATGGACAATATGAAGAGCCGAGAAGACGAGGGAGAGAGTGGAAAGGCCCAGGCCGGCCGGCGAGAGCGACTCAGAAAAGAGAGAGAGAGAGAGGGTCAGTGCTTGGAGTCAGAAGGACCCTGTCTGTTTCTGGCCTGTTTTATTTTATTTTTTATTGTTATGTTGGTGCGGTTTCCTGGACCAGGGTGCCGGATCGCGAGGGGAACGAGGACAGGGAAGAGAGAGGAGGGTGAGGAGAACAAGAGGGGGTTTGTTTGAGGCAAGGGAGCTGTTCTTGTTTTCTTCTTGCGTTTCTTTTTAGCTTGTTACTCGAGGCCTTTACAGAATCTTTGAGGAGTTGTTTCTTTTGGTGGAGATGTTGATTGCAAGAGTACAGAGACTGAAACATCAAGATGAGGCCCAGAACGAGCAACCGTAGAGGGAGAAAACGCCATGTGCTGTTGACTCCCTTGACATTGAATTCAGCCTCCCTTTCTCTTTGCTTTCTCTACATTCAGAATCGAGATCATAAATCCCACGGCATCTACCGGTCGCAGGGAGGCAGCCAGAATTAAAGGGGACTATTTGGATGCAAAGACACTGAGAACGTGAGAACGGTGCAATACATGCAGCCGCTCGATCGAAAAGAACGCCTCGTTTGTTTTAGACTTGCTCGACTCGCTGGGCAGCGTCGCTTTCCGCCAAGCACGGATGGAGGCGGTTGCACATCCTGCCAAGAAAATGACTACTGAGAATGACAAGAGATGGAGCCGCAGAACAGGTGAGAAGACAAGGTTCAAAGGGCGCGAAGTGAGAAAAACGAGGAGAGCGAGATGCAAAAGAGACATGTCAAAACTCTTGGCTGGACAGGATTCTACTCAGCAACAACGACAGGAGTACACAGAGCATCTAGACGTGCATCAAGAGACAACTTCAGCCGCACGCACGCCATCCGTCTATCGAGTGCCTCCACGATGCAAAGGAGGGGAAATGTATCCGTATGTGAGATATATGCAGGGCACGGTGGTCTCAAGCAGCCTCTGTGTGTAAAGTAAAATAAGGTGCATCTTTCTCGACGTCTGCAACTCTAAAAAAAGTCGTGCACAAGATACGACTTATTTTTACAGAGGTACGGAGTACAAGTAAAGTCGCATTGGTGTCCCAAAACAGAAACGAGAACCAGACTTTCATTGACTGCCAGCGTCACAGCTGACAAGGGATAAATTCTGGGGCAGCTCTTGTTCTGGAGCAACTCTCAGCCGAATCTATCAGTACTGAGAGGCCCGAATGAGACGAGACAGAAGACATGAGAAAAGAAGAGAAAAGAGAAGCAGATCCAGTCGATCTTCTGCACAAAGACCCTGGGAGACAGCGAGTAATATGATGCTGTTCGCTCGCGTGTTCTCCCTGTCCTCTCACGTCTTTCTTCTTTTTCTTCTTCTTTTCACATCTTTTCTGTTGTCATCCTCGCTCATAGCGCTCATCCTTCCACTTGAAATTATGTCTTGGCCGCCCAACTCAAAAGTTAAATGAGCTTGTTTGTTAGCGTCCGCGGGGGCGTTGCGGCGCTAGCTTCACTTTTAAGCAAGGGGCGGGCGGTCACTTTGTGGGTGGCCGTGGGTGGCCGCCAGCATAAAGTCAATAGACCAGACGACTTGCACAAGACAACACAGGACTCACAAAAGGGCACAAGAACAGCATACTGCTCTGCACTAGACCAAAACGGAAAACGATTCAGCGCAAAAGTGTGTGTGGGGAGGTCAAGCTGGGGATGGGGTCCATGGCAATTGGCGAATTCAAGCTCCCATTGGCTTCTTTCCTGGGAGCTGAGGCTGATGCCTTGTGCAAAAGTAAAGTGGAAGAGGAAAAGCAGCAGCGGAACCTTGCCGTTTTCGCCCTGCCCTATCTGCCGTTATGTTCAGTTGTTATGGTTCTCTCTCTCTTGTGTGTGTGTCTGAACCTTCTTGGGCCGGGCCGGGCTGCATTGGTTTATGAGGTGTGTGGGTGTGAGAGCGATCTCGACGGTGACGATGAGCCTTTGGATATTGTGAAGAGCTGTTGCAGATTTGAAATTGAAGACTCTCAGTATACATAAAAAGTAAAATGTGACTGCAAATGCAATTCGTAGCTCGTAATAGAATTATTAAGCTGGTTGCCATTGTTTTGTTTTGATGTGAATTTTTATGTCTCTTTTTTATTTGTTTATTCATTTTTTTTTATAGAAAAAGGCCTCCAAGCAGAAAAAAAAAAAGAAAAAAAAAATATTACTATTGGACTTGTCTGTTTATAACATTAGTACGACGTTCTTGATATAAAATGAGATTCATCTAGACACCCCGTCTCGAGAACTAAACTTCTCGCACCACATGCAGCATCTTAATTATGATAGTCTGGTATTACTGAATATTACTTTCTAATATCTATACCACATTGAATATTGGAAAAAAAAGGAAGACGCAAAGCAAAAGAAAAACAAGATGGATATGGTAATGCAGCTGGTGTTTATACAAAATTGGAACATATGGAAGCAAAGGTTACGCCGTTGGACGTCATCTACACCGACACCTCCTATGATGCCTCCGTCTCTTCTGTCGGCAGAGAGATGACACTGGGCTCCGTCGTCGCCTCCGTGACAGATGCTTCCGGTGCCTCGGCCTCAGCAACTGCCGGTGCGACCTCGGCCAACTGCGCTGTGCCCTTTGGTGACTCGGCAACCTCTGGTGCGGTCTCCGGTGCGGTCTCCGGTGCAGCCTCGGCCTTCTCTTCCACTTCGGCGTACGGCGGCGGCGCCAGCGGCGCTTCACCGCCCTCGACCCACACCTGCGCCAGCTCCTTTTCAATCTCGTCGCGCCGTGTCTTCCACTCGGCCACCTTGGCCAGCCGCTCACGCAGCTCCTGCAGCTCGCGCTCCACATTCTGCTTCTCGCGCTCGGTGCCGATGCGCTCAAAGGCCCACTCGTCGCCGCGCTCACCCATACCCAAGATCAGGTTGAAGGTGTGGTACTTCTTGAGGGAGGCGCGAGTGGAGATGGTGATCAAAGTAATACCCTTCTCCTTGCACACTTCATAAAGAAGCCCCTCGACGTCGTTGGAGACGGCGCTGGTACCTTCGTCAATAAAGACGTACTGCGGCTCATGGTACAGAACGCGGGCAATGGCCATGCGCTGCTTCTCGCCGCCACTCAGGACATCCTTCCATTCCTTCTTGGTGTCCCAGCCGCCCTCGCGGGCCGGCAGGTAGCCGAGATGGGCATCATCCAAAACACGCTTGAGGTCGTACTCGTTCTTGCGCTTGTCGCGCATGTCGACCTCGCCGTCGGGGTAGATGACCTGGTCGCGGAGGGTACCGATGCTCAAGTAGGGCCGCTGCGGCAAGAACATGATGCCGTCCTCGCCCGTGTTCTTGGGCCGACTGACGAGACCGCGGTAGACGGGCCACAGGCCCGCAACGACACGGCTGATGGAGGTCTTGCCGGCACCGTTGGGTCCCGAGATCAGCAGGTGCTCGCCACGGCGCACAATCAGGGACAGCGACTCCATAAGCTCCTCGCCACCCTGGGGCCACAGCGCAGGCGCAACAATGGGCACGTTCTCGAGACGCACGCCGTCGAAGCCCTTTTGCATAGTTCCCTGCACGTCGGACATGGAGTAGAGCTCGCTGTTGTTGGGGTTACCGCCGCGCGGATAGTAGGCGTCGGCGTGCACACGGTGCAGTGTCGAAATGAGCGTGTAGACGCGGCTGGTGTAGCCGGCCAGCTCTGACAGGTCCTTGATCGAATACATCATACGGCCACCAGCGTCGGCCAGCGACAGCATCAGCCGGCGGTTGGTGATAAAGTCCTTGGTACGCGAGCGTTCGCGGACACCCTCGCCGCCGCTTGAGCTACCACCTGATGAGTCGCCCTCGAGCAGCTCCGAGGCGCCACCGAGACCACCCCAGGCGGGCAGGAACACGGGCAGCGCCGACAGCAGGTAGCCGTAGGCACTCCAGGAGTACTTGACGATAAAGTCCTCGAGCATGTTGTAGCGGATCTTGAGCATGTAGATGCCCTCCATCCACGTCTTGAGGTCCTTGAACTCGCGGTTGACGGCCTGGCGCTCCATGTCGGCACCGCCGTAAAAGGCCACCTCTTCGGCGTTGGCAATCAGGCGCGCGTGCAGGCTGCGGAAGTCGCCCTCCTTGCGGCCCTCAATGGCCTTGAGCTTGCCAAAGGGCGGCGACAGGCGGCGCAGAATGCTGGCCGTCAAGAAGTAGTTGCTCACCAAACCCGTCAGGGCCAGCGGACCGAGGGAGCGGTACAGCTGGTAGTTGAAGATGCACAGGTCGATGAGCGGCTTGCCCAGGGACGAGTAGAGACCCGCCGCGGACGCACAGAAGAGCGTCAGGTCTTGGGTGATGTACTGATCGGCGCCCTGGCCAACGCCGCCGTCAAGGTTGGACAGCTTAAAGTAGTTGAGGTTCTCGTTGAGGTAGAGATCGTGGATGTAGCGTGTCAAGCGCGTGCGGAAGGCGATGGACACCTTGGACTCGAGGTACTTGATCATGGCGTTGGTGTACGAAGCAAAGCCACCAAGACCGCACCACTTGAACAGACCCAGCAGGAACTGCTTGCCGTTGCCGGCCACGAGATCGCGCACAATCTCACCGTCGAGCCGTGCGACCACGAGCGACAGATATGTGCGCAGCAACAAGAAACCGGCGTGGCTGACGAGCAGACCAGCCTCTTTGCTCGTCCAGCGGGGGATCATGATGCTCATCAGACTCAGGAACTGATGCAAAAAGGCCAAGTTAAGGCCCGGCTTGGTTTGTGTTCCGGGCACCTGCCCTTCTGCTCCAGGGACACCGAGACCCGAGACGCGCGGCGGATTGAGGAACAAACGGCGATGCGCTTCGAACGTCAACGGTTTCGTCGTGTTAATCACGACTTTCGATGTGCGGTCACGGTACGGCACGTAGATGGTGCGCGAGCCGTCCTTGTTGTGCAGCCACGAGTTGGTGCGCACGAGCTTGAAGCCTTGCTCGCGCTCATCCCTTCGCCGGCGCCACCAGCGACGACCGCCCTCGCCGCCTAGGATGATGGAGGCCACGAGAGCCAGTGTGGCCATCAGCCGTGTTGTCCGGGTCGTGCGCTTGAGGCGCCGCTGAACCATGCCGCCGTACTTTTCGATAAAGGCGGCGATGGCGATCTCGGCGGCCGACCGGCGCAGGGTAGACTGCGCGGCCATGATGGGGGAGAGTCGAAATGAGTATTAAAGGAGGACTGTCGGGGTTGGTAGTTGTATCTCGAAATAGGGGCACGAATCGAGTCCGGCCGTGGACCGTCGGAAAGACGTCCTCGATGAACCGGTTGTCTGTCGGAAAAAGTCGCGATGATTTCTAGTCGATGCGATGGATGTTGTCGATAGATGGGATGCCGCGTCCTTGCAGCGATGGCGATTTGTCGATTTCAACGAGCGAAAGGCCGCAATTGACAGAGGAACAATTTGATGAACTCAAAAGCGATGGAGATTCTTGGGTTTCTCGACTTGTCTCATGTCTCTTTTGCCAGCTTTTTTTGGCTTCTGAGTTTGGGGGTGGTTCATTCCAAGGACGTGGACGTTGGCCGGAAAAGGCATGTGACAGCGCTCTCCGAGGCATGCCGCTCTTGCCTTTTTTGCCCGTAAACTGCGCCTGTCTTCTGGGGAAAGAGCTGTGGACAAAGCACGCGGACTGGGAAACTGCGGAGATTTGTGGGGCATTTCTTCAGTAGGAAGTAAGCCCACAGGTCAAGATTGGGGCCAAAAAAGGTCAACGTCATTGCTGCGCACATGACTGGCAGCATGGAAATAGTGGAAATTCAGCGCAACAGGGCAGGAGCCACAGGGGGACGCCACTGCCTTTTCGAGAGTTTCTAGGGGCCCTAGTGCCTGAAGCCAATTTGTTAGCTGACACCTGCCTCTTTCATCCAAATCAACATCGACATTTTGCATCTGGCATCTGAACACAAGGCTGGAGACATTGGCGATGGTGATGGTTTGCAGCGACCACAAATATGTAGCCTCTTTTATTTCACCACAGAGAGTCGATGCAAGGTAAGAGAACGAAACCGACACTCTTATATCCCAAATTGACACGCATGCTGTCTCAAGAGACAAGGCTGTCAAAACATTAATACGAGGGACAAAAGAAACAGAGAGAAGAGATCCTACAAGACCCAAAGACGAGCACACGGCCCG
This sequence comes from Sporothrix variecibatus, assembly GCA_016097105.2. Taxonomy (NCBI): domain Eukaryota; kingdom Fungi; phylum Ascomycota; class Sordariomycetes; order Ophiostomatales; family Ophiostomataceae; genus Sporothrix; species Sporothrix variecibatus. The sequence goes on along the minus strand of JADMNI010000008.1, from coordinate 2,836,852 downwards.
ACCAAGATCCGATACTCCGGTCGACCACGTTCGCGGCCGAGATCGAGGCTGCGCCGCTGGTCTGCCCGCCGGGGACCCGTTCCGAGCAGATGTGACCGACTTAAAACAAAGCTTATGCCGTGGATGCACATGGACAGGATCCGGGGAAAGAGCGGGCAATATGGCTCCCTTAGATACGCTCAACTATTACGGTGTACTCCGTACTCTTTCCACATACGAGCACCACACAGACCGGCTTGCTGCATCTGGCCATGATTATCAACGGCGGCAGCACATGCATGAATGGGCTCGAGGCGGGCGCTTAAAGTGTCTGCTCTCGTGGTCTGGAGTACGGAATACAGTCGTCTGTGTTTCCAGTAGAGATCGTCTCCGCCTCATGCAAGAGACGACTCACATACTCGCCTTTGCCCTCGTCCTCACCCTCGTCGTCCTCACCCAACCCCCGCTCGTTGTTGTGATTGCTGCTGTCACCTTTTGGGCTGGGCGGCAAGCTCAGCTGTGCTGGGCCAATCAGAGGGCTGCGACTGCTGCTCTCCCCGCTCCTTCCTCGAAGGCGGTTGTGATTTTGGAACGGAAGGAACTGTAAAAGGCAAGAGGCAAGAAGGAAAGAGTACAAGTCTTATTTTTAGCACACGCTGAGCATCACTGAAAAGCTTCACAGCTGTCCTCAACTCACAGCTTTCTCTCCTCTCCCTCAGATCACAGCATGCATGCAGCTGCAGCCGCTGACCTGGGGACTCACGACCCATGCCATGCTACGACGCCCGTGCAGAACAGACCAGAACCAGAACCAGGTAGAGAAGGAGAAGGCTCAAAGAAAGAAAAGAAAAGACGCATACGAGCTACAGACACACTGCGGGGAGAGGCTCGGGCATTTTGTAGCCGTTGTAGACGCCGAACAGCCCTTTTCACACTTTCCACGGTGAATTGTGAATTGCGAAGACAAAGGACGCATTTATGCGCCGCATTGAACATTGAAGCGCCCAGCTCCTCATAGCCACGCGCCCGAGTCTAGAACGAGTTAACCACGCCTCCCACACACTCGACCACGTCCTTCGCTCTTGCCCCCTTTGGCTTACTGGCGGGCGGACGGGCTGGCCACTCCGCGTGCGTGGCAGCTGTGTGCAGGGGACCAGTGGATGCTTGCTTGCCGCCTGAGCAGCGCTAAAATGTGTGTGCTCGGTCTCTACAGTATTCTTTTCATACGTAGAGTGCTCTTTCCTTTCCCATTCCCATACCAAACTCGCTGTCGCGAATCGCCGTGCTTTCAAATACGCTCGGCACCCAGCTTGCACGTTCACGTTCACAACCAGGGAAGCACCCTCGACGGACGGAACGCGGGAGCATGGAGCATGGGGCAGAAAGCAAAAGGCGCACCAGCACAGGCTCGATGGGCTTGAGAGGTTTGAGAGGTTCCTGGCTCGTCCTCTGGTGCCCGTCAATTGATGCCCCACTTTGACATAATGACGCAGCATTATTGGCTGATTGTCCACGGCCGCTATTTGGTAGACCCGCTTTTTAAAATGCGTTGTTATGAGGTACGGATGACTGCACATTATTTATGTGTAGATTGATGTACCACGCTAGTCGTATGTGGGGAGCTTTTGCACAAGGTTGCAGGGATCCGGACCTTTCTTCCCCATCCTGGCAAGAAGCAAGCGCTGTGTGATTTGGCCGCGTACTTTCACTGAGCTCCGTGCTGGACATGCTGGACACCACTGGACGCACACTGGACACACGCTGTAGTCTGGCGCACATAGCACACACACCGGCCGCGGTGCCACTAAGATTATCCAAGATCCACCCGCCGTGCTGTGCCTTTCCGTGCATTGCTCCCTCGTTCTTTCCCGCTCTGGTCTTTCTGGGTCTCTCTTGCCCTTTCCTCTTTCCAGCACCACGCTCCACCCTAGCAAATCAAAGGGGAAACCGGGGACCGCCAGCATCACCGCCTAATATTCTCCCATTCAGGCCCCATCGCACCTGCCATCATCTCGCTTCCCCTGCCACCGTCCACCTCCCAAAGTGCAAGTCCAGGCCCTTCCCTTCTTTTCGCTCAGGACTTTGGACGGTTGCTCTTGCCCAATTTCTTAATTTCATTTCCCCTCGACCATGCTCCTATTTTGTCCCATTTTGTCCCATTTTGTCCCCTCCGTTTTGGCATCGTCCTCCTTCTCCATTCTCTTCACATTACCCCCTTTTTTCTCAACTTCATTCGCCCATTGTCAACAACGCTGCCACGGTCCATTGTTTCGGTGTCTTGGGCCCTTGTTTTTTCTTATTCGCACTGCGCTGGCACCGTTGCTTGTATTTCACTCTTATTCCACCCCCAACCCGTCGCCAAAACGCTGTCTCATCCACTATTCCACTATCCAATCCAATTCGCCGCTCACTGTCCAGCCCACAGACCATCCCAACTCAACTCGACCAGCCCGCCTTTCTCTCTCTCTCTTTTGCTCTGCGCTTTGTACTGTTATTTCCCTCCTACGGTGTAATTTCTGGACCCCCCCCTAGTCTAGTCCCCCCGTCGCGCGCTCGTCCTTCCTCGCCATCCTTTTCCGCCCAAACAGCAAAAAGAAAAAGAAGAACAACCCCCAAACGACATTACCTTTTTTACTTTTTCGCCAGATCCGCGTTGTCGCGTTCCTCTTTTCTTCACCAATACATACCTTTCGTGCTCCGACTCGCCATTCCCCCTCCGTATCGACACATTCGCACTTTCAGAACATAGCTTCGCATACATACAAAGCATCGTTTTCCGCCTCGCGCCTCGTCCCGACGACTTTACCCCTATTGACTCCGTTCCTCGATCTTCAATTCTTGAAATCTTCGATCCTCGTTCTCCTCGATCGACGCTCCCTCGCCGCGTGCTGGCGGTGCTGACTCGCCCCGAATTGGCCTTGCTTCGGGCCGCCCAAACCGCGCATTAGGGGCTTCTCTTTCAAAGCGGTCGCCACGATAAAACGACAAAGGATACACGCAAAAATAGCAAATAGCAAATCGCAAATATCAAAGCCCAATCCGATTAATACAGACAGACACGGGTGAGTGAAAACGCGCGCGCCGCGAACGTCGAACATCGAACGTCGACAAGCCTTCCTCGGTCCAGCCTTCCTTCCCTTTCCTTCCCTTTAACCTTTTCCCCTTTTCGCCGTTTCGCCGTCCGTGAAAAGCGATTGATGCTTGCTTGCTTGCTTGCATGCAGCTTTCTCTCTTTTTCTCTGCCGCATCCTGCCTCGTCTCCTCCTCGCCGCCTTTTCTTGCCTCATTGCCACATCCCAGATCAAATCAGATCCTCCACTGTCCGCCAGCCGCCATTTATCCTCCTCCCGCGCTCCCTTTCCAGACCTTGCTCCCTGCCCATCCATCTATTTTCAGCCTCCGCCACTTGTGCTTGTCTCTCGAGCGCCTGTTGAGTGCCTTTGAGTGTCCATCTGTGTCCATCTCTTGTCTATCATCTGTCTCGCCCTCCCCATCCTCGGCTGCCCTGGCCGCCTTCTCTGCCTTCTTTCTTCCCCCTTCCCTCACGACCCTGCGCAGCTGCCGCTCGTTTTACACCTCGTGTGTTTCTTTAGCACGTTAGCAACGCACCAAAGAGAGACAACTGTCGCATGCGACCATCTTTCTTTTCAACCCATCCCAAATAACCCCTTTGCGTCTTCCCGCCTGCCGCCTACCGCAGTCTCCTGCTTCAAACCACGCTTGCTGCCTCACCCACACTACTATTGTCCCCGTTCCCCTAATTCCCTAGGCTCTTCTTTCCTCCTTGCAAGCAAATCCCCAGCACCAGAGACAGACAGCAAAGGAAACCAGTCTTCAATTCAACCCAACCCCAACCTCCGCGACCCCGATCACAGGCCTCCCGTTCGGTTCGCGTCTGGCCTTGTTTCTTTTCCTACCATCATTTTGCCTCTTTGCCTCTTGCTATAGCAGTAGCAAATAGCAAATAGCATATGCATATTACCCTGCCTTTTTTTTGCATCACCTCTCCGAACAAGGCTGGCGCACCTTATCACTGGATCCCCCACCCCCTTTCTCAAACCCCAAGGCACACCCTGCACCTCCTCTTTTCCCTTTCCGTTGCCGCATTTGTCGCCTGCGAATGAAATCAAAGCCGCTACAAATCAAATAAGCAGCGAAACCAGCCACTGACGCCTGAAAAGAAATACCCCCGCAGATTCTCTTTCGCTTTCTGCCTCCTCTCCGCCAATCCACCTGGCCGACTCATCCGGCTTTGTTGGGCTCTCTCTTTTTCCTTTCCTCCTAGAAGATCATGTCTCGCGATACACCGTCGCAGACGCCACAGCAATCCGTGGCCGAAGGCTCCAAAGAAAAAAACCGCGTACACACCCGAAGAAGGCAGCAGCAGCAACAGCGCTGCAAACGCAGCAGCAACTTCTACAACGAAAAAGGGCCGCGCGCTCCTCCACGTTCCATCTCGCTCCTCCTCCCAGAAAATCCAACCCTCCCGACTTCCACAGGCCTTAGCGGCGCCACCGCCAGCGACTCCCGCGATAGCATCGGGCGCCAATCGCGAGAATCCAAGAACAGCTTTCTGGGCCGCCACCGCAACGGTAGCGTCTCCAGCAAACACTCGGGCAACGTCACAGGCCCCACGAACACACCCGGCAACTCACAACCCAGCTCGCCCGCCGTGGCAACAAACGCCCACCAGAAGCGGAAGAAGGGGGGCGGCGGCTTCCTGGCACTCTTCGGCTGCTGCACGGTTCCCGAAGATGCCAACGCCCTCGACGTCGATGACCAGCTTCCTCCCGCCAACAAACTAAAGGACATTCCCCCACGCCCTGCTACCGCCAGCCGTAGGACAGCCACACCCAACGACGAGATCAGCGCTGCCGGTCGCGCTCCGCTCAACGAGAAGGACGAGCACCGCCAGGAGACGACTGCAGACGAGCCGCTTCTTCAGACACGGCAGCCCGAGCAACAGTACATGCCCTCGGGCGGTGCCCAGCAGCAAGGTTCCACGGCAACAGCAGTTGCATCGTCGTCCAAGGAGAAGCGGAGCTCAGGGGCCACATCGGTGCAGGACCAGTCATCATCTACTGCAGCATCAACGGCTGTTGCAGGCACATCAACTCTCGGTGATTCCGACTCAAAACGCGCGTCACTGACAGGTGGTGCTGCCAACGCACCTATTGTGACTGTCGACCCTCCCAGCCAGCAGGAGGAAGCGCACAACGCAGAGGACAGCGCCACTGCCACATCCGCAGCAGCAGCAGCAGGAGGGGAATCTTCCCAGCAGCAAGACGGCGAACAGCCGGGCGAGAACGGTGCTGACGACGATGTCGAGATGCAAGACGCAGGTGTTGCCACAGCATCTGCTCGGAGCGCACAGGTCCTGACACAGGTGCCTGAAGTTCTTCCCAACGTGCCACCACCACCGCCGGGCCCAGCACCGACGGGCGCTCTGCCGCAGGTCGAGAACCACAATGGTAACAACATTGCCGAGTTGATTGAGCAGCACCGCCAGAAGGCTCTTCTGCCGCCGATCGAGCCGCATCTCAAGGGACGGAAATGTTTGGTTCTGGATCTCGACGAAACACTCGTGCACAGTTCATTCAAGGTAGGCATATAATGGCCCTTAAGCATCAAGCAATAACAAGCAGTAACAAACGCATACTAATTTCTTCTCAGATCCTTCACCAGGCAGACTTCACAATACCCGTGGAGATCGAGGGCAACTACCACAATATCTATGTGATTAAGCGGCCTGGCGTCGATCAATTCATGAAGCGTGTTGGCGAACTATACGAGGTGGTTGTGTTCACGGCATCTGTCTCTAAGTACGGCAACCCACTGCTGGACCAGCTGGACATCCATAATGTGGTGCACCACCGTCTGTTCCGCGAGAGTTGCTTCAACCACCAGGGCAACTACGTCAAGGATCTGTCCATGATTGGCCGCGACCTGAAAGACACCATCATCATTGACAACTCACCCACGTCCTATATCTTCCACCCTCAACACGCCGTCCCGATCAGCAGTTGGTTCTCTGATGCCCACGACAACGAACTGCTCGATCTCATCCCGTTCTCGAAGACCTGGCTGGCCCAACCGTCCAGGACGTCAGCCTTGTCCTCGATGTCACTCTCTAAACGGACACGAATGACCATGTTGACACTACTTTCTTTTGTCTATAATTTCATATCTACATCTTTCCCCCCCACATTCGTTTTTCTTCTTCCGGATACCATTGCGCGCGCCCTCTCTATCTCTCTCTGTCTTCCACTTTCTTCCTAACATCTTACCTTACTTTTGGTTTTTGTTTTTGGCGAGAGCGTCGTTGAGCGACACACACCGGCGGTTGAAACTTCTTTTTATTATTTATTATAGAAACAACAAAACCACTTTTTGAACACACGACAAACGAAAAGAAGAAAGCAAAAACAAAAACTACACACACACTTACACGAACATACGAACGACCAAAAACAACCTCAAGCCGACTATACATACCCGTGCTTCCTCGCGAGGGAAGGAGGAAGGACAAGTGAAGAAAAACCGACCCGAGCCTTCTGAAAGCGTGTTTACTCTTACCAAGTCATCCCCCCCCCATCCATCATTACTTCTTATTATTGGCCTTTGTCGACAAAGTTCTTAATATTATAGCGGACGGCGTTCAAACTGCTACTTTATTCTCATTTTCTTGTCTTATTTTCTCTCTTTCTTTTGTTCTTTCCATCTCTCTTGTTCGTTCTTCTGGGTCTGGGTCCTATGCATGCTAGCTTTCTTCTTTTCTCTGTGTGCTGTCATTGTCTCTTTTCTCTCGCCTCTTGTCCACTTTGATTAGTTTCTGATTTTTGATCATCTTTATTTACTCATCTTATTACCTTTTTTTTCTATAAACAAAGCCTGTTATATTTTTTTTTGCACTTCATTTTCTCTCGCATTCATATTGTAACTGCTGCATTCTTGCTCGCTATCTGTCTTTGCTTTTGACTTATCCTGGACACGGCCACTTGAGGATCTCCTCTGCCCGTATCTGAAGCAGACGGGATTTACGTTTTGCGTCAAAGAAATGAGCGTTGAGATTCATTCGAGAAGATGCAATGCTGGGAAGCTGGTCTCGAAAGCATTGCTTTCCTCATAGCGACGTATTGGCTATCAGTAGATAATGCACAATATAAAGACATCAAGTTTAAATATACCGATGTTTACTTAATGTATCTCGTAAAGCTGTCGTCTCGAGCTCGGTCTTCGAGAGCTTTGGCCGAGACCTGCCTTTTCCAGTTCGGGGTCGTGATTGGGCCCCCGTCCCCTGGAAAGGCCCCTGGAGCTATGTTGATTTAGGCGTGCATAAAGATGAGCTCCAGGGGCTCTTTAGCTCTTTAGCTCATTCCCTCATTGTCCATTCTCCTTCTGGCCCCTTCTCTGCGCTTCCCACCTCCTATTTCCCAATCCGGAAGCCGGACAAACCTTTATGCGCTAATTAACTTCGGCGCGGCTGCCCCAGAGTGAGAAAGTGAGGGCCCGCTTTTGCGCTGCTAGCGTTCTGGAAACACCCCCAGCCCAGCCAGGGCTCTCTGAGAAAGAAGCTCTTTTTCGCTCCTGCCCCCTGGCAGGTATGGTAGTCGTGGCCTCAATTCGCCGGCACAACCACAAGCGAACCAAGCACACGCGAACCCTTTCCTTCTCTCTCTCCTCCCCCTTTTACCTCTTTCTCGCGACGATTCGATTTCGAGATCAGCAAACTTTCAACCACAACCTCCATTTCCAATTCCATCTCTCTTTTTGTTTCTTGTCTTTTTCTGTTTTTCGGATTCCCTTTTCTTTTCTTCGACACTCCTTTTTCTTTCTCAGTTCTCGACTTTCAATTCTTCTCGACGCTCCTTTTCTCCTCTCCCCTTTCTTCCACAGTCATCATGGTATGTCAATCTCGGCCCTGTGCCATCGCATCGCATCCTCGTTGCTACGCATTGCTAACAGTCTAGTCTTCACCCCGTGCTTCGTCTCCCACCCCGGCGGGCGCCGCCTCTGGCGCCTCCATCAACCGCGCCTCGTCCTCCTCGCCGCCCCCGCCCCCCGGTGGCGCGCGCACCCAGATCCGCCGTCGCGCCGCGGCCGACCAGAAGGAGAAGGTCGCCAACACCCGGCCCACCAGCACGCGGGCGGCCGGTGCCGGTGGCAGCAGCAGCACGATGCTGCGGCTGTACACGGACGAGTCGCCCGGCCTCAAGGTCGACCCCGTTGTTGTCCTGGTTCTGTCGCTCGTCTTCATCTTCTCGGTGGTGGCACTACACAGTACGTTCCATACTCTCTACTCGTTTCATCTTGATTGTCTCTAACAGTTTGCAGTCATCGCCAAGATCACACGGCGGTTCTCCAGCTAAGCACATCGGTATCGACAAACGACGATGATGCGCGAGGCATGCGACGGCACGATGCCGCGAGCGAAAGAACGAGACGAAAAGCCACAAAAAACAACAGCCTTTCTATACACCCTATACACACACACACCAAACACGAACTATCTAAATAACTGCATCACCCTCTTCGCTGGCTGCATCCGATGATGGAGTCTACTGCTGCCTTTACGATCTGATGAAGGAGATATACTCAGGATGGCTACTCAAAGATAAGATATGGTGGACTGGCTTTAGTTGGAGCTACATCTCCCTGCAGCGGAATGCTCCAATTGGCTAGCATCTCTCTTGTCTTTGGCGTGCCTTCTGCTCTCTCTTTTCTAGCCGTTCACGGTGGCACGAAGAGGGACAAAAGAAAGAACGGGGACGGCCCCATACAAGGGACGAGCGAGTGGAGGAAGAGCGTTGGAGGATGTTCCTCTTTGGAAACCCATACTTTATTTATTATTGCACATTGTCGTTTATATTGTCTTTTATGCTACTTTTCTTTTTTTTCTCTCTGTACGTTGATAATGGAAACTGGACCTGTCCTTTTTTTTTTGCTCTGCTTTTTTCCGTGGGTGGCATTCAAAAAGTTAAAAAGGCGGCATGTACACAAAAAAAAACACTCTTGATCGGACCATCAAAAGAAATTGATAACAACTTCGTTTTGGACATCAAGCAATACGTATTATGCTGCGAAGTCCTTCTGCCATGTGGGCTGTCAGATCCCCATACTGGGCTGCACCTTCCTGCGCGATGCATCCACAGCACGTGCGCCTTCCTCGCGTGAAGTTTGGCCGTGTCGCACCTGCTCTCTTTCTCCTTGTTACGCAGGCCTCCTGCCGTATGAAGAATCGTTATGAAATATAATTAAGGAGAAAACTTCCCCTCATCAATCGAGGTGGCGAACATTTCGTTGACAACACAGCGAAACGTCGATTCAAAGCTCGCTGGCTCGATCTCCTACCAGTGTACACTTGAAAGCAAGCCACGCGCCACGACCGGTTTTTGGGCCCAGGTTAGGCCCGTTCCCCCTGCCTGCGCCGATCTTTCATGTCCAGTCCACACCAAAAGGCCCAGCTCCGGCACCATTCGTCATCGGTTTCTTGTCCCTCCTCGATGGGCAAAGCTTTGTCCAAAGTCCTTTCATTCGTGTTTATGGGTTTGTTTGCCTCTTTGCTGTCTGCCAAGGAACGGCGACAATAGAAATGACGAGCCAAATATTGGCAGGCGCCCTCTTTACCCTCAAACCTGAGAATGGTTGGGCTTTGGTATAAGTCAAACGCCGACGCTGCTTACCGTCTCACAGCAGGTTGATCTAAGCATCTTATATTGTTGCATCGCGTATCATATTGCCATCCATTGTTTATTTGCTTGCATTTATGATCTTATTTGCATTTGAGCTACATAAGAGTATGAATCACGTTTAAGCAGCCAGATCAGAAACACATACAACATCTACACAACAACCAAGAGCTCTTACCACAGATCACCATGTCTGTCCAGCACCTGAAGCTGTCGTCGCACTCGGGCTTCGAGGCCGATGCCAAGCTTACAGGTAAGTATTCTCGTCTTGGCTATATATTGTTTGTATTTACTAACATGTGAATAGACGACGGCCGTGTCGACATTGCCGTTGACGAGACCGACCCGGGCAAGCTCGCCGCCCTGTTGGCAGCCAAGCCAATACCGACCCCATCATCGACAGACGAAACCAGTGGCACAACTGACGCAAACCCACCTCGACTCAACATTGTCATCCAAGTCGTCGGGTCTCGCGGTGACGTCCAGCCATTTATTGCTCTTGGCCATGTCCTACGCCAGACCTATGGCCACCGCGTCCGTCTCGTCACACACTCCGTCTTCAAAGACTTTGTCGAGACACCTCTGACAGAAGGCGACGGCGATGGGGGTCGTCTTGAGTTCTTTGACATTGGCGGCGGCGACCCGGCCGAACTCATGTCATTCATGGTACAGAACGGCAAGGCAGGCGAGAAGGGTGAGGGAGACGGCGACGGCAAAGAAGGCGAGAAAGACGAAGAAGACAACGGTGGAGGTGGTCTGATCCCACCCATGGAGTCATACACAAACGGCGAGATTGCTGGCCGACGCCGGTTTATCGAGGCTGTGCTGCACGGCTGCTGGAAGTCCATGGCCGACGAACACAGCAACGACGAGAACGACAGTGACCACGATACAGGGGAGGCCCCCTTTGTGGCCGACGCTATCATCGCTAACCCGCCGAGCTTTGCCCACATTCACATTGCTGAAAGCCTTGGTGTACCGTTGCACGTCATGTTCACCATGCCGTGGACACCGACACGGTCGTTCCCGCACCCACTGGCCAACCTCAAGTGCATGTCGTCGGCGTCGACCTTCTCCTCTTCATCGCCCTCATCTTCCGTCTACGGTTTCGCGTCGTTCCTGTCTTACACGATTGTCGAGTGTCTTACGTGGCAGGGACTGGGCGACATTATCAACCGTTTCCGCAAAAGCAACCTGGGTCTCGACCCGCTGTCGCCCCTTCTGGCCGTGGCACCGTTCCACCAGGGCGGTCTGATGGGCCGGCTGCGCGTGCCGACGACGTACTGTTGGTCACCGGCTCTCCTGCCGAAGCCAAAAGACTGGGGCGCTGAGATTACCGTGGCCGGCTACTTTTTCTCTGCCCTCACTTCGAAAAACAAGAAAAACACAAAGTCCGTCGAAAGCGGCTACACGCCTCAGCCCGACTTGGCCAAGTTCTTGGATGCTGGCAAACCACCTGTCTACATTGGCTTCGGCTCTATTGTGGTAGACGACCCGGCTGGCCTGACCAAGACGATTGTCGACGCTGTCGGCCGTCTCAAGGGCGTCCGGGCCATTGTGTCCAAGGGCTGGGGTGGTCTGGGTAGCGAAGACGATGCCAGCAAAACAAAGTCAAAGGACATCTTCTTCTTGGAGAGTGATTGCCCACACGAGTGGCTGTTCCCACGCATGGCCGCTGTGGTGCACCACGGCGGTGCTGGCACGACGGCTGCTGGCCTTCGTTTCGGTGTACCGACGGTTGTTGTCCCCTTCTTTGGCGACCAGCCGTTCTGGGGCTCGCTTGTGGCACAGGCCGGTGCCGGTCCCGATCCGATCCCCTTCTCGCGATTGACCTCTGAGCGACTGGCCACGGCCATTGAGAAAGCACTTGAACCAGAGACCAAGACGAAAGCGGCCGCACTGGGCGACAAGATCCGCGACGACAAGGACGGTGGTGGTGCCGTTGTTGGCGCCAAGTCGTTCCACAAGCACCTGGGCGGACCAGACGTCCACTGCGAGCTGTTGCACGACCGCCTGGCGGTCTGGCAGTACCACGACAAAGAGACCAAGGCGACAGTAAGGCTGAGTGCTCTGGCTGCCGCTGTTCTCGTCCACGAAGACAAGCTGGCCTACTCGGACCTGACGCTGTTCCGCGCACAAGAGTACCACATCAATACGGGCGATCATCCGTGGGAGCCTATTACAGGTGCCGGTGGCGCTCTGCTGGGCGACTTGAGCAGCATTGCCATGGCCGTCGCCGATTTCCCCATGGAGCTGTTCAAGAAGGCCAAAAAGGTCGAGGAGGAGACGAAGAATGAGGAGGGCGATGATAAGGATCTGAAGGAGGGACTCCAAGAAGAGTCCACCGCCGTCAAAGTCGACACGCCCTCGGCCACCGTCACCCTCGACACGGCCGTGCAGGCCGGACAGAGTGTCGGCCGTATTGTGTCTACGGGCATGCAGACCCCGCTACACTTTTGTTTGGGTTTGGCCCGCGGGTTCCATAATGCACCCCGTCTGTACAGCGACGACACTGTCCGCAATCTTCCCGGCATGGAGGACGAGCCTTCTGTCGACGGTTTAGGTAAAGGCATCAAAGCGGCCAGCAAAGCCTTTGGACTGGGCTTGTATGATGGCGTCACAGGTCTTGTGACCCAACCGCTTAAAGGTGCCGAAGAACACGGCGGCAAAGGTCTGGTCAAGGGCTTCGCCAAGGGCATCGGCGGTGTTGTGTTCAAGCCGGCGGCGGGCGCATGGTCTGTACCCGCATACACAATGCAGGGCTTCCAGGCGGAGGTACTGAAGCTGACGAGCGGTGTCGGGATCAGCCACGGTGTTAAAAAGAAGGAGATGCAGGCACTGCGGGTGGCGGCACGGACGCGGCAGAGCGAAGCAGAGTGGAAGACGGTTGATGGCAGTGAAAAGAAGACGGCGCTGGAACGGTGGTCAGAGAAGGGAATTCAGGTCAAGGCGGACGCTGAAAAGAAGGAGTGATTGAGGGCATCGAGAAGGAGTGATTGAGGGCATCGAGGGCATCGAGGGCATTGTTAATGTCGCTTCGGTTTATTACGCTTGGACAACGTGCCAATATGATCCACGATGATGGATGCGGCCGTATCGTGTGCCAAGAATTCGGACCGTCCGCGGACCGCAGCGTTTGATTTTTCTTTTTCTGTTTTCAATATTTCCCTCTTTTCCACAGTATCTTTTGCGTCATATCTCTATAGCTTCGTGACGAATAAACGGCGTCTTGCATTATCATCAATCTCTAATGTTTACATTATCTCTCTCGTGTATGTATGACCGAATTTGGAAATACGTCGCGCTCTTCCCTTTTTAAGCATAGCCTTGCCATTGTTCATATTACGTCGTACGGAGTACTGGCTGTAGAGATCGACATCAATTTTTTTTTCTGTCTTTGCTGCCTATCCGCTTGGCGAACCCGCCGAGTCTGACATACCTGTCTGTCTCCGTCGAATGTTGCAATAACCATGGATATCTCTGCCTTGTTCTCGAGAGAGGATTTTGGTCACAGTTCACGGCCGCCCTACAAGAGTCGCCACCATTTCCTCAAGCTCTCACTTCTTAAATGTAATTATGTCTGGGCATCGTCACTTTTACTTGCTCAAAGTCAAGAGTGGCCAGTTATCAAGGTCAGCGGCGCGGTGAGAAAAGAAGAAACTTCGGGCTCGGTTTATTCTTTGGAGTTCAGTCTATTTACAGTGAAAGATCGGCATTTTCTTGTATTATGGGGGCTCTCTCCGCGTTGAGTCTTGGCGAATGTGCCCACGTATTCGGATCTGGTGTAAGTCGTTCGGGGCGCCGATCCCCAAACTCGGGTTGTAAGTAGTTCTCATCTAAAAAAAACACGACGATTGTTTTTACGATAGCCGCGCAAAACATGCTTTTTCTTCTCTTGTTTATGCTTTCTTTTTTCTTGATCATCTACGACGTACTACTCGATATAGGCATTGATAAAAGTTTCCTATCTAGGCGCACTCGGTGTAAATGGACGGACCGGCGCATAGATGATAGTGTGTGAGGGAGGAAGGAGCCCCAGTAAGTCTTGGCGCTGCCTCAACAGTCCAAATGGAGAACATCGTAGCCGCGCTGTCAAGCCGGGTGGCGGGCCGGCTTTTGAGTCTTGTCAATAACGGACAGCCTCGAACGTACTTTCTTTGTTTTCATGTCCCGACACAACGATGTGTCTGTTCAGCCTCCGTTTTGACTCCAGCCTCAGCCTGCCGACTACACAGGCAGACAGTATTGACAAGCTTTTGCACTTCTTGACTACCTGCTTATGTGTGTTTATGGGCTCATTCTCCTCTTTTTCCCCAGGCCCAATGGACGGTCTCTATTACGTGAGAAAATGAGGAGTGAGAACTGTGACAAATTTTTCTGTTGATGCCCGCACCGAAAGAGGGACTATCAGCCTCTTCGCTTGCCGTTTTGCCCACAATGTTTTGTCATGCTGCGGCCGTGTCCCGCACATTTTGTTTGGGTTGCCTTCTCGTATTTTGTCTGGGGACGGGGTATGTGCACAAAATATGCGCTGTGCAGGATCACAATGTTGTACGTCGTACTCTGTTTTTGTGTGTGTGTAGTAAAAACTGCATGTCAGAGTTTGACCTGATAGCGCATCGATAGCATAACAATAGACAGGTAAAATGTCAAACACGACCATCACACTCCTTTTGGTAGCATTTGTGTTGCCACTGGCCTCTTCCACATCACGACAACAGCCTCGTCTTTCATGAATGGGATGTCCGTTTGTGATTTGTATAGTTCTTGTTTGCTTGCTGTCCGGGTCTCTGGTCGGTGCTGCCTTCCGTCCCCTGTCCACACTTCCGTGTCAAGACATATTTTTTTTTTAATTCCGTTTCGTTTTACTTGTCCAAGAACCTCGATGGTGTCATAAAAACGAAATCCGTTCATATCAGCCATGGCACGTAATGTCGATGCTGATGTGGATGTTCGTGTCAATTTTCTGTCACGATCCTGGGTCCGCTTCCGTTGTGAGATATTGTCGGATGTTATGTTGATGTTGAATCATGGCTTAGAGGCCCGTCGTAGTCGTGCTCGCAAGTCGCAGATCTGCCGTTGTGGGACAATACGCCGTACTCTGCCAGAAAGCAACCAAAACACTCAGACCGCCCGCTCGGGATCGGGCTTGTGTCTTGTCATGTCTCAACAAGAAATCCTTCCTTCTGTACTCCATAATCTTGGGCTGTCGCCATCGACGAAAGCTACCAGAATAAGAAAGCATGCAATGTAAGAAAACGACGTCAATATGGCACGTTTTTCGGAGCCTTGTCGAGAGTCTTTGTCAGAATACAAAGTGGGGCCGTCGGAGCAAATTGCAAGAAGTTGGAGCGGAGTCGGAGTAAAAGTCGGGTAAAACGGTGAGCAGAAGACTGAGACACCGTTTTGATGCCCTAGAGGCGCTGGAATACAGTGACCTCTAGCAGCTCTCCCTCACACCGGCGCAATATTACACCGCCAAATATGCAAGACCTCCGTTCCAATGCGCCAAAACACGCCAAAGACTACGCAATCTGCCCTCCACTTCAGCGTCCTTTCTGTCTTTTGAGCTGTTTTAAGGTGTGCTTTTGAGTGCTGCCTGCCGTTTGGACCTTCTCCCCTTCCCCCCTCGCGCAAGTCTCGGTCTTCTCCCAAACATGATGGATGGCCTGCTTTCATAATACGGAATTCTCCACTGCGTCTAGCAATTCCAAAGATCTTGAAGATGTTCTTGGCGCTTGACCTGTTCATCCGCGCCGCAGACAGTAGTAGCCTCGCCGGACTGTCGTGGTTGTCCCTGAAATGCCGGAGAGAGGACCATCAATCCCCACGAGACTACAGTTGTTTTTGTCATCCTCCTTTCCGTCTCCTTCCCTTCTCCTCTGATCACTTATCCTAAATCGTGATGAACAAGGCTTGGTCGGTTTCCTATAAAAGTCTCCGCGGAGTGTTGATGTTTCCGAGCCTTGTTTCGAATTCTTCGACCTCCGTTCGGAGATGTTTAGAAGTCAATCTGAATCATGCCTTGACTGTCTTGTTGCTTGTATAACGTCGATGCGTCGGTTGACTCTCGGCCAGCATGGAATCTTTTCGTATTTCCCGTCCTTTCCGTTTTTACTGTGTGTGACCTGTGACCTGTTTCTTGGGTTTATTGGGTTTCTTGGATCTTACACAGACTAAATGTACAAAGTAATACAACGTACACAGGTAGTGACCCCGTGCTGTCAATCTTTTGTTTTTCGACAGTTGTGACGTTTGGTGCAAGGCAGCACTATTTTAAAGTTCTTCCTATGTGTGAAAGTCCCAACCGGCAAGCTGCCGATCAGTTTGGTGTTGTTCACCGTTTTCAGTACTCAAAATGGAGCGCTGCATTTCACCGTATGCGTCTGCGTATCCTTTTAGCTCTCTCACTCTCACTCTCATACACAAAGATCGTCGTAGGATTTTAGGTCGACCTTTCTCCTTTCAGTTTACAATGGCTCCTCCAGTCGGAGCAAAGCTGACGTCTCGTTCTTGACAAGGGTCTGTGTGCCCTGTCACCATTGGGTCTGTGTTGTCTCTGTGTGTTTGTTGGTTGACAGCTTCGTCTGGTGTTGCATTTTACTCCGTATTTCCGCTCGAAATACCTTTCTGTCTGGGGTTTGGACTTGACAATTGTTTTGGGTTGCGCAAAAGCGTGGCTGCGCATCACATCCGTCAGATGCTCCATACAACCCCAATCGTATTTGCATCTTTGTCCTTTTGTCGTCATTCTTTGATCATCTCGATTCTCATGTCCTCTTTTTTGTTTCTCTCCACATTGTGGCTGGCAATAGCTCACCTGCGTTGGGAACGCCTTATGGCTCCGCTGACCTGCCCAAAAACCCAAAATAGGGCATAAATAGAGACGCAAGGCGGAAAGACGAAAAGACAGATCTAGATTCTTTCACCCTTTTCCACATCTTTTCACCGTCAAGACTCTTTTGGGCATGTCTCCGGAGGCGCTTTCGCAAAACTGTCCAAACATCGTCGACGACACTCAATATATGCCACTTCTTCTGTCTTTTCTGTCCTTCGGGAGCTCCGTCTGACGTGCCATGTGCTGTTGCAAGCCACGATATGTAGCGGCGTGCAAGTGTAGAGCTGAGGTTCTGTTTTTGTCCTCCCTTTGGTCGTTTCGTTTGCTCCGTATTACTGCTTAAGTCGTCTCCCTCGAATTGACTCCCAAAACAAGTCAAAAGACCCTAATCGCGGCTGGGTTGCAACACAACCAAGTCCACAATCTAACCGCTCGTTTGGGCCCTTCGTAAAAAAAAGTAGCCTCGACCACCAGACTCAAATCGTAAAACCTGCCCTATGGAAGATCGAAACCGGCGTCGAACCGTTTTGTAGAGTCTCATCGAAGGCGTCTGCCAGCTGGCGTTCTGATTCCTTCACTTTCTGCATCCTTTTCTTTCCTGCTTACGTTGCCAGCGTCCTTTTTGCTCCTTTCGACCATGCAGAGACTTGCCGGCAAGATGATTGATTTGACATGAACAAGGACGAAGGACGACGAAGGACCGGGAGGCCCACGCCAACAGAGCGGGCTGCGTGCGGTACACATACGGTCTTCCGTCCAAATAATTGGCCCGCACTTTGTATTAGCCCAACGGAGAGTCGCATTGCTGAGAGGTGCATCTGCTGGTGGGTGGACATTTTCGCTTGACAAAGAGGCGCTAGCGACGGATCCATAGGGCGTAGCGCGACGGGTCCAGGCCAGAAACGTGCAGCTTGGGCGGACGGGGCCCTGCGTGGGTGGCACTGACAGCAAAGCACCTCGCACTCGCTAAAACGGACAGAAACGTGAGAAACGGCCGGTGTTTTTACTCTTCTTGGATTCCTAAAAAACGGTAAGAGCCCCTTCACTCCTTCCATCGTTCTCGCTTGTTTTTCGCGCTTCATTCGTCCCCAATCTCACTTTCACCACCCATTGACGACAGGCCTGCCTGCCCCCAGGTTGCGTTGCGTTGCGATCTTAGCTCTTACTTTCTTTGCCATCTCCTTGCCTTCTTGTTTTCTTCTTACCCACCTTGACGGGCGCGCCCAGAGATCCTTCAGAGTCTTTTCATGGCCCATCTGCCCCTTCATCCCCTGCTGGAACAGGCTTTGGAATTGCGTATTTCGTCGTATCTTGGGGAGAGCTCCGTTAATCATAATGGGCAGAAGCAGGCGCCGTCTACTGTCTATGATGGGTCGTCGTATTGAAGCGTAATAATAATACACAGTAGTACTCCGTAATCAGTAGACAGTATTACTCGAGGCAGACTCCGTCGTCAAAGGGGTTGGCCCGTCTTTCTTTCGCTCTTTCCCTTTCTGCTTGGCTCTTCGTTTTCTCGGTATTTTCTCGATCTTTGCAGTCGGCGTATTGTCCCTCCTTTTCTTTTCCACGCTATTTTCCACTCTTTCCTTTCTCTCCTATCTTTCCAATGCGCGCAAAACCTTAAACGGTGGATCCTGATTTCTATTGCGTTTCTTTCTTTCTTTTGAATTTCCTTCTCTGGTTCCCCCGTAACTCCTGCTATCTATCCGCGTTGGCTCCGTTTTGGTTTTTTTCTGAGTGCTGCTCTGGTCGTTCCTTCCTCTCGTCATCTTTTCGCGCTTCTTCTCTTTCCTGACTTTCAACCAGGGCGTGTCTTTGGCCGTTTGCTCCTTCCCATCCTTGGTCTCATCATCTGTTTTATTCCTTCCTTTTGGTATTTTCTTATTTCCATCCTTCCTTCCTTGTCCAAACTATAAAGATATCTGGACCCCCTTCCCTTCCCACCGGATCCAACTTTCTTGGGACTGAAATATCAGCACAACAATTCAACACTTTGACACTTCAACAACAAACAACTACCTCGACACAATCGCCACATCAGACACCACCTGACCCTCGACACACCTCGACAACTTACAATCGACTACCTTATTCACTCTCTTTTATTACTCTCATATTTTTGGCTGCTCTCTCTTCTTTTATATTCTGTGATACCTTCTCACTTTATATAGTGGACGACACAACACGCTGATTCCACATCTTGTACCCCCTCTTGTATCACAACACATAAACCACCCCCGTTAACACAATACATAATAAGAGCAACAAGAACAACAAAACAACGACAGCTGTCCAAGTCAACACACCCATCACCACAATGGCGTCTACACCAGACGTCGTCAAGGTCGAACAGCCGGCCGACTCCGACGTCAACACCGCCGCCTCCACTCTCCGTGGCGATGTCGATGCCATTGAGACCGTCCGCTCGGCTTCTCAAGCCGCCCACGCCGCTGCCGTGAACGACACCACCGAGGGCAGCAGCAACGACGAGCCCGTTGCGACCGGCGGCGGCAAAGTCGAAATGGTCGGCGACAAGGCCGTCTTCAAGGCTACACGGTCCTTCTACCTCGCCTTCTCCGCCCTCCTCGTCCTCACCATTGCCGTCGCCCTCGACGCCACTACTCTGTCTGTCGCCCTCCCGACCATCAGTGCCGCCCTCGGTGGCAGCGCCCTCGAGGCCTTCTGGTCCGGCACCAGTTTCCTGCTGGCCAGTACTGTGTTGCAGCCCACCGTCGCTGCTCTGTCCAGCATCTTTGGCCGCAAGTACATGATCTACCTCATGGTCATCTTCTTTGCTGCCGGCTCGCTTATTGCTGCTCTCGCCAACAACTTTAGCGTCCTCATTGCCGGCCGCACCATCCAGGGTATTGGCGGTGGCGGTCTCGTCGCCCTCACAGAAGTTGTTGTCACGGACCTAGTGCCCCTGGCGTTCCGTCCCACCTGGTTCTCGACTCTCAGTGCCATGTGGAGTATTGGCACTGTCACTGGCCCGCTCATCGGTGCCGGTTTCACCGAGAACGTCTCCTGGCGCTGGATCTTCTACATCAACCTGCCCCTCATCGGTCTTGGTCTCGGTTTCGTCATTTTGTTCCTGCACCAGTCCAAGATCCCCGGCGGCATCATCCACAAGCTCGGCCGCTTCGACTGGGTCGGCTCAGTTCTCTTTCACTGCCGGCACCACATCTTTCCTCTACGGTCTGACCACCGGTGGCGTCGCCAACCCCTGGAGCTCCTACAAGGTGCTCGTGCCCCTCATCATCGGCCCCTTTGTCGTCCTCTTCTTTGGCTACTACGAGTTCTACTGGGCCAAGGAGCCCATCATCAGCCGCCGCATCTTCAACAACCGCGACATGCTCCTGACCTATGTCATGACCATTCTGCACGGTGCCATCCTCTGGTCGCTGCTGTACTTCTTGCCCCTCTACTACCAGGGCGTCCAGGGCTACAAGCCCATTGTCTCCGCCGTCGCCGTCCTGCCTGAGACTCTGACGGTCGCCCCTGCTGCTGCCGCCGTCGGTATCATTGCCGGTATCACCGGTCACTACCGCTGGTCTTTGTGGATCGGTTGGTTCCTGACCACGCTCGGTAGCGGTTTGTTGTTGCTGCTCGGCCCCAACACCTCCATCCCTGCCTGGATCTGGCTCAATGTCCCTGTCGGTATCGGCAGTGGAATGCTCTTCCCGGCCATGGGGCTCTCCATTCAAGCTGCCTGCGAGCCCGAGCTCAATGCCCAGGCCACTGCCTTCTTCTCGTTTTTGAGAACGCTGGGTCAGTCCATTGGTGTCGCCATTAGCGGTGTCATCTTCCAAAACTCCTTTAAGAAGAAGCTGTCCGTCATCCCCGCCTTTTCCGCGGTGGCCGAGCAGTACTCCCGCGACGCCACGTCGGTCGTCACCGTCATCAAGGCCATGGCGCCCAGCCCCGAGAAGACGGAGCTCATCAAGGCCTACAGCGACTCGCTGCGCGTTATTTATATCTCTCTCGTGGCCTTTTCCGGTTTCTGTTTTATCTTGACCCTCGCCGTTCGCGGCTACTCGCTGAACCAGGAGCACGTCACCAACCAGGGTCTCGTCGACAAGACCAAGGAGAAGAATGAGGCGACGGCCGAGAAGCTGGTGGAGCCGTGAGCGAGCGAGCGAGCAATCTCTGTCTGCGAGCGCTGCGAGCCATGTCTTCACACTCTTTTCTACACACACACACACACATACACATCTCTTAATATTTTGCATAAATCTCTTTCACTTTCATTTTGGTTGTTAGCAACAGCGGTCTCTTTTTTGACATTTATCTTCCTTGTTTTCACTTACGGCGTTTGATACCTCTCCTAATCTGTTTGTCGGGCTTCCCCTTACTCTTGATGATATTATAGAATAGAAATAAACCTGGGCTAGGACCCTCCCTATTTTTTTCGGTTGTTGTTTACCTTGTTGTCTCAGGGCATATTCTTGAATGGCAGGCTGCAATAAAAGGGTACTAATATTCAATAGAAACTTTAAACAAAAACGTATTCAAAACATACTTTACCTGGACTGAGTGAAAGATAAGGCTGTGACATGACTGATAGATCTTTGATGTCACGGACAGACGGCCGATAGATAAGAAAAAATCTCGACGTATCAACAAAATCCGGGGAAAGAAGAGCAGAAAAGACAACAAGAACAGGAACCAGGTTCATGGGACTGTCTTCTATATATCAATTTTTCATTCTCTTCTTTTTGCAACTTTCTAGGATCCCAGTATGTTGGGTATCCTTGGTAAGGCAACGTTCCATCACGGTCTCTCTTGCCTTTGGCAGACGTGTAGAGCCTCATTCTCTCTCGACAAAAAGGGCAAATCGAGCCGACTTGTAGCATCCAGTCCACTTCAGTCGATAAGGCTGAAGGCTGAGAGAATGAGATTCAAAGGCTCAACATAATGACACACCCTTATTCAGGGCTACAATTCTCCAGATCATATCTCAAGATCAGAATGGTAATTATTTCTGGAGTCTCTGGTGTCCCAACACCTCATTACCAGACTTGACGCCTATACGATTACACCTCCAAGTGTGACGCTGCAGAGGCAGAAGCCTCAAACGCCTCACATTTGAATTTTAAAGGCAATGTTGAATACAAACTGCACACATATTTTGCTTGAAGAAAGTATGACAGCTAGACAGAAAATGATTGTTCAAAATAACACCGATCAGGCAGTGACAAGGTCACCAGGCTGTGTGTGACAAGGGAGAGAAGAAGAAAAAAACCAACTTGTCACGTATTACTGTTTTATCCGACATCGGGAAGAGTTGCCCTCGCTCTCGCTCTCGTGGTGCAAAAAAAAGAAGAGACGACTATGGCGGGCCATCCTCCCGGCATGGCCGTAGACAGTGTCAGAGGGAGTGAAGGCTCGTACACACTGACATGAGAGGTGCCGATATAAAGTAGGATGAGTAGAGTGCTCGAGTGGCGAGAGAAAAATAAGATTTTACCTTTGTAGAACTGAAAAATTAGACTGCCGGAGCTTGCGAAGCTTGTTTCCAGCCCGGGGTGGATGAGAGACAATTTGCCTGAAAAGAGACCGGAGTCTAGGCACTCGCTTTGAGTAGGCCTGGTTAATATATTACACACCCACACCCTACAAAAAAAAGGAGCTGCCATCCAAAAGAAGTCTGTTTCCCGGGGATTTCTTTTCTGACAAAAGAATCGCGGTCAGAATCCGCGTCGAAAGGATGGAGGGCCACGCGTTTTTGGACAAGTTGGGTCTCGCCAAACAACTGCTCTGCACCTTCGCCTAGAGGTATTTGACCGAGCGGCTGTGCTTCCTTTTTGTGTTCTTACAAGAAAATTCTGACGCCTGTATGTGTTCTACTCCTACATACTCCTGAGCACACGGACTTTGCGTCCTATTGATGTTGTCCGGATGAATGGGGGACGCCCGGGAAAGACAATGCACCCAGAACAGCCTCCCCAACAAGCCCCAAAAGGAGCGGCAGTACTCTTCGATCTTAAAAAGAAGCGACAGGATCCGAAGAGGTAATAATAGAAACAGGAGGGTAATATAGGTACAGCCAACAGCCACCAATCATCTTGTGGGATGTGCCGGCTTGTATGGGAAGTCTGCTTTGTCAACCTCTGTATGCGCATGGCGTAAAAGTCTTAATGTCTCCTCCTGACGTGATTATTTCTACGGATTTGTTTTAATCGGTGCAATTCAAGATTGCCGGTATATTTCTTAACGTAGATTATCGTCTTTTGCCCAAGTACGATGTGTAGTCTTGAAAGAAAATTAATTTCTCAGGAAATCTGCACTGAAGTAAAAATTTAAACACATTTTTTGGGGTCTATTTCATTTTCCAGACAAAGAAACCATACAAAGTTGAAGAGTCGGAGTAAAAGGGGAGTAATAAACGTTCACTAGTGACAAGTAGAGCATACACCGGGGAGACGGGGATAGGGATATGAAAGTAAACAAATCTCCCCAGGCACGAACACGTGGTATGTCCTTTTCCGTGTGTCTTTCGCCATACTCGCCACTACTTACGGCAGTCGTTCACGCCTTCAATAGCAAGTCGACACGAGAATATCCACCAACCAGAGCCTTGGCATGCGTTTGTCCATCACTCTCTGGCCACCATATATGTATGTACACACCCCTCGTAGCGAGGCTCGGTTTACGAATGCGAGAAATGAGATGATGGGGAAAATGAGATGATGCACTTCACGTGGAGAAGATAAAACTGGGGGGAGGCGGCAGCATCACGGTTCGGATGGGTCAGAGGTAAGGTTAGAAACGGCCTGGGCACGGTATGGAATCATGGATAAGGGTGTATGAGGCGATCGGCGTGGTACAAGAAACATCAAGAGTTCAGAATCCAAAACATCCGAGCACGGGGATGTGTAAACTGCGTGCTTGTAAAAGGACAGAGACGGGGTTAAGTCTTCTAGAAACGCGGCAAAGGTGTCGCAAGCTTAAGCTTCAACTGGCGAGCTTTGGACACGCCCCCCGTCGGCGGGATATCGGCGACACATGGGCAGATTTGGGTATTAAGAGCCTGTCTACCGCGCCCTTGTAACCGGTTACAACTTGAAATGGCAAGAAAAATATGGCAAAAAGAATATCGAGGTTTAAAATACGACAAATATCCCTTTTTTTCCTTGTCCACGAAATTCCTTACACCCCTTTAACAACAACCCACAAAATTTAGCTCGATTTCCCACGTGTGACAAGATGTACTTTGCATGTGTTCAATGTCGAGGGTTCGTATATGATTCACGAGGAAAGGGCAAAGGTGAGATGAATATTACAAGGTGACGATGTGTCAATGGTGGCGGCTGTAGAGAACGGGTGACGAGGCAAGCGGTATTTGTGGTCTGTTACGAACTGTGAATACCAAGCCTGGTAAAAATACTGGAGTTAGAATTCACCAAAAAAAAAAACTGAAAAACTGCCGACAGAGCCAAGAGTTGTGGTAACTCTTACTCGCAAAAACTGTTATGAGGCTGCAACAGACATTAATGCTTTGTTATTTGTGCATCGCCAAGAATACGGGGTAAGGCTTTTACCAGTCTTGGTAGTTCTTGGCTTCTCTAACTCACTCAAGTTTTTTATTTTGCTTAAAGTGAACGATGACGACAGCCTTGAAGAATATGTGAGCGTTTATGTATAATTGTTTTCCCAGGGGCAAATGTAAAATAACGAGTTCTGCCGGCAATGGCCAAAACGGGGGCTGCCGTGTTTTATTTGACAGAACATTAAAACAATGCTTATTCGGATAAGAAGAGGGCGTGAAGATCCGACTTTGACTTGAACTCAACAAATCAAATATAAATAAATTTAGGTGACTAGATGCAAGATCTGCAAAGATCTGTTGAGTTTCTCTTGCAATATCTTACTGCATTTGATCCACACGCACAAACCATACAAATCGTTGTTCTCAATGAATCTCATCACGTCTTCAGACTGCATATTTCTGGGCACTCTTTCGCGAGAGTGTACTCCCCTCGGTGCCAGAGCCGGATCCGGCTTGGCATGTACGACGTGCCTGGAAGTGGCGGCAACACGGCGGAGCATTTCTTTTACCATGCCTCAAAGGTTCCCACACTCCCACACTCCCATCTAGAGCACATATATTTCAAGCACGTGGGAAATATGGTTAAGCACAATGGCGGTAGATTAAGCCGCCCCCATTTACCTATTCGGATGTACCGTTAATGTGTGCAATATACAGACTGTAAAACACAAAGCAGGTACGCGCGTCCTCTCTGAACTGTGGTCTGGACTTTGTGCTTTTCGGTCGGCTCTTAGTTTGGTTTGTAGAGCATCTAGACCAGCTCAAAACTGTGGTTGCGACGGTTGATCGGAACGATAAAAAAGGGTAGTATATTGAAGTCTAGATTCGAGTAAATCAGGGACAAGAAATCGAAGGAAGATTACGCCAGAAAAATAGCAAAAAAGAGCAACAAATAATCAAGAGGATGGAGAGAAGAGTCGTTGACTTCCGTCGAGTGCGGCGCCACATACCAAGCCACAATCACTTTATTTATATCTTTGCCAGCTCCTCGTTGGTCCAGTCCCACAGCTTTGCAGCAATCTTGGGGTCCTGTGCCGCCTTGTCCAGGTCACTGTTGCTCATCTTGCCAACAGGGTAGTACACGGCGCCGTTGACCAGCTCGCTCTTCTTAGCAGCCGCGGCGGCCCACAACTGGTTCCAGCAGCCCTGTTCAGGCCGGACAACAGGGTCGGCACCGATCAGTGTGTTCGCAATGTAGACAAACTTCTTGCGCATGTAACCGAGCTCCGTCACCAGAGCAGTCTCGACGACACCAGGGTGGATCGATACGGCGGTAATGTTGGGATGGCGCTTCGCGAGCTCGCGGGCATAAACAATGTTGGCAAATTTGCTTTGTCTGGGGTTGTCAGTAGGAGGCTCAAAATATTTTACTTAACAGTAGACAGTGAGGAGGACCTACCCATATCTAATCCAAGACCCGCCTAGGCTGTTCATGGTCGTCCGCACTTGGTCATAGGCCACACCCTGCTTTGGGTGGCCCTTCCAGCCGGTTGATGTCAGGCAAACAACACGCACGTCAGAGCCCGGCTCGGCTGCCGTTTTCTCCAGGACGGGCAGCAGTCCCTGGATAACGGCGCCGTGGGCCATGTGATTGACACCAAACTGCAACTCGTAGCCATCCTTGGTCAACGAAGGCGGCTTAGCCATAATGCCGGCATTGCACATCAAGATATCGAGACGGTCGTGGGAGAAACGGGCAAGAGCCGCCTTGACGGTAGCAAGGGAGGTCATGTCGAGCTGGAGGAAGGTCGAGGGGACGCCGGTAGGTGCAAGAGCTTCGGCCAGCGAGTCGGCGGCCTTGGCATCACGGCCGGTAAAGTAGATGTGTGCGGGCGAGTGCTTGGCAAACGCAAGCACTGATTCGCGGCCCAAACCATTGGTGCCTGCAAAGAAAAGTTTGTTAGTGATCCTCTGCTGCGAAAAGTCGAAAATTCATAGATTTTCTCTGAGACTTACCTCCCGTCACAAAAATGACTTTGCCGGCTAAAGACGGAATGTCCCTTTCAGGGCTGAAGTTGGTGACGCCGGCCATTGTTAAAGCTTGGAGTGTGGGGATCGTGATGTGTTGGACTGCAAAAAATTGGGGAGAATCGAGGAAAATCAGAGGAAAATCAGAGGTCGAGGATTTCTGGATATTTCTACTCAAGACATTTAGGAGAAGTATACTGCACCTTCCTCGTCTTTATAACACTTTTATCGTCACGATTGCTCTTGCCCTTTCTCTTCATCATGGTCTCTTTGATGTCTCAAAGAGAAGGCACGACCAAGAGCTCCCAGAATCTCTTGCATACTATTGGCTACATATGTCTCCGAGATTCCCACTAAACCTAAAAGGTAACTAGCGCGTAAGCATTTCTGAGTCGTCGATCGCCGTCTTGCCCATCTGGGAAAGAAGGCTTGCGGGCCTTGTGCTAGCAGGGATTGCAGGGCAGGTGCGGCCCAGGGCAACGATTGCCCTTTTGGGCGATAGCCCATAAGCAGGACCGGAAGGCGCGATACAAAGAAACATACGTCGGCGTTGGCAACCTGCGATTTTGCGAACCTTTTCAAACCTTCACCCAACCGACTGGATTTCCAATTCATTCTTTCTTTTTCTGTTTGCAAGCACATGCGCATGTGGATAGACTTGAGACCCGACGCGCGTATATGAATTAACTACAGTAACCATGGCGGCATCGGTCACACGCATGCCCGATGTGAGTTTCCACTTTCCTTTGACGGAGAGACTGATGAACCGATTTGAGAATGACGATGGACTGACTTGGAATCAGACATGCGGTGTGGCAAACGGGAAACTGCACGAAGAAGAAGAGGCCGACAACTGGAAGGGACTCTCCGACAAGGCCGAGCGGAGGAAGCGGCAGAATCGGCTGCACCAGCGGGCCTGGCGTCGACGCAAGGCTCTCGAGGCGTCCGAAGCGGCTTTGGCTGCGTCAAATGAGGTATGGACACCGTGGATTTAGAGTACACAGTATTTCTGGCTAATTATCCTTTAGGGAAAAGCGTCTTCCGGATTCTGGGTACTCAAACCCGTGGCCCAGGACCAGCCAGAGAACAACCAGCAGATGCAGCTCTACAGCAAGCAGCAGCCGGCGTACTTTGTACTGGCGCCTCGACCTACGATATCGTCGTCATCGCCCTCCAGTTCATCTTCACCGTCAAGCTATGTGACTGGCCGTGCCAAGTTGATACCGCCACTACTGCACTATGTACCAGCCGGCGGCTCAACAGCCGCTTCAAGTCCTTCTTCCCTATTCAGCATCCACACAAACCCGAACATTCCCATGCTCATTCTTCCTGCCGCCTTTGTCTACTTCCCGCTCTCTCTCGACCACCGCCTTCTTACCCTTATCCAGTACAATGTCCTTCGTGCCACTCTGACCAACATGGCCATCCTGGCCATCCTCCACTCTGCCATGGACGCCGAATGTGGCCTCGACCAGATCTTGGACCAAATCCAGCCTCCACTGCCATCGCCTGCATCATCGCCAAACAACCTGCCCGTCTCTCTACGGCCTACACCACTCCAGAGACGCCTTTTCAACGACGAGGCACCCATGCGGCCCGACATGCTGTGGATCAGCAGCGTGCCTTCACCGGCCATGCGCGACAATTTGCTGTCGACCTATGGCCAGTGGGACGCGGACGATTTGTGCTGTGACATGCTGGGCGGGCTCTACGAAGGGTTCGACGATGTCGAGCGCCGCGGCATGATTGTCTGGTCCGATCCCTGGCAGCCCGAGAGCTGGGAAGTCACGGCCGGGTTTGCGCGCAAGTGGAAATTCTTGCTGCGCGGGTGTGACGAGCTGCTGGCAGCAACGGATCGATGGCGAGCAGGGCGTGGTGAAGAGCCGCTAGAAATTGACTGGGATGAGGATTGAGTGAGCGAGTTTGAGGCTCAAGCGTGTGAAGGCGTGAACTGTTGAACGAAGTCACGGAATGATTTACGTAAGGCGTTTGTTTTCTGGATATTCTTTTTTGATGTTTTGTTTGGCTACGGTCTTTTGGCGGGCGGGTTCCTGGGTAAAGGTACATGTACTTTGTATATTATGAAATTTGACGACATTGCGTGACACGGCAGTCTTTTTTACCCTACGTTCTCTCCTTTCCCCAGTCGCCTTTGTTCCCTTTCCGCTCCTTTCTGCCTCCCTTCTCGTTTTCTTGGGGCCAGTGCCAGGGAAACATACGGGCGCCCAAGGTAGAGGGCATATGCATGGCCACGAAAATAGAGCGCACCACTTCCCGGTTGCACAAGAAGAAGAAAGCAGCACCAGCAGCATCTTTGGTGAGCTGCGAGCACCTGCATATGGGAGAAGCTGTCTGGCTGGCGAATTATGAGAACTAGTCACATTGTCCGCATAGCTTTCCTTCGTATAATTTTTTTCTCGTATGCTGCTGTGGATCAGACCGGGCGTTCGTGTCAGCGGGCCATACCTCTGGCCTTCTGTCCCTTTTCTTCGTTGTCGTTCCAGGTTCGACCCAGCTCAGCCCCTGACCTTGACAGCGGGCAGAAGTGCAGAATTGAAGTACAATGTACACTGTAGGCAGGCAACAGGCAGCATGCTTGCAGCCTTTTTTCTTCCCTCTTCCTTTATTGTTTTTGCTCTCTTGATACGAATGTGTCACACTTGCCGCAAACCTGCAAAATTGAATCCTCGTCGGCCGCCACGGAGCCTCTTTCGGCCAGTCTTTCTTGATCTACGTGACGGATCTCTGACAACATTCTAACAAACCCGACTGTGCCTCTTCCTTTTATGTTGAGGAAATCCTTCTGTTGTTCTCTTCACCGGCCTGGGCCATCCTGGTCAGCATCTTACCACCACTCGACGGACATGCTTCTCAATCCGAGCTCCGATGTCTACATAGAGGGGAGGAAAGAAGTGAGAAGCAGGAGACGGCGGGAATAGAATTCTGAACTTTCCGGGTGACGGAACAATAGCAAGACATTCATTTTACGCAAAACAGCGTGTAAGAGGCTTTGCTGCAGACAAAAAAAAAGATCAGACTCATGGTCCAGGTTTTGTCAAGAAGTAGCCCGGAGCACGCCTTTTCTCTCTTTCTCTCTTTTCAGCCATCTCGGCCCTTCTTCGCTCTTCTTCCCATTTCGTCTTTTCTTTTCTCTTCTCACTGTGTGCCGCCTGTTTTCTGCTTCCAGGTTGCTCTTTTTTGCGTGGCCCTTGCCTCTCCGCGTTGCCAAGGAGGGTTGTGTATGAACGGCGTATGGACGGCTGTGTTTGTGGATCGTTGTTCTTTTGTGCCCTTTAGCATTTGGGTTGGGGAATTTCCGGCGGGATGCCTGAAACGAGAGCTTCGTGTCTGTTTTTCTTTCCCTTTTCTTGCATTGTGGCTTTTTAGCCTTCTCTGCAACGGAGCTTTCACACAGCTCTCAATGTTCTCAATGCGGGCTGCATGAAGCGGCGTAACTCTGCGAAGGAGATTCAAAAATAAAAATAAAAAATAAGACGATCATCTGCTCTCTTTTTTTTGACAGGATCTTGCACGTGGGCCGATTTTTCGATGTTCTTCATCTTTCTTGTACCTTTTCTTTGGTTGATCGACCCGCCATCTCGTCTTCAACCATTCTTTTCTCTTTCTTTATGTGATTAGCTCGGTGGTACGGCGTAGTCAAAGGAAAAAGAAGGAGCTGAAAGTCACGTTGAGCCGTGATGCATAGTTTCGTTCCAAAGCTCATAGCTTTGCACAATGTACGGAGTAGCTTCCTTCTTTTCCTCTACCCTCCGTCCTCCAAAGATGGAGGGTCGCATTTACCGGAACGGAGCATCAAACCAACTTTCCCATGGCATGGACTAGGCTGGACTGGACTGGCCAGAATCATTGAGCTTAATTGGACGTCAGTTTGTATCAAAGACAAAGCCAATTCGGAAGCTTATCCGAGAGGCTCCTTTTTCGATTCGGCGATTGATCTCAGAGAGAGTCGTTTGTATTTTCGCTGTATTTTCTCTCTGTTAGCACACTCCGAGTAGTGACCACACCGATGCAAGATACATTGCACGGAGAGGGAAAGGAGAGCAATATGGCCATACTGAAGACTTACATAATGACTCCCGATCGATCACCTCGTCACGATCTCTGCCCAAG
The DNA here is from genome assembly GCA_016097105.2 of Sporothrix variecibatus. Taxonomy (NCBI): domain Eukaryota; kingdom Fungi; phylum Ascomycota; class Sordariomycetes; order Ophiostomatales; family Ophiostomataceae; genus Sporothrix; species Sporothrix variecibatus. The sequence continues at coordinate 2,806,698 of JADMNI010000008.1, read as the reverse complement.
AGCTCGTATTGAGTCAATCGTGATACAGGCATCAAGTTGGTAAGAATGAAAAGCAAAGAGGACCAGCAGGGATTCCAAGCAGCATGTTTGCAGTGCTTTCACAGTGTCACGAAGCGCCCAGAAAAAAAAAGAGATCAAGATCGAAAAGGAGTGGTCGATATCTCGGCGAAGATGTGGCTTGGTGTCCACAGCAGTAGGCAATCAATATGGCAAGGAAGGAGAATAACCAACGCTCCTTCCGTCACGGCCCAGAAACTCCGCCAGGTACGCACTTTCCTCGTCTTCGACATACGCACATACGAGCACACGAACACAACGAAAATAAAGTCACGATGATGCACATCGCCGTTCCCAGCTCCGTCGTATATAGCCCTGTGCATGTGCTACAGTCCATTGGCCCAGAGTCCAAGGCCGGTGTGAGCTGTCGAGGCTGATAATTGCATGCCTCTTTTCGAGGTTCCGCCGTTCGTGGTCTGTTTGCTAAGTGTGCCTTTGTGAGCTTGTTTTGTTCTTGCCTTTTTCGGCCATTCTTGGTGCGCGGGGCATTTGTGTGCGTTTCGCCGTTTGCTCCTTCCTCCGGCAATGCCCGTATCGCGCTCTTGCCCTTTTCGATGCTTATTGTGCCATCGTGCCTTCTCTGTTCGTCCGCAGTCCTCGCCTTCCTTACCTGCGTGCGTTTCCTTCCCCATTCTCGCGTCATTCTCGTCACGCTGCATCGTGGCCCTGTTTTGGGGCTTCAATTTGGCCCTTTTCACTTCGACCTCACATTCACGCCCCCTTTTTCTTTGTCCTCCCGCAACTCCACGACCACGCGCATGCAGTCAGCCACCTTTCTCTTTTTCGACAAGGGGTCATACCTATTTTCATTTTCCATCTCGTCATATGCAGCACATTGCGTTACCTCTGCAGGTCGTACACGCACACAACACGCATGTCTGCTCCTTTTTTAATTGATTGCTTCCATATTTTATTTTTATTTCCCTTCTCACAAATTTGCCTGTCTTCCCACCCCTTCCTTCGTCCGCTCTTTTTGCGCCTTTCTTTCTCTTCTACCGGATCCAGGTACGCGCGGCGCCCAGTCTCGCTCACTTTACACGTCAACTCTATTTTATTTTCTTTAATTTTATAATTCTTTTTTCTTTTTCTTTCGACCTTTCCCATACAGCTACTCTCTTCTTACGACGTGCTCTCTCTTCGCCTCTCGGCTGGCCCCCTTTTTGAGCCTTTCTTCCCGTCTGCTGAACCGCTCGACCGCGCGACCATCTTTCTATTTTGAATCCCTCGTTTCTGCCCAACGGCTCTCGTCAACCGCCACTGCCACATCCTCAACTCTCGGTCTCTCGTTTTTCTTTGGTCTCGACCTCTTTGCCTTCCTCTTCTCGTTGTCGTTTATTGCTCACGCCTTTCTTACGTATTTCTCGGTTTGTTACTCTCGTTCCTCTTTCCCCCACGCCTCGCCATCGCCACACTCGCTTCAATTTCGACCTTGGGCCTCGTCCTTTTACTTCATCCTCTGGCGCCTGCGTTTATTAATTCTCGCCCGTCGTTTGTCCAGCCTCGAACCTCTTCGATTCTTCCTACCCCCGGGTCCCACCTGCAATTCGACAGACCGATCGATCCTCCACATTCGTTGTCACCTTTCCCTCTCTTATTCTTTACTTTTTCACACTCCTACGACCTTGCTCGGTCTCCGGTCTCGTCTCCATCGTCATATCGTCCCGGAATCCCACGATCCACTGAGAGCCAGGCTTCCGGCATCCCATCACTCGCTTCAATACTTGTGCCCATTTTTTGTGTTCTTTTTATATTTTTTACAGCCCTCGTTGCCGGCGTCGACCGCTCGTTAATATTTAATAACTCACAAGACTCACACCCTGGGTGTTGCTTCTCGCTGCTGCACACCCAATCCCTCGACCGACGCAGTCATATTAGCATACCGCCTGCTACTGCCTACGTGCTTTTCCTCACGCTTTACGACAGCGAGTCTTCTCCGAGAGAAATTGCAGAAACAAAAGACCCAAAGAACAGACAAGACAAGTCCAAGACAAGAGGCGCTGAATCACGAGTTTTCAGTTTTGCTGTTTGTCTATTTACCGGACTCTTGTTTCTCCTCCGGACAACACGACTTTTCTCGCCCCCGTCACATCTTGCTTTGGGCTTCCATCATTCTTTGGTTGTCGACTTCCCAGCCTGTTGATATATCACTCTACCAGGAAGAAGGAGCACAGTTTGGCAACACCAACAGAGCATCCAGTTTTGACATCCCGGCAATAGTTTACTTTCACATCTCACACCTCACGCCCCTCCATCGCTCTCGCCTGGGTGACGACAAAAGCCAACCAGCAGTACCGAGCTGCTGCCTTTTTGCTCTGTTCTTTCTTTCCCATCCGCCATCCTGTCTCGTTCTAATTTTCCCCTACCCGTCGACACCCATTTTGTTTCCACACTCTCGATTTTGGCACTTTACGTGTTGCTTTTTTTATTCTCATCCTCCTTGGCCGTCCAATCCTATGGCATCGTCTACTGCCTCGAACCCTGTTTGAGTTTTTCTCGCGCCTAAATTCAAACTCAATAACTCTCTTTTACACCTTTTGCTTCTTTAATTCTTCTTTCCCACGCACACCCCCCTCTTCCCCTTCTATTTCTTAATATCTGGCCGCTTATTTTCTACCTTCTACCGCGTCTCGCCAAGGGAAACCCAAAATCGGTCCACTCCTCCTCTTTCTCCCTTTCTCTCTCGAAACTGTACTCCATACCGCCGCCCGTCACGACCGGAACGCACAGTACATCCGCACGATCTTTTTCGTCATCTTGTTTGATTTCGTCTTCATACACGATACTCGCGGCCACTCGTTCACACTCGCACATACCGTCCATGCCACACCTGTACACGTAACTGCCACTGACTCCCGTGTCTGGGGCCCCATCCTCTCCACCTTTATTTCTCTTTACAGTGTTTTATTTTTCATTTTTTCGCCTGTCTTTTTTTTTCTTCTGAACTTGTTGTCCCGCCTACCATTTTGCCATCACTCTTTCCTCTTTATTCACTCTCGAGTTCTTATTTATTCTATTTTGTCCATTCCCTTTTCACGTACCTGGAAAATTCTGTTCGTCTGCTGGGCTGATCTCACCATCTTTCACTCCTTCTCGCCATCATGGCGGCCACACGCATCGACGGGCATAAGCCTCTCCCACGATCGGAGAGCTTACAAAAGATGCTCGACCTGGAAAGACAATACAAGGTAAGACCAATCTCTTCAGCTTCAGCTTTGACCCTCGTTTTGCTTTCTCGGTTTTCCGAGTTGTTCCCCTTGCCCATTTCCCCGTTTTCTAGTCACTTGCCTGCTTGTCTCTTGTTTCCTCCGCCCCTTCTTTTGCTTCTTTTCCCCCCAGACGTCTCATGTCTTCCGTCGATCTGACACATCTTTCTTTTCTTTCCCTTTTCCATTTATAGCTCGCACGGCTCCAACGTACCCAGACGTCGCCAACTCCCGATACCTCGGCCATGTCGTTCCAAGCTCAAATACGGCCGCCGGTCCCTATTCAAACCCGACGCCGCGATTCCCGAGAGTCCCTGTACCAGCAGCACCAACAGCATCAGCAGCAGCTCGACCAAATAGCAACTGCTGTGCGTCGCTCGGGACCTGCATCGCCACTCTCCATCACGATTCCATCACCGACAGATGCTGGTGAAAGGGGACAGCTGAGCCAAAAATCTCACAGACCATCAACTCGCAACATGGCCGCCGAAAGTGACGTGAAGCCAACTTCGGCAGACAACAGTGGAGATACCACACCACGAGAGAAGTCGGTTGAATTCTCGACGCAAACGAAAAACGGTGCACACTTCGAGGATGGCGATGAAGGCTCAGAATCCGACCAGTCTTCAATATGCCAATCGCCAAGCTGGGAGGGATACGGCCAGAAGAAAAAGAGCAAGGAAAAGAAGCAGAAAGCAGAGTTGAAGAGAAAGGAAAAGGAGAGGATGGACCAAGAACTCCGAGCAGCATCCAAAAAGAGAGCCTCCAACCGACTCTACAAGTCCCCACCTCTGGGCAGTCCCGACCTGAACGGCTACCGCCCATCCAGCTCCGCATCATCGCGTCTCGACAGCAGTCATGGCCTCAGCACAAAATCCGGTCGGTTTACACCGTCTTCCAACCAAGGCCTCATTCCAGAGGTTTGGGTATGGCCATGGGCACTGGCTTGAGCATCCCAAAGTCTCGTCCTGGCTACCCGAGATCGCAGTCAGCAGCTGGCTCATACAATGATCCAGCTACTTCTCACGGGCCGCCTATCTCGAAGAAACAAATGCAACAACAAAATGCCTCTGGAAACAAGACGTCGGCCACAACTGAAGAGAGGCCTACTCATCTAGTGACAAACACTCGTACCCTCCGACATCCTCTCGGTCGCACGCAATCCGAAGCATACTTCCTACGGGCCATAGCCGGCAGAACTCAGCGTCAACCATCACGCCTGTTCCATCCAAGCCAGAAGATTTGCCCGCCAACTCCAACTCCAACACAAATGGCACCCGAATGTACTCTACCAAGAACATGTCCGACCAGTCGCTCAACAGTACATCGGAAAAGGTGGAAAGGGGTCGGCAGTTGGTCGATCCTGCAGGGTCTGGGGGTGGGAGCTACGTACGCAAGGCAAGGGCACAGAGCATCGAGCGTTCCATTAAAGGATTCATGCAGGAGGCGGCACTGTCCGACCCGAATCTGCTTAATGGACCCAATCGACACAATTTGCCTACTTGGGCGCACCCCAACAACAACAACAACAACAACAACAACCGCAGTCCAACGGTCACCGGCCAAGCTCGTCACAATCCAAGATCACGAAGGCATTTGGTGCAGCGAATGGTGTCAACGGAGTGGATGGAAGTAATGGAACTGCCACTGCTGCGTCGCAGCAGGAGAAACAGGGCCAGAAGCAGCCATCGCAACCATCGCGGCCACAGCATCAACACCCGCTCAAACAACACCAACCGCCGAAACAAGCTGTTCCGCAAAAGCAACAAGATGTATCACCCGCGGTATCCGACAAGAATAAGTCCCAGTCCCAATCTCCTGAAAAGGATGGCGACTCGAGCACCGATTACATCAACTTTGTTTCAAAGCCGTACTCGCCGCCAAGCCTCGAACTGGCCACACCGACCAGTGGCATCTTCTCGTCGATCAAGTCGCGCATCGGTCGCCGGAGCAGCACATCAAGCGGATCGACGACATCCAACACAAACACGGGCCGGAGCTTCAAGGAAAGGGCTATGGGTGCGATACACTTGCAGGCGCACAGCAACATCAACAGTGTAGCGGTCGTTATACCCACCTCTCAACCCCCCTCGCGCATGCACTCCCAGAACTCAATACAGACGGCGGCTTCGTCGATTGTGTCGAGCACCAAGAACAACTCGTCATCGTCTTCCGCATCCGGTTCAGGCAGCCACGGCCTCCAGATCCCGCAAAGGGATACAAGACGTCTGCCTAAGCCAGCCCGTGTTCTTGGCGAAATCAATCAGGAGACGATGTCGCAAGGCGCGCCGGCTAGAAGCCGTCCTTCCGAAGGGTCATCGACGTCGTCCTATCACGATGACTCGTCTATTCCGCCGTCTCCTGCGAGCACACCCGACACTTCGCGACCACAATCTGCCAAGGGCCTGTCTGCTACAATCGAAGAGATCCAGATTGGCAGTCCTGATATGTTCAAGGCTAGCCAGGAGGATCTCACGATGACGAAGACTCAGAGCGGCGAGCAAAGCCAGACGACAACAAAGGAAACGACTGCCCCGCCCACCGACCGAAATCACGCGAGCCACGAATCCTTGCCCAACCGACCGGCTAGCAGAACGGAAAGTGTGCGGGATATCACTGTAGATCGACCGCAGAGCAAGGGTCGTCTGCTTGAAGATCTCGAGAGGCCCATTAGTCGTGGCAGACTTCTCGAGAACATTGAGCGCCCCGGCAGCCGAACAAACGTCCGCGAGGATACCAAACGGGCTCAGCCAAATGGAAACAGCGACCACACTGTAGCACAGAATCACGATGAAGACATCATGCTGGACTCGACACCGAACCTGTCTGGGGGTCTCGGTATTCTAGACGAAGCCTGGAGTCAGTCTACAGTAACACCCGACAACGACGCACAGTCTTTTGTGACAACCTTGACAAACCAAAAGTCGGGCACCTCGCTCAAGTCTCAATTCGGAAGCTTGAAGGAGGCCGCACTTTTGGCAGAGGCACAAAGCTCTCTCGGCGTCCACCCGGCTTTGATCAATCATGAGCACGAGCCTGCTCCCCGGCATACAATCACACCTTGCAGGAGGTTGACGAGTCGGAGGATCTGAATGGAAACAGCACTGGTGAAGAACAGCTACAGCCATCCCCCGAGAAGACACTGCAGAGAAGTTCGTTCCGGAAGGCAGAGAAGCGGACTAGCAAGCAGGCCAAGCACATGTCGGTGGTCAGCGAAGAACCTCGCGTGGTGGATGACGGCGTCCATAACCAGCGTGCCTCGTCTCCCACTCCGATGGGCAGCGATCCTCGCAGACGTCTATCGATGTCAGCTTCCTTCCTGCTCTTCGTCACGAGGCCTTTATCCCACCAAAGTCCAAGGCTCGGGGATCGACTTCTCCACCAAAGCATGAGGATCACGAAGCACAAGCCGTCTCTCAACAGGACACGGCTGCATTGGGAAATTCTGCACCTGTCGCAGCTGCACCCGAGCAGGTACCTTCATCCGCATCAGGACGTAGCTCGCCAGTGCTATGTACCTGCAGGAAGCACGCCGCTCAGCACCTTTGGTGTCTTCGCCGTTGTCGAACGTTATCCGGACAGCCAAGGCTAACATGTCGACGCCGTCTCTGACCCGGCCGCCCCTCAAGACCTCGGCATCATTTACAAGTGGACAACACCTGGTCCATCCGGCAACAACATTCTTGCCGCTCCCGCCAGCGCCAACGAGCAACAGTGCGCCGCACTCGCACTCGAGCAAATCACCGACATCGCCGCGCTTCCGCATCCCGGCCCATGAACCTGAACAGCTCGCCAAACAGACGCCGCAGTCCAAGCCCATGGCCAAGATGCTTGTCGAGTGCTGCAACTGCAAGTTCTTCCACGACATGCCGTCGCGCGTGTACGAGTGCATGGCGCAGCCCGATGCCGTGGTCACGGACCGTGACCTGGGTGTCTCTGGTGCCATTACGACCATGGTCAAGTGTCCGTGGTGCTCACACAACATGAGCACACAATGCTGTGCAGGCTATGCCGCCGTGGTGTACCTCAAGGAAAGGCTACACTAAAGACGTGTGTGGGCTTTGCCAGCAGCAGAATTCTGTTTCCTTTGTTAGTTTTTTCATGTGTATTTCTTTTTTTTATCTTTCTCCTTTTTTATTTTTGTGACATAGTTTGATAAAATTCTCCTTCGCTTTTCATTTTGTTTTATTCTTGTTTCTATTTCGGATTCTAGTCCCCCTTTTCATTTATTTTGATATTTTTCTTGGCATTTCTACTCTTTCATCTGCTTGCGCTTTTCCTCCTTTGTTCATCGTTTTGCGTACAACAAAAATAGGTTTGAGAGCCTTCTACTTTTCTTCCACAACACAAAGCCACTCGTTTATTTCTATTATCTTTTCTTCTTCTGTTCTCAAGCAATAGCATTGTTTTTGATACATTCATTTTACCAGATTTGGCGTGTTTCTTTTGGGGCGTAGCTTTCTCTCTCTCTTGTCTGTTCGTTCATTCATTTCGTCCCATAGCAGCATCCTTATTCAGCAAGAGTTGGCCATCCAATTTTTCAAAAACATCTCGTCATTTTCAGCCCAGACCAAAACATCACCCACTATTCCTATTTGAATTAAAAGAAAACTGATATTAACAGTAATAAGAGCCTTCATGTATGAATCAACCTTGAACCTGAGCCCTTGTAGTGACCCTTTTTCCAATGAACAAAAAGAAAACAGAGCCCACAGATCAGAATAGTAGCCCCGGTTACAAAAAAGAATCGAGTCCACAGTAACGAACTGAGCCACCAGTAATGGAATCGAGCCCTAAGTAACGAAACAGAACCCCCAGAATGAACTTAATACCCCCGTGCGCTTCTTTAATTTTTGCCTCAGAGTTTCCTTTTTCAAAAGAAAAAGAAAACGTTTGGATGGCTGACATTCCCCCTCTTTATGGCTTATACGCTTGAAGCACTGCAACCAGGAAGGAAAATGCATCCGTTCATCACTGGCAAACGAAGCACAGCCTCTCTGCATGGGGCTACTGGATCACATTTTAACGTCCCGAGACGTTGAAATATGTCATGCAAGAGTGAGCTGCAAAACAGAAAGAGATATACGCACAAAGATCCGATCGCCTGGCACGCAGGAAAACCGAAAAGGAGACGTCCAAAGCATCCCAAAAGACAGAGGTCTGTAAAACCGGCACACCTTGTCTGTTACGACTGGCATGCGAAGGATAAAAAAAGCGGCTTGTTTTCTTTTTTGTGGAAAGGGACAGAAAAGAAAACAACACAGAAAGAAAGAAAAGGAGGTCTGAATGAAAACGACCTTTACTTCGTAATCGGTTTGTGTATCCTATCCACTTTTCATTTTCCTTTTGTTTATGTCAACTGTCCAAAATAAGACAGGGACGATACCCATGTGATATCTCGAGTAAACAGAAACAAGAGAAAATGAAAAGAAATGGGACTGGATAACAGCCATCCCAAAGATCAGTCACCTCAGGTTTCTCCGAGTAATGCATCCTTTCCCCCTTTTTCTTTCTGTGTGTGTTGGTTTCCTCTCCCCCCCCCCCCCCCCCAAAAAAAAAACCATAAATTTCCCCCTGCTTTCTTTTGGTCTTTTGAACTTGGTCGTATTCAAAAACCAAAGAGAAGGAACCAGAGTAATATAATTACTCACCTATCAATCGCCGTTCTGAGAAAAAAAAAAACTAATTATATCACGGCAATAAACCCAAGGAAGCGAACGGCGATTTTTGGGGTGCGATGCAACGGTTGAGGCGGATTACGCAAAAGGGCCAGACGCTTGATAGGCACCTTCTTCTTCGTTCCCCCGTGTAAAAGAAGAATTTCAGCTTCATAGAAGATGAGCTTTCTCGAGTGTCTCTTTCCCACCAAAAGAATTCCCATCCAAAGAAAGAAAGCCAAAAAAAAACCCAAAAGAAAGTCTTTTTTTCCAACGGTGACAGGATAGAACAAAAAAGTGCAACGTCTTTTTTTGAGATCTTTGGGAGGTGGAGGTGGAGATGATAGGATGACAAACCTGAGGAAAGTAGCACTTTAAGAAGGGAAGTGAGAAGGAAGAGGGGTCAAAAGTCCTGTTAGGGGAACTCCACACTTTCCATGGTTTCGACGAAATCAAAGAATGGCTCTTGGCTTTCTCCTTTTTCTTTTGGCTTTGACGGTATTTCTTCTGATAGAGCCTTTTTTTCTCTTTTTTTTTATATGTGTGTGTTGCCTTCCCCCTTAAGGAACACAAAAAGGCTCCCAGAATGGGAAGGAAGAGGAACAGAGAAAAAAAAGAAGAGGAAGGGGACGATGGGAAGAACCCCTTTCCTCTGTCCGTTAGGGTTCGCCTTTTTTTTTTTTTCTGTTTTCCCCTTCCTACCCGATAGACTCTTGTCCCCCTCTTCCCTTTTCTTTTCTGGTGACTAACACGAGCATCTCTGATAGAAAAGATTCTTATGAGCCACGGTGAAAAAAGGTACGATGTACTTGCTGTGAAACAAGTACAACTCGTGTTGTATGTGCCACCAAACGAATGGAAATCCAACCCCGGGCATAGACTCACTGCTGTTCGTTTTGGACGTACCTCTTTCGTCTCTTTCTCAGTCATCGACTGTTCCCTTCTCGGTCTTTCTCTTTTCTGTTCTGTTTGTTCTGCTTCTGTGTTGTACTCATTCCTGAAAAAGCTGTTACAAAGGACGCAACCTCTTGAAAAGCATATCCCCCTGCCGAACTGAAAGAAGAGTTTCTCCCGAGACCAAATCTCCTCTTCCAGTATAATAAATAGTGATGGCGACTTTCTTTTTCTGTCACATCACTCAGTTTCAGTTCCATCCTTCATTACCTTTTGCTCCCTATTTCTATCTATCCTGTTTGAGCAAGGAGTCCACCCTTGAGGGGATAGAGAGAGAAAGGGCTCAAAAGGCAATGAAGGAAGAAAACGAAGCTAACGGATGATGGGAAAAGAAGTCGACCAACACTTCGTGTTTGGATCTGTGACTGACACTTTCATGGTCGGGCCATATCGACTTGAAAAAGAAAGAGGAAAGAGAGAGAGAAAAGAGACGGGAGGAAGAGATGCAAGCAAGGGCATTATTTTATAGTTCTTTGAGAAATTTGAGTTCGAGTGTGAACCAAAAAAGTAACTTGGTGGCCTCAGCCTTGTGCGACGTCATGTAAGCCTGTCATGTGAAATATGACTGTTGGTTTGGCAATGTTTACTCACGAGCGGTAGCTAGTGGCAAACTATGATATATCGCTATTTGCAGTTTTTGTTCCAACAGTATTATCAAGACTTTACATAATTATTGTTTGCTCTTGCATTTCGTTTTCCTTTTTTTTTTTTTTTTTTTTTTTTTTTTCAAAGAAACAAACACAGTCACACAGAACTGGTTTTTATGGTGGAAAATATGTGAGCCAAGATGCAAAAACTCTATGTTTGAAGAACTTAATATTGAAATAATTGTTTTGTATACAGTCTCGAGGCATGCGACCAATCTTCACCGAGTACCGAGATTCTTTGCAACAAGGGCCGTGAAGGTCGGGTTGGCAGCAGACCCAAAATCGTGATTCCAGAACCCAATAACACTGTGCTCGCTAAAGTCGGATGTGTTGGACGACGGGTTGGATGGTTTCGATGCCGAGTAAGCAAAGGCGAGTCTGTTGCTACCAGTTGGGTCCAGGTGATTTATCAGAGACGATGAGCCATACGCATATGATGTACATCCTGAGCACTTGGCCGTGACTTGCCAGTGCGTGCCGTTGTTTTTGGTGCCCGTCTTGAAGATCTGATACGTCGATCCTGTGTAGGCTCGTGGAAGGTAGTGGCCACTGTGGTGAAGAGAGTAGAGTGTTAGCATACATTCAGTCCAAAATATTCGAGAATTTAGTTGTCCAACTTACTCGGCCCATCGTGATGAGATAATGCCTCCGTTTGACGTCCCCCAAACTGCCGCCAACGGATTCTGTGTCATTCCTCCACCCCATGCGAGGCCAGCCCAGCCAACGTCCTTCGGCGCCACCACTTGGACGACAACGTCAAAGTTTGAGTTTGCCGCAACACCGCTAGGCACGGCTACACGGTATGTGATACCACCATTGTTGAGCGAGTACTTGCCAAAGTACTGTGTGAACGTAAAGCCTGTCTCCGAGTCGTGGTAGACAGAAGTGTCTGCGTTTGACGCGGCTGATGCTGGAGATGCTGCAAAACTTGCCAACGCCGTACCCCAAGGCACGAGTTGACCCAGCCGCATTCTCAAAGTCAAGGATTGAGCTAATAGTAGAGATTGACAGCCCCGATCTCAGTTTATCCCCAAGAGGACAGAAATTTGATGTTGTTGGACAGATAGTCGTGTGGTCTACCTCATTCTGATCTGTCAGATGGGAAAAGTTGAAATGGAGGAGATATATCTGGACAGGAGAGACAAAGATCAAGAGCCTGAAAGTAGTATATCGTCTGTTTTGAGATCAAGACCGCTAAAAACATACCAAGTAAGAGACAACGTCCTCAAAGTTGGTGGGAAGAGAGACGAAAAGGACGCGTGTGACGGCCACATGAGAAAAAGCGCCAGGTTTATTAAACCATGAGACTGTCGGGCATATCGTTCCCCGTTCCCGTAGTTGCGGCTCTGGATATATTATCTTGCGAGTTCGACTACACAAACAGTACTGTGTGCGCCTCAAATGCGTGTGGCAGGATACCGAATTTCCGAATTATCGTTGTCGTGGATGCTGGACTTCTGTGGAGCATGTAGGACCGACGTGATGGGGCACAGAACAATAAGAGGACAGCTGGAAGGGAAACATAAAGGTCACCGGACCCGTGGTAAAATGATGTGTTTGGCCACAGGTTTTCCACATAAATTTAATTCCAAGGCCTCATTGGCGTTGCTTGTTCCATTTGTTCCGGAAGGATATCCGCAGAGGAGGCGTATGTGTGAGTGGGAGAAGACAGGTGACAATAAGTCCGGATGAGGTCAATATAGTAATGCGGCAGAGCACCAGACATCCAGTGCCCTTGGTATTAGTGTAAGTTGATCCGCTGCAACATTGCCCGGCTGGGATCCAATATATCGCGGAGAACGGAGATTGTAGACCGGCCTTGCCTGACATCATAAGTGCGCTGCCTGTGAGCACAATTCTCGTTTTGCATTTGCACTGATCCCGAGGAAACTATTTCAATACCTCGCCGCTTGGGTGCAATGTTTTCGGGACAAGGTCCGACGAGGAGAGTAGGTCCTTCACGTGGCCGTAAGGAGTGATCCGAAATATTGAGACAGCCTCTTTGGATGCGCTAAACGCAGTAGAATGGTGCAGAAGACGTCAAATATCATATGATGCCATGACGCCTGTCCTTCAGTATGGGCATTGAGTTTGAAAATGGGCGTAAGGTATAGTTTGAGGGTACTGTGTAAAAGGAAAGCAGATCGAGTCTCTGTGGTGATCGAATTGGCTCCTGTTCCGCGGGAAAAGGCTGCTTTTACCCGCTCAGATTGCGATTTCTTGTCCAAAGGCCAATCCCTCATACTCTTTCACAGAAAAGCATGGACGGAAGGAGAAGACGGATAAAGGGGACGGGGCAGAATCAAGAGCCCACTGAGATGTTCTGCCCACCGTCCATGTAAACTCGCCGATATTCACTTACCATGGTATTTGTGCTGTCGTCGGCTGGTAGGATTGAGCATTGCTTGCTCGATCATGGTATCGGAGAATTTCTTGAACAGCACGGTGACTTCTGTTCCGCTTCGATTCTCTTGTTTTGCCGGGTTTCCGGACCACGGCCACTCTTTGGTTGCCGGGACTGATGAAGTGTTAAGCGTGTTGACTGGCGAGTGGGAGATGTGTAGAAAGGGAGGAATTGCTGATTATGTGTGTGGTGGAGAGAAAACTGTACAGCTTGCTCGCTGAATAGGCGGAGAACGGATCAAAGATAAAAGGGGCGAATTGGCATGATGCCTTAATGAGGAAGGAACAATGGAAACAATAAACAATGTTGTCCAAGTACCAGAAAAAGAAAGAGCGATCGGAACAATGTTTCTCGCTTCCCACACAAGGAAGGAGGGCTATTTGGTATCTATTTTACATTTCGAATTACTGCTGCCCATGAAGGATGTCTAGGAAATGGAGATAAAGTTTTTGAAGCCTAGAAATGTTGAAGGCCAGTCTCTATGTCTGCCCCCAAATAACATGCATAAACTGTGGTTTAGCCGCCACACTGAAGCAGAGAATAGAAAGAAAAGAACACACAGCAACATGCCGAATTGGACAGAACATCTACGCGAAACTCGTTGAAACGGTAGAGTGTGGGGTAGACGGACGTGTTCAATACGCGACAGCATCGTATCCATTGAAGTCCTTAAATTCAGAAACAAGATTGGTCAAATAAAAACGTAAAATAAAAATAAAAAGGGTATTTCGCGATGCTATCCTTACAAACCAACACCGGTTTTTAATACAATCTCTCACAACCTCCTCGATGACCGAGTCACAACCACGTTGGCGACGCACTGTTGCGGCCATCGTCGTGGCCTGCTGCATCGCCTATGTCCTCCTATTTGTCCAGATCCATGCGCCGAAACGGCGTGCGCCGACGCCATTCTCGTCTTCGCTTCCGCTATCGACGTCAACGTTCAGCAACCTCCTCCTGACCGAGACAGAATGCCGCGCCACCTTCCCTGGTCTCATGGACCCAATCGACGAGCAGGTCCGCCGTGGACCGTTCCAGCTGCAGCCCGCATCCGATCTCGGTCCACTGCAGGCGCGTGTCCGTGATGGCCAATTGAGAATTGTGTCAACAGAGAAGCACGGTCTACTGCCGCCCGAGCTGTTGGACGCGAGGGTGGCCACTCTGCATCAAATCAACAGAGCGCTGTTGACGGCCCCAGTGCCGGACCTAGACACAGTATTCTCCGTCAACATCCAAGACCAACCATACGGCTCGGCGTTCACGTACTCCCTCCCGGCCTACGCCGCACCAACAGCCGGCAACGCGCCAATTGGCCGGGCCTTTTTGATGCCGCACTTTTCCTTCTGGGCATGGCGACCACCCATGGTCGGGTCGTTCGCAAGGGCGTCCGCAGCCATCGACAAGATCGAAGCAGAACTTCCCTTCCACAAGAAGAAGGCACGGGCCGTCTGGCGCGGCACGACACGCTTTGCGAGTGCACACCATCCCGAGTTGAGAAAAGACTTGTTAAAGGCAACGCACGACCAGCCATGGGCCGATGTGCAGGCACTTGACTGGTTGCCCGACGGCAGCAATGTGAATGCCATGCAAGAGGCGAGCAACAGCTTGATGATTGAGGATTTTTGTCGGTACAAATATGTGGTGCACACAGAGGGCATCACGTACAGCGGCCCGCTTCCAGTTTCACCAGCTATGTGGGAGTGTTGTGTTGACGGCACCGTTGGCGTGGATGCAGCACACGACTCATCTGGTCAAGCCGCTGTATGCATCGGATCTGCCTCTTAAAGGTGACGGACAATCGTGGAAGCCGACGGCCGACGAAGAGAGAGCGTGGCCGCACTCTACCCCCGACGAAGCCAACATTGTCTTTGTCTCCCCTGACTGGTCGAACCTTGGCGCCACCATCCAATGGCTGGAGAAGCACCCAAAAGTGGCAGAGGGTATTGCACGGAGACAGAGACAACTGTTCGCAAGCGGCCCGCACGACCATGGATACCACAGTCCGGCTGCTGAAGTGTGTTATTGGCGCAGTCTGCTGGCCGGGTGGAAGAAGGTGGTCCAGTACAACGAGACGGAGGTGGGAGAAGGTGTTCCGTGGGAGACTTTCTCCTTGGATCCAAGGCAGTGAAGTGAGTGAGTGATTGGTCATTTTCACTCTTCGTCGGATACTACGGCAGCTGTCGGAGCACGCCGTCTTCTCCTCCGAGCGGCCGCCGGTGCCTGCGGCTCCACCTCCATCATGTCCAGCCACTCCAGCGCAAATCCAACAAGAATGCGCGACCAGTCTTTGACCGTTGCCTTGTCCACATGCTGGCCGTCGTCCTTGATTGTGCCCACATTCTCGGGCAACGCATCGGGCACAACAGGCAGGACAGACACGCCGCGACGCATAAACGGCAAGTGGTCGTCGCGGTCGGTGGCCCAGCCGCTGGCAAGGTCGAGCTGGTGGACAGGGGTAGAGTGGTCTGGCAAGAACCCGCCGGCACCGGCATTGGAGGCGCCTGTACTGGCGTCCTTGGATGTTAAGAGGCCAAGCCCGCCGAGTCTCTGCTCAACTCGCGCCATGGCTTGGTAGGCCCAGTGGGTGGTCTGGTACCGCGAAGGCACGCGGGGTGCGGCGCCGCCCAACAGGTCCAGCAGCAGCAGCAATGAGATCTGGTTGAGACGGTTCGGGTAGCCGTAGAGTGAGGCCGGCAGCGCCGGGTTGGTGGCCTTTTCCCAAGCGGCTGCCAGCCCTTCACTGCCCGAGACATCAACGTCTTTATTTCCCTTCGCAGCGACTGCCGGCCCGGCTCCATCAATAAAGACAATCTGCAGCCCCATATCCATCGGCACCGTCCCACCCTCACCGAGCTCCTGCATCTCCTTGTACATTTGTGCCGCGAACCGGTCCAGACTCCGGGCGACGTGCAGCATCAGTGCACACGACACGGCAGCGTCCGTTGCACCGAGGTAATCCTTTGGAACACCGACGGACGGCGTTGCATAGTGTGCTGCCAAAGTCAGCAGGTTCGCCTGGCCGGGCCGCGTCCATGGCGGCTCCCGCCGAAAGACTAGGTTCGACCGGTGGTGTGCCACAAACTTCTTCTTTTTGTCCTTGGGGTCTTGTGTGTATGTCGTCGCGTTTTGCCACTCCATTTTCCATTCGGGCAGATTGGCAGCAAAGTGCTGGACAAGATGGTCTTGGATGTCGGCATGGCCCTCGGAACCTGGTGCTCGAGGCTGCAAGAAGGGCATTAGAAGCTCGCCTGTGGTCGGGTCGAGCTCGGCGTCAGACACACTCGGGACTTGCTTGAGGAAGTTGTCGGACAATGGCTTGTAGGCGAGGCCATGATGAGGGAAAGTAAGAAAGCGAAGCGAGGAGAAGAGAGAGAGTGAGGCCGCGTGGTGAGGCCATGTCGGTGATGTGCATTGTGATGTGAGAGGGGATGAACTGTAAATTAAATGATTGGTAAAGGAAATGTGGCAAATGTTTCTTGTTTCCAGAGTAGAGATAGTCTCTCGTTCTGTATTTTCTTGTTGATTCTCACGTGCTCAGCCTTGCATCGTCGTCATGATACAATGTATGGATGGCAAGATGGGAAAACGATGAAGTAGGAGGAGTGATAATAGAGGAAATAATAGAAAAAGCAATAGAAAAACAGAAAAGACGGTAACGACTCGTCCGCCGAGAATGATTTTCTGACAACGATGCTCTGATGCTCCGATCAATGTCTTGGGTGTTCTGACGATTGATGCTTGGATTCTCTCAAAAGCTGCTTTGATGAGCTGCTTTTCTCTTTTGATTTGCTGATTTTCCGATTTTCTTGCTTGGTCTTTTTCTTGCCTTTCGTGTCTGGTTCTCGAAAGAAGGCCGTCTGATGTTTTCCTGTCTGCTTTTCATTCATGCAATCATCTTTTTTTCCCTTCTCAATGCCTCCTATTCTTCCATCCCCATTCCATCGTCGCGCCCTCAACTTGGACCCAGGCCCTGAAACAAGACGTGAAACAAGTCGAGCCGACCCTTGATGTTAGGTGAGGAGAGTAGAGGGGAGAAAATGGGGAGAACATGGGAGAAAATGCAACCTGCGGCAGACGCTCGTTTGATCGCCAGCCAATCAGCTGTCTGAATTTTCGTGTAAGTGCGCGGGCCACCACCAACTGACAGAGCGCTAAAACAGGCAGAGTCCGCTGTTCCTTCGCTGACCAGACCACATTTAGTGGACTTCCACACAACAACAGGGCCCGAGGGCCTCGAGGGCAGATAACCGGAGTGGACCCTCCTCTCCAACACGACTCGTTTCAGAACCGACAGACTGGGGAGGCGCGACGACAGGAAAGAGAAAGGGAAACAGGAAACAGTAGCATCGAGAATGGGAACACTGTCCACGATAAAATAAGCATTTTGACTCGAAGGGGCAGACAGAAGCACGAAGGAAGGGTAAAAGAGGGTAGAGGAGATGCTATTTCTGATCGCCATGAGTTTGTGGAGGAGAACCAGAAAATAAGAAAGAAAAAGAAAGAGAATAAGACTGGGATGATAGTATGGAGCCACGATGATAATAATGGCAGGAATAAGACGATGAACAGTAACTGTGCTCAGTGGATTGGATGGCCGTCGACAAAAAGGCAACAAAAGAAAGGGGTTGATACAAAACCAGATGTGAGGCACGTCACGTCGAGTGCCGTGGTCGTCCTTTTACTTTTCTCTTTTCTGGTTCTCGCTTTCTCTTTCTTGTCTCCCTTTCTTCTTTTCTTTCTCTTTTCCTTTCCTCCTTTTGTCTCCTCTCTTATCTTGTATCCTATTCGCTTCGTCTTTCTCTTTTGCTGTTTTCTTTCTTTCCTTTCTTTCTCACCAGGCTGGCCCTCCGGTCTATTTTGATATTATTGATAGTCTTTTTCGTGAATACTCACTCACTCAACGAACTCACCACACTCTCTTTCCCATCCCTCGTTTCTCACACGCCTCACAATGAACACAAAGTACGAGTCCGTCGGCCGGCCGGCCAACAACCACCACGAAGATGAGTCCGACGACGACGACCTCGATCTCAGCGCGGATCTCGGCCGCCACAGCAGCAGCAGCACCGAGGTTGACGAGAGTCTCTTGGGCGGCAAGAACAACAAGAACCACCATGACCAGCTCGACCGCCACCTGGCCCGCCAGCAGCGCGACCAGATGCGTCGCCGCCGCTCTCTGCGTGCCTGCATCGGCACCTGGGCTCGGTGGGGTCTGGACACGATCCTGCTGCTGGCCATCTTGGGCCTTGTCGTCCACCAGCAAAAGATGACTTCGTCTTCTGCTTCCACCAACAGTCCCGCCCGTCTGCTCGACTTTGGCGGTGACTTCACCGGCGTCGGTCCCGCGTCAGCCAGCAAATCACCCGCTTCACCTCGGACCCGTCGTACGCGCCCATGAACACCTCCGAGTTCTTCACTGAGGCCGTCCTCCAGAAATGGAACCATCTGATGCCCGTCGGCATGGGCTTCGTCTGGGTCAACGACACCCACCGCTACCACGATCTGCCTACGCCAATTGACTGGCCCGACAAGACCGTGTTCACTACCTCGGTCACCCACCAGATTCACTGCTTGTTCACCATTGCCCAGACCTACTCGGGTCTCAAGAGCGGCCACCCCATCCCCCAGACCACCACTGGCACATGATCCACTGCATGGACTACATGCGCGAGGCTATTCTGTGCAGTTCCGACATGGCGCTTGAGGGCCACGAGACTACCTTCCCCGACGACAACGGCGGCTCTGACGGCTGGGACTCCAAGCACGTCTGCAAGGACTACCGCGAGGTCAAGAAGTATCTGGAGAGCGTGCGTGCGTACGACGACCAGCTGATCTACTAGATGTAGACACTGACCGACCACCTATGGTGCAAAATGAGAAAACTTTCTCTCTTGACGAGCGAGTAACCGACTGTTCTTGTCCTATATGTCTCTCTTCTTTTTTTCTCTTGTTTCTTCACTTCTTCTTCAAACCTCTTTTGTATATATGGATCGGGCATTCTAAAAACACACACACAAACACGTTAAAAGACTATCAATATAAATCAAACTTTATGATCGGGAAAGAAGAAAGGCGCAAACATAGCGAGAGACACGTAGATCTTGATGTCCAGCTAGAGAAGAGTCATGGCACTCGCCCGACATCTATCTGTTCACGATCGTGTTTCGAATCGCCGAATCGGCAAACTGGCCTTGCACCGTGGCTGATGGATGCACTTGATGACACAATCACAGTTGTCACCGCCACTGGCAGATTCTCAGACTGTCTTTGGAGAGGACAAACTTCTGTCACCTCTTTATCATTTCCGCATCGTTCGATGTGGCTGTTCATGTCCAACCCAGTGTACTCACCGAGGCGGGAGAAAAAAATCACAATAGAAAAACCGACGCCCATCGCCCCACAAACTTGAGAGGAAGACCAAAATTTCCGGATAGGGGAATCATCCAGAAGCGAGGACAGGCGTACAGAGTGAACAACGAGGGCGCACACAATATTTGCAACACAGAACAGAATGATGGGCGGTAGACATAGATGACTGTGCATAAAAGCACAAAAGGGACCACACAGGCGACAGAACAGGGACGACAGAGAAGACAGAAGGAAAGGGTGGTTGGTGCCCGGCCCGTTGTGAAACGCTCAAAGCCACCCCACGGCGTACGACGACACAACACAAGACGTTTCTCACACTCACTCATTGACTCTTGCGCTCTTCTTCCTGCAAATTCAGAGGCGTTTATTGAGTGGTGATCCATTTGGAGTGACCGTCAGTCCTCTCACTGGACGGTCCTGCTCTTTTATCGCCTTGTTCTGAGGTTCCCTCATCGTCTGGAATGCGTTGCTTTGTTGGGGGATGAACTTTTGTTTTTGTGCATATGTAGCACTGTCTTTTTTTTGTGCCTTGCACTTTACTGAGCACTTGCTTGCCGTCACTTGTCTTGCAATTTGCACTTCACCATTTGGCAAGTCTCGTGTTCTGTGCCGATTGCCATTCGTCCAGTTGATGTGTGCTGTGATGAGTGTCTTTCTGCACTCAACACACCAAATCAGGATATCTTCTCACCATCTCACCTGCATCCTCCCTCGATCGGCAAGAGAGTCGTTCCCAACAGCCAACAAAACTTTTTCGACCGACTGGCGATGCCCTTTTCAGTGCGACAAAACAGAGAGAGGGTGGCAGTAGGCGGCGGCGGTGGACGGCACGATGTGAGGTTGGCTTTCTCTGTGATGCAAGAAGACTGAAAGGAGGGCCCTGGTGGCCCTGGAACTTGTCCAGGGCATGACGCACTGCAAAGCAACGTCAGAAGCATAAGTAGCCTCATGCAGGATCCAGGCCCAGGCTTCCCTTGCACATTCTTTCATGTCTCGCTGTCCTGTCCCACAGTCGCTTTAGCTGTCTCTTTTTGCCTTTCTGTCTTCTTTCTGCTTCTTGATTTTCGTCCGACAGGCCCGTGAGGTCACACGCAGACCCAGCCGATCCGTCAATTTCTGGGAACATTTGCAGCATTTTTCTATTCCTTATGCACCTTTTTCGTGGCCATCGTCGGTTGTATGCGTTTTCTTTAGACCATGTTTCACCACCTTTCTTTTGCACGGCCACGACCCAGATGTGCAGTTGCAGCCATTCTTTTGACAATGTGCCTCGGAAGACGAGAGAGGAGGCGCGGTGATGCTGCGGATCCCTTGGTATCAAAATTAGTCAAATGGCGGGGAGAAGTTTTCGTCACTTTGCTTCACTGTTGCCTCTCATATTATGGAGATGTCCTCCGGTGCTATTGGTGGCTGTAGCAGGCTGACAGGCCTCTCTCTCTGAACAGGCTGGAGGCCCAATCGCGGATGTCATGGAGCACCAAGCCGGCAGAGCATCGGCGAGGCCAGGACTGGAATACTGGAGACTAGAGACTCGGATGCAGTCGCAGGATGAATTCAGAGCCGTCCCTCGTGCAGACCGAACGTAAAGGGTGTGAGGGGCGCGCTTCGTCTGTCGTCTGTTTCTTCCTGCGGGCCTACAAGTACGTCGAGAGTTTTTCCCTCTCAGAAAAGAGAGGTGCACCCGAGTTCTTGGTTCCAGTCCAACTATTTTTCGAGAGAGGTAAAAGTGGTGTGGGGCAATGCTGGAATTGCCGTCGGGTCCTGGATATCAAGAAGGCTGTCGTCTGTCTTCTCTCTCTGGCTTGCTGTATCTTTGTTGCCAGCTTTAAGATAGGGAAACAAGTCTATCTTTGACAATCATCTGTTCCGCACTTTCCTGCCATCTTGCCATTGCTCTAGCACGAAAGGAATATCACAAGGGAATTATTGTTGGCCGGTTGAGAGGTTGAAGGTGGGGAGCCCGTGACAAAGTAAGGAAAGCGGGACGCCGACCCTAAAACTTGTGAAAGACAGACAAGCAGACGCCCGCCTGCCACTGTCCAGGGACACATGGCCCAGGGTGGTGTAACCAATTCAAAACTAGCCCGGCTGTATTGGACATGTGTAAGAAAAAGCCCGCGCGCAGGCATCTGGTCTCGCCATCGATGCCTTTCTCCGACGTCGTCTTCTCGGTCGTTTTTTATTGTTGCAGCTGCCTCGAAAAGATTTCTGCACCGTCAGCGTGCAAACGTCGAAAGAGTGGAGAACGGACAAGATGAAGGGTGGAAAGGTAGGTCATAGGAAATAGGAAATGGAAAATGGCGAGACGAAGAGCGAGAAGAGAACGAGCGAGAAAACGGGGAGGTGGAAAAGACATTGCGGACGTGCGTCTCCGCCCTGGCAGGTGGTGGTCGTGGCCACTGGTGGGACAGCCGTCTTTGGGAAATGGTGGGAGGCAAAGACAGGGCAAAAAGAAAGGACCGCTTCGCTTTGCCTGTCCCGTGCTCCCGTCCAATATCTGGTTTCGATGTCGATTTTGTCAGGATGATTGTTTCCTGTCTGAACATAGATTCCGGGAAGTCGAGCCCCTGAAAATGCTCGCAATTTGTAGAAACAATCAAACAGCAAGAGCCATCGAGGTCTTTCCTCAATATCGTGCTAATTCTATCCTTTTGGAAAGAGCGACTGGGCGAACATCAAATCTGCGCGGCTGCACTCTTTTGCCCGTGTTACAGGGAAGGAGCAGCCGGACAGGAGCAGAACTGGCCAACATCGGCAAGACCAGGCCCACCATCTCCATCTCCAGTGTTCTAAAAAGCTGCACAATCAAGAGGCAGCAGTAAAAAACCACGCAACTTTTTTTGGGGGTCGCCAGCCCGCTAAAAACAATCACGAACAGAAAACCCTTTCGTCGCACCCTTGCAATATCCGTTCCCAACGAGCCAACCAGCAACGACATGCCCCTGTATCTTTTTAGTACAAAGTATGTCTTTTCCTACCTTCGTTTTCCCTTCCCGTGTGGACGACGAGCGGAGGACAGACTCTATTTGGCAAAAAAAGTCTACAAAGAAACGGGCACGGGATACAGAATACATCTGTGTTGTATCTATCTTTGTCTTTTTGTTTCACGCGGACGCAATCACCCAGCCCTTCTCTTGTGTATGTTTCCTGTCTCTCGTATTGTTGGTCGGCCTGTTCTCTTCTTTTTTGGGGGCGGTTATTTGTTGAGGGTCTATCGCGAATGCAACACAAGAAGAGAAGGTGTGCAGTAAGTACTCCGTAGGAAGAGGCAAAAAAAATCGCTAGACCACAAGAAACAACAAAACAGCGGGTTATTCCAGTCCGCGGCATGCCGCCGGTCGTGTAAGCCACTCTCTCCACCGACCTATTCGCGCCTTTTTTATTCCTCATCCATCCTAACATGACCGCTGTCGTTGAAAACCGCCCGCTTGTCCCCTACTTGGCAGGGCTTGGCCTGCGATGGGATGACTAGCAAGTACACATCTGCGAGTCTCGAGGCGGACACATTTACAAATTCAAAGCGGTCACTGTATAAAAAAACCACACGGTATGCAGACATGCCGACGGAGAAGCGTGCACCAGATACACATTTGGTATTCCAACGCCTCGGGTACACTGGGAGTGATATCTGTGCCGCACGCGCCCTTTCCACTATCGCAGACAAACGTCAGCTTAATACTGTAAGCTGTGGGCAACAACAGACTTCCATCTCTGTATCTTCTTCTTCTAGTTTATCCCTTCTATCAAACAGGAAGGCGCTGAAGATGAGGGAAGACACAACTATTGAATTTTGCACACCCAAGCGTTGTCGCGTGATAAAGGCAAAAAAGCTGACGACAAGCCCGACTTTGTACTTTGTACAGACTTGACAGAGTACAGTATATACACTAACATCGTGTACAGTGCAGCTTTCTTCCTTTTTTCAGTGATAAGTTGATCTCTAGCGGCAAGGCGAGGCCGCCACGCCGCGCCCGATGATTTCGTGCACTCCGTTTTCGCCTTCAAGCTATTCGCTTCCCCCTCACCATCATCACTTTATCATCTTTCTATGGAAGGTCAAGCAAGCGCAGGGATGCATCTCGGAAGTTATTACACAATATTGACAGCCCTTCGAACGCCGCAGCAACCGAGCTGACTGGAATGCGGCGGGAATGACAAGCCTTGCCGCATCATCCATTATTTGCACAAAGATGCCTACCAAAAGGTCCACTAGCTTTTGTATTTCTGGCGATGAACTTTGTTCAAGGTTCAGCTCGTAGAACGGGCTTGTCTCTTCCAGATTAGCAGCTCTTGTACTGAGTAAAGGCTGCCTTGGTTTTTAATCGGAATGCTAGTAAAAGCAGTTATGTGTAAAACGATAATCATCATCCAAGGATTAGCGGGATCAGCAGAGGGGGTTCATCCTTGTGAGCGTCCAATTTTGCAAGTGTTCGATTTGGGCTGCTTGTCAAGGCAGCTTTGTATCGACAGCCATTTCCTACGTGGATTGCTATTTGCTCCTTGACATGATACGCTCGGAAGCTGCCGGTGGGTTTTGCAAGTGACATTCGGTGACACACCTAATACTGTACAAGCCGCTAGTTTTTTTCTTGTGCTGCTTCTTTTTATGCTTTTAATCCCTCTGTTGGTTGGCGCCTTTCTCCACCTTTTGAATTGGCGGCTCGAGGCCATCTTCGCCTGTATTGGGCAGTACTTCCATGTCTTTTTGCCCTCTGGATTCAGCTACTCGTAGTAATCGCCACGTTTTGGCGATACATCTATCGTTCGAGCTGAATGACAATCTCGTAAAATGGCATCCCGCACTCCCTCGTATTTCACACCGTATTAGATACGGACATCGAAATGAAAGGCAGAATGGTTATGTTTTGTATAATAAACATGGGCAAAAAAGAGTATTTGAACAGCAGAAGTTGCTCAGGAAGATATATCTTGTTTGTTGGCACTTGGCCCGCATATGGTTGTCGTCTTCTTCTAGGCTAACACGGGATTCTCTGTTTATCTCTACATATATTCTGTTGTTCTTTTCGTATGAAGAATACGCTTCCTTTAAGTTCTGTACCTCCCGGTAAAAACAAAACATAAACACAATTGCCAGTTACAACCGGCAATATGAAGAGAACGTGAAAGTATGTTGGCATAACATTTTACAGATTCCGGTATTCCTTGATGAAAACACCAAGTAACGTCAAGAAGATCTCGTTGCTAATCTAAACCATATCAGCGCCCTTGGCGACGACATAATGATGCGCCATTTGACTTACAACACCGCATGGAAAGAGACATAATATTCCAAAGGAATGCCACGAAGAGCACGGCAGTTTCCTTTCGACGTGTCTTTGATTTTGATTTGTTTTTTCTTGTCCTGTCTCCTTAAGACGTATTCATTCAACCCTTCTGTTTTTTCATGTGCATCCCGGAATTCTCTAATTCTCCCACGCCTACCCCTGGAGCTCCAATATGGAGTCTGTGGGATGAAATAGAACAGCGCACGAGATGCACAAAAAAGGGCCTGGCCTCTGTGATGGAGTAATACAATCGTATTACCAGCAAATTACATTCACAAAGTACGAAGTACTCGTACATTCACAAATTGATGCGGCATGCGGCACGCCGCCAATAGAGCCCAGACCGCAGATAGTTTCCTTTTGCTTTCTCACTCTCCATTCTTTCGTCGCCTTTCTCCTTGAGCTATCCTTTCCCTTTTGTATTCTTTTTTTTTTTTTTTTTTTTTTTTGACTCTTCCGTCTAAAGCAGACAAAAGCTGGTTTGAAACAAAAACTTGCTGGTAAAAACCAAAAGAAACAATACCTCGTAGGTCAACTATTGTCGCTCTCGTACGCAGCGACTACTCGTAAATCAAAGGCCGAAGATAACATGACCCTATTAAGACAAGCTCAACCACCACAAACGCAGTCAAGGCCGTCCAAGATCGTGCCCCGGCAAAAACGAAGAGAAACCAGCGCTGTGGGATACCGACCAGTTGACCAGTGGGAGTGGGTAAAGAAATAGAGAGCGGGTCACTCTTTCGAGGAAAAGAACACCAGCGAGGGAGAACGCAAGCCACGACCGACTGACCGGCATCCCTTATTTCACGCTTTTACACGCTGGAAACTCATCAGCTTCAATTGGGTCACAAAGTGGTCTCGGTCCTTGCATTTGCTGCAGTTAAAAGTGGTCTGGGCTGTCATGGATTCTGGCAGGGTCCACTCCTCTGTTTTACGGAGTAAGATACTTTTCTCATCAATTTTCTTGTGGTTCAGTTGGTGTTCCAACACGGTTCAAAGCAACAAAGATGCAAAGGCAGGAAGGAGCGTCTCGTCGTGCTTTCCTGAAAAGAATAAAAAGTGGATCGACCGAAACCCCCGGCATAGCAAAGAATAAACAGATGGAAGGAGCAGGGCAATGAAGAATAAAACATCCAAAAGACAAGGAAGGCGCAGACGAGAAGTCATTTGCCAATTTACAATCGAACTTATATATTGCTCTTTCCCACTGTGATTTGTCTCTCTTTTGAGATACAACACGCAAGGTGGACGAAACAAGCTGAAATGTATCTTGATATTTGCAGGTGTCCGAATGTCGTTTCCAATTTCAACGATTCTCTTTCACACTCTGTCGAAAGCCTTGAAATGACCAATGTTCCACTAGCCTAAACGGGGATAGGCCTGCCTTCTGTTTCCCCGTAAGAGGACAAGCGGAGCGAGGGGTTGTTATTAGGGGAAAGAGACAGTGGACACACAGGTCTGAGGGTGGGAAAATCGGAACGCGGGATGGGCTCTCTTTCAGCGCTTGCCTCCTAAGCGGTTCAAGGTCTCGCCTCTCACGAGTAATGATGATTGGCGCCCTCTTCTTCGTCAAGAAAGCTTTGATGTTGGGATATTCCCATTCCTATTCCTATCCTGTCCATCCTGTCGTTCCGGCCGTTCATTAATTGTATTTCAAACAAACGAAAGGGTTGCTCGCTCATCACTTTCGGCATCTTGTCCTATTCTTGCCTTTCTTGGCCTTTTCACCATTCTTGTTGCTCGTGTTGGCGGCAGGCGTTTTTCAATATCGAAAGAGTACTGAGTACATGGAGAAACCACATATACATACAGAGTTTCTACTTTGCTCTCACAACATAAGCATAGTACTGGGCATCGCCCTCAACAACGCCACAAGGGACAGGGTTTTGCAGGACTTGCTTCAAAGAGTCGTATGTAAATGGCCTGAAGAATATCATGCCTTCCTGTTACGGGGTCCAGCCAACGAGCGTCCGCACCGGACAAGGCAGGCGCGAAAGCAGGGGGAAGGTATTGGTGTGGGTGGGTGCCACGCTGTCTTGTTTCTGGTCCCAGCAAAAAAGAACGCCAGGATGATGAAAAGAACGAAAAGGCAGAGTGCATCACTTTTAGATGACCGTCAGACAGAATGGCGAGTGCAGAGTACCTGGGTCAATGCGTTCCTCGCTGTAGTGAGATGTTGTATCCGGTACTCCGACCAGCTTGCAGAAACACAAATACTTGTGAGCTTCATTGTGTATTGGATATTGGATTGTGCCTTCCTTTTCCTTCTTCCTTTCTTCCATTTTTTTTTTGTCTGCCTATGTCGCCCCTTCCATCTTGAGCCGACAAAAAGACAAAATGGAAAGAGCGGCTGCGGCTACGAGCAACGGAGAAACGAAATCGAAAGAACATCAAAACGGGAGAAAAGGCGAACAATACGACAATCCAAGAAACCGGCTAGGTTCCAAAATAGCCCAATCCTAGCATCATGTCCACTTGGACCACCGACAGGCGACATTTTCACAATGACGGGTAGGACGGGGTGGAAGGAGTAAGATACCTGCATGTTTTGTGAGCCCAGTGTCTGGGGCTAAAATACGGAAGGCCACTCTGCTACGGAGTACTGTTTTGCTCTTTCCTGACTTCGTCTCTTTTTTGTGGAGATCGGTATCGTTCTTTCCCGGACCTTTCACATTCACACACTCTTTGCCTCTTCACAGTCCAATCTGCTCTTGATGCGGCAGGCTCATATGCCGTGTTTGTCGATTCTTTCTTGTCATCCCCTTTTCTTCTCTCCCATCTCTCTCCCATTCCCTCGTCTTTCGTTTTCATTTGTCCTATTCATTTGGGTTAGAGTAAAATACTCTGCCAGGCGTGCTTGCTATCCCTTGCATTTGTCCCTCGGCCTTCTGTCTCTGTCCCAAAGGGCCATTTGGCCCCAAAGGGCAAATCATATCGAAAAGTGGGTTCCGCTTGGATGAAAGGAGCGCGGGATCAACCCCCCTTAAGAAAAAGAGAAGGAGCCAAGAGGCAAAAAGGCAGCGAAAGCCCAAAACGAAAAGAGGCGCCAGGATTTCAGCGGAGTAATACAAAAGGCGGCCAGAAAGCTAAGATACAAAGGGCGAGGGGCCTTCCAAAGCGCCCAAACTGTCTAAAACTGCCCAAAACTGCACCAAAACGCCCTGTCGTCCGTCAACAAAGGCCGAAGCCGCGGGGCGCGGATACTGTGCCTGTACGTCGTAACGCCTGCGTGCTAGGACACTATTAAACTGTGAGAGTGTGTAATATTCGCATCTCATATTATTAGACGGGCCACTCCAAAACCCCATATGGATCTGGGTTATCTGACGCTTCGTGCTATCGAGTCTGCGAGTTCAGTTGCAGCTGCAGAAACCAACGCCGATCCACTTTTATCTGGCTGGACTTGATTTTCGACGCTATTCGCTCTTGCCTTGTCACTTTCGTTCTTTCGTTGTATCCTGCCGCCAATCTTTCAATCTTTCTCAGCCTCTTTCTCACGTTCTCTCCCTTTCTCCTTTCTTCCAACGTCTTTCTCGTTTCCTTTTTCTCAGCTCCCTCGGTCGCTTCTGGCCTTTGGATTTGGAAGCTTACTTTCTCCCTTCCCACACCCACACTCACCTCGTTTTTAACGACTCAAGGCAAGGCACAGCCCGGAGGTACCACCCGCTTCATCCATACTGCCATGGCGCGCACATACCACGACGCCGCGTTTTCTGCTCGCGCGGCTTCTGTCTTTCCTAGAAAGTGGTTAGCGGCCTTTTTTCTTCTTTCTCTTCCCTTTTTATGTCTCTTACTTGTCTTCCCTGTTCTGTGTGTCGCCTGGTTGCATCCTTGCGCATCCCCCTCCCCTCCCATTAGAATAGTGATGCGGAGACCAAAGAGACAAAATGTGTTAAACATGGGCCTTGCCTTTCGGGCAACCGACGGGGGGGCATGCAATTCTCTCCTTCCCGTTTCATGGAACATGACCAAAAAAAAAAAAAAAGACAACGGGAAAGAGCGACTGTCACCGCACGACAAACGATGCCCTCCTGAGAAAGGTGCATTTCAGTGTTCTTTTTGTTTCTGACGACCGAGAAGCTCTTGTACTCGTGATATGATGGATGCGATGACACTTTGCTGCAGTGGTTCTGTTCTCCCTCCGTCTTGCTTATTTTAGATGGATGGGACAGGAGACACACAAGAAGAGAGTCTGCGCCGCCCGCCGTCACCGCGCCCCGCCCCAGCTTCCAGTTGCGTCGTAATAGGCGATGATGGCCCTGCTTTTCTGGCTTTTTTGTCGCCAGTTTGGCCCAGCCCCAAGACTTGCATGGCCTGGCATGGCATGGCCCCAGTTTTATTTCTGAGCGACGTTCTTAGCTGGGCTCTGCTTCGGAATACGATACCTGCTTTTTGCGTGTGTGGACTACCGCTGCTTTTTCCATGTCTCTCAATCTGATCATCGATTTGTATCGTCGGTGTCTGGGAAGGAACGAACAAGGAGCGCCGTCAGACGTAAAGTGCAAAAGGCAAGGGCGAATGGCACAGAGACGCATCATGTGCCGCCTCATACCCTCTTTTGTTCACTTTTACTTTACTCAGTACTCCGTAC
Organism: Sporothrix variecibatus; assembly: GCA_016097105.2. Taxonomy (NCBI): domain Eukaryota; kingdom Fungi; phylum Ascomycota; class Sordariomycetes; order Ophiostomatales; family Ophiostomataceae; genus Sporothrix; species Sporothrix variecibatus. The sequence goes on along the minus strand of JADMNI010000008.1, from coordinate 2,777,531 downwards.
TCTGCCACTCATAAAAAGGGGCAGGCACGACCGGACCACATGTTGTGTGTGCAACGTCCTTCGTACAGATTTGTTGTGCATTTCAAATGCATTCGTTGCTCGGCACGGAGTGCCTTCCCTGGGGCCTTGCCCGTCCTTTCCCCAAAAAGGCACTTTCGCAATGGGCAACCACTTTAACAGGCGCAGGGCCTGTAAGGGCCCCGGGGTCGCTCTTTCTCTCTGCGACACACATCACCGGACACACCCACAAAACCACAAGACGACAGAACGCCCTCCTTTGTCTGGTCTTGTCTGTCTTGCCGTAAGAGACGTACACCGTACCTTTCTTCTCATGGCATTCCTGCCTTGTGTCGCCATGCCCACGTAACTGTGTAGACGTCTTCTTTCCCTTTTCATTTGTGTCTTCATTTGTGCGTTTTGTGTGTGGGATAACATAACCTATTTGTCGGGCGTCTGATGGCCCGTCGCCTGAACGAAGAGCAAATCCATCGGATACCCTGGCAGTGGCAGGTTGCAGGTTTTCTCACTGTCTAGTGGTGGTCTGTGTTCTGGGTTCTGGGTCCCCTGTCTCTCTCTGGGTCTCTTTTTGCTTTTTGCTTGTTCTCCCTGTTGGGCCACAGGCCGCACCTTCGCTCCTTCCTTCTGATTCGTCTGCCAGCCCTCCGACTTTGGGAAAGCTCCCCACCTCCCTCCTTCCTTCCTGTCCCCTCCGCGTGTGTGCGCGCCAGTCGCCGCGCCCTGCCTTTCGCCAGCCGCTACCAACGAAACCAGTGGCCTTCTCGCCGCCCACCATGAGGCGCTACACAGGCTACAGCAGCACTACAGAGTACCATTCACGCACTACGACGGGCTACGAGGTACCTCCTGTCCGCCCTGTCTACCACCAAAATCGAGGTATCTCGGACTCTTTGCTCTTTGGCACCCTCTGTGTCTCTTTCGTCTCTTTCGTCCCTTTTTTCTGCTTTTACCTTTCACACGCCCCCTCGTATATTGGCTGCCTTACTTACACGCTTGTCCACCTCTGTCTTTGTCGTCGTTGTTGACCTCCACAAACCTCCACATCATCCACCACCTCCACCACCACGCAAACTAATTACAGAAACGAGGGAGAGCGACTTCCATGCGACGGGGGGCAGTACGACTACGTCGGCAGGCGAGCATCACTCCTTGAACATTATTGTCTTTTGTCTTTCTTTTTTCGCTTTTGCTTTGCGTCTTCTTTTCCACATTCCTTTTATTGATCTTTCCTCGCACATCGTACCGAGTACCTTTCCCCCGTTCCTTCCTTTTACAACAACCTCGACATACCGATTCGTTCCTTCCTGTTCTGGCCTGGCAGCTTTTGCACCGACCTGCCTTCCCGCGCATCTGAAAGTATTCTAGGTCGTCTCCTACTTGTTTGAAGTTTCTCAACCTCCTCTCTGCTTCCGCACCACTTCGACTTTACCTCTGCAGCTTTGCAGGCTGGTGTCCGCCCGTTTCCAAACAACAACCTGCCAGCCGCGTGCATAACCAAGCCCGTTGCCAGTCGGACAACAGACAACACACACGACCACAAGCTCTTTTCACCTTCTGCTATTGTTTCCCACCCGCACGAACGGCACATCTCTAATCCCAATCACCAACCTCGACAATAACAACAATATCACATCCATTACGGTCCTTTGTTGCCTGTCGCCCGCCTCGAGCTTCACTGCAAGACTTGGAGCGGCTGTCTGCGACCTAGCCTCGAAACGCAACAACAATGGGCACGGAATATACATAGGTTCCCAAATCCGACGAGGAAACCACGCCTCTATACATATCCCGACTTTTCTCACGTCCTCTCTACTTTTGCACCGTTGCGCTTTGCCATTGTTGACGGCAAAAGTGAATGGCGATTTATTGTGCTTCCAGCCGATTAAGACCGAGTTCTGAATAAGGTCTGCACGATCTGTTGTTCGTCACCAAAAACCCGCCAAACGACAACGAGCCCGCACTTAGCACATTCGATCCCAAGCCCCGGCCAAATCTCTCCTCCAAACACGCTTGAACCGTGACTTTCGGATCAGCTTGGCTTAACACACGACGTCTTCTATCTCCGTACATACATCCCAAGCGTCCCTTGTGGGAACGGAACTACCGACTCTTTCGCCTCTGAAGGGATATAGGTACATCGAGAGCGGCCAACTTCGATTGTGTCACCATTCACACGTGTCTTTCGCTCTTTACCTTCGGGCTGACCTCAATTCGAGACGTCGGTCTGCCTCAACTCTCTCCCTCCCATCTTTTTCTTCGTCCGTCGTCCGCAAATGTATTCGACCACCGCATCTTACAGTCTACCACCACCGCCGACTTCTCCATTGCAGTACTCATCAACTTCACGATTCTCTAATTCGGCCGTGGCACGACGTCTACCTCCTCCACACGACTCTTCACGAAACCTCCCTACACTCCAGCCGCCTGCCTTCTTTCCCAGCACGGTATCCTCGATATCTGCAGCCTCAAAACGGCAGGCGTCGTCCAGCGCTCCTAGCGGTCTTCGCACACCACCTGGCGACGACCACTACGGCGCTATGGGCAGCCTCACACACCACAATCTGCACCACTCTGCAGGTCTGGCCGACTATGAGGGCCGTCATCATGTTGGTTCGTCCTCACACGCTTCAGACGCCGACCGCAGACGAGCAATTCTCAGCGAAGCGCACTCCAACCTCACCCTCGGCCCGTCACCGCCTACGTTAAACGATTACAACAACGCTGCGCGCTCCTTGAACCACGGCATCGAAGTGCTGCAGGCCCAGCAGGTCCAGCAAGCACAAGCTCTGCAAACCTACCACCAACAGCAACAGCAGCAACAGCAGCACCAGTCACAGTCGTCTGTATCCCGCAACCCCTCGACATACTTGACACCTCCAGACGCAGATTCACTAGGTGCCCGGCAAGCAGCATTAAACAACCAGATGCTATCAAACAACGGCCTCCTGTCTGGCCAGCCGACGGCCTCGGCGAACTCAATATCCACAAACAACAATGCTACTACAAACACAACGGCGGCGAACCCGCCGACCCACCGCAAGGCAATATCGATCACAGAAAAGGACTCTTTAGCGATGGTGATGCACAGCCCGGAGGTGCCCCGATGCATCAGCGCCAAGGGTGGAAGCATATCCGACTTTACGGCAGAGATGACATGCCTGTTCTGGTTCGAGACGCCCACGGTCTTTGTCCAAGCAAGCAAGATCGACACGCTGCCCGATGACGCCTGGGTGCCACGACTGAGCGCCAATGGCTTTCCTACCGAAGCCTTCCGAGGCTGGGTGAACCGCATGATCAACACAACACAGGTGACGCAGAACGTGATTTTGCTAGCACTACTCTTTATCCATCGCCTCAAGTCCCTCAACGTCATTGTTCGGGGAAAGCCAGGTAGCGAGTTCCGTCTTTTGACAGTCGCCCTCATGTTGGGAAACAAGTGTAAGTTGGCCCACTGATACACTGATACTCGTTTATATACATATCTACCGATAACTAACAATGCATGCATTTAACAGTCCTGGACGACAACACCTACACAAACAAGACCTGGTCCGATGTGTCGGGACTTCATGTGAAGGAGATCCACGTCATGGAGGTTGAGTTTTTGAGCAACATGCGGTACAGTCTCCTTGTCTCCAAAAAGGAGTGGGAGGAGTGGCTGGCCAAGCTGGCCAAGTTCCGCATGTACTACGAGCGCGCATCTACATCGACAATGTCACCACCAAGCCTCACAGCATCACGGCCTGCCGCATCACCCATGTCGTCCCCGACTACATACCACCACCAGCCAGCGTCGAGTAGCATCAACTTGTCGCCTACGTCTGTGGCAGGCGCCCTCCAGATGCCATCCTACTCGCCAAATTCTCGCCCGAACTTTGCCGCGCCCGTCTCTGCCATGGCTCAGCTTCCCGCTTGGCCTGGCCAGATGCCTACGCCACAGGTCGATCCTTCCATGAACAACGCTAGAAACTGCAACGCCAAGCGGTCCATGTCTTTTGAAGATATCACGGAGCCGCCACCGAAGCGGTCATCTCGTTTTGTCTCCCCTGGGTCGACACTACCACCACCGATTCCTTCACAGACGCGGGCCCAGCAAAACTCAGCTCTGTCCTCTATCAATGCTGTCGACACTACCGTCCCTTCCAGTTTAGTTGCACCGGCTTCGGAGACCCGGCGGTTGCCCGCTCCGCAGCTCACGCTGAACACGGCCGCGGCACAGATGCAGCTTGCTGCCCAGCACAACGCGCTTGCCAACTACCAGGCCTCTGCGGGTATGCAAGTTCCTCAGCAGCAGCAGCAGCAGCAGATGGCTCCAGTGCCCCAGGCTCAAGCCCCTGTTGCCTTGCCGCCTCTCCTTGCCCAGGGCCAGCGTGCTATGGCCACGGTCTACCCATCCGCTGCCGGTTCAACACTTCCTTCGTCCGGCCCCTCGATCCCAGCGCTCTCGACGACGCTGGCACCCGCCTCAAACTTTGCTTCTCAGCCTACTATGATGCCGACCACCGGCCCCGTGGCAAACAGCGCATCGGGTATGCCCTCATACCCGCCGCCTCAGACCTTCAGTACGCCGACGAAGCGCATGAGCCCTATGAACGCTCTGACGCCCAACGCCGCCTCCGTGTACGCCGCCGCTGCCAACTCGTCACCGTTGGCAGAGAGCTTCCCGCACCTGGCCAGTGGCGTCCACACGCCACTCACGCACTCGCCGTCCGTCTACTTGCAGCAGCGCTCTAGTCCGTACCGGCCGATCCGCAATGTGCATATGCTGCTCAACCCGCCGCCTACCTCGAGCCTGCAGGACTACCAGGCACTGGGTCCTATCCTGATCCCGCCTCAGCAGATGTACTACCAGCCGCTGGGCCGTCCCAACGATCTTAGGTCGGGTATCGTCCCCGAGTTCCAGGGCATGCAGCAGTATGTCACTGCGCCGATGCGCCACGGCGCCTCCCTGACGCCGATCCACGCCCTCCAGCAGCAACAGCAGCAGCAGCAGCAACAGCAACAGCAAGTGCAGGCTCAGGCTCTGCAGCAATCAATGCAGGCGATGCAGATGCCGGTCCGTGATGCTCGGGTCAAGCAGGCTCAGCAGGTTCAACAGGTTCAGCAAGCTCAGCAAGCTCAGCAAGTTCAGCAGGCCCAGCAGCAGGCCCAGCAGGCCCAACAGCAGGTCCAGCAGATGCAGCAGCAGCAGCAGCAGCAACTCCAGGCCCAGGCCCAGGCTCAGGCTTACGCCCACCAGCAGTCCCAGTACAACAACTGAGCGCGGTCTGTTGAAGACGGCCATTCACCTACTACTCCCACTCACCACGTTACCTTCGACCGTCAACCCTACATTGAACGCACTTCTTGTATGTGCCTTGTATTATATTTTATACTCTGTTTTTGTATGCTCTCCACGTCCTTTCTCATAGGCATTGGATGGAGTTTACCGGTACTCTACTTCATATAGCATCTCAGCGGCGTTTTGATTCCTTTTTTTCTATTCTTCTTTTTTTCATATGCATAGTTTTTGCAAAGGGAAAGGGCACGACACCCAAATTACTACTAGTATTACGTTCCATAGCATTCAGGGAAGGGAAACTCATCATTTCAACGGACTACGGGCAGGGAAACTAGGGTATAATAACTACTATAAGGGCGTATCGGCGCTCGCTCTTTTATCGTTATCACAACTTTTTCTCGAGATTTATTAAGTGATTCAAATGTTTATGAGATGTGGTGTTAACCGAGTCGAGGCGCTAAAAATGACAAACGAAGTACCTGGATTATAAACAACCAAGCCAATTTTCGTACCGCTAGAAAGACAACAAGCAAGACGCATAGATGTCACGTTATATATCGCGTTTGCTTACGCTTGCCTTTTTTTTGCCCTCATTCATCGACGCAAGTCAGTGCAACAAAGGCGATGCTTAGGTATCTCACAGGGAAAGGTGGAGGTGATAGGGAACAAGAATTAATTTTAATAAATTTATCATAAATGCAGTATGCGAGGTACAAAAATACCACTGAAAATTGTAGAAAATTCACTTAAACAACTGTAAAGATTTATGTAATGTAAGCTCCGTCACCGGCGAATTTTTGGACTGTACGATGAAATGCCGTTTGAGCTGTGGTTTGAGCTGTGGTGCGTCATTGGGATTGCGTGCTGTTGCGGTCTGATGTTATCTTAGCGGCCCGCAGCGCTCTGCCTAGAGGCGTGCGGGGGGCGGGAAACACGGCAGCGTCATAGCGCTTCCGTCATTGCGAGTACAAGTACTACAGCACCGGCACCGCTCACTTCCTTTCTTCAGTGTACACAATATTTGGATTGCTCATCGTCCTCGCTTACGCGAGATCAGCATCAGGACTTTCACAGTAAACACAACCTCTCTTCTTCCATTTTACCGATTCATCCGGGCACCGAACTGTTTATTCTGTTGACGACGTGGGCATTAGTCACAGCATCGCCAGGATTTCTACGACACAAGAGCTCTCTTCAGCCTTTCGAACACAATGGCCGACGCGAGAGTCTCATCTGATGCCGCTGCGGCCGAGCAGCAGCCCCTACTAGGCGCGACAGCGAATGGCAATGATAACAGCAGCGCGTCTACGTCTGCTCCCGCGTTCCGTCGCAACTTGGGCGCCCTCGAAGCATTTGCCATTGTGATTAGCATCGTTATTGGCAGCGGCATCTTCACGTCGCCCGGCGCCGTCGACACGAATGTGCCATCACCGGGTGCCGCGCTGGGCGTATGGCTCGTCGGTGGCATTCTAGCCTGGACGGGCGCTGCTACTCTCGCCGAGCTCGGCACGGCCATCCCCGGTGAAGGCGGCGTGCAGCCGTACCTGCAGTACATCTACGGCGACATTGTCGGCTTCCTGGCCGCTTGGACATGGCTCGTGGCCGTGATGCCGGCGACGCTGGCCATCCTGTCCATTGTCTTTGTCGAGAGCCTGTCGACAGCGACGACGGGTGCGAGCGGCAGCGGCAGCGGCGTCGACGGCCAGTCGATTGTGCACAAGCTGCTGTCGATTGCCGTCCTCATCGCTGTCAGCCTCGCCAACTCTATCAGCACCAAAGTCAGCGCGCGCCTCAACAACTTCTTTGTGGGCACCAAGTTTGTCGCCATTGGCGCCGTCGTCGTCGCTGCCCTCGCCGTTATTGTTGTCCAAACAACATCGTCTAAGCAGCCCCGCGATACGCTGCCCGGCGGCCACGACTGGACCAGCAACTGGTTCGCTTACCGTTCGACGCTCAACCCAGACGGCTCCATTACCGACTGGACGCAGCTCTCGAGCTGGGCCCTGCTGGGCCACCTGTCGGCTGCGCTCTATGGTGCCCTCTGGGCCTATTCGGGCTGGGACAAGGCTGTCTATGTGTCGGCCGAGCTCCGCGATCCGGCCCGCCAACTGCCCTTGGCCATCCATGCGGCGCTGCCCACCATTGTCTTGTGTTTCTTGGCTGCCAATGCCGCTTACTACGTGTTGCTGCCCTGGAACATTGTGTCTACTACGGACAGCATCGCCGTCACAGCGTTTGCCCGGCTGTTGGGCCCGGCTGCGGGCTTGGCTGCTGCCATCCTCGTGTGCCTCGTCGTGGCCGGCTCGCTGCTCGGCAACTCGTTCGTTGCTGGCCGCATGGCCGTCGCTGCATCCAACAAGAACTGGATTCCCAAGCCGTTTTCGGTGCTGGGCCGTCTTGGTCTCGCCTCGTCAGACGCGGGTGCCACCCCCGCTGAAGGCGCGGACGCACCCATCAACGCCCTTATCCTGTCCGCTACTATTGCCTCCATCTACATTTTGTTGGGCAACTTCCGTGCTCTGCTTACCTTCAACGGCCTCGGCGAATTTACCTTTTTCTTCTTAACCGTCCTCGGTGCTATTGTCCTGCGTATCCGCGAGCCGGAGCTGCGCCGGCCCTACAAGCCCTTGATTGTCGCACCCATTGCCTTCTTGCTCGTCAGCGGCTTTGTCGTTGCCCGTGGTGCAGCCTTTGCGCCTGTCCAGGCTCTGGTGCTGCTGGCACTGTGGCTGCTGGGTGTTGGATACTACTACTTGCGGCAGTGGCTGCAGCAGCGGAGATCGGCTGTGTCGGAGTGAAGAATAGATGTACGTGAAGGGATGGGTGTGTTGTTGGAGAAGAGGCGTTTGTCGTCGGTCCATTGTCTTGGATATTAGAGCTACGATTTACAAGAGTACATATCGAACATATACATAGCTAGATTTGCATCGCGCCTTCCTAATTTAATGTTTGTTTTGGTTACGCCTTCCTTTTCGTGTTGAAGCGTTCTTTCCGTTTCTAATTTGTGCAGCAACAGTGTGTTTTGTTTCCATCGCTCCTTCCTCGGAGATGTCCTTCTAGCTTGTTCGACCTTTCTTCTGTCTCTACTCTTTAACATCATCATCCTTGAGTCAGCATCTGACAGTGCCTGTTTGCCAAGATGAAAAGCCGTGTTGGCGACTCATACGATGCACTCCGCCTCTATCCCATTTCGCTTGACCTTCGTGCACTCGATCCTTGCGTCTATCCCGTCTAGGCCGGAGAGCGAACAAATTAACCAACGCGCCTATTCTTAACTTTTCTAGTGATGTCCCGCGGCCCAGCCACAAAATCGCTATATGGATAAGTGCCACAGCCTTAGCAAGCCGTGGCCGGCCTTTCAGGGTCGTCTGCCTGGCAGTATAAACCTCTGCCGCTTCTGTTGGTCTTACCTGGCTAGAAGGTGAATTTTGGTTCCCCATATTAAATGTGTTGATGAAAGTTAACGAGAGAAAAGAATGAAGAGCCAGTGAGGCATGCGATGCGATGCAACAATATCGTCATCCGATGTGGGATGTAGTGAGGTCGACTTGAGGGTCACGATGGTAGTCCAGGGCTTTCCTCCAAGTATATAAAGACTATTAGTCGTCCATGTTTCTCTACCTGTATCTTCTACGGTCCATCCACTGTTCCACTGTCTCTAACCCTCTATCTACCTCTCACAAGCATCGCCTTCCGTCCATATCCATACCCATCTACCATGGCCCGACTTTCTGCCCTTGTGGGCACACTCGCCCTCTTGTTCCTTCGCCCAGCTCTTGCTGTTCCCAATGTGACGGCCATCCGTATCGAAGACAACACCTGCCAAAAATTCCCGGCCGCACTCCCACTGTATGGTGGCGACCACACCGATGCCTCCCGTAATCTGCAGTTTGTCATTGACCAAGCGGACGACTCGGCCGTCGACGGTCTCTATGCCTACCCGATACAATTTGAGTCCCTCCCCAGATCCCCCGGCCAATATTACCCTGATATCACCGGCCTTTTCCTTTGACTTGCGCAAGTCCCACTACTTTGCCCGTGAAACTTTTCGCTGCTTCAATGGCGTGCTTCACCTGTCAAACGGTGGGCCGACCTTTGGCGTGTTCAAGGACGAGCGTTCCGGGTACATTCTCGAGACCAATGCGACGGTCGAGGCTGCCCTCAACACGACTGTCAACGATCCCTGGCCGGGCTACCCTGTCGATGCCTTTGCACACTACGATCCGGTGACCAACGAGCGGCTTCCCGGCGTGTTTCTGGGCGCTTTGAACTCGACTGTCTGGAATTTTGCTTTCCGCGATGCGGGCTCGGCAGAATTGGTGTACCGGTACGATGCGTGGCTCCAGTTCGACCCCAATGGTCCCAAGGACAATGAGACATGGTTCCAAGGCTTTATTCAGGTAGTTGAGTACTCGTAAGACTTTTGTAATTGAGCCTGGTCTATTTGATCAAGGCAATATTTGTATCGAGGGCACGCAAATTCAAAAGCAAGTAGTGTGTATTATGTATAGCACGAAGCATCAATTATTATAATGTATCATCACTATCTTTCTCTCTCCACCGCTAGTAATCCATTTACTCTATTATATCTCGTATCTCTCGTTACTCTCTTTCACTCTCTCTTCTCTTTTTTTAATGCCCTTAATGGGTGGCAATCTCCCGCACGGTGCTGCGATGCAGACGTGCCAGCCACGTACCGGCCATGAACGTCCGGATACGCTTGCCGTACAGCATAAAGATAATCAGGCACAGGTTGTTGGCCAGCAGCACGCCCGTAAACGCACCCGCGATCATGGTCACGTAGCCGTGCTCGGTGATCCAGTCCAGCAGTCCAAAACCCATGCCGAAGCTGATGGCTTGCTTGCCCAGGTTCATGGCAATCAGCATCTCGCTAATGTTGGACGTGTAGCTGTCAATGGCGTAGGCCAATGTGTAGGTAAAGTAGAAGTAGCCCGAGAACTGGGTGATGCCGACGCCCAAGAAGTAGATGAACCAGTGCAGGTCGCGAGCAGCCGCAAACCCGAAAATGATCAAACCGGCGGGAGCCAGCAGCATGAACGGCAGCATAGCGCCGAGACGCATCTCTGCCTCACGGATACCGCCGTTCTTGCGTGTCAGCTTGGCGGCCAGAATGTCCGACGAGGGCGTCAAGGGAACGGCCAGCACGTAAGCAATCAGCGAGGCCAGAGCAATCAGACCCGAGCTCGTCTCGGACCAGTTGTAGGGCGGCGCGACAATCTTGATGGGGAAGATGTAGTTGAATGTCAGAGCGCCGAGGCCAATGTAGATGCCGTATGTAGCCACCACCCAGAACACGGGCGGCACCAGGAAATACGTGAAGGAGCGGATCATCATGGTAAAGAAGGGCGAATCGTGCTCCCAGACGCCCCAGAACTTGAGCTGCTCCAGGGTTGTTTTGCGTTCCGGAACGTGCCGGACCGCAGCACCGGCGATGCTGCTGTTATCGTCATGCTGCGTCACAGCCTTCTCACCACCCTCACCTCCGTCGATAACCACGTTGGTTGATGTCACCGTGGGCGAGATGGCGGGCGGGCGCGGTGGTAGGTTGTCTCCTCGACGACGAAGAAGGCGACAATTAGGAGGGCACCAGCGAAAGCAAACTCGACCCAGAAGAAGAGACGCCACGAGTAGCCGCCTGCCAGCATAAAACCAGCAAACATGGGACCCGTCGAACCTAGACACAGACAGACAGTGTAGTATCCCAAGCGCTTGCCGCGCTCGTGCAAGAAGAAGATGTCGTTGACCAACTGGACGGGCAGAGCCTCACAGACACCCGAACCAAAACCATGGAGCACACGACAGGCCATCAGGGAGCCGTAGGAATTGCACTGCGAGCACCCAATAAGACCGGCACAGTAGACAACCATGGATGCGAGCATGACAGGGCGGCGACCAATCTTGTGGTACAGAGGAACCAAGATCAAAGAACCGAAACCGAACGCCAGGTTGGCATAGCTGATGATGTTGGACGCGATGCCGGGGGCAATGCCAAACTCTTCGGCGTAGATTCCAATGTAGACGGAGGGTCCCAGAAGAGCCGAGTTGCCCAGGAACGAGTAGGCGGCGCAGACGGCGAGGATGAGCGTCTTTTTGAGGTTGGACCACTGGAGCGGGTCGTTGGGGTCTTCGGCGGGCACGGGGTACAGGGCCTGACCATAGGCAGTATCGTCGCCCTCGGCGGCGCGAAGGTCGACGGTTCCCGGGATGTCGCCTTCTTTGGCGTGACTAGACTGTTAGTTGTGTTGTGTTATTAGCGACCGAAGGGAGGAGACAAAACATACCTGTGCACAAGGTGCCTATGTGGCTCAGACATCGTGACGGATTTTACTGTGTGATGTAGGTGGGATGGGATGTGCAGTGGGATGAGAGAGAAAAAGTAAAAGTAAAAGAGAAAGAAGGGAACATAAGAAGAAGAATGGAAAGAAGAGCCCACTGGAAAATAAAAGAGGAGAACCTGGTAGACGCGGGAGCGGTATCGCTATATAAACAGAAGAAGAAGTGGCAGGGGACGGGGAGGTGTGGCACCAGGCAAGAAGAAGAGAATGGACAGAATGGGGATAGGGTTGTATTGACCTTCTCTTGATTTTTTATTTCTTTTCAGAAGGGTGGTTCTTTGTTCGATCCTTTCAGTTCATTCACTTTATTTATTTTATTTATTTCTTTTGCCTCCTCTATTTACCTTCCCGAACCCCGAGGCACGGGATGGTTTTACAATCCTCATTATTTGAGCAGTTTGTACGAGTCTCCAACGGGCGGGAAGAGGAAGAAAGGAGGCAGGAAGACAGGGAGACCCGGAGGAAGGATGGAGAAAACGGTTGCTTGTTGCAGCTGCATGCACAACCGCCCGAGACAGTTCAGCAAGCAGGGATGTCGCTTTTTGTCGTGCAGTTTAATCTTTATTTTCTTCTCGTTTTCTTGCACGTTTTTTGCCCAGACTTACACGTCGACTGCCTGCCCGCACAGATTGGAACCCATCTCTCCGCATTTTGTCTTCCTTAGCTTCTCTTGTGCGGTGTGTCTGTAGTCTGCGCCCCAAGTTTTTCTTTCTTACTTTTCTTTTTACCCCATGTGGCCCCCCCTTTTCGCTCCTTTTCTGACCTTCTCCTCTTCCGCCACACTTCGGCAGTCGTGTTTAAAGCCAGTACTCCGTAGGCCAAGTCAATCGATCCCAAGAATACGACCGCCCATGAGGAGGTTTTTCTCCAGAAGAAAAAAATCCGCGCGTGCGGGCGGTGATCGGCGTTCATGATTGCTACCAACCAAACTTTCACAACCTGTTCTGACTTCTGCCGCCTATTCTTCCCCTCTCCTCCCCCCCTCTTGATTCTCGCTTCTTTATTCCTTCCCCGTCAACTTTACTCTCTATGACAGGCTAGACAAGAAGTCGGCTTTGCCACGCGAACAAGATGTGTGATATGGGTTGCATGGATGCTTTAGGGGTGGCCATATGGTCTGGCCAAATTGCAATCAATATCAGAGGGCAAATGAAGTTCTTTGGCTGTATGGAACGGGGGCCCAGGCTGGTCAGGAAAAAGAGACTCGGGGGTTCGTACTTTTGGGCCGCCGGTGGACATGTGGAGTCCGCGTCTGCAGACCACAGTTGCTGCCAACCATCGTTTACTGTTTGAACCAATAAATATTGGTATGCTTGGCAGGAGGGGAAGGAGAAAGAGAAGGGCCACAGCAGGGATAATAAACAAGAGAAGAATAGAAGAAACGGACGTTACTGTCGATGTGGATGATGAACAGCTCGAATTGGTCGGCGCATGCAACTTTATTCTGTGCATGCTTCACCGAGTGTTTACTTTCTCTTGTCTTGTTTCTTATTGTTTTTGGCAACAATAAATCCTACGCCATAGTTTTCGTGATTATCTTTTGTTTCGGCCGGGAGAGTTTACGAGCATTTGAGAAAAGGATTGATCTGGGGTATTCTAGTTCTGGGGAAAGCTTCCTTCCCCGGATCCTTTGTGGAGCATCGCTAAGAAAGAAAAGAAAAAAAAGGCAAAACGGCGCCAACAACGCCAACATATCGTCATGCGCTCACTTATGAAGAATTTACAAACCAGAACCTAGAACTGTGGACATAAAAAGAAAGAAACCCAGAAACGTGCGCGAACCCATGATACATGCCCCGGCTTGAATTCCGCTGTTTGGAGAAGGGAGAAAAGAAGAGGGGAAGCCCAGAACTAGAGCCGGGATGGGCGTTTATGGCGTGGAAATCGGCGGCATCGTCCCGAAATAGAAATCAGACCTAGTCCCAGGACCCAAGAACAAGAACGGCGACGCCCAAAACGGCTGGTTGTGAGCAGCTATTTTAGCTGGGACCTCAAAAGATGTCGAATGTCTGGCAAGCGAGAGAAGCTGAAAAAGAAAACGAGCTGAAAGATCTCATGACCAGACTCAATGTTTAACTCAAAATAGTTTGGTTCCAGACGTATTTTGAGAACAGACCTTTCACCTAAAATTATCCCATGCGGCAGCACCTGTGCGTGCAGCTACAACGTGGTTGCTGGTGCAGCTTGAGTGCAGCCTAGAGCAGCTCAACTGTTTTCCACCTGCATGAACACATCCCGGACGGACATTGCTTTCCTTCTTTGGCCACTATCTCTTCGTTCTGAGGTTATCTTCTCTGCTCTACGACGTACCTTTCAGGCCTCCAGATTATTATGTTTGATATAAAATAGGCGATAGTCAACCTTGAAGGTACAAGTAAGATCAACAATGCGTCGAATAACACGCCAAGACTGGTAAAAGTCAATACACCCTCAAACACTGGCGCCGAATTTCTGCGATTGGCTGTTCTTTCGATGTCCAATCTACAACTCAATCTACAGTCTTTGACAACCGTCAGTTTTAGCCGTCAACGAAGCTTTCGCTTATCTTTCAGAGAGTTTCTGAAAGTCTTCCATTTCTCCGTCTTTTTTTTCCCTTCTTCCTCATTTTTCTTCCTCGTTTTCGTGTTTCTTTTCGTTCGCTTCCCAGCTCCTTCCATCCTACTTCCTCCCGCCTCACGTTGCATCCCTCCCGTGTTGCCGCGTACTGCACCCAGAGTTTGTGGCCATTAACAATTCATGAATAGGAATAGTGAAAATAAAATAGAAAATAGAAAACAGAATAAAAGTCATATGCTACAACGTCGGTCGGAGCGTTATCTCGGCTCCATTTCTCTTTTCTGTAAATACTGTTTTTCGTTGTAGCCAACATGAGGCTCAAACTGTACGCCGACATGAGACAAACCCGAGATACTTTCACACTCGTGTAGTTGCGTGTTCGCCCAGTCCTAAACCCTGCAAGGCTTGTCCGACGTGGTAATGAACCGTTCTCAAAAGTCCCTGGTTGTCAGACTTTGTTGCTGTTTTTATCAGCTTGCTCATCTTCAGTCAAGGTTCGCTTTGTGATTATTCACTACATTTATCATGATGCGTCTCACGGGTGGTCTGTTTTTGGTCATCTGCTATGAGACAAGGCTGTGTTTTGTGTGCTTTTGTTTGAGTCTCGGAAAAAGGACACATATGAGTGCACATTTTAAGAAAGTTGTCCAGTTCAAATTGAGAAAATCTTACATAAAATCTCATCAAAAATTCTATTTTTAAATTTCATGTGAAGACGTTCATGATGCCCTCATAGATCAGTAATGATGAGTTGTTGGAGGAAAAAGGACTACATTCACGAGGCTACTTTCAAGATGTACCGAATCTCGCCATCTTTGGACCCACTTTTTCATTGCCGGAAGGCAGTTACGCGGCCCCTATTGGCCAGCCGTCAAGATCTTATCGGCTATCGCCGCCTAGTGTCACGTGCGCCCGCGAACAACGGGTTTTGGTGGGGTAAACGAGGCCCGGGAAGGTGCCAATAACAGCACCAGAGCACGTAGCTGCCTCTTTCGAGGTACAGCCTTCTCAGCCTACAATCAGCAATAGGACTCGCCACACCTCACCAGCCAACAAGCGCATTTATTCTCTCCTTTACACTTGCGCCTGGTCATACATAAACACCAACCCACCCTGCGTTCTTTCGCAAACGGCTGCGAGACACCGCAGCTCGCACTCAACCACGACACAAAAAAGGAACACCGCAACTGCAACCACAGCCATGGCCGGTGGAAGCGGCAGCAGTTCGACAGGCGGAGGCAACTCTGGTTCGCCTTCTCAAGCTCAGGCAGCAGCTTCAGCCTCGGCTTCGGCTTCAGCTTCAGCAACTCCGGCAACTTCCACACCGCGGCCGCCGTGGTCGAGACACAGATCAAGCCGCCACCCATCCCGCCACAAGCTTTGCGCCCGCCTACAGGGACATCCGGGACTTCGAGTGCAGCAGGCAGCAGCGCAGGAACAGGACCATCATCTGCATCGCCAGGTGCATCATCAACAGCAGCTCCGTCGTCAACAAATGCAGCTTCAACTAGCACAACTCACACAACTCACACACCTCAGACTAGTATCAGCCCACCGGCCGTGCAGCAAACACCAGTGCCACCGCCGGTCCCGCCTACACAGTCACAACAACAACCGAAAACGACCACGCCCGTCCCGCCGCCAACCGTGCCGTTGATCCAGGAGACTCCGGTACCAGCGCCGTCAATCCCGGCCTTTGCATTCTCATCCATGTCGATGTCGCCGCCAGCAGCCGGCACTGGAAGTGGAAGTGCAGTGGTATTCACGGCCGGTGGCTCAACACCCAAGACATCGCCAAAAGCAGCCGGTTCAACCTCTTCAGCCAAGGCGGCAGCGCAGGGAGCTGCCGCCGGAGCAGGAGCGTCGTCGGCCAAGGCAGCCAGTAAGGTGTCGCCCAAGGCGGCAGTGCCCAAGGCAGCCAAGCCGCAACCAGCAGCCGCAACAGCGACAGCACCGGCAGCACCGGCACCATCTCAGCCCCAGCAACCCCAACAGAGAGCATGGTCGCCACCACGGCCACCCATCTCGCCCATCTTGCCGGCTGCTGAGTTGCCGCCGCATCTGGCACCGACAACGACAGGCTCTGGCACCTTTTACACGCCCAGCTTCTCGGGTGGACGTGCCATCTACACGCACACAGAGGCAGCTCGGGAAGCCGCTGCACACCGTGCTGCCGCAGCTGCAGCTGCTGCGGTTGAGTCGATCGGAGGTGCTGCTGAAACTGGTTCAACTGGTGCAACTGGTACGACTTCATCGACAACTGCAACGACCAACGTGAACCCAAACGCCAACGCACCACTTCCGCCGGCTCCCATCCCCATTGACTTCTCCACCAACACCGACGTCATTGCGCTGCAGAGCACCCTGGCCATCCTGCAGATCCAGAGGAAGAAGGCCATTTCCGACATATTGGAGCTTGACCGGGCCAAAAATGCTGCACTTGCTCAGCCGGAAGCAGTTGTGCGGCAGCTGCAGGGTATCCGCGAAGGCGGCCCTGCGGCAGCGGAGTCGTCCTCTAGTGATAGCGACAACGATAGCGACGATGACGACAACAGCAACAACAAAGGTACTGGCATCGTCGCCGATAAGGACGGCGACGTGGATATGGTCACAGAAACCGGAACGGGGTCGTCATCCGGCAATGCTCATAATAGTGCCAACACGGCCTCCGCAGCAGCATCACCCGCTAGTCTCTTACCAACACCCAACACGCCTTCTGTCGACGGATCGTCGTCGACTGTACCGCAAGCACCACCCCCGAATCGCCGCATCGCCATTCCAAAGGCGCATCTGAACCGACAGGGCGGCGTGCCCGACTTACGCAAATTGCCCAAGCCGCAAAATGTCGTCCGCATGCCGCACATCAACTGGAACAAGTACGCCGTCGTCGGCGACAGTCTCGAAAAGCTGCATGCCGAACAGATCCGCCGACCTCCCGTCGGTGCGCCGGCCGCCGCCAGTATGGTCCCTGGCACCGATGCCAGCCAGGCCGTCTACACATTTGCTGGTGGTCACGAGAACGCTGCTTTGTCCGCGGCTCAAGCACCACCTGCGCCCGAGTACCAGGGCATTGCGGCAGCCTACGATCCCATGCGCGATGTGCTGGGCCCGCAAGGCGTCACGCAGCCGCCGCAGCCGCCGGCAACAACACAGCTGTTCCAAGGCGCGTCCGCCACAGCCAACCCCTTCGGTATCCAGCCGCCTCCATCCACTACTACTTCTACTACCACCACCAACAACAACAGCACCACGACCACCGCACCAGCCAACCCTGGCGCTGCTCAGACGGCCGCCGCCACGGCAGCAAGGCGCGGCCGGTCGTCTGTGTCGCGGCGCTAGGAAAGTCGTCCAACTACCGGCATCATAAAGCCAAAACGACAACATCCAACCCAAGAAGATGAACAACCAGCCACAAGTCCCACCGACAGTGCCAGTAGCGGTAGTGGCAGTGGCAGCAAGAGGAGAGGAGGGGACTTGCGTGGCCGCGGCCATACTCGTGCTCGTGCTCGGGGTGGCCGTGCTAGAAGCCGTGCAGGCGGCCGTGCTGGTGGACGTGCAGGCGGTCGTGCTGGTGGCTGTGGCCAGGCACAACTTATGCCGCACGGAAAGAAGAAGGACGAAGAGGAGATGTGGCCGTAGTCTGAAGGTGAAGGCTTTTTTTTCTTTCTATTTTTTCTGTTTTTTCTTTTCTTTTCTTTTTTTTGTACATATTGTTACTAGTTATCTGTCCCGTCTTTAGGGACAATATGCTTTTTTCGGTGGTTTCTTTTCTTTCTATCTCTTTCTAGACTATTTGGTTACAAGGCGTTGGGGCTTTTTTATGGATAGGAAAACAAAAACTGGGTTTACGAATGAAGCCTTTGTGCAGAATTATGACTAGGGGGGCTTGGTTTATCAAAAAGAATGAAATAAAAATATGATATATTAAATTTCGATCACGCAGACAATAGGTGCAGTACGTAGTCCAAGTATAATGTGCAGTCTGTAGAAAGCTTATCATTCTTTGGTGTAACAAGTACAGTTCGTTCTTTGCAATACAGTATATCAGAATTCAAAAAACACGCTCAGAAGAGACAAGAGTAAATAAGGAATAAAATCAAAGTTCTGTTGCTTTAAACCGAGGGCTTTCCCGCTACCGAAACGAAAAGAATAAATAAAAACTAAGAAAGGGGATATTCTTGAAAGACTGTATTGAAAGATGTCCATCGCCGGCAATAAGCACAGTAGACAGGGAGAAAAAGAAAGAGACAAGGCATCGAAAGTGTCCAGACATAGAGGGACATAATAGCAAAGACTGTTGCTCGTGCAAACCATTCTAGCTCGATTCTGTAGATTAGAAATTTCTAGAAGCCGCTGCAATATAAGTTAGCAGAGCGTATATAATCAAATAAAGAACGGCACCAAGGGAGACTTACGCTTCTAAGGAATCTTGGACGGTCCGGCGCAGCTTGCGGTTGTACAGTTTCCGGTCATTGGGGGTGCCCCAGTACAGCTTGTGTGCCTCTGGGTTCACGAGTGTCCGCGGGTCGTACGGTGGGTTCTCCTCTTCCAGCGCGTCGATGATGGCTTCGATATGCGACCGCACGTCTTCACGCTTGTTGGGCTTCACCACGTAGCAAGGGGTGCCGTCCTTGGCGATGCGGTGGTGGAAAATATCCACCTCGAACCGGGCGCGCGGCTGCTCTTGCGGGAAGTGCGGGCTCAGCATCAGGCGAAACCGGAACAGACCGCCGTCCAGGTTCGTCATGGGTTTTCCGAAATAGGTGACGACCCAGACAAAGGGTTGTTGTCTTCGAGTTCAATGTTGTGGGGCGTCCCATCGCGCTTAAAGGCCTCGACGGCCTGCTCAAACTGTCTCCGGAGGTTAACGGAGACAGTGGCGCCTTGCTCCACAGCCTCTTTGCCCTCAATGGCCCACCGAGTGGTCTCGTCGTCCAGCGCCTTCTTGATGCCAATCAGCCGCTGCTCCAGCTCGCCATAGCAGAACTTGCCCTCCATGCTATTACTAGCGCCCTCAAAGGGCATCTGCGCGAACTGCTGGCCCTCGACCACCTCGCCCTTGGCCTTGCGCACCGATGCCAGGTACGTGTCATAGTACCACTGGAAGCGGCGCTTGCACAGGTCCTTGAACGGCTCAAACGGAACCGTCTGCTCGTCTTGGCCGTCCATGTCAATGTCTTCGGGCATATTGCAGCGCTCCGCCTGGCTCAACCGGCCCAAGCGGCCGTTTGTCAAATCCAGGTATTCTTCGAGGCGCATGATGACGGTGACACGAATGGTCTCGTGGTGGATCTTCTGGACGTAGTCGCGCTGGTTTTTCTTGTCACCAGCGTCGTTTGCATCTTCAAACCCGGCTCGTTCTCGTACGGGTTGCCCGACATGAGGCTCTGGATGGATATTAGGATGGACTCAAGGCCCTGTGCCGCCGACCACTCTTCGCCGCGTTCGCCGCGCCATGTTCCAAGAATCGACCTAGGGGGGAAGCAGAAGGTTAGCAGGGAGTCGAGCTGCCGTTTTCTTGTCGTGGTACAGTCCGGGCAACGCACAAGCAGACCCTTCCATTTGAGTAGATGTTAGGGTTGAAACGGCTGCGGCCAGAATTTGTTGTCAAAGCTGTAACTGTCGGCGATTTGCGGGGGTAGTCTATGTTGGAGAGAAGAAAACAGGTCATGGTTAGCTATGCGACAGCCTCCTGTGGACCATTGTCGGTTCAAGACATATTCACCTCTGCTAAACTTCATGATAAACTGTTGCAGCCCCTTGGTTAGCATATTATCCATTGGCGTTTTCAAAACGTTTGCTGGCGTCAAATTTTGAGCCAAGGCCGGTCTTACCTCGAAAAAGCCAAACTCGTACGGTGTGTCCGGAGGACCGATGATCATGGTCGTAACATTGCGAACGTCGGCATCGCGGCATGCAACAGCCAATGCTGGTCGGTGTTAGAAGAGGTGGCGAGGAAGGCAAGGAAAGTTTGAAATCGGTAGCTAAGGTGATACTCACATAAATCGGAGTTTCTTTGGATGTCGCTCAGTTCCTGGGAGAGTCCGGTGTTAGCCTTGCCCATCCACAGCCTTGCCCAACGAGCTATGCTGGTCCCAGAGGACAGCGACCCTCCCCCTCTCGCGACAGAGCTCACAACAAACCTTGGAAATACGGATGATCGACTGGTCCGACATGGCGGCGGCAGTTCTGCACGCGACGGCAGAATGCGCGCTGGCGGTCGGAGTGTTGGTCGGAGAGCGAGAGGCGAGTGCGAACGGGCACGAGCTTGCGATGATCGGAAGAAGTGGGCGTGGCACGATGGGCCCTGCGTAGAGGAGAAGACTTGGGATGACGTGGAAATGTTCGGATCAGAGGCGAAAGGTGGATGATCGAGAGAAGATGCAGTCGGTCAGGTCGAAACGGTTGCAGGAATAATCAACTGGTAGCTGGTAATCGAGTCGTCCGTAAAATAGAGGGGTAAATCTAATGTCTTGGGTCCGCGGCACTGATGGCACTTGGAGGGCTGCTGCGATGATGCTGAATAGATCGATGACGAGAATCGAGAGTCGGGAATGAGGAAAGGAGACGATGCGGACAGCAATGGACAAGATTAGGCAGGAGAAGGTCGGTGGGGAGGATATCATTGACAAGGCAGAAAGCGAGGAAGGAGGCAGGAGTGAAGCCTAGTGAGGTGAAGCCATGACTGATTGCACGGGATGCACACGCCTGTTTACAGAAGGCGCGACCCTGCATCGCTGCTGCGGGGTGTCTTCTTCACTGAGGCCAGCCCACGAACACTCTAAAGTCAGTAGCGATTCGCACGAGACAACGGCCAATAGTGGGGCGGGCGGGGGGCTAAAGCAGCACCGGCGCCTTCCCAAACAGAAGCCGACCAGCCAGCTTGGGACTTGTTAGACAGCAACCACGAGGCTGTCTCACGATCAATAGACAATTGACGAAGCAGGAGCGATGGTGGCCATAATTGGAGGTCGTAAATAATCAATGGAAAGCTCAACTACAGCATAGTTCTATAGAAAACTGCAAATGCATCTGTGTGCATATTGACGCTCTCACTTCACAAGTACCCAGACACAATACGTATTAAACGGCGTCCATCGACTAGCTGGGCCTCATCAGTACATCCAAGATACGCAGTGCCACGAGTTTTGAGATGAGATGAGTGATGATAACAATTGGAAGCAGCGCCAGTCGCGCCTTCCACCTGTCGACTTTGCGCCAATCCACATAGCTGCATATTTACGAAGATGCATCTATGTACTATAATGAGAGAAGCAGCCACCCAAGAAATCCAGAACTGTGGCCACGAGCGGTACACGGCACTGGAAACATCGAGAACTCCTCCACCCTGTCGGATTTTGTCTGTGAGCTGTTTCGAAAACAAGGCCGGTGGAGCCTCTGCCAGGAGGTTCGTGAGACAAGGGGGTGCTGCAACTGTAACTACACAGACTGACACAGTACACAGTATTGGAGAGTCCCTCGGCTCCTACTGTAAACCCGGTTCGTGCAGGTGCCTCTAGTACTCTACCGTTCGCTCCTTCCCTAGCGCAGAGCTCCTCCAGCACTGTCGCAGCTGCTGTTTGTCAGTGAGATAGTACGGGGCAGGGGATCTTTGGGGCAGGAGCAACCCCAGCACCTTCCTCTGTCGCAAAACCAAACAAGGTGGCCCCTTCCCGCAATTGACACTCTAGAGTGTGATTTAGACTCGAGGGAAAAGTCTTGGCTTTGCTCATTCTTCTCGACATTCATCCCATCTTTTATTCTCTTCTGTCTTTTCCATCAT
The DNA here is from genome assembly GCA_016097105.2 of Sporothrix variecibatus. Classification (NCBI taxonomy): domain Eukaryota; kingdom Fungi; phylum Ascomycota; class Sordariomycetes; order Ophiostomatales; family Ophiostomataceae; genus Sporothrix; species Sporothrix variecibatus. The sequence goes on along the minus strand of JADMNI010000008.1, from coordinate 2,755,537 downwards.
CGTTTTCCATCATCGTTGTCGTGTCCATCATCTCGAGCTTCCTCGAAGCTTCATTGTTCCCCATCTTGTGGCGTCCTTGTGCTGCTGTCTCTTTTGTTCTCCGCTTGCATTAGCGTCATCCCGTCTCGCTAGTGGGAAACGCGCTTCTGTGTTCTTTTCTCTTTTTTCGGCCTACTCTCCTCACTCTGACGTTTTTCTGGCGCGGACTGGTTTCTGTGTTATTTTTCCTTGTCGTTCGCTTTAGCTTTGCTTTTCCTTTTCCCACATTCCTCACTCGCCTCTCAATCGTCATTCCGTCCCCCCTCCGCCGGACAGCACAGCAACGACGACAATCTCTAGACGACCATTCGACAGCAACAGTCTTATCTAGCTGGGTCGTTCCATCACAACCGCGTTTTCTCTTCCCTTTACTTCTCCCTCCTCGGCGCGCCATCATCGCCACCACCCGCGAATCACAAGCCATGGCCGACACAAACGGAGCAGTGAAGTCGGCACGAGCCTCGGGCTCGCCTTCAGTCACAAAAAGCAGCACCGGCTCGCTGAAGCCGAAGAAGACAAAGGCTTCAAGGAGCTTTCTTGGATACATCTTCAACACAGTTGCTAGGTGAGTGCTCGTCTAGTTGTGTTGTTGTTTTTCGTCTTGTTTTGCTTTCATACTAACATCCCCTCCTCCTAGAATCTTCACGTGGTACTCCATATTCGTCCTCCTGTTTCGGTGTCCCTCGACCCTCGAAGAATGCGACGCCTCGTCACCATTTCTCTGCAAGCCGTACTTCCAGGTTAAGCAGGCCGTCACGCCACACGTCCAGAAGCATTACGACGCCTACGCCGCACCCTACGTCCAGGTAGTGAAGCCGTACTACGACACGGTCGATCGCGCCGTCATCGCACCTTCATGGAAGTACGCCGTGAAATACGGTGCGCCCCAGGTGCAGCAGGCGCAGGCATTTGGCCAGGCGCAGTGGAACTCCAACATCCAGCCGCAGCTGGCGAAGGCGCAGGATGCCGCGGTCCAGCAGTACAACCAGGTGCTGGGCCCGCACGTCGACAAGGCCGTCACAGCCGTCGCACCCTACTACGAGATTGGCCGCAACAGCGCGCTCCAGACGCACCACGAACTGATCCTCCCTGCGTACGCGTTTGTCTTGCCGTACGCCGTCCAGGGCTACTCGGCTGCCTCTGCCTTCATGACAGGCACTGTTGTCCCCGTTGCTGTCTGGACGTACGGCCAGGCCTCGGAGTTTGTTGATTCGACGGTTCTGCCCCAGCTGCGCATCTTCTACGTCAACACGGTCGAGCCGCAGCTGCAGAAGATTGGCGTGAGCTTCGGCCAGTTCGGCGAGAAGTCCTCTTCGCAGCGGACGTAAGTACACTCTGCTCTGTGATAATATTGTACAGCTCAATCGCTAACGCTTGGCAGCATCCACACCACCACTGCAACCTCCTCGTTCACAAAGCCCGCTCAGCCGACCACCTCGACTACCTCCATCAAGGCTGCCTCTTCTTCCACGACGACGACTTCCACCTCGACTTCGACCGCCTCCACCGAGGAGCCTGAGACTACCTCGATTGCCACTGAGGCCGCCGCCGCCAGCTCGATTGCCTCCGCCGCGCCTATTGCACCCGGTATCACGGACGCACCCAAGCTGAAGCGCCCCGAGCCGATTGTGCAGGACCAGGCCGACCCGTCTGAGGACGAGTCTCGCCGCAATGCGCGCGAGACGGTCGCTGAGGACCTGCACGCGTGGCAGGAGAAGTACGCCAAGGCAGCCGACGAGGGCGCTGCCGAGATTGAGAAGAGCGTCGAGGAGATTTCGAAGCGCATGATCCGCCGCAGCGCGCGCACGTCGGGCAAGGCGCTCGTGGACGATCTGCAAAAGACAGTCATCAGCAACCTGGTGCAGCTGCGCCGCGATGTCCAGAACATTGTGGGTGCTGTCAAGCAGGAGTCAGCGACCCCCGCCGAAGCCAATGAGCAGGTGCTTGTCGTTGTTCGCCGGGCCGGCGTCGAGATTAAGGAAAAGGCGCAGGCCGTGCGTTCGTGGCGCGAGGAGTACGGCAAGGAGCTGCAGGACACCATCAGCCGGGCAGCCGAGAACCACTTCCAGATCCTAGGGTCGATTAGAGATTTGGCGCTGCAGCGGATTGGCATGAAGTGGGCGTGGATGGAGGGTGTGACGTACAAGGACTGGGCCAAGTACCACCAGCTCAAGGGCCGCTTTGAGGAGTGGGAGAATGACCTGGAGCAGCTGATTGTGACGCACCCCGGTCTCGAGGCAGCCACGGCGGCTGGCCAGGCCGTCGAAGACGAGGCCATGGGTCTGGCATCGTCAGCCGCCAAGGAGCTGGGCCGTCTGCGGCAGGTGGCCGAACTCAAGATTGCCGAGCTCGACGACAGCGACGAGTTTGATGCGGACACGATCAAGGCCAATGTGGCAGCAGCCAAGGAAGCGGCAGCCAAGGCTGCTAAGGAGGCCGAGGAGGCTGCCGAAGCGGCCCGTCTCGCCCAGGAGGCTAAGGAGGCTGAAGAGGCGGCTGCTGCCGAGGCTGCCGCACAGGCTGCTCTCGATGAGGAGGCTGCGGCCCGTGAAGAGGCCCTGGCGGCTGCGGCCGCTGCTGCCGAGGCTGTCGGTGCCGAGCCCATCTTTGAAGCCGCCGAGAACGACGAGACGGTCGAGGCTGTTCTTGTTGACGAGGCCGCCGAGGCCGATATCGAGGCTGCCGACTCGGCCACGATTGCTCCCGATGAGGTCCCCATTATCCTGGGCGACATTGACGGCACCATTGTCGACGACTCGCCGACCGTTGAAACGACCGAGCCGGCAACTGACCCTGAGTCTACCGAAGAGCCGGTGCATCTGCCTGTCGACGAGATCGTGGCAGCTGATGAGGTGCCTCTAGATGTTGCGTCCAGCGTTGATGCTGAGGCGACGATTGTCGAGGAGGCCGCGAGCCAAAAGATCCAGGAGGCGGAGGAGGCTGCCGAGAGTGCCGAGACTGCTGATGCGGCATAGTGGGCGCCATGGCGGCGATTGTTTTGATTGAATGACTTGAGCTACCCTCATGCGAAGAAGACTGGATATGTTGGCGTTTTATCTCTTCGTCTTTTTAATTTTTTTCCACATTTCCTTTGTCCGTGTCTCTTCTGCCGCTCTGTATCCATACCATTGCCTTTTTTTGCACACATCTTGTATCACTAGCATATACGTTTTCAGAAAGAAAATAAGAAAAAAAATAAAAGAAAATAATGAATATAAATCGTGTGGCAATATAGTGAAATGCCAGAATTGAGTTTGTCTATGTTGTACATGTCCATCGGCCTTGACTGGCCGTTCCTCCCTTTTGTTGTTCACGCTCGGCCCTATCGGACCTCGCTGCCGTGCCTCGCTCTACTCCGGCACCCGCGTCTTCAACTGCACGCCGTGCCACCCCTTGATCAAGTCTCCCAATGCGGCATTCACCATCCGCTGCTGCTTCAGCATGTTGGCGCCCTTGAATTTTTCCGACGAAATCTCAATGCCATACATGCTCCCGCACCCGCCCGAAATGTCCCGCACACTCAGCTCGTGCGGCGCAAAGGCTGCCACCAGCAAATCCCAAATGTGCGATTCGGCCTCGTCCAAGAAGTCAGGTTTGGGGATAGGCGAGGGTGCGCTCGATTTGGAGGAGGCAGGTTCTGATGGCGCTGCGGCGGCGGCCGAGTAGGCGCGGGCGTAGGAGGTAGTAGAGAGGATGGTCGACTGGGTCGGGTGCACTGTCTGGGAGAGGGAGGGACGGGTAGAAGAAGAGCTAGAAGAAGAACGGACGGCCGTTGCGATGCTCCGGCGGGCGATTGACGAGGACGTCGCCGACGAGGTGGTGGCCGCGCGGCGTGTGCTGTTGGCCAGCTGCTGCCGAGCGAGGCGGCAAGCGGAGCAGATCATTGTGAGAGGTGGGTGCTCGTTGTCTTGTGAAGACTCAATTGGTCGATGTAGTTGTTGTCGTGAAGCTCTCGTCTCTCGATGTGGTGAGGTCACTTCTAACTTTTTACTGCTTACAATTCCTCCAGGTGGGCGGCAGCAGACAGCTTTTCGGGAATGCGCCGAGTCCGCCTACGTAGTGGGTGGGTCGAGACTCGTATCCAGCCAATCACAGCTTGGTAAATACAACCATAAACTTGATGCGGAGAGGACGATAAGGAAAGTACAGCTGTCTTATCGTCTAAGACCTCGAAATCAGTCCATAAGTTGACGATGAGAGTTCATGGCGTTTTATCTGTTCTCTGTGGCAATATTTAGCATGGCAAATCACTCGTGAACTATTCAATATTTTTAAAATTGATTGCCTTTGTTTTGACTCATCTGTATTTTCCAAAATATTAAATCTGCTTCTTTTTTTTTTTTTTTAGAAAAGAAAAGAAAAAAAAAGGGATTCCTCCAGTTCAATCAAATGATCCACTTTAATATTTGAAAACAAAGTTCATCCTTTTCAAAAGTTATTACTGGTATGAGGTGTTATTTACTAAGAAGCTGAGATATATACAAATCGCTATTTACACACACACACCCTCTCTCATATGTTGTACCGAAACGTTGGGTGGTCATCTCCCAAGTTGGCCACTTGCTCTGGCGGCAGTTCCAACCGGTATTCCCTCTCACCGATTTGCCGTCGCCGGTTTTCTTCCCACATCAAGTATGCCATAACAGTTGCTGCTACGGCACCCATCCACAGAAAACCGAGTGCCACACCATAACCCGTCAGATACGCCGGGCTCTCTTCGTGCCGGTAAATGTTGGATGCAATGACACCGGCCATGTTGCCCAGTGCACTTTGAATCCCGAGACCGAGTGCACGTTTCCACCGCCCGGCCAGGTTCTCGCAGAGCCACCCAAAGGCAATCGGCAGTGCCGAGTACCCGCCAATACTAATGAGAAACGAAGCACCGTACTTGGACTCACGGTTCATCCATGTCTCGTCGAGCAGCATGCAGTACCCAATGGTGGCAACAATCGTGGAGGCCATGATAAGAGCGTAGCGTAGCCTGAGATAATCAGACAACCAGGCCACACCCAGCATAAAGACGGCGGCGACGGCATAGACGGGTAGCGTATGGACCTGAACGTCTCTTGACTTGTACCCAAAATCGTGCAGGATGCTGGACATAAACATGGCGGTGCTGTGGGCCGTGGTGCCCATGCCGATGGCCACCAAGGAGCCGAGCCAGATCTTGTAGTCGGCGAGGGAGCGCAGAACGGCACGGGTGTCGAGACGGTCCATACTGAAGGGGTCGACACTCGATGCTGCTGATACTCTTCCACCACCACCGCGGTCGTCGGCCACACGCTTTTGCACGAGGCGTCGCTCTTCGGCCGAGAGATAGCGGCAGCGGTCGGGCTCGTCGACAATAAGGAGGCACGCCAGCAGCCCGATGGCGGCCGTCACCGACCCTTCGACAATAAACACCCAGCGCCAGCCCTTGAAACCGTTGGAGGCAATGCTGCTGACGACGTTGGTAGTGCTGTTTTTGGGGTTGACGGTCTGGGTGCCTGCAATACCTTTACCGATAGAGTAGGCAATGAGCGGACCAAAGGCAGAGGCGGCAAGGTTGCCACAGAACAAAATGCTCAAACGCTTCTGGTACTCGTGGCGGGTGTAGTAGAGCGATGTTAGGTAGATGACGCCTGGTTGCAGGCCGGCCTCGAAAATGCCGAGCACGAACCGTAGAGCGACAAGGCCGTGGAACGACTGGACGAAACCGGCACACAGGTTGGTGATGCCCCAGCAGACCATGATGCCGCCAATGTAGAAAGAAGGTCGTCGGCTTGCACAGAGAAGGAGAGTACTAGGGACGCCGAAAATGATGACAGTCGCGAAGCAGATCTGACGGTGTTAGTTTACATGCACGTTTGTGGCTTATCTTTTGATACTACGATTCTGGGGCCGTAGGGGTACACACAAAATAGGCAATGTTGTATTTCTTCGCGGTGAGTGAGAGGTCCTGCATTAGGCCCATGGCTTTGGCGTTGCCCATGCTGATGCGGTCGAGGAAGGAGACCATGAATACGACGAGCAACAAGGGCAGAATGAGGAGGTCAAGCTTCCATAATAAGCGTCTCTCGGCTTTGTGATTGGCAGTCGATGTCCGAGAGTTGTGGTGATGCCGTTGTTGTGGCGGTAGTAAGGGTGGATTGCTGCCGGACGATCTGTCATGTCGTATTGATTTTGGTTCACGCTCCGCTTCGGTAGGTGCGGCATCCAGCGCCGTATTTGATGCCGTATTTGATGGTGTCTCCATAATAGCTTCCATGCTCGGCCGGTGCCGTCTATCGTACGGCAGCTGCGCCATCTTCGTGCAGAGCAGGAAAGGGATGCCCTTCGTTTTGTTGACTTAGTTGGTATCCTACCGGTTTGTATTTGTTTTTATTTTCTCGCTACCCGACACCGTGAAGGGTAAGGGCGCAGTCCCATGATGCAGGGTGTGCGTCGTTTCGAGTCAAGCGTTGCAATGGATCGAGGGTTAGGGTTCTTGACAAAGTTTGATGGGAATGGGGTACTATTTCAGTCTGGGCAAAATTCCCATGACATGGAAATCATACCTTGAATCAGCCTTGAGTCCAAGATATGGAAATCAAGGGACAAGAAGAAAAGGATGGAGGCCAAGACATATGTATATGATCCTGGAGAAGCAAAGCCAAGCTGATGAAAAGATGGAAGCAACAGGCTAAATATCGAGTCATCGACAGGCCAAGCGAAGCTATGCAACGCAGGGTCGCTGAGCGTGGGCTTGACGAGCGCCGCAGAGGATGGCAAATAGGCACGCAATCCCACTTTTCAGGGCCCTTTCCCATCTAAAAAGCTATCCTCTGGGATAGGTGACTACCACAGGGCAGAAGACAAAAAGCGTAAAACGGAAAACGGAACACGGAAAGGGGGTCCTGATTTTAGATTAAGTCGAGCAACAGGAATAAGACAGTGGGAGAGGTATAGAAATATAGAGGCATATAAGGGGACAGCAATCTATTTTACCCACCCAGCGGTGCATCGTCTACCGCTGTTTCTCACATTTTCATGGAAGTCCGGCACCACGAGGCGTGCGCGTGCATCTGTTGGTGGTGAAAGAAAGAGAGAGAGAGAGAGAGAGAGACTGAGGCGAAAAAGAAGATGAAGCTGGCTGCGGCGCATGTTTGGTCCATCCCAAATTTACGGTCCTTTACCATCTTCTTTCTAAAAGACATAAAAGTGCGTACGGGTCAGAAAGGAGGAAGTGAAGAGGGAAAGAAGGGCAAATCACCTGCTTTGCGGGCTGGCCGAGAAGAACAACGCGACTGCACTTTCAGGGGTCTTCTGCATATTAATGTGTGTGATGGTGATAATTCTACAAAAAGACAAGTGAGAAATTGAGATGAAATAAATAAATGCTATCAGATGAGCATGGCCGTCTGATCCGACAAGTTGGCTGTCACATTGGTGAACGAGTCAGTGGGGAAGAGGCGGAGTAGAGAACAAAACAAAGCAGTCACAAGTCCCTCATATTTCTTCTGAACACCATCTTTGGACGACTGTCGACTACATCATTTTCCCCCTCAGGTGGCTTCAGGGTCTTCTCATGCGTATCTCGGCTTTTCTTGCCTATTGACCGCCCGTCCCATCAGCCGTTATTAATTTAAAGAGACTCAGAAGAGGGATGCGTTGCGTCAACGACGACATACTGCTCCATAAATTAGGGGAGACCCTTATTTTGACGGCTAATCGCTATTCGTGCAATTTTTGTTGGCTTGCCTAGTTAGCCGAGCAGAAGAAAAGCAGAAAAGCTGAAAGCAATATGACAGAGTGTGTGTTGACAGAAAAAGGAAAAGGGGGCACGGAGACGGAGGTTGAAGGCAGCAATAACACGCCCAAATAAGAAGTTCGCCTAGAGTGATATTAAAGCATATATGCAGTTAAAAGAGCTTACGACCGGACCCACTTCGCACCGTTCTTCAACACAGTCTATTAACAGTATCCACACTGGTCTAACACAGTGCAACGACGTCTTTTTCGTGGCGATGCGCGGCCCACCCTTGACTAGCGCCTTCCTATTCTTGGTGCAAGGCAGCAGCTTTTCTTAGAAACAAAGAACGAGGCGGCCACCAATCCAAGACACCAGACTCGACGACCATGGTTCCACTAACGTAGAAAGACGATGATTCGGGCAATGTCAGACAGGCAGCCGAATAAAAAACTCGAACTCGAGAGGTGTGTGTAAGGGACAGACGCAACGAGATATTGAAACTCCGGATGTCTGTTGAGTGCTGTGAATGCTGTATTATTAGCGACTGAAGACGTACAGTAGCGCTGTAACCGCTCTCCCTAGCGCTGTATTTGCTGCAGGGACCTGGTCAGGTGACCTAGGCACCCCCATTTCCACGGCCTCCTTCCTAGATTCCACGCTACCGCACTGCTTTTCGCTGTTGGCTGGGGGGCCGAGGGGCTTAACTGGCTGCCTACCCACAACAGCCACTAGGCGGGCGTCTTACCTCTCCGTCCCTCACTCCTCATTATCTCCTGCATCGCCAGAATTGGGCGTCTGCATCCTGCACCCTGCATTTTCTCTTTCAAACATCAACACAAACTTCTTTTTTCACGGTTTCGACGACATATTGACGAGCATCGACTACCACGAGCCGACCGTCGAGCGAACAAGAAAACGAACGCGGCGTCCGACGCAATTGTCCGAATAACCCGAAATCGCATTATACTCGATTATCACGACATTGACATTTACATCGATTGACTGAGAGAACCTCTCTCCACCCCGCCAGCCTTTTGGCTTCCCTCTCCGACCACCTCCTACATTCTCTCGCCCTCCATCCTCACCATGGACTCCTACTTCACACTCCCCGGCATCCAGCTGCCGTTCCAGCGCCGGCTGAGTCGACTCTACAATGACACCAAGAAATCGTCCGACTTTGTCATGGCACCCGTCCAGAACGCCGAAGACCCAGAAATCAAGGCCCTCCACCGCAAGCTGCGCATCCAGAAAGACCGCCTCGTCAGCTGGGGCCTGGAGTGGTCAGACCCCAGTCAATCCTCGGAAGTCCTGATCGATTCGTCGCTGTCGCGCGCCGGCCTGAGTGAGGTCGTCAGCAGCATCATGTCGACCATTAAAGAGACGCTGGCCGAGGTCGAGCCGCTATGGCTGAGTTCGAAGCGGCTCGTGGGCAGCGGTGGCGCCGGCAGCGTTTCTGGTGGCGGTGACAGCAAAGCCGCGGCTGAGCTGGCCGCCGATCGCGATCGCAAACTGCCGATTGTCACTTGGGACAAAGCGCGCTTTGCCGACCTGGTGCGCGATCTGACGGTATCCATCGACACTCTTTATGATCTATCAAGGACACGGTCTTCAGCCGCAACGGGCGCAGCGGCAGCGATATCAAGCACCCTGGCGGCCCCGGCAGTGTCCCCTCACATTCTGTCAGCGGTGGCAACAACAACAACAACAGCAACACCTCCACCAACCAGAACCCGATGCTCGGCAGTCCTGGAAACAAGCTGGCCCTCATCACATCAGCATCTTGGTCGCCATCATCACCAAAGCAGCTGTCTATGCAGCAGGCACTGCAACGCCACCTGCAGCAGCAGGGTCAGTCCCCCTCCTCGATGATGCAGCTGACGAGCGAAGAAGCCAAGCTCTTCGAGTCATCACGCATGCTTGTTCCCCAGCAAATTGATTCGGCCATGCTCACGAGCATCGAGTCGAGCACTCGCCCACCCGAGGATCCCAAGGCCCGCGAGGTCGTGTTTATGAACAAGCAGGCCTACGCCGACCTCGTCAGCCGTCCCATCGGCCAGTCTTACTCTCCGCTCCTCCTCGAATACGCCTATTTTGATCCTGTCTACTCTTCTACTGGCATCATGCCCTCCATGGCCCGCTTTGAGAAGTTGTCGGCCGGTCTGCAGGGCGAGGCCAGCCATGTTAGCGGCAACCCGCGTCTGTTGGGCTACTTTGAGGACATGGACCACTCGCGCCTCGGTCTTGTCTACCAGTTCCCGCCCGGCTTCCACGCCATCGCCTCGCCCGAGACTGCTTCGCAGTCGCCGGCCATGCTTCGCTCGTGCCTCTACTCGCTGGGCGACCTGCTCGGCAGCCCTGGCGTCGAGCCCAAACTCGAGGCCAAGTTCCGTCTTGCCTCCAACCTGGCCAATGCCGTCTTTGAGCTGCACGCCAAGGGCATTGCACACGGCAACCTCGTCGACTCGAGCATCTTGTTTGGCCGCGTCACCAACCCGGACGCTGGCTTGCCCTCGTCCGATGTGTCCCAGGTCGACATCCGCAAGCCGCTCGTGTCGTCCTTTGACCTGTTCCCCGATACGCCCAACCCGGCGAGCAAGAGCGACATCAAGCGCCGCAGCTCGCGTCTGCACCAGCATCCCTTGAATCCGATTTCCTTTGCACCCGGTGCACCGCCCATTGTTGATGCCGACCCGCGTGTCTTTGACCTGTACTCGCTGGCTATGTTGCTGCTGTCCATTGGTATGTGGACGCGCCTCGAGAACTTGGTGCCCCACCAGGACTCGGCCATGGTCTCCGAGGCCGTCCTCGACCAGCTCTCGACCCAGTGCGGCACCCTCTACATGAAGGCCGTGCAGACCTGCTGGACCGCCATGGAGCTTGTCGTTTCCGCCGGCAAAGCCGCGGGCGAGTCCCACCTGGCCCGTCTGCAGGTCCGTGCCAGCAGCTACCTCGAGGCCTGCTGCGTCCTCGATGACGTGGCCAAGCTCGAGGAGCGTCTGCGCAATGACCTGGGTGGAGACGACGATCTTGTCACCTCGTCTGTCAACAAATCGACAACCCCAACGCCCTCAACCTTTACACCACCCACCCTCGTCCACTCGCACTCCGCACCGCCCATGCCGCCACCCAAGATGTCTTCGCCGCCACCCGCACCGCTCACCATGCCGCCTCAGCCGCCCACGATGCGCACCCGCCGCAGCCTCTTGTCGATGCCGCAGCGCGACCGGTTCCCCGATGAGGCTTTCAGCGACGCCAAACCGCCACCGGTCCCGCCCAAGGGCAACAGCAACACGGGTTCTCTGGGTTTTGCCCTTCCTCCTCACTCGTCCTCCACGCCTGCCGGCATGACCGGGTCTGCAGCACCCGGTGGTGCCATGTCCCACGCGGCTTCTGCGCCTGCGGTCTCCTCTGTGCCTGACGCCGCACCGGCTCCCGAAAAGAAGGAGAAGGAGCGCGTCCGCATGCGGCTGTACCCGCAGGTCGCTCTGCCTGCCGACGTCGTCGAGAAGTGGCACACCTACCTCATGCCCCAGATCAACTATGCCCTGCGCCACTTTTACCGCAGCCACCCCGAGTCCGTCGAGATTTCTTTGGAGTCCGTCGGCGACTCGCCCCGCAACACCCGTCCTACGGTTGTTGTGGTCTGCACCTCCGTCTCCAAGGTCCGCAGCATCCTGAAGCGCAAGATGGGCACTGTCTTTGAGGGCACCAACGGCGTCGGCCTCAAAGTGTGCACGGGCCGTGTGATGCGGTCCCGCAAGGATCCTTCTAGTCAAGTCCCTGACGTAGTCAAGCGTAGTGGCGCCGACTTCAACTACGGCAGCGCCTCGGCCGCCAACACTCAGTTCCAACAAAAGCCCGAGAACGGTGCCAGCATTGGCGCCTGGATCGGTGACCGCCACCTGCCGCCCGTCAGCTTTGGTGGTCTCGTCATTGTCGACGACAAGCCCTTTGGCATGACCGTGCACCACATGCTGGACGACCCGGATGCGAGCGAGGAAGCGGCGGCTCGTGAAGGCCAAAAGGCTTTGCGGAGTAGTGCAGCCGCTGCAACCTCGACCAACCCGACTGGTGAGGCCGAGGATGAGCAGATTGAAGAGCTTGGCCAGTCTGTTCTGGACTGGTACGCTGCCATGGAACGGGAGGGTGGTTCTGGTGCTGGTGCTGCCGGTGGTGGCGCCCACTCGAACAGTGGCGGCAGTGAGGACGACGACGATGACGACGAAGACGACTATGCCTGCGAGTTTAGTGACACCAGCTCGTCCGTCTCCGAGTCGGACATCACGAGCGAGTGGTCGGATAGCGACAATGAAGACTACGACGACAACCAGTACCGCCGGCGCCGGCGCCAGCGCGAACGCGACGAAGACGAAGAAGAAACGAAAGAAGACGAAGAGATTGATGAGCCCGGTGATACGCCTGGTGTTGAGCCCGGCTACGGCGAGGGCTACATTGTCACGCAGCCCGCGCTCGACGACGTCGACGGCAACTTTTACCCGGATGAGGCCACCCAGGACGACGACCACTTGGACTCGTGCGGTCTCGGCGACGTCTATGCCTCCAGTGGTGTGCGCCGCCGTGTCGACGAGCACGGCCTTGTGCACGAGATTGATTGGGCCCTCTTTGAGTTTAAAGAAGAGCGCCAGCCGCCGGCCAACTCGATCCCGCACCTGCCTCTAGGTGAAGCTTCACCAGCACTCTCCGACGTCTCCTCGGGCATCTTGCGACCGACGACTGTGGCTCCCGCCTCCGCTCTGCCCGGCCTCGAAGTGCAGTGCATCGCCCGCACCTCTGGCCTGCAGACCGGCCGGATCCTGCCGACCATTACGTCGGTCAAAATCTACGGCCGCACCTCGCCCTCCCACACCTACCAGATCTCGGCCGCGGGGGGCCTCCCCCTATGCCAGTGACTGGTCACAATAATAACAGTTCCAAAACACCCTCCCCCATTGGCATCCCCGGTGACAGTGGCGCCTGGATCGTTGAGCGCGAACACGGCCGCCTCTGTGGCCATGTCCTCGCCTGGAGTGCCCGCAAACGCGTCGCCTACCTGTGCCCCATGGACGTTTTGTTGTTGGACATTGCTGAGACCCTCGAGGCCGGCGAAGTCCGTCTGCCCGGTGGCGACGCCATTGTCAAGATTATGGACCCCGAGGAGCGCCGCACCAAGGAGGCTGCGTCTGCATCGGCGTCCTCGGCCGCGATGTACTCGAACAACATGCGCGGTGGCGGACTAGGAAGTCGGGCAAACACGGGTACGGGCGTCTACGACAGCAACGTTGCGAACGCCACCGCCAGCGCCAGCGGCCGGCCTACCCTCAACACCTCACTGAGCACGGCGTCTTCCATGAGTTTCCACGAATCCTGGGCGACTGAGCCGTCGCCGGACGTGCAGATTCTGCACGGCGAAAAGGACCTGGACGAAGGGTTCCAGGACAGCGATGCAGCCACAGTGGCAGGCAGTGCCATTAGTCGGAGCAGCAAGAGCAGCAAAGTGGGGGACGACAGCAAGAACCCGCGGTGGCAGGAGTCGACCAAGATGATGGAAATGGTCGGCAGTATGGGCAAGGTGCGTTTGGGCAGTAGCAAAGACGTGCAGGCGCCCTGCTAGGAGCAAAGTGACGGAGGTGCGAACTGGACTTTTTACATGTCTTCATAATGTTTTTTTTTTGTTTTTTGTATAGCATTGATACCACGGGACAGGATTTGTATTGCACCATTTCCGGGGTGCTTGGGAGTTTTAAACAGCTTTGGCTAGACAGCGGTTTCTTATATAGCTTTGAAAATAATTTCTTTTTCGCAAAACACGCATTCACGAGCATTACACAGAGTGATAACTGATGTAGTAGAACGTCTTTTCTTTTAACTGGCCGGCTAAAGCAACATAAGGCAGCTCGACTATAGCAAAACACAAATCATAGGGGGAATATTGTACACATTAAAATCATCGAACGCTTTTTTCGCTCTTCCCCTTCTTTTTCCCCTGTCCATTTCACCTTGTCTCCCACCTCCCTTCCGTTGGTATTGGTTCCACGTCGAGCTTTCTTTACAGCATCATGTAGGCACTGCCCAGCATCGCGGCCAGGACGACACCGGCAACGTTGCCCAGCGGCATCGAGCCGCCGACACGGCCCGGAGCGGCATTCTTGGTCGACGAAGCCGTGCTGCCGGTGCCGGTGCTCGTAGGCGTCGAGCTAGCCGTGCCCGTGCCCGAGCTCGTGGCATCGCCCGTCGAGTCGTTGCCAGCTGCCAAGGGCGCCAGGTTGGCGTCGGTGACAAACGAAGCCGTGACACCCGAGCTGTTGGTGCACGTCGTCTGGTTCTCAGTGGCCGCGCCCGTCACAAAGTTGACGGCGGCACACTGGTACAGGAGACCATCGGGGGCGTCCACAACCACATTAATGATACCCTTCTGGCCGGCCCAGCTCGCGGGGACGGCAATGGCAGGCTGGCAGAACTTGCCCAAACCGGTCTGCATGGTCTCCGGGTGCAGCTGGGTCCAGTTGTTGCCCGAGGCGGTCTGGTCGAGGGTGGCGCGGTAGAGCCAGGTGCCCTGGGGATGAAGCAAGTTAATGGCAATGTTGTCGCCGCCGACGTGGAAGTCGGTGACGTTGTCCTTGGAGAAATCGGGAGTGAAGGAGCCACAGGGGGCGGTGCCCTCCTTGTCGTCGTCGAAGCCAATGGTGGGCGGGTAGTCGAGGGTGAAGTGGGCGTTGACGACGGCGGCCGAAGCGGCCAGCAGAAGAGCGGCAGAGGCAAGGGGAGCCATTGTGAAGGTGTGAAGATGTAAAGATGGGAGGAGAGAAAGAAAAGGTGGTGATGGAGAGATGGGGAGATGAAGAGTTAAAGAGATGAAGAGAAGAAGATGATTTGTTTGGTAGAAGTGTATGCAGCAGCGGGAGGGTTGGGTTTTTATTAAAGACGGGAAAGAAGAGGCGAGAGGAAGGAGGAGGGAGGTACAAAAAGATCTGGTGAGCCAAGACACGGCTTCTTATAAAGACAAAGAGGTACACAGAGAGGCGGAGAGGTGAGAGGAGAGTGAAGAGGAGAAGAGAGAAAAGTGAGAAGGACCAGACAAAGACAAAAGGCCCGAGCTAGGAGCACACGGAGGTAGGAAGGAGCTTGTATGTAGCTCGGCTGGAAGAGGAAGGGACCAGGGGAAAGTGCGGAGTTCCAGGGTATCCCGTAAGGGAAGGAACGTCAGAGGGGGGGGTGGAAGTGCCACAAAGCTGTCATCGGAGCGCTTTGTGCGCATCACACATTAGCTACTTCAATAGTCATTAGCTACACGGAGGGAAGGACCGTTGCTCAGTGCCCGTCCTTGTGTCTGTGCTTCCCAAACTGGCACAAGGTATTCATAGGTGACTTTTGACTTTGGTGGCGCTGTGCGGTGAATAAGGAACCGACGGCGCTGTCGGCAAAGTGGACTATGAGGAAGGCGCGACTGGTGGCGGGTGGGCCCTGTGAGGGCGTTTCCTGTCAGGCGCCTATCTCTTTGGAGTCTGAAAGTCCTCAAAGTTGACACACCTCTTGAACGATTCTCGACGTGATCGTGTTTGCAGTTTGGCTGCCGACGAGGCTGTTTACTACGACTGGCGCGACAGTCCCCTTAATCCGTATCGCGGACCGCGTCGGAAGATATCAAACAACGTGCTCTGCCAAGGCTAGTTTTGGAGCTCAAGGACCGCGACGGACAGCTCGACAAAAGGACGCCAGGAACGCCCAGAGTTCTAGAAAGAACGTGGAAAAGCACGACCGAGATGAACCCTTCATGCTGCCCGAGATTTCGTGCATCTATCGAGGTCTATCTACCCTTTCCCCTGCCCAGACTGCAGCTCGTTGAGAGGCGCCGCCGTGTGTGCACTCTACCCAGATAAAAGGATTGACGATACCACGGTGATGGGAGCAATGTCTCAATGTAAACACACTTTGCGTGTCCTCATCGTATATTTCTCAGCTTCAGGGCGTCTGCAGCCAAGGCAGCATATCTCTCCGTTGCCTGTCCCCGTTCCATGTCCCTGGTTGAGCCAGCCGAGTCAATACGGGAGACATGCAGGGCAGAGGCAATACACCAACAAGATGCATGCATTTTAATGAGCGCTATTTAATTGCCCCTTCTATAGATGTCATGTGTGTGCATCGGCGGCGGCTGCGGCGTTGTTGATGCCGATTATCACGACGATGTCCTGTGTGGTCGCGCCTGCCGTCTCTGCAGTCTTTACGAGAAAAAATGGCCGAAAATGGCAAAAATGTGAGCACTTACACGGAGGGGGTGGCTGGACTGTTGCTCTGTGCAAGTAGCGTCGTTGGCTGGTCGCGCCTGCCGCCCCTCCAAGTGAGCAAGTTCCAGAGAATCAGACCCAGAGAAAGAGCCCCTCGGGCCCCTCAAAACCCCTCCAAACATACCCAAAGGCGCCCCAAACTGCTCGCTAGACCACCTAAACCGCGCCGTCAAGGTCTTGGCAGTCTTGGCAACACAGCATTGGGAAGGCACAGCGTCGCAGTTTGGTGCAGTTTGGCGCTGTGGAAAGGCAGGAGCTGCAGGTAGTGCGCAACTTTGAGCAAGTTGTGGCGTCCCAATCCGTCCTAGCCCGTCCAAGCGGCCGGCAGTGAGAAGGTTTTTTTGTTTTTTTTTTCTTTTTTCCAACCCACAACAAAGACCTATTGGCAGTCATACACCCCTGGTGCACCTTATGCTTATTCGCAACTCTCTTTTGACGACTTGTGAGGATCTCCCGGACGGAGAGGAGTGGACGGACTGGTTGTTGGCAGGCTCGGTCCCGCCTTCCATTTTTGATTCTTGTTCGCCTCGTCCACTGTTGTCTTTTTCGTGACGGAAGGTCCAGACTAGCACCCGTCGGTTGGTCTTTCCTTGTAGCTCTCCTCGCTCTCGTTGTGTTTGTTGTGTTTGCTGTGCCTGCTCCTGCCCTCTTGGTCTCCATCTCCGTGCCGCTCTTTCCTCTTCCCGTGGCGAGCTGGCAGCCCGTCCGCCTCCCCTTCCTTCCCTAGTCCTTCTGCCCTCTCTGACGTTCCTCTCTCTTTTCCTCTTTTGATTTATTTTTTATTCCAACCACAAAATCAACGAACCCCCATTCGCTTGGCGTTGACCATTATCTCCCGCCTCTATCGTCAGTCTTTCTTCACGTCACCCACGGCTGCGACGGCAAACGAGTGCACCGTCGACGAAACAAGAGGCATCACCAACCAGAAACTGTACCGCCGTAACTAGAGGCTTCTCATCTCCGCGTTGTCCTTCTTTGGATCACTGCAACGTTGGACTTGGCTGTCCACGGCATCTCTCTCCTCGCCCTCTACCATAACCTTCCTCTCTTTCGCTCGACCATCTCTCTATCCCTCTTTCTCCCACCTCAGCATTACGGTCCCCGCATTACGCATCGCCAAGTGGACCCCATAAACTTGCGCGCGCTCGTTTCCGCCCTCACATCTTTTTTTATCTTATTGTCTTTTTTATCCTTATCCTTCTCTCCCCCAAGACGCTGACCTGGTCTCCGTCCTGCACCGTTTCGGCTTCCGTTGTTTCCGGCTGTGGAATCTTGCGCGTCGTTGCAGATTCTTTGCGGTGTCCTGCACACGCTCTTCTTTGTCCAACTCGTTTCTCACCGTAAAGGGATCTTGTTCGATTTCCTTTTCTGGTCCCTTGGTCCTACCACGTTCTACGACATCCCACCCGACTATCATGCTACACAGACCAACGCCTTGTCCTCCACAACCACTGATCTGACGACATCCTTCTCCTCATTCCCATCGTCTTCATCCCGGTCTTACCCTTTGTCTTTTGAACCGACTGGCCCCCTTCATCTGTGCGACCGAACACCTGCATCGGACCATTTTGCCCATCCAGCGTCCCCATCGACACACCCACAACTGTCGACATTGAACAAACGACATCATCATCACCACCACCGCCCTTGCCAGGACTAAATCAACATCGACTATACCGACAACACCACTACCCTCCTCCCAAAGTCATCCCGTGGCCACGCCACACCTGCCGCAATCATGGATATGATGATGGGCACCAACATGTTCCAGTCGACCAATATGGCACTGGCCCGGACATACTGGTACATTGTCGCCGCTGTTGTCGGCGCCTTTGTCATCGTCCGGATCGTCAACCACTATGACAGCTGGGTCCGCCTCCGCGCCCGTTCCGCCACAGCCCGCCAGTATCCGACAAAACCCATGTCCGCGTTTCTGCAAATATGGGCTACCCTGACCGCCGTCTTCCGCGAGATGAGCTACCCGCAGCTCTATGTCCCCGTCCGCTACTTCACATGGCTGACTCCGCCGCCGCTGGGCCGCGTCCTCATGCTCTTGATTTATTGGGGCATCATTATTGGTTTCATGTGCGCCGGCTCCATCATCCACGATGTCAACTTTTGGGAGCGCATCGGCTTCCGCAACGCCTGGGTCACCGTCACCCAGCTGCCCCTCCTCTACCTGCTTGCCGGCAAGTCCTCCGTCATCGCCATGCTCACGGGCTCCTCACACGAGCGTCTCAACTGGGCCCACCGCTGGATCGCCCGTACCATGTTTGTAACCGCCTCTGTCCACGGCTGGCACTTTTACAACGAGTACGCCAAGGCCGGCATGACCAGCATTTTCTTTGAGGTGATGCCCATGGGCAAGTACGGCATGGCCGCTTGGGGTCTGCTGTTGTGGTCCTTTGTCGTCGGCATGGCGCCTCTGCGACACCTCTGCTACGAGGTCTTTGTCATCCAGCACATTGTCACGGCCGTCGTGCTATTGTGGGTGATCTACAAGCACGTTCCCGCCTATGCTGAATACAACGTGTGGTTCGCTATTGCCGCTCTCGCGTTTGACCGTGTTGTTCGCTTTGGCATGCTCCTGTGGCAGAACATCAAGGTCCGCGCCCCTGACCGGTCGCGCTGCAAAGGTGGCCAGCGTATTGGCCACGAAGCCCAGATCC
Organism: Sporothrix variecibatus; assembly: GCA_016097105.2. Lineage (NCBI taxonomy): Eukaryota > Fungi > Ascomycota > Sordariomycetes > Ophiostomatales > Ophiostomataceae > Sporothrix > Sporothrix variecibatus. The sequence continues at coordinate 2,736,836 of JADMNI010000008.1, read as the reverse complement.
GGGCTGTTGGTGACGATATTACCATTGTCACCATCAAGGACGTTCACTTCAAATGGCGTGCCGGCCAGCACTTGTACCTGTGGATGCCCTGGATTGGTCCTCTTGAGCACCACCCCTTTACGATTGCCTGTGCCCACAAGTTGCCCGAGACCTGCATCTGCAACAGCATTCAGCTCGTGGTCCGCAAGCACGGCGGCTTCTCCAAGCGTCTGCATGACCGTGCCGCCAAGATTCAGCAACAGGCTGGCCCTGGCAGCGGCAACCGGTCCAACACGTTCACTGCGTTTGTCACGGGTCCCTATGGAGAGCCGGCCCGCTGGGACATTTATGAGACGCTTGTCCTTATCTCGGCGTCTACGGGTGCTTCTTTCACACTTCCCATTCTGGAGAGCGTGCTGCAGGCAGACCATACTGCCATCTGCACCAAGCGCATTGACTTTTTGTTGGCCGCCAAAAAAGGCGACGAGATTGGATATTATGTGGAGCGCCTGCACGAGCTCATCGACAAGGCCAAGAACTCGGGCATCGAACTGACCGTCAGTATCGCCGTGACACAAGATGCCAAGTCGCTGCCGGCACTTCTCCGCCGGGAGTCCGATGCACCCGCTCTGCTCCACGAAGTGAGTGAGCATGCTCAACAAGAGAAGGGATACAGCTCGTCCTCTTCCATCGCGGCTACATCGGCAGTTGCGACACCTGCTGCGCCCACTACTACAGGGTCGGAGGACATCGCCGAGGCTCCTGTCTCTTCGTGCTGCATGCCTAAGCAGAACGATGTTGAGAAGACAGCCCTGCCTGCCGCACTCCCAGCTGGACCACCTGCTACGACTGAGCCAGTAGAGAACGCCGAGGCAGCCACTTCATCATGCTGCATGTCCAAGCCGGTCGACGTCGAGAAGTCGGCTGGACCTGCAGCTGGCTCGGCCAACACTTCTATTGCTCGTCGCCGCCTGGGCAGTGTCGCTAGCAACGACTCGCACGTGCAGCAGATGACCACTCGTCCGGACATTGCAGCCTTTATCCGTAATGCCGTCGAGACTACCGGCGGCGAGACCTCTGTCGTTGTCTGTGGCGGCAAGTCGCTGGTGTCGCGCGCGCGCAACTGCGTGGCCAAGCTGTCCGACGAGCGTGCTGTCCACAAGGGCACTGACGCGCAAGGTATTCACTTGCACGTTGAAGAGTACGGCTTCTAGTCGGGATCTCTCTGCTTTTCTGTTTTCTTTTGATTTTCTTTTGATGTTGGTTTCCGTTTCGAAAAACGACGATATGAATTGCCATGTGTAGTTATATTCCCCTTTGGTATTTCGGGTTTCCCATTAATGTTTGTGGGTATTCTTGGGCTTACAATGCTCAGTATGAAGCATATATAGCGATTATTTTGAAATTTGATCTCTTTTCTTTTCTAATATTGACCATGTTTTGATTTTCTCTCCATCGAATGTCAATATCAACACACGTCAGGGGGCTGCACCGACTTGACCCGAATAGGCAATTGCTCTTACACTGGCCACACCCGCAGTGCGATAAGATGGGACTTTTTTTTTGCAGAGGGGAACCAGGCGCAATGGCGGGGTCGCTCTTTCTTCTCTTTCTCCTCTGTCTCTCTTTGTTTCAGGTCGGTGGAAATATTGTCCGGCAGCCGTCCAGCGCTGTCCGAGTGCTGCAACCAGCCATTTTCCAGGCGCCCAATAGCCTGCAAGCACTCTAAAGTCTCTAAAACAACACTATGACTCCGCCGGCAAGAGCCATTGAGTCAACGTCTGCCAAAGTTTGCCAAACGCGGAAGCGACGACCCAACCAGAAGCTAACGGGGCAAAAGCGAGGCTAAAAAAAAGTTGACTCTATTTTTTTCTCGTTTGCGATAACGAACGACGGGTACAAAACACCAAAAATAAGACCCATCTTATCCTCAATACTCCACGACAATCGACATTTTCCCGTATGCCACCCTCGTCTGCACCGTTCTCTGTGCTGACTGCTGCCCTCCGCCGCCCGACCTGTCTACTGTCCCGAGCAGCTCGACCATTCCAGCTTCAATCTCCTCGATTTCCTCGATTTCCTGGATCTCGTCTGACGACAGCTCTCCTCCTCCCCTCTGCGAAACGATCCTACTCGACACCCTACCCTCCCTCCACCTCCTCCCCCTACGGGCCCTACAAACGCACACTTAACCCAATGGCTGCCGCTACCGTCGACCAGCTCGCCAGCCTCGTCGAGGGCTTCGACCTCCACGAGGCCGAGAGCAAGTACCCCAACTGCCACCCGGACAGCAACCCCTTTGACCTCTACCGCGCCCACCTCACCAATGTCCTCACAAAAGTCACCGGCGTCGACGCCAGCCTGGTGTACCCGGCGCTGCAGTGGACCACGGGCCTCGACAAGGGCGACATTATCCTGGCAACGCCCGCTCTCCGCGTCAAGGGCAAGAAGCCCGATGCGCTGGCGGCCGAGTGGGTGGCTGCGTTCCCGGCCAACGACCCGCTCGTCGAGACGCCGACCGTCAACGGCTACTTTGTGCAGTTCTTCTTCAAGCCGGGCCCCCTCCTGAAATACACGCTGCCGCTGATCCGCGCGCAGGGCAAGGAGTTTGGCAACAACAAGACGCTGGGCCTCGTTGACCCCAAGGACGCCAGCAAGGGCCAGAAGAAGATTGTCATTGAGTTCTCGAGCCCCAACATTGCCAAGCCATTCCACGCCGGTCACCTACGGAGTACTATCATTGGTGGCTTCCTGGCCAACCTGTACGCCAATGTCGGCTGGGACGTTGTGCGCATCAACTACCTGGGCGACTGGGGCAAGCAGTACGGTCTGCTGGCCCTGGCCTTTGAACGCTACGGCGACGAGGCGGCGCTCGAGCGCGACCCCATCAACCACCTGTACGAGCTTTATGTTAAGATCAACAAGGAGCTCACGGCCGAGAAGGAGCAAATTGATGCCCTCAAGAAGGACGGCAAGGCCGAGGAGGCCCAGAAGATTGCCGACGCCGGTCTTGACGAGCAGGCCCGCCAGTACTTCCGCAAGATGACCGACGGCGACGACAAGGCTGTGGCGCAGTGGCGCCGGTTCCGCGACATGTCCATTGTGCGCTACAAGGACACCTACGCCCGCCTCAACATTGTCTTTGACAGCTACAGCGGCGAGTCCCAGGTGCCCGAGGCCGCCATGGCCAAGTCGGCCCAGCGCATGGAGGACCTTAAGATCACCGAAGAGTCCGAGGGCGCCCTGATTGTCGACTTCACCAAGCACGTGCCCGGCAAGGAGGGCAAGCGTCTCGAGCGGCCCCTGGTGCGCAAGCGCGACGGCACGGCGCTGTACCTGACCCGTGACATTAGCGAGCTGCTCGGCCGTGAGGAGCGCTACCACTTTGACAAGATGATTTACGTCGTGGCCTCAGCCCAGGACCTGCACCTCAAGCAGCTCTTCAAGATTGTCGAGCTCATGGGCGAGAAGGAGATTGCCGCCAAGTGCACGCACATCAACTTTGGTCTGGTGCTGGGCATGAGCACCCGCAAGGGCACTGTCAAGTTCTTGGACGACATTCTGCGCGACGTCGCCGACAAGATGCACGAGGTCATGCGCACCAACGACGCCAAGTACCAGCAGGTCGAGAACCCCGAGGCCACTGCCGATATTCTCGGTATCTCGGCTGTCATGGTCCAGGACATGACTGGCAAGCGCATCAACAACTACACCTTTGACATGGACAAGATGACCTCGTTCGAGGGCGACACCGGCCCGTACCTGCAGTACGCCCACGCCCGTGTGTGCTCGATCGAGCGCCGCGCCAACCTGTCCGAGTCCGACCTGGCGTCCGCCGACACCTCGCTGCTGTCCGAGGCCCACGCTGTCAACATTGTGCGCCTGCTCGCCCAGTGGCCCGATGTCGTCACCAACACCCTCAAGACGCTCGAGCCCACCACCGTCCTCACCTACCTGTTCAAGATGACCCACGCCCTCAGCTCGTCCTACGACCACCTGCAGGTCGTCGGCAGCGAGCCCGAGCTGATGAAGGCCCGTATGCTTCTGTACGACTCGGCGCGGATTGTCCTCAACAACGGCATGCGTCTGCTGGGCCTGAACCCCGTCGACCGGATGTAAGGGAGGCGGTAGTAAATGGGATATATTTTAGGATCTTGGGGAAATGTTTTAATGAATGTCAAAAGAAAACGAGGTAAAATTTTACATGAAGCCATATTTATAGCACAAAAAACAATCAAAAACAATTTAAACAATATGGTAGATTAATATGTGTAATAATTAGTAAAGAAAAAGAAAGGCATCCAGGCCTTTAATTACGTGAATCAAGAATTTTTTTTTTTTAAAAAGAAAATGCTATTCGAAACCACTTACCGTCTGTTCCAATACTTACCTCATAAAGCGTCCTAGCCTCCTCTGAAAAATTCTTTCATCCGATCTTTGACCTTCTTAAGAGTTGTGAGGCCGCCCTCCGCGCCAATGTGGTTGTTGTATGCACGCTTTGGCTGCGGCTCGACGGGCTTGTTGACCTCGGTGAACAACAGCTCCGCCTCGGTGAACAACAGCTCCGCCTCGGTGAACAACAGCTCCGCCTCGGTGGCGCTGCCCTCGCCAAATTTGCCGTCCGATATGCGTGCCTCAATCAGGCGCACCAGCTCGGCCGCCGAGGGCCGCAGCGCCGGCTCGTACGCCGTGCACCGCATCACCACCTCGCGCAGCCGCCACTCGTATAGGCGGCTGGGCTTGGGCGCGTCTTCCTTTTTGATGGCGCCCTTCTTGATCTGGCTTTCCCAGCTCTCTTGGTGGAGGGCGCGGTCGTCGAGCATCCAGCTGATGGTCGGAATGACCAAAATGCCAGGATCGGCCACCTTGGTCTTCAAATGCTTCTGGAAGGCTTCAAAGAACTCACTCTGGTCAGCGAGGTGGCGAGGGTAGTTTGGGTGGTTCCAGTTGCGCATGGGGATAAAAACGGGGTAGGGTTGGCTGGTGGTCTTGACGCGCAGCATCAGCGCTTTGAGGATCAGGCCGACCTGGTAGATGTTGGTCTTCTCGCTGTACTGGCCGGCAACCCGGGCGCCGACCTTGCTCGGCTCGTCCGTGACGGCTTCCCACTCGGCCGTCCACTGCTCGGGCGCGTAGTACTCGGACTTGCCGCACACCCGTTGGTGCCAGGCGAGTTTTGCGCTGTCAAAGTTGGCCTTGGAGCCGTCCACCGCCAGACCAAAGTCGGCGACCTTGAGCTTGGGGACGTGAGACGTTGCGCAGCTGCTGCCACAGCCTACATTGGACTGGTCCACGAGCACGTTGGTCGGGTCGAGGTCAAAGTGCACAATGTTGTGGAGGTCGGGGACGGACGTGGTCGTCAGCGATCCGAGACTGCTTTCCACGTTGCTCTCGCTGCCCTCGTTCCCACTACCTCCTCCATCGCTCTCGCCGTTGACGTCCTTCATGGTGATATCCGACTTATAGTCCTTCATAGTAATGTCTGACTTGGCGTACTTCTTGAGTTTGCCCGTCTTGGCGTCCTTCATGATTGTGTCAGAGCCAATCATATTTTGCTGCTCTTTCTTTTTGTCCTTGTTGGGTGCGAAGCCATCGAGGTCGGCCTCAGCCTGCAGGTCCGCCGGCTGGCAGGCCGTGGGATACTTCATGGCCAGACATGCCTTGGCCAGACAGAGCAGCAGGTGCCAGCAGGCCTCGTTGGAGAAGCCGAGGCCCAGCTCGTCGGCCTTGGCGATCCAGTGGTCGAGCGAGCCAAAGGGCAAAAACTCGAGCAGCATGACATCGTCAGCATTGTCGACGTTCTTCTTCACCGTCACATCGTCGTCGGGCTTGGGCGCGTCGTTAGGGTCATCGGGCATCACGCCATTGACGGCCTCTGTCTCGTAGCCGCCGGGCAGCGCTCGCAGCTGGTCGACATTGAGCATCTGCACAATGTGCGGGGCGCCAACCAGCATGCGTGTCATGCTCTTTTCGTCAGCGATGGCGCTGTTTTCACCCAAAGAAATCTTGGCGACACACTTGTTGTAGAGGCCCGTGACACTGTTGGCCGTCTCAAACAGCGCCGCCATGCCCATGCCGCCACTCGACAAGATGCGGCGGAAGCGGATGCCGGCCCGGAACAGGCGCCGTGAGACCTGGTTGATCCGTTTGCCGACGACCTTCTTGTCTTTCCGCTCCATCCGGTCTAAGGACCAGCGCCGATTGATGCGGTACTTCATCTGGCGTTCGCGTTTCAAAAGATCGTCATATTCCTTCTGGCTTGAAGGGGTAAAGACACCGTGTTTCACCTTTCTGAGCGTATCAACCATCGGGTGTCGTGTTTGGTCGAGAAGTTGTGTATTGCCCTTTACTGCGTGCAGCGCGGCCAAGACGTCGACGTCACCGCTGCGATATCTTCTAAAGGCAATGTTGCAAGTCTTTTGTATCTCACGAAAGGTAAGATCCCTGTTTTGGACGACCATATCGTAAGAAGACATGATGAAGGGGTATAACAAAAGTAGTGAAAGTGTGAAATAAAGGGAATAAAAAGAAGAAATGAGACAAATAAAAAATAGAAGAGGAAATGTGTAAAATGAGTGACTCAAGGGGAAAAGGAAACGAATGTAAGTGTATTTCTCCAGGAGATATCGAGTGTGTTAAACGTGTGGTGAGGGCTGGTATCCTTCTTAAAAAAAGGGGGGGGGGGATGACCTTTGAAAAGAAAACAGCGAAACATCATACTTATACTAGAATGCAATGAACGTCGGAAAATGTGTCGAAGACGATGCGCAATGTAAACAAGTACAAAGGTACAAAGCCGGGGGCAAAGTGTGGTGAAGGTACAATGGAATATTTGGGCAGAGGTGTGATGAAAGATAAGTTGCTCTCTTTGTTAAGATGAAAACAAAACGAACATTCTAACACAAAGCGTTCTGAAAGGGCACAAACAAGGGTCAAGGCGTATGCTGCATCAAAGAAAGGGCAGCAAATAAAACTTAAAGGACAAACAATAAAAGAGCAAAATAAATAAATAAACTCCACTGTCTGCTATCCAATAAAATGGCTTTGTCGCAAAACAAATGGGTGTTTGATGCGATACTTTTCCTTTGTTCCATCCTACACCATCTGAATCTTGTTGTTCCGCTTCAGCATCGCCGCATATTGAGGGGTTGGAATGAAGTCGTGCTCGACGTTCCATTGAACGAGTGTCCGTCGCGAAGGAACAGTTCCAGGCCCATTGCCGTCCAGCATCACCAGGTATAGAATATGCCGGAAGCGACCGTTGCCCATGTCGCGCGTCTGGCGTTGGACGACGACAAAGTCAAAGACGCCCGATGGGAGCGTCGTCGGGTGCCGTTCGTCATTCTGCGTCAGCATACCGATAGGATCGTTGGGCTTGCCGGGCACAAAGGCCGTACTGAAGGGCGCGGTCTGGATCTCGAAGCGCACCGTCCAGCCAGCCATAGTGAGCGTCTGGTCCTGGATATCGACAAATTGGATGCAAAGGTCGTCTGCCATCTCCTTGCGGGCCATATCTTGGCGCACGCGCTCCGTCTTCTCGGCCGTCAGCATCAGGTTGTCTGGCAACAGGTATGTGGCCTCGCCCTGCCAGCCGACGAAAGACCACGAGGGAAAAGCTGCACGACGGCGTGGGGGCTTCGGCTTGACATTGCCCGTGCCAGAACTCACGCTGTGGTTCCACATGAGCGACAGTGGGAAGTCTCGCAGCGGCAAGCCCCAGACAAACTCTTGCAGGCCAGCCATACGTCTCACGTAACTGAGCATGCCCAGGCAGGCGTTGAGCGAGTCGCGGTCTTGTGTCATCTGGCGAGATGTGTAGTCGCCGATGCAGCTCACAAACTGGGAGGCGGCCATTTGGCGCCTACGGGCCGGAGTCGGTCCACCGGCTTGGCTGGTGCTGTTGTTTCCGCTGGCCAGTGCCCGGCTGCGTGAGAGCTCACGGAAATAGTCGCCAGTTTCGCCCTCTGCAGAGACCAACAAGTCCAAAATCCGAGCTGGATCCTTTGTTTCGTCGACTGTCTCTTGCACAATCATGTTTTGGCAACGGTAGTGCACCTGATCTTGGCCAAAGATGATGAGGCGCTGGCTCAAATACTCTTCTTGGAGTGTCCAGGCGCGAGTGCGGTGCGTGCATGTTGGGTACTCCCACTCGGCTGCCATGGTCGGGTACATGGCGGACAGCTCGTAGGCCGCTCCGCCGCCCTTGACATCTACAATCGTCTCCCGTGGCTGGAAGGCCCGAGCGCGACCCGGCGTCGATCCCCGCAGGCCAAAGAGTGAGCTGTCGCCATAAAACGCGACCAGTGTGGCATAGGCGCCTGCATAGATGCGGTCCATGATGCTGAGCTGTTGCATCTTTGTGGGCGAAGACGGATCCTGGTCAATACACAGAGCATCCACCCACAGGTAGCGGATCCCCAACTGGCGTGTGGCTTCCATGGCATCAGTGATGGACGGGGGCAACGTGCCCTTTTTGAGTGCACCCTCTTCCGGGATGATGGGCCCCCAAACATAACTCAAGGCAATATACTTGCAGTTTGGCGGGCAGGGAACAATGTTCATCGTCTGCACATCGATCATGCTGGTTGTGAGGAGGTCGTCAACCCACACAGACGTGCAGTCTGGGTGCTGGGTATCACAGCGGTGGAGCCACGATTGAATCGTCTTGTAGTCGACAAGTTGATCCCGCGCGCGAATCGGCAAGCCGGCTCTAGGAGTTAAGGGCGGCGGTCCAGACGAGAGCAAACTTGGCTTGCCCACAATACCGATTGATGTCTCGTACATGAACCGGTGCTCGGCCGTTGCCAAAAGCTCAACAGCCTGTTTACTGAGCATGGCCTTTGCAATAATGGAGACGGAGACCGTGTATTGCTCGTGCTGGCGCGCCTTCTTTTCTCCTCTTAAAGAGCCTCCAAGACGGTTGTACGTCCGCAGCGGCTTCAAGAGGTAGTCATCTGTGGGCTCAATGTTGGCATCCTCGGGTGGGAAGATGCTAAACAGCAGCCGGCAAAGCGGGCAAGTGTCGACAAGCTCAATGCTGCGGTATGGGCCCAGGTTGCGGTGCAGCTGCAAGTTTTCGATGGAGACTTCAAAGTCGCCTGCCAGCTCATCGTGGACGTCCTCGCGCAGAAGCAGGTCGAGCAGTCGGAGGTCAGTGCAGCGGCCACAGAGCTTATCAGGCTGCCGCTGGGTCTTCTTGGGAGGAAACGACAAAATGGCATTGGGACCCGGTTTGTTCGTGCCTCGAGGCTTGCTGCCTTCGGGACAGTAGGCCGTCTTGTGGCCGGCCTGGTGGCACAAAAGACAGAGGTAGGCCATGTTGAAGTTGATGAGGGGCAGGTAAAGGCTGGAGAGGGCAATGTGATGGGTATCAATTTTGATGTAACTCGAAACAAACTTGACGTTGCTGAGAATCCCTCTCTTTATATGTCGTATGCACAACAGCTTCCCTCACCTCAGCCTTGCCGGGTCGCCTTGTAGGTTTGGAGGCTCAAAACAACACAGCCACGTCGCCGAGGCCGTCGAAACGCATCTGTGTGGAGCATTGCCATCCTGCAGCTAATTCCCCTCATCCCTGTTGACCACATCCCCCTCTTCATGTAGACGGCGGTGATAGGAAAGGTGCTGATCTTTGGACCCTTGTAACGGTGTCCTGCAGGCTGCAGTGCAATCCTTCAGCGCCGAGGCGCGGGGGGACAATTGACCATCGGAACATTGCCCGAGTTTCATAGGTTGCCTTATTCTCGAAAGAGACAAGGCGATATGTCGAGTCGGGTTTCTATTTTGGTTTGCGAGATAAAAAGTTTGCCGTAATTGGTTGCTAGTTGGATGTTGCCTTTCTGGATGGCCGTAAAGCGGTGCCTATTGCGTAGTTTGGTATATGATTTTGTTATATGCACTATATTTGTGTATGTGGCTTACCTGCACCAAGATGCATGTCGTGTCGCGAGGCTATCAGGAACAAAAGTTGAGATCTGAAAAGGGGGAAAGCTAATCGAACAAAAAGGGACTTGCTTTACTGCTTTCGGGCAATGTCTAACATGGGGAAGGAGCAAACAGACACTCCTCCGTTTGAGAAAGAGCAACGCGCTTGCACGGTCCGCGCCTTCCTTTTCAGACAAGCGATCGCCACTAGTTCTCACTCTCGTCATTTGCATGTGCGTCTTTTCTTTGTGAGATTCAAATTTTTTGTGTATTTTCACTTTGCTATATCTTTGTTTAATGCGATTTGCAGAACCTTGTAAAAAAATAGGTAATAAAAAAAAGAAAATGCAATGCAGCTGTGCCGACATGTAAAATATGCTCCCCTTCTTTCGTTCTCATGTCTCCGTCGATGACGCCGATGTATAAAAATGCAAGAAAAACCGACAAACAAGCAATATCAATCATGATAAAACTCCTTCTGTAATGGGGAAATCTATTTCCGGTTCGCATCCGGGCCGAGGTCCTTCTCGACCATGGCCTTGCAGATGGGGTGGTAGAAGTCGCGGTTCTTCTCAAACGTGGCCAGGGCTAGCGGGCGGTCGACCTTGTTCAGGGCGCGGTACAGGGGACGCACAAACTTCATGCGGCCGACGGTGCCAAGCAGGTCGGCGGTGCCCTGGTAGGTGCTCTTGTCCTGAGCACGCAGGGCGACGACGTAGTAGGCAGACTTGACCTCGACGTTCTGTGTGTCGACAAGACCGTAGGCAGCACCCATCTTCTCGGACTGCTCGACAGTGATGGGCTCAGCGAAACCCTGGACCTCGCCAAGGAATACAATTTTTTGGTTGGCGACCCAGCCCTCAACGTCCTTGGGCGAGGGCACAAAGTCCTTGGACTTCCACTGCTCGGCAAGCTCGTAGCAGACGTCAATGAGCGTCGTGTCGAACTTGGGCTTGGGCGGCAGACCGGGAGTGTGGAACCGGCCCTCCCAGTCGATACCGGCAACAGCATCCTTGAGGCTGGCAAACTCGGGCTTGCCAAAGAACTCGAGGAACGTGTCGCGGAATTCGTACGAGTCGAGCGACTTGCCGCTCCACTTGGTAAAGTAGTACGGGATGAACTTGTCAAAGTTGGCGCGGCCAACAAGGCGCTCCAAGTAGTACACCATGTGAAAACCCTTCTCGTAGGGCACAGTGCTGAAAGCGTCGTCCGGGTCGATGCCGTCGTGCTTGATCAGGAGCTTGGTATAATCGTGGGTGGCGCCAAAGCCCTCAATGGCGTCCTCCAGAGCCTTCCAGCCGATAACGGCCGAGAAGTCAAAGTAGGCGTCGCCGTGGATGGCGGCGATAATGCGGCGCTCGAGGTACATGGTCCAGCCCTCGTTGAGCCAGTAGTGCTCCCAGCTGCCGCTCGTGACCAGGTTGCCGCTCCAGCTGTGGCTCAGCTCGTGGGCAATGACGTCGACGTTCTGGCGGTCACCGCTGATGATGGTGGGCGTCGCAAAAGTAAAGATGGGGTTCTCCATGCCGCCGTAGGGGAAGCTGGGCGGCAGGACAAGCACGTTGTACTCGCCCCAGGCGTAGGGGAAGACGAGCTTTTCAATCACATCCAGGTACTTGGTCATGTCCTGCTCGAGTTCCCACTGGCAGGCCTTGAGCTGGTCGGGGCTGGTGGCAACAATGGACCGATCGCCAATGGATGCGGTAGCAATATCGCCCGAAGCCAGGGCAAAGAGGTAAGAGGGGATGGGCACCTTCTGCTCAAAGACGTAGAGGGTGTCCTTGGTGCCGACAGACTCCAGAATGTCGTCGTCCTCAGCAACCTGCTGGGCCGTGGCATCGGTGACGGTCAGACCACTGGCGACAACAGGGTGCGGCGAGGCAATGCGGAAAGAGTAGGTGGACTTGACGTCCGGGGTGTCCTGGCAAGGGAACAGCGAGCGGGCGTGGATGGCCTGGGCCTGCGAGAACATAAAGGGTGCCGTCTTGTTGGAGGTCTGGGCGGGCGTGAGCCACTGCAGCGCCGTGCAGGCGGCCGTAGTCGAGATATCGAGGCGCACACGGACAGAAGTGCCCACTGCTGCAGAGGCAGCCGATTCGGGTAGCTTGATGTGCAGGGGTTCGCCGAGCGGACCAGTGCGCGGCTTGACCTCAAAGGGCACAGCCTTGCCGTCCACCGAAACAGCCTTCACGTCCACAAAACTGGTATCCAAGATGATCTCGCTGGCATCCTCGCCGTCAGTGTTGGGCTGGCGAGAGAAGTCCTGGACGAGATGGCCGCGCAGCACCTGGGCGTCAAAGTCGATCTTGAGGCTGGCCGTGGTGTGGTCGTTGCGCCAGACATTGTAGTTGGCCGCCGTGCTGGCGTCGCGTTTACCCATGTTGTTGGTAGCGAAGGGGTTGTAGGGGTTGTATGTAGAGAGGAAGAGGAGGATTCGGCGGTCGAGAGAGAAGCTAGGACGGTGGTCGAGGCTGAAAAGGTGCGAGCGTGGAGAGTCTTGATCTTTTGGACGTTTCGGATTGAGATTGGTGAGGAGGATGACTGGGCGAGGCGCAGAGCAGGGAGGGCGGCAAGTCGCGATTGGGTCGAGAAGGCCGAGGAGCAACAGTAGGAGGATGGCGATGCAAAAGTCGAGAGGAACCGCCGAGGAATGCGAGGAGCCGTAAACAAGGACAAGGAGGAAGAGGACGAGGCAAAGGAGGCGGCAGGAGCGGTCCTTTGAACGAGGAAGGTGCTTCTCATGAGGAAGGCACAGGTTCTGGCTGGGGAGGGAAGACAAGAAAAGGCAGGAAAGCAGAAAGTACGAGGAGGACGGGCAGAACGGCAAAACGGAGAGGAAGGTGCGAAGATGCAAAAGGGTGCGAGAATCGCTTGTGGACCTTGCTCTTAATTTTTTTGGTGTAAGAGGTCTGCGTATTACGAACAACGTCCGCAATTGGAAGGAAGGGAAACAAGATTGGAGACTGGCGAAAGAGTGACGGACATTCGTACTCGTTCCAAGTGCCGAAGTAGGAAGGTATGTTTCTGTGAGGGAAAGTAAGAGCAACCCAGGAGCGGGAGTCAGAAAGCAGAAGGAAAGGATGTGTGTGGTGCGGCTGGAGTCAGCTTTCCCTGTCCCGCCCCACGGAAGGAACCTGACTGGCACCTGGCAGGCGCTGGTGGCAGGCTTGTTTTTGCTGGCTATTGGGTGGTTTGGTGGCCTTTTGGCCTTTCGGCCTTTAGGTGGCAGGTGCGGGCGTGCTTTGTTGTGTCGAGTCGGATCGATGAAACCCCACTTGCTCAATGCGGAAGGGAGCTTTTGCCATCGCTCGGCCTCGAGTCATTTTCGGGAAAGAGCCAAAGTCGCACAGGGAAGATCGGACAGGGAAGGCCCCACACATCGCGTGCGGCCGCCAAAACGACTGTCAAAATCCACCTAAGGAAAGACCACAAAAAGCTTCGAGAGGCTCCAAAAGACTCCAAAGATCCCAAAAGGCCCCAAAAGGCTCCAGACGACAGGCCAAAATATCCACTTTGGCGGCGGTTTTCGTCGGCGGCGCTAGAACCGAAAGAGCAGTTGCAAGACGACATTATGGAGATGGAAGAGTTGTGTTAGATTTTCTCTTCTTTCTTCCCTTCTTTTTTTTCTTCAATGGGGAGATGAAGGGAGAATAATATCACTTGACATCAGCTTTCCTCGCTGCAAATCAGGTAAATGTGTGTGTATCCGGCTAGATGGCAGCGCACCTCGTAAAGGTGGACCTATTAGGAGATTCCTCTTCACGACTCCCTATGTAAACCTCGTCGAAACTGCAATCTTTTACGTACGGCTACAGATACTGGAGAACACGGGATCCCGTCCGCTCTCTTGTCGAGCCCTTTTGCTCGTGGTGACTGTGCTGTCTTTCTACACTTTTAAAAGGGCGTTCGGATTCTGACGAGTGGGCCCACCGAGTCAAGGTTTTGTTACTATCCACTGGCGAGGACTCGAGGAAAAAAGTCGCTATTCTTCTTGAGAGCAAGAAGTAAGAAAGTATTTTGGGTGACAGACGTGTCTGACATAGAAAAAGGCCACAGAATACACGTACTCAATAATGTGATACATTGGCCATTGGTTGGGTGCTTGCCCCTGACATGGTAAACAAACTAGTCAAAACTTGAGTGATCAGCTTTTGTGGCAGCACACACTCGTAGATGACGAGCAAAAAAAAAGGACAAAAAAAAGGACAAAAAAAAGGACAAAAAAAAGAACAAAAAAAAAGAACAAAAAAAAGAACAAAAAAAAGAACAAAAAAAAGAACAAAAAAAAGAACAAAAAAAAGAACAAAAAAAAGACAGCTTGGTCCGCCAAATTTGTACCTTTGGAAAGCTCCTCAAAAAAGCCGAATATGACCAGCCCACTCACGGACCCCTGTTGCCTATGATCCACAGCGCAGCCTCGTCAATGCAGCCTTGTGATGCATAGTCGATATCACCAAATAAATCAGTAGAGATGTAGTTTTCTGCCACAATAATCGCATTGACACTGTAGATAGTTCAATTGACTTCTTAGTCACTCTCCCATTGTCTTTCGAGTCTCCTCCTTCTCACTCTCCACTGTGACGCACTATCCAGCTCACCCTCACCTCGTCCTTACCACTTCCGCGTCACCAACACCCATCGCTCCTGCCGTCCCTAACGACAGCCACGCTCGTTCCTTCCTCATCCGACTACATCGACCTTCTACCACCTTGCACAATGACCTCAATGCCTTCTTTCTGCTTCAATCTTGTTTACTTTCTGCCGCCATTATGGCATGGCTCGTGCGAGCCTGCAAAGAAAACTATCAGCTCGTCAGATACCGTTCGGCCTCCAGGACGAGTATAAAAGAGAGGGCATTTCTCCCTTATTGAGATCTTTGGCTTTTTGGCTTATCCTTGCTCATGACCTTCTTTCCTCCAACGTCGATTATCAGCTAGAATCCTCACATTTTCCCTCCATTGTTGGGCTGCGCCTGATCTTCACTTCTTCACTTTCATTCACTTTTTGATCTACCGCCTTATTTTTATCTTCGACACAGGTTGTCATTTTGCTTCAGTCCTTCACAACTCTCAAACCTTTTCAATTTGTTCACCTACCATGGACCGACACAATGCTGTCCAGCCGTGGCCGGCCTTTTTCTTGCTGGCTCGGCTTCTGCTGGCTGGAGCAACAGCTGCCGCAATGCGTGCATCACTGTGGAAGATCCCAATATGCTGGTCACGGAGTGCATGATTTCGGGCGGCGACAACGGCAACCCCAACGACCAGAACTATCAGTGGCCCAGTTTGACCTCAATCAGGTCCTCGGATACGCCCAGCCGTTCATTAACTACCGGCAGAAGTGAGTCTCACGTTACTTTTTCTTCACCTTCATCTGTCTTCTGTCTGTCACTAACATTTGGTGCTCTCTCTTCACAGCGGCAACTTTGCCAACGCTGATTCTGGCCCTGTTCTTCGTGCTCTGTCACCAGCGGCCAGCTCTCGTGCCTTTGCAGTGGTGCTCCTGTGGCCACCCTGGACCTGGGTAAGCTACGTTTCTCTTCCACATCACATCACCCATTTCCCACTTCTGTATCTTATTCACTTTCTGTTCACCTGCTGACTTCTCTCTTTCTTTTTTTTTTTCAAGACACCTGGATTTCCGATTCCACGGGCGTTCTGTGCTTTGCCAACCACGACTTTGGACCCAATTGCGGCACGAGCACCTCGCGCACTTGTTGAGCAAGCTCGAAAGATTACTCAAACTCTCAAACTTCTTTTCTTACAAGCTCCCCACCGTCATAAGTGATGTCTGCATTTGGCGGTAGCAGGATGTGTGCTGTGGGGGGGGGGGGGTGAGTGACAATACACTGAGGAGATGAAGAGGGAGTAAGATGAATGGAATCGGGTTTGAAGGCCTTCTGATATGGATTTGACCTTGGGGTGAAGTGAAGTTAGGGACTTTGACTTTCGTCTTTTTTGGGTTTTATGTTACCCGTCCTGTTTGGAGCAGGCGCGGTACGCAAAACGCGGCTGCATCACGACGGTACAACAATCACAAACGACTGCACGACCAATACGACATGACGACCAACGACTTCACTTCTCTACGGCAATGTTTTAACTTTGCGTGCTCTAGTAAACGGGCCTCGTATTTTTGACTGGCTAGCAGTGCTTGTCCGGTCTTTACTCTTTTCTTTGATTTTGTTTTGCCTTTCACCTGTTTCTCATGTTTTGATCAACTTTATCATATCCTTTCTTTTATTTTTTCACATTTTCAAGCTTTCTTTATGGGGTGCTCAGTATTTCAATCAGATCGAGATAAAATTTATCTTTACCAGATACTCCCAAAAATAAAGCAAATTATCTTCACAATAATCCAGTGACTTCTTAGTTTCAGTGACTGTTCAGTTTAAATGACTTTACCTCCTCAGGAGCTTCTCATCTTCTGTGGCCCTTTCTCATGATATCAATTAAGTGAGTTTTATTCAGTAATATATTTTGATCAGATCGAGGTCAGATCTATACTCATTCGGGACTTCTAAAAAAAGGAATGAAACAGCTTTCAAAAACAAATCAGCGGCTTCTCACTTTTAATTACTTCTCTTCTTCAGTAACTTTTCACTTTCAATGACTTCTCCTCCTCAGCAGCTTCTCACCCTCGGCGACTCCTGCTCCTCAGTTGCTCCTCACCTTCATTGACTTCTATTCAGCAACCTCTCACTCTCCACTGACCACCTCTTAATGGCAGCACCCTACTCTGTGACCTTCCGTACCTTCCTAATACTGCCGGCACTGCTGGTACGAGTATAAAAGAGAGGCAATTTCTCCTGTTGGAAATTTTGACCTCTCCTCTCTCCATCTTTTCTTTTTTTTTTCAACCAACTAGCCAACTTCTCCTTCCCTCACATTTCTCCTCTGTTCTCAGGCTGAGCCTTTTCACTTCTTTACACTCTTTCAAATTCTATCCTCGACTTCTCCTTTCACCCACTTCTATTCTTCGACTCCGGCAGTCTCCCGCTCTTTCACTTCCTCTTTGCCATTTGGCTCAGCTTCTTCGTCGTCACGACACAATCTTCAGCAACTTCATCTTTCACACCAGCTCGACAAGATGCCTTCGTTTACCTCCGTCACCACCTCCGCCCTGGCTGGCCTGCTTCTCTCGGCCGCGACCGTCTCTTGCACCTTTACCAACTCGTGCCGCAACATCTGCCTGGCTTCGGACAACCCGAACTACCTCGTGACGGAGTGCCTGGTCTCGGGTGGAGACCTCGGCAATCCCAACGACCAAAATTACGAGTGGGCGGAATTCGACTTGAACGAGCTCCTGGGGTTCCAAGACCCCAACATCGTCTACGAGCAGAAGTTAGCCACTTTCCATTCATTTTTTCTCATCAATAACTACTAACACTTCTTCTTAGCGGAAACTTTGCGGTCGACAACACTCCGTGTGACCTCTGCTCCATCGCCCCGGACGCCACCCTCTCTTGCGTCTGCTCCAACAAGGTCGCTCAGATCGACCTGAGTAAGTTCTCTTAATTCAGCTCGTCATCAGCTTTGTGTTCATTTACTGACTTGCTTTTTTTTTCTCTCTAGACACGTACATCAGCGATGTGACCGGACTCCTCTGCTTTGCCAACAACGATTTTGGCCCAGTGTGCGGTCCTGCTTCGTCCCGCCGCTGCTAGACGGCACGAAACGCCACAAGAACACCCAACACCCGACATCCAACCTCGAACACGAAGACAAACAACATACACATGCAGCCCGCCCTGCTCGACAAGGGTCCCCATAGCGGGAAAGTTTACTGATGTTTAGGCGGGCGACTGGTTGGACAGGGTGGGAACAATGGAGGGGTGTGTGAGGGAAGTTGTATTGGGGGAACGTTTACCGGGGACTTGTCCTGACAGGCTCTCCCGTTTTTCTTTTCTTTTTCACTTGTTTTCGGATTCGTAAGTGCCCTTCAGAGGGTAGCTGGTGTCCGGCGTATGATCACAGGTAACAGGTCTTGCATTCTTTTTTTATTACTTTATCAAAACAGACCGAATGATCAGTCAAGCTAATTCAATCGAGCTATCAAACTTTACTCTCTTCTTCCTTCTGTCTACTTTGTAATCTTGACATTCTTGAAGCTGCCAGCACCGTCGTTAGCCAGTAAACCAGCCATGCCCTGTTGAAAACTGCTGTCCACAGCCTTGACCGTGGTGGAGGATGTGCCTTTAGCAGATGTGACCGTTGCTGTCAACTCGTAGCCACTAACTTGTAGCGACAGATGGTACCAGGTATTGGCGACAATACCGCCCGGGTGGGCAGTGGTGGCCAGCACGACCATGGCATGCGCCTCCCGCGAGACAGTCAGGTTGCCCGTAAAGCTGTTGATGGCCGCGGTGTAGCCCTTGAAGGCATTGAGGCCGTAGAAGGGAGCCGTGACACGAGCATTCAGACCGACGACACCGCCAGCCGTGCCGACTATTATGGCGTCTGCCTCGACGGTGTAGTTGGTCCACCCAGACGAGCCAGTGACAGCGCGGGCGTCAATGTTGCCGACCGTGCTGACAGAGTATTCGTCTCCTGAGACAGACCAGTTCCCGCCCAAGTTAAACCATCCTTGCTGCCCGTTGGCGGAAAAGTTGGCAGTGTAAGGGAGAACGCCAACAGGGGCGATGCCCGTCTTTTCCGAGCAAAGACCTGTAGTTCCCTCACTGGAGGGCGCCGTGTATCGGATGCTGTTGTTGGCGAGGGGCAAGAGATTGGGGCTGTAGTTGGCGTTGCATGCAGCCGAAGCATTGCTGGCGGCCCATGGTGCTGGTGACCAGGACCATGCCCCCAAACCGTAGTTGTCGTTGGTCAGCACCGCGCGCCGCGTCTCGGGCGCCTGCGTGTCTGTCGCCAGATCCCAGACGGCATGACTGGCGAGGACGAGCTGGTTCGTGGCCGGATCCACACGGTGTACGGGCTGGAGCCGGCATACAGAGAGTCGTCTGTCACAACGGCTGTCCCAACGTCGCTCGCTCCCTGGCCCCAGGTCACGCCATCGGCGGACGTCTTGATGTGAACCGGACAGTTGGGCCGTCCACAGACCTCGTAGCTCATAGCGTACTGGCCATTGTCCATGAGGGCGACAGTGGCCATGCCCGGGCGGTCCGTTTGGGCATCACTGGCCACGTCCGCCACGACCTCGCTCCAGGTGTCGCCGCCATCCTCCGAAACGACATGGACCAGCATCTGGCTGTGCGTCGTGTAGTTGCGCTCGTCAGAAAAGACGGCCACCAGTTTTTGTGAAGCATCGAGGTAGAGGAACGGCTCCCAGATACCACTACCGGGAGGACCGCCCGTCTGCCAGGGGGTGTCACTAATCATGGTCCATGTCGCGCCGTGGTCGGTGGAACGCCAGGTGTAAAAGTTGGTCGTAGTTTTGTTTTGGGGAACGAGGTTGCCGACGAGCAACAATGTGCCGGCCGGGTAGTCGCCGAGCTGGACGGGGTACTCGAAAAAGAAGGGCTGCCAGAAGAGGGCGTAGGGGTGGCCGCCACCCACAATAGTGTCCTGGACGGTCGTTAGGTTGACCACGAGTCGCCGGCGTCATCGCTCGACCGGACGATGAAACTGCCGGCGGTGCCGTTGCCGACGGCGCTGTCCGGGCCCGTGGTGTACCAGTGTTCCCATGTCGCTAGAAGGCGGCCATTTTGAGATCCAGCATTCTTGAGCTCAATCACGCGGGCGTAGACGTTGGCTTCATTGTCGACGGGCGGGTCCCAGATGCTTGCGCCGGTGCTGTCGGCAGAGACGGAAGAAAAGAAAGTGAAGGCCAAGGAGAGTGCCCCAAAGGCGAGGGTCTTGAAAGTGGTCATGGCGAAGAGGGGAGAAGAAATGGGGGAGGAAAAGGTCGTGATCAATCAACCCTAGCGAGAGTCTTGTCGACAGAGCTGTATTAATTCCATCTTGAGAGTGGAAAAAGCAATCCAACGGCCTCAAGATATATGTCTCCTCGAGACTGTCTTCTCCTCCATCTCCTCACTCTCTATCATCCATCACGACACCTCTATTGGCGATGTCGTCTTGACGTGGCGGTGCGTCGATCTCTCTTCCATTGTCACCTGAATGGCCTGGATGACGTTGGATGACGCTGGATGACCTTGTCGACCCTGGTCAAGTCTGATGTCGATGTCAGCTTTTGACCAGGGCAGGGCATCGGATGTCGCTTCGACGCCGTCCTTCTTTCTCTCATCGAAGAGGTCGCGCCTTATCAAAATTGAAGCACATCATCGTCAATTGTGCATTTGAATGACGAGAATAGGAAAGAATGGCCTCAAATAGCTTCGAATAGGTGCAGCTCGCGTGGACCGAGTGTTTGGGTCGTTTGGGTCGTTTGGGTCTTGAGTCGTTTTCTGTGTTGTTGCCCGCAGTTAAGCGGCATCCGCCGCTCATGCTGGTTTCCGCCAACTTTTTTGTTAGCTTTCTCCTCGTTCTCTCGCTTCTCTCTCTCTGTCCACCTCTCGTTTCTTCTCTCTCCGAATCTGGGTCGGCTGGTCTTTTGGGTGTCATTTGGTGCTAAGTCTTCGCCTCGCTGCTGCTCACTCCGAGGGGAACAAGTGGGGCGTTCTTCTGTTGTTTTTCTGTCTCTCTGTCTCTCTTCTCTCTTTCTTGTGTCCCTGTTCCTGAGAGCGGGGAACTCACTTTCGGGGGATACTTTTCCAAAAGCAACAAAAGAATCTTCAGATCCTCCCATTACACCGCGTCATCGGACGAAGAGAGAAGAGATGGCCGACGGTCCCCATGCGTTTGCGAGAAAGGAAAGAGCGAGACGCTAAAAAGGGGAGCCACGCCCGCCAGAAAAGGAACGCCGCCATCCCCCGACGACCAGTGCGCGCCAGCTTGGAAAGGTCCCACAAAAACGCGGGGAACTTGAGGAAGGAAGTGGCAGACGGCGGTACAACGGGTACAACGGCGGCGCATTTCGAGGCGGGACCAGTCGTTCTTTCCCACGTCGGGGAGCGTCGGTCGCGCCGGTCGCGCTGGTCGCGCTTTGCTCCACAGAAAGAGATAAAAAAGAAGGAACTCATTGGCAGGAGCGCACAAGATGCGCCTTCCTCTGCACTCAAATGCGGAGAACTTGCTGCTGTTTGCTGCCGTGCTGCGGAGAGCTGCTCCATCTGGTCCGGCAGAGAAGGCGCGACTGAGGGACAGAGGGACAGAAACAAAAAAAAAATGTTTGGAGGAAAAGAAGGAAAGAGCTGTCCGTGCGAGAGCCGAAAACGGAAGGAGGCGACGAAGTCGCGGCGAAGAAGGAACAAATATATTTAACCAGAGCGCATGTGTTCAACGTAGTCTTTCTCTTCATTCTTCTCTTTCTTCACGAACTCCAACTCCTCTTTACGACTTGCCCCCCGACAAGAACACCCTTTTGTCAACACCCTCTCCCACCTCACAATGGCCTCCCTCAGCATCACCACCAAGCACACGATTGCGCCCGTTGACCGCAAGATCTTTTCGGGCTTCGTCGAGCACATGGGCCGATGTGTTTATGGCGGACTTGTGCCTGCGTCTCACCCAGAGGTTTCCACTGCCGACGAGTGTATTGAGGGCTTCCGCAAAGACGTTGTCGACACCTTCCGCGAGCTCAAGCCGCCACTCGTCCGCTACCCGGCGGCAACTACTGCGCCAATTTCAACTGGCGCGACGGCGTGGGTCCCATGGCCGAGCGCAAGCCCAGACTGGATCTGGCCTGGCACAACACGGAGCCCAACACGTTTGGCACGAACGAGTTTGTCGCCTGGTGCAAGGTGACGGACGTCGAGCCCTTTTTCTGTCTGAACATGGGCACGGGCGACCTGCGCGAGGCACTGGCGTGGATTGAGTACTGCAACAGCGACGCGGACTCGTACTATGCCAACCTGCGGCGAAGCCACGGTGTCGAGAAGCCTCATGGGATCAAGTACTGGTGCTTGGGCAACGAGGTGTATGGCGACTGGCAGGTGGCCCAGATCAGCAAAGAAGTGTACGCAGCCCAGGCCATCCAGTGGGCCAAGGCCATCCGGTTCTTGGATCCCACCGTCAAGCTTGTCTTGTGCGGCCAGCACGGCTACAATGACTGGGACGAGTATGTCTTGCAGCAATGTATCGAGTGGGTCGATTTCCACTCCATCCACCTCTACAGCGACCAAAAGACACACGAGCAGGCCGTCTTTGCGCCGCGCATTGCCGAGACCTGTATCACCTGGACACAGGCCATGATCGACAAAGCCCGGCACGCCAAAAAGGTCAAGAAGCCGGTCAAGATTTGCTTTGACGAGTGGAACGTCTGGAACCCGCAAGACTACCCCGGCGACGAGGGCCACGAAGAAGTCTACAACGTGTCGGACATGCTGGGCGTGGCCGTCTGGCTGCACACGTTTGTGCGCCACGCCGACATTGTCGAGATTGCCTGCATCGCCCAGAGCGTCAATGTGCTCGCGCCCATCCGCACCAAGGAGGGCGACCTGGTCAAGCAGACCACGTGGTGGCCGTACGTGCTCATGTCGCAATACCTCAGGGATGGCCGGTCCGTTTCGACGCACGTCAGCAGCTGTTCATCGTTCGAGGGTGAGCTGACGGGCCAGCTGGCCTTGTTCGAAAACATGCTCCCCTCCGACCTCAAGCACCTGGACATGGCCGCCGTGGTCAGCGAGGACAATGTGCTGACCATTTCGGTGGTCAACGCCAAGCTCGAGGACATTGAGGCCGACCTGTCCATTGACGCCGAGTTCAAGGCTGGTCTGGAGAAGATTGAGGTGTCGGGCGAGCCGGGCGATGTCAACACCTTTAAGGACAAGGAGAAGGTCGTGCCCGTGCGCTCGGAGCTGTCGACCGACAAGAAGGTCACCTTCAAGAAGTGCTCCTACACCATGCTGAGATACCAGTTGTAGATGGGCGGTGACGAACGAGAAGCGTCAGATACGATTCATTATAGTGGCCATTTATAAGTTTAATAGATTTGTTTTCATGTGATTTCTTTAGTTACTGGTTTTGACACAATAATCCCCCTTCTTGCAGCCCCTTCGATGGCTCTGTACCATATCCCGGCCATCTTTGTATAGCCGGCATCCATTGGGTGTGTTCCGTCGGCACAAATGTCTTCGAGAGAAGGGCCTTCAGGTATATACATGTCTGCGAGAACGATACTCTTTCTGGCACTTTGTTTCTCCTTGACCAGATCTCGCAATGCTCGGTTCACAGTCACAATTCGTGCATCAACCGTCGGATCGCGGTTCACAACCAGTGTCGACAACACCACCGTCGAACCGGGCGACGCCGTCCACAGGTATTCAAGGAGTGCTCCCATCCGCTCGCCGACACGGTCCAGCGCATAGTCTTGCAGACAGTCGTTGGACCCCGCATTGACCGTGAACAAGTCCGGTTTGAGAACTTCCACACAGCGTCGCGCCTTTTTCTCAATTTGGTCGATCCGGAAGCCGCGCCAGCCTTCGTGGCAGTCGCCGTCCACACTGGTCTTGCTCCTGCGCGACCCTAGCATCTCGACGTCATAGTTGTTGGCCGTCAACAACTTCACCAGCTCTTCGCGGTAGCCGTTGCCATGAGACGAGCCGACGCCGGCCGTAATGGATCCACCGAGAGGCATCAGGCGCAGCGACAGTAAGGCGTTGGAGTTGTACTATAAGGGCAGGTGCTCGAGCACGGTGAATATATTGCTTGTCGTTGGGCGTGAGGGGCGGGTGTGGAAACAAATGGAACACCCCCATCTTGCCATAATGGCCGGGTAAGGAGACGTATAGCAGAAGAGGAAAAAAAGGGTCGTCGCAGCAGCATTTTTGGATAGATCGTGTGTCATTGTCATGTTTTAGTGTAAGAAGTGAGTTCTCGACGCCGTATTTCGTCGTGAGTCATGTTAGATATGGGGACATGCTTGGGAAATAATACGGCACGTGACGGTGCGTTATGTTTAATGGCACATATAAATTATTATCGCAGCAAATAAAGTACGGCAACATACGAATACGTGCTGAAACTGAAGAAATGGAACAACTCTTGGAAAAAGACAGAGTAGTAAAACTGATAGAATCAAATATAAATGTACGCAGGCTGATATAGTCAAACTTTCTAGATAGTTCTGTCTGCATAATGGCCGGCTCACTTCTTTCGCTGTAATTACTTCAGTTCTTCTCTTTACTAATTCAGAATACGCAACACTCAACGTAGCCTCTTATTCAACCTCCTGAACACCAGCCCCAACAGTCTTGTGGATATCCTCCTGGTAGGCCGACACAACAGTCTTTTTGAAATCGCGGGCCTTGACCTTGCGGAGAAACAGAATATCGAGTTCCTCGTAGGTGCGGTGCTTGGTCTCGGGCAGACGGAAGACGACATAGACAAAGCAGAGGGCGCCAAGAAAGACAAAAATAAAAGCAGCTTTGCCTTGTAAGCCCGCCGCATCGGGGTTGATGAGGTACGGCATGACGACGCCAAAGATGATGTTCAACAGGTTCCACGAGTTGCGGGCAATGGCGATTGTCTTGGCCCGCAAGCGAGTCGAGCCGACTTCGCTGACAATGGCAAACGCGACAGACCCGACCGTCATGCTTGTCACCAGTGGCCAGCACATTAGGAGGATGGACTGGGCCCAGGCGCCGCCGGTGTTGTGGGCCGAGGCAGCCCCGCCAATGGCAATCAGGAGAGTCACATTGCAGGCGATGCCAATCATGTAGATGGTGCGGCGCCCGAAATAGGTGAGCATCAGCCAGGACAGGGCGGTGCCGGTCAGGGCAATCAGGCGGTCGCCGACGGTCAGGTCGAACGCGTAGACCGTATCCAGTCCGGCCTGTTCGAAAAAGTAGGTATCGTAGCCATTGAGCGGGAGACCGAAAAAGACTTGGATGCACCAGGCCATGCAGGCAATCTCGGTTCTCCGCAAGTTGACACCTTTGAAACAGTCGAGGTAGGACGTGCCCTCTTCATAGGCCTGCTCGAGCTGGTTGGTGTGCACCATCATGGCAATCGTCTGGCGGGTGTCGACCTGGTGCGCGGGAGCACTCTTCTTGCTGATGAGCCGTCGGAGGGATCTCTCGGCCTCGTCCAGCTTGCCCTGCCGCACGAGCCACCAGGGCGACTCGGGGGCCAGGTAGGCGCCAATAAAAAGGGGAATGGGCCAGACCCACTGGACGGCAAAGGGGATGCGGTAGGCCCATGGGTTGGTGTCGGGCAGGCTGGCCA
Organism: Sporothrix variecibatus; assembly: GCA_016097105.2. Taxonomy (NCBI): domain Eukaryota; kingdom Fungi; phylum Ascomycota; class Sordariomycetes; order Ophiostomatales; family Ophiostomataceae; genus Sporothrix; species Sporothrix variecibatus. Next base: position 2,711,748 of record JADMNI010000008.1, on the reverse strand, counting down.
CTCCCCGCAAAACCAGGGCGGCAATAAACTGGCCAATGATCCAGGTAATGTTGATGTACGACGTCAAGTAAGCCCGTAGTGGAAGGGGGCAGACTTCCGAGGCATAGGTGGCACCCGTGATGCTGAACTGGCCCCAGACGAGGCCGCACAGAATCTCACCAGCGACCAGCACGCCGACGCTCGGAGCGAAGAAGGGTATGAAGACCAGGGCCGTAATCAGAACATAACAGCCCATCAGGATCTTGCGGTGGCCGAGGTATTCGGTGAACAAGCCGTTGAGAAGGACACCCAGGAAGATGCCGATGCTGCTGGAGTTGCTGATGGCCGACTGCCACGAGGGAGAGATGACCCAGTCGTCACCTTGGGGGTGGCCAAACTGTTGACGGAAGGCGGGCTGCAAACACCGTTGTTAGCGAGGACGATCGAGGCGAAGCCGAGGACGATCTAGGCGAAGCCGAGGACAGAAAAAAGAAGTGCACATACCAGACCAAGGAGAGAAGACAAAAAACCCGTATCATAACCGTCCATAGTCGTCGCCGTTGAGATGATGACGGACCACATGACAGCCCGCGGGTACGCCTTGATGCCGTCGAGCAGCGACATCTTGTGCTCGGCCTCGGCAGCGGCACGGGCATCGTTGGCCAGCTCCGTGTCGGCAGCCACGGCCACGCCGGCGGTCGACTCGACCCAGTGTTGCTGGCCACTGGTCATCTTGGAAGGGAGGACTTCAGGGTCAGACATGGTGGACGTGTATGGCATGAAGAAAAGAAGAGAGAGAAGAGATGGGAAGATGGGTCGTGATTGTCGGTCTGTCGTCTGTCGATCGCGGACACGAGGGTCCTCATATACTCGTGGAAAGGCGCATCAGTCTTCGGTCAAGTGCACGCCTCTTTGGGTCTCCTCTTTGGGATAGTTTCTTTTGGATGGATTGCCTCCTCTTTTCCTTTTCTCGCCAAGGGCTCGATGGTGTCAACGACGAGGGAAATGTCGAATCTCCAGGATATCACAAGATGGACCAGAAATGGCCCCCCAGAAAGTGAAAAGAATGGAGCATGTTTCCCCAGATTTTCATGTTGAGGGTGCCCTCCAGACCAACATCCACCCGGAAAATACAAGCAACTCTGACAGGGCACTTGTGGGACACTATTCCAAATCGGACGTGGAACTCGTCAAAGAACCGCCAAAGGACGTCAAATCAAGTGTGAAAAGTGTGGCCCCCGCGCTGTTAGCCGTTGGCTAGCGCTGTCCGAGGCGGGTGTCGCTCCGCTGCAAGCGAGTCTGTAGCCAATGGAAGTACACAGACTCAGCAAAAAGAACAACGTCTCGGTCGGCTCTCGCTCCGACAGTGGTCGGCAAGCTGCACATTTTGTCGGATTCTCGCCAACTTTCTCAACAACTTCCTCCACTTTCTGATATTTCATCAAAAGACGTGATCAAAGTGGAACAACAGTTCTCCAATTTATTTTGAATGAAGCTGCTTTCTCCAACTCGTTGATGGGGTCCTCCTCTTCCCCTCCTTCTGTCCTCTCAGATTCAGACTCATCAAGATAATCACCCGACGTCGGACAACTGTTTTCTGTGAAAAGATAGCTCGGGGACATCTATGACCTCCGCAAGTCTAGCGGTATCCGATGTAGTATATATCTTGTCTTTTAAAGTTAGCTCAAAACAAACCATAGACATCCTTTCACATCAACAGTCGCTTCACGATACTTACAGTAAGTTACAGATAGATGCAGTCCTCGCTCTGCTCGCTTGCTCACTTCGTTCGCATAAATACATTTCGAAAGATACAGTCGGTCGTCCCTCATCACTCCGTTCGCTTCGCTCAATACGCGACTACGTGACTCACGATGAAAAACATTCTCCTCATCATCGCCGACGACCTCGGTCGCAACCTCGGCGTCTGCGGCGAAACATGCATCAAAACCCCCAATCTCGACAAACTCGCCGCCCAGGGCACCTACTTTGACATGGCCTTCGCCAGCACGGCCTCGTGCAGCGGCAGCCGGTCCGTCATCCAGACCGGCCTGCACACCCACGAAAACGGTCAGATCGGACTGTTGCGAGGCTTTAATGGACTGCACTACTTTACCACGTTTGACCACGTCGAATCGTCGCCCAAATTGTTCAACAACCTGGGCTATAACACGGGCATCATCAACAAAGTGCACGTCGGCCCCGAGACGGTGTACCCCTGGCACTGGCGGGAGGAGAGTGCCACCCGCGATGTGGCGTGGACGGCCGAGCGTGCCGGTGCCTTTTTTGCCTCTGTCAACGACGACCCCGACCACAAGCCTTTCTTTTTGACGGTGGGCTACATTGACCCGCACCGCGACCATACCCGTGGCGGCTTCGGCAACTTCAAGGACTACAAGGGTGTCGACCACTTGAGATACGATCCGGCCGAGGTCAATGTGCCCGAGTTTTTGTCCGACTGCCCCGAGGTCCGCCAGGAACTGGCCGAGTACTACAGCGCCATCTGGCGGATGGACCAGGGCGTGGCCATGCTGCTGGCGGAACTCGCCAAAGCCGGCTTCGAGGATGATACGTTAGTTGTCTTTACGAGCGACAATGGCCCGCCGTTTGTCAATTCCAAGAGCACGCTGTACGATGCCGGAGTGCATTTGCCTTTGATCGTCAAGGTCCCTGGAGCCAAGCCGGGCGTGGTCAACCCCAACATGGTCTCCTTTGTGGACATTCTGCCGACGTTTTTGGACTGGGCCGGCCACCCGGAACTCAACGACAAGCCCAAGAAGCAATGGGGCGGCGGGCACCCAGAGCTCGAACTGAACAACAAGCGGCAGGGCCGGTCCTTCTTGCCCATTCTCACCGAAACAACCGCCCTGCCCGAGTGGGACCACGTCTTTGGCTCGCACACGTTCCATGAACTGACGTCGTACTACCCGACCCGCTACTTGCGGACACGCCGGTACAAGTACCACCGCAACGTGGCGTGGCAGCTCGACTTCCCCTTTCCCGGCGATCTGTACGGAGCACTGTCGTGGGAGGGGATGCGCAACGCGGACGAAGCCAAGATTGGCCAGCGCACGATTGCCAACTACATCCGGCGAGGCCCCGAGGAGCTGTTTGACTTGGAGGCGGACCCCAACGAGGTCAATAACCTGGCCAAGGACCCGGCGCACCAAGAGATTCTGTTGGACTGCCGCAAGAAGCTCGAGGAGTGGCAGCTGGCGACAGAAGATCCGTGGTACTTTAGAGACGGCATCTCCACACGGACTATCTACAACCACATTGACGCCGGCATGAAGATGCCCGACCGCTTTGACTTTGATGTCGACAACCCCGCCAGTCGGGATGGTGTCATCTCGCGGTACAAGTGACCGGCGTAGCAGCCATGCGTAGCAGGGAGAGAGAATGAAAGTAGAAGTCTCCTACAAATAAATGTCTTTAAATAAATTGTTGTGTGTGTACACTGGTATCTCTTTTCTCCTCGCTCGCTTCGCTCACTCGATGTTTATTTAATCCCTCACTCGCTTTGCTCACTCGACGTTTATTCACTCCACATCCACAACCTCTCTGTATCGCCCGCCCACGGATCAATCGACTGCGGCGACGTGGCCGACCCAGATCCAGGCGACAGTAGAGAACCAGGGGAGTTGATCGGTGTGCTCACAGTCCCCCCGCCCCCTCTACTGTCGGGTGCATGCACATCCGGCAAGGTCTTTCTCATCCTGGCAAACACCGACAGCTGGTTCATCCGGTAGTCGGGCGACAAGTGGTTGTGGTCGGCCGTAGGGATGCCTGTTTCCGACAGTCGCACCCCCAAGTTGCGAGAGATGCGCCGCTTGGCCTCATCGACGAGACGTTCGGCCAGGGCAACAATCATGCCCACCGACGCAGGATGGTAGCCGGCCATGGCCTGTAGGAACTGTAAATCGATATCGACCAGCGGTAGTATCACTTCCAACTGTTGCTGCTTCTCTTCGAGGGGCACAAAGTTGGTCAGGTACAGCCACTTGATGATAATGGCATTGTAGGCCGAGGGTGCCACCGCCTGGTCGGTCATGGACAGTGGGCGGTGTTGCAGCGAGACTTCAAAAATGGCGGACATGGCACAGGCGTGGCCGAACCAGCCCTTGCGGCTTTCCGCCAAGAAATCCGGGGAGGCTTTCACCGATAAGCCGGTGCGCATGCGGGCAGGGAACAGCATGCTGGGTATGGTGCAGCGGTACAGCAGACAGTTGACCTGGTGGTACATGACGTGGAGCGAAACGAGAGCGGCGAGTTTGGACTCTTCTTTACGGACGGCAATGACGTCCGAGTTGAACTGGAGCTCGGGCGTCAGAGCTCTTTCCAGGCGTCCAGGTCGGCAATCAGCGCCACGAGTCGCCAAGGGTCGTCTTCGTCGGTGTCGCTGTTGATGTACTGCAGGACGTGGTCCCTGACCAGATAGAGTCGGACCAAAAAGGCGTCGAGGCCTTGGTTTGACGTGTCAATCGAGGAGGTCCTGACGATTGCTGAGTTGTCCTTCTTTTTCATAAACTTGGTGTCGACCACGGCCGTCCGGCAGGCCACTTTGTACCGGAAATGGCGGTCGTCACAGGGCAGCTGGATGCGTAGACTGGACGTCTCTAGAACCTGCAAGTCGCGCAGCCCACAGGCCAACATCGTATCCAACAAATAGCATGCCCACATCAGCCGACGCCGTGATTCGCGGTCGGCCGCCGACATTTTCGTCGTCTCCAACGGATCATGGTCGTACTCGAGATTGAGACTCAGTGCCTGCGTCATGCGCGACGCCATGCCCGACAGCAAAAAGCAGAGGCGCGGCTCGCCGGCGCGAGAGGCGTGCTCGTACAACAAAACAAGACACATGCACCGGCGGACGGTAATGTCTTGAATGTCCATAAAGACGGCGGCCAGCGCCTCACGGGCCCATTGACAGCCAATCTCCCAGAGGCCAGGATTTCGTGTTTGCTTCTGCATGGCAATGGTCTTTGTTGCCAGAGCGCAGACAGAGAGCAAGAGCGGATCTTCTGATGGGTGGAGAGCCGATGCATCCACTTCTTGGAGAAAGGTGTGCCGGTGAAGAAAGCCAAAACAGCGCAGAGGTGCTACTTCGTTGAAGAATGCGTCGCAGAGCTCTCGGACCAGAGACTTGTCGGCCAGCAAGTCTACAGGTGGGAGAGTTGGGAGTCTGGAGGAGACAGAGACGGAGATGGAGGCTGCAACAGTTGATGCTGGTGATCCGTGTGAGGCCGTCGCTGGAGGCCGAGTCTCAGAATAAGTTACCGCCGGTGTTGGTTGGCGGTCATCGTATACACAGCATACGTCTTTCTCGGCGCACCGCACACATTGCGGCCGCTCTCCGCCGCATCGCTTCTTGTTGCGTCGACACGTTGTGCATGATCTCTTGGTGCGTCGTCGTTGAAGGCCGGCTTGTGTCAGGCTGCCGTTTGTGTCGGCACCAGCTCCAGCCGCCAGTCCCTCTCTCACAGCCTGTGGCAGGCTTGCCTCGTTTGCCTGTACACACTCAAGACGGGCCCTCGTACAATTACGGCATGTCGTCCCGGCCGCCTCGTCGCACTTGATCTTGCGCGCCCGGCACGTCATGCACCCCGTGCGTGTGCGTATCCGCCGCCGGCTCGTCCGTAGGTTGTCCATTGAGACTGCGTGGACATGGTTGTCAACGTCGTTGGTTGTGTCCTGCTGTATTCGACGGTCTTGTCGTCGTTGTTGATGTTGTGCGATGGCGCGATGAGGTTGAGGAAAATGCGGAGACGCCGTCACGTGTTCTCCCCGGACTTTTGTGGATCGTTGTCAGTGAACCAGCACTCAACAACTTATTATCAGAGAACTCATGAGTGAATTGTATTGAAACGACCAAAAAGTAAATTCCAAATTTGTATCCAAAATAAAACAAATATCTGCTAAGCCTATTGGTATCCTCGCGTGTGAAATAAAAGAAATAATGAAAAGAGAAAGGAAAGAAAAGAGAGAAGCAAAGGCCCTGCGATACAGGGCCATTCCCGCGCTTGCATGGCCTAGCCACGGCGACCTCCAGCGCCTTCAGTGCTTTCAGCTCCCACCCCGTCACAATTTATGCTGGTCCGGCGCCCGCAACACGGCGGCCACATCCTCATGGCCTGCCTTTTCGGCCCATTGCAAGGCCGTTGTCTTTGATTTTGTGCTCATTATTCTCGTGTCGGCGCCCTGTGACAGCAGATACTTGACAGCCGCTATATGGCCGTTCTGGGCAGCCTTGTGCAGCGGCGTGCCAAAGTCGACGAAAAAGTACATCCAACGGGATCGGGGGTCGTCGGCGTACATGGGCATGTTGAGAGGCGCGCCTCTCTCCAAGAGCAGAGCGAGGACCTCGACAATGTCAGGAGCGGCCTCTCTGTCTTGTTTCTTCTTCTCAGTATTGCTACCGGCCTTTCGGTCCAGCGCATGGTGCAGCAACTGGCCCCGGTGGGCATCGCCGCCGTATGTGTCGAGCAGCTCACAAAGCAGTTCGGGCGTCGCGCGTTCTGCCGCCATCGACATGGCCGTCGTGTCGATGATGGGCCGCGCGTTGGGATCGGCGCCATGCTCAATCAGCCAGACAGCCATGTCGCGGTCAATTGGATTGCAGCTGCCGCCGAATCTGAGGTACCCGCCGATGGCATATGCCAGGTACGTCAACCCTGTCGCGCCGTGGACCACATTTAGATCCAGCCCATGCTCGAGCATCACCATCAGTGCGTCCTTGGCACCGTGGCGGATGGCTTCTTGGGCAATGAACTCGTATTTGTGGAACGGGTATGCCAACAAATCGTCGAGAATGGCCGCGCGGTTGTTGCGGGCCGCGAGGTAGAGGACCGGGTTGAGCTCGTAGATGCGGTAGGTGCCGCCGGCATAGACTTGCATGCGGTCGGGGAAGTGTACGCCGAGCAGCGCTCGAAATGTATTGAGGTTGTCATCCGCGACGGCCACCAGAAACTGGTCGAGGAGGTTCTTGGGGATCTCGGGTCCCATACAGGGGTGCCGGAACTTGATGTGTCGTGCGGCCATGCTCGGATGTGTTGCGATGTTGCCTGGTCTCTAGATGGGGAAAGATGCAGGTTTACAATTTGCGGGGGAGCGTGGTGGTGAGCGCTGAACGAATAAGTACGCAGTGCATGAGTGAAGCCGTATCTTGGGGGCGGCGGTATGTGTGATTCGTCGAGAGCGTCCTCTGTTCCTCTGTCGTGGGGTAGATGAATGGGATGCAGGCGCCGGCCACCGGTGCGTGTGTGACAGAGCCTTAAAGTCCAGATCCACATCTCTTCCTATGCAGAATGTGAGTCGTGCAGCATGCATTGTGGCAGCTCGGTGGAAGTGCCGCCGACGCTCCGTTGGTCTTGGAGCAATGTCGGCGCAAGAGTGAATTCGTCCATCAGAGCAATCGTATCAGCATCAAACGAAAACGGAGCTGCACATCTGTCGTGGACGTCTTGGGTTATAGAACTGGTACTCGTCGCGTGGCTCCGGGTATGTTTGTTGATATCTCTGGTTTTTCCTGCTTTTAACGTCATATCAAACCGTGCTCCTTGAATCCAGTCGTGCTGATCTCACCACGGTCTCGTGGGTGATCATCGATTCTGATATCATTAGGAATTAACGAAGCACTAATTTCTTCTCTCTTTATAATACCCTTTCAAATTATCTCTCAGTAAGGACGAATGCAAGGATCTAATTGAATGAAAGAGGGCACGTAAAAATAAAAGTATACACGATGCAGCGCAACCAAATACTTTACGCCGGGTGTTCTGAGTACTTAAAATCGCGATGGCAACTACTGGCATTTCTGATAACGGTATGTAAGTTAATAGTTAAAAATAAACAAAAATAAAACACTACAGGAATCTAAAATATTAGAAAGTTTAGTTAACAAAAAAAAACGTACAGCAGCGGGTATTCGCTGGTCGTCACCGACCCAACTACTAATCCGCCGATTACTGGTTTGACTAGGGGAGAGCGGACGGGATCCCGTATTCTCCAGTATCTATGGCCGTACGTGGAAGACGACCGTGATGTGGAGGTTTTTATGGGTGGGCGCGGTGGAGATTGTGTGAATGAAAAGTAAATGATACGTGTTTATTTAGAATAAAGCGGTAGTAAGTCGTATTTTCAATGTCACATAATGTCATGAAATATCGTATATCGTCTCTTTCGTGGGCACCTTGTGCCTTTATGTCTTGTCCCTTTCTCATGGATATCTCGTTCACGCCTCTATCGTTCCTATCCGTACTCTCTGGGTGGTACTCACACCTCCGTGTCGTTGGTCGGCACGGCCGTGTAGACAAGTGGTTGCCGCTCAGCCTCTCGCCAACTTGCCCGGCGTGCCTTTTGCTTTCCAGCTCTGATTTTCCGTTTGTTCAGTTTGGTGGCTTCTTCTCGTCGCCGGTCTCGCCACAACAAAATCTGAATGGCCACCGTCACAATCACCATCAAAATCTGCAGCGTGATGGACCACGTGTACCCACGACGGGCCGCTGGGAAATCCGTGGTGCGCCACACGAAATTGGGCGCGACGGCCTGCAGAACATAGGCCAAGTCGTTGGCGACTGCTACCACCAAGGCACGCTTCTCAGTATCGGCTGAGCAAATCTCATTGATCCAGATGAGGATCAAGGGCCCAGCACCGCCGCCAATCTCACTGAACCAGTAGACGACTTTGCGGGCGTGGATGTCTTCATAGAGGGGCATCTTGAGGAAGGTGATGGCGAAGCCGAGATGGATGGCTGCACCCAGATAAATAAAGGGCCAGCGACGGGCGGTGCCGTGCAGAGCATCCGAGAGCCAGCCCCAGACGAGGGACATGGCGATCAAGATGCCTGTGCAGAGAAGGGGGACTATGCTGTTAGCGGGGAGCAACTAGATATGGCAAGAGACAAGAAGACTCACGATTATTGATCTGCGAAATGGTAAAAGAGACGCCAGGGACGGGTGGCGGGTCCTCATTAAAACTCTTTAGCCAGTAGCCCATGGCGTTTTGGTAGCTGCCGTTGTTCCACAAGATGTATAGCAAGGGTAGCAGGTAGGTGTGCCAACTCCTCAAGATGCGGTGCACCTTCTCGCGCATCCAGGGCTGTTTGCCGGCTCGGCCAATGGCCTTCATACGGTCGACGGACAGCTGGCGTTCATCTTCGGAGAGCCACCACGTACGGTCGCCGCTCTGGGGCAGGTTGGGGAAGAAGATATAGCCGAGGAGGGCCAAGGGCAAAGTGATGAAGCCTAGAGGTCAGTATGCGAGGGCAACGAGGTCAGTTGAGAGACACGAGCAGACTCACCATCCACGACGAACAACCACCGCCAGCCAGACAGTCCGTGGACACCGTGCAAGCGCTCATAGGCGGCCGCCTGCAGAAAGCCACTGAATAGCCGTCCCACCGACCCGGACAACCAGAACAGCATGGCCCGTTTGCCGAGTTCTTGGGGTGTGTAGATGGACCCCAGAAGATAATGGATACCGGGGTAGAAGCCGCTCTCAAACAAGCCGACGATGAACCTTAACAAGTAAAGTGCATGTGGTGATTGCACCGTCGCCGCACAAACCGTCGCCAGTCCCCAGCCGACCTCGAGCGAGGGAATCACCCATCTTGGACTGACGCGGGTAATGAGCAGCGTAGCCGGAATCTGGCCCAGGACATAGCCGGCCGTCCACAAGGATGTGCTCGTAACCAATTCGTTGCCGTCCATGTGCAGTTCTTCCTTCATGCCACTCAGAAAAGCATTGTAGACGTTGGTCTGGTCCAGAGTCTTGAGAAAGTAGCCGATGGAGGCAAACGTCAGGACGACAGCATCGACTTTGTGGAGGAGACGGCGTTCAGCCGGTGGTCGGTCCCAGGCATCCCAAATGTAGCTCCTCCATGTCTTTGGGTAGGCGGCCTGTGTTGTTGTTGAAGACGAAAAAAGATGCTGTTTGTTGTCGTCGTCCAATTCAAGGTCGACGTCGACAGTCGAGTTGCTTCGACTGCTGCTGCTGCTGCTCTCGCCGCCGTTGTCGAGCAGTCTCTCTGATTCAAGCTCGCTGTCTTGTTGGTAGTCTATCATCTTGCGTAGTGGTTGAAGACAGATGCTTGTGTCGTCTTTGCCGTTTTTGACCAGGTCGTCTTGTTCGTCGACTTCGCTCAACTCGTCCTCTTGTCTCCTCGTGTTGTCGTCGTCTTTAGCCATAATGAATGGCAGTGGATGGCCCTGCATCCATACTCATAGCAATGTCCTTATGCCTGTCTTTTCCCTGCATGTGTTGCGTGCCCTGCGCCCTTGTTCGTGCTTGTGCTCGTGCTCGTTCATTACAAACCAGCACTCGCGGACACCGGTAAAAGGACCGCCCATAATGTTGGACGTTGCTGCAGGCAGACATGCCTACTGACATGCCTACTGACCGCTGTCTCATATTGGGCAAAGTGAGTCGTGCTTTTTTCAAGTGTTTTTGCGTGTGTTTGGTGCTCGCCTTTTGGGCAGGTGCCCCCTGACGCAGATGTTGCCATCCGTCATCGCGGTTGCGTTAGCCGCTAGCACACCATTTGGCTGTACATGTAAGGAAGGAAGGCGCGACACAGCTGAGAAGAAAAGCGCGGGGAAGGAGCGACTGAATCGACAATATTTCATGCACCAACCGGGGTTTACTCAGAGATGCACATTTGCACATAAACGAACAACAGACAGCAAACGATCTACGATGCAGTTAGATTGATAACAAGAGACTGCCCAACACGCACAATCAGATTGGATTTGTCAGTTTGTCTGATTGTGCACCGCAAGTGCCGGCCGTGTAAGTGATGTAATTGGGTGATTCTTGTGCAGTTAGCTGAATATATGTCTCAAAGAGCAGAGAGCCGCTACTTCCACGGCATCCCCACTAATCTTAGCGCGCCTTCCCCAGGTTTGGCCTGACTCGTCGATTTGACCCGATTCACCTGAAAAAGTCAAAAGATTCGAGGAAAGAGCGACAGAGAGCTTCCCGAGCTTTCCGAAGACCTTGTCGGACAACCCAGCTTTGTCCCATTTTGTCCCATCTCGTCCAGTTTTCGTCCATTCTTCTTCTCTTCTTCTCCATCTACAAAACCAGAGCCATCCGCTGTTTTTCCTTGCTGATCGCCACTCTTCTCTTTCCCCTCCTTTTCTTTTTTTATCTGCCGACGTTGGGCCGCCTCGCCCTGCCCAAAAACGCGTCACCGTGCGATGAATACCCCCGACGACAAACCTTGAAGATCAACACTCTTTGTCCACTTCCATTCCTACATACAATCCAAGTCCAGTTCACGCCCAGTTCACGTCCAGTCCACGTCCAGTTCACGTCCCGTCTCCATCCAGTCGCCATCCAGTCTCCATCCAGTCGCCAAGTCCACATCCAGTCCACTTCCCGCTTTTTTATCACCGAACAATCTACAACGGACGATCGGATCGACATTGGCGTACGTATGTCCGTACGCGTATGCAGGTACACACTGGCCTTTGACTTTTTGAGCCTCTTTTGAGCTTTGATTTGAGCCGTTTATTGCGGCCTCAATCGTGCCGTCCCCCAATGGACCTGGACCTTGACCATGCCGACGCGGCTTGTTATCTCCTGATGATCAACAGCAAAACAGGCTGAATTGGAATTAAATCCGTCCACAAAACCGCAAGCCGCGCGCATACCGAGGATGCTATGACACTATGACGATGTGTACGAATTTAATCCTGGATGTGCAAGAAGTCTTGCAAGGTACAAGAGCGAGAGCGAGAAAGTTGCTCGCCAGGAAGATGGATAAATCGACATAAAAGAACGCTACGCCCACGATGATTTATCTCGAAAACCGTTTTCGATCAACAACACCTCCTTTACCATGCACTCGACGACTTCCTCTTCGATCCTTGCCGGCCTCTGCATCGGCCAATTGGCCACTGGTGCTTTGGCCTCCCTCGCCGGCCAAGTCCTCTTGACTGCCAACGGTCCCGTCCAGGGTGTGCCCGCCTTCAACAGCTCACCCCAAGTTGTCAATGGCAACGTCACCCTCTCGGGTCTCGCCAACTGGAAAGACGTCGCCGTCTGGAAGGGCATTCCCTATGCAGCCTCGACGGCCGGCAACAACCGCTGGCGTCCGCCGCAGACACGCGCCTCGTGGAACACGACCCTCAATGCCACCTCCTTTGGCGCCGGCTGCCCGACATCGCCCGGCGAGAGTTTGACGACAAGCGAAGACTGCCTCAACCTCAACATCTGGTCCATCGCCAACTCGTCCGACGCTAAATTGCCCGTCATCTTCTGGACCCATCCCGCGGGAGGCTCTGGCGCTGATGTCCTCTTTGACGGTGGCGGCATGGCAGCCCAGGGCGTCGTCTTTGTCAACTACAACCACCGTGACGGCGTGTTTGGATGGCTGGCCCTGCCCGAGCTGGCTGAAGAGATGGTGGCAGATTACGGCGTGAACTCGTCGGGCAACTGGGGCATGCTGGATCAGTATGCGGCTCTGCGCTGGGTGCATGCCAACATTGCCGTCTTTGGCGGCGACCCGGACCGCATCACAGTCGTCGGCCAGTCGGCCGGTTCGGCCGCCGTCTACCACGCCGTCAATGCGCCTCACAGCTTGGTCCCCGAGGGCACGATTGCCGGCGCCATTGCCGAGAGCGGTATCCGCGACCCGCGTGATCCCCTGGCTGCCAGTTTGGCCGAGAGCTACAACAACATGACGTACTCGCTGCAACTGGGACAATCCTTTTTGCAGCAGAACAACGCCTCAACCCTCGCCCAGCTCCGCAAGATCCCGCTCGCTTCCTTGACAGACACATCCTCCTCGCCCGGTTCGGGTGGTGGCTTCCGGCCCACGCTCGACTACTACGCCATGCCCGACACTTACGCGAACTTGCTGGCCAAGGCCCCGTCGCACAACGTGCCTTTGATGACCGGCAACACCCGTGACGAGTCTGGCGCCGTCTACGGTCTCAACCTGACCCTCACCGCATACGAAGCCGACATGATCGCCCAGTACGGCAGCTACAACCTGTCGACCCAGGCTCTGGCCGCCTACCCGGCCAGCAACGACACCCAGGCCGCCGCCGCGTACAATGCGCATTGGTCCGACACCTCGAAAATTTCGTCTTGGGGCTTTGCCGTGGGCTGGCGGAAGACAACGGCCGCGCCCATCTACACCTACTTCTGGGACCATGCGCCGCCAGGCCAGGATGCCGGTGCCCACCACATGTCCGAGATCAACTACGTCTTCAACAATCTGTACAAGACCGATCTGCCGTGGCAGGCCGTAGACGCCGCCATTGCGCAAAAGATGTCGGCCTACTGGGCCAACTTTGCCCGGACGGGCGATCCGTCCGCAGGACAGACCAACAGCACCAGCCTGCCTACCTGGGTCCCAACGACCAACGAGACTGTCGTCATGCACGTCGGTGACGGCTGGGGCAACATCCGATTGCCGACGCGGCCCAGATTCAGTTGATCAGCGACTACTTTAGTAAGCAAGTGCCCTTCTAGGTGCTTCTTTGGGAAGAAAAGAGCGGAGGGAGAAAAGAATAGGCAAAATAAAGTTTTATTGTCTATTCAAAATGTGCGTCTTCTTTTTTACGAAATAACAGTGATATTTGTCGATTGCGGTTTGCAGTCGCTCGGCAATGTGATGACGGGCGCTTTATTTACGTCCGTGGCTGCACTGAACGTGTACGTCGGATTGAACGCCAGGATCTGCCCGACCGTCGTGTTGAACGCGACAGCCAGGTCGACATATGTGCCATACACAAAACGGTAGGGCTGGACCTGGCATGACGAAGGGCTGCACTGGGGGATTTTCAAGCCGCGGCCGACTTCCAACGGACTGTCGACAGAGATAGTAGACGACGACGACGACGACGACGACGACGACGGAGACGATGACGGTGCTCCCGGTGGAGGCGGTCCGGTTGAGTTTGCCAGAGCAGCCACGTCCATGCCCAGCTTTTGTGCCACCCTCTTCAAGGTGTCTCCTGCCACGACCGTGTACACATGCGGGCCGCCATAGATGCAGGGCTGCGTGCCAGGAGTGTCTTTGAGGAGACACGAGGTGTCGTTGGCGTTGGTGTCGTTTGCTGGGATGAGCATCTCCATTCCCACTCTGGGCATCAACCCGACATCCACCATGCGGTTAGCGCGAGCAAGCGAGCACACGCCGCGACCGACAGAAGCAGCGATGGATGCGAGTGTGTCATTAGCTCGAATAGTGTAAGTGCCTGAGTAGGTGAGGCCGGGCGGTGGCGTTGTGGTGGACTGCGCCATGGCGAGGCCAATAGTCGTGAGAACGAGAAGAAGATTCATTGTGGCGGTTGATTTGGACGATTTGGCTCCTCCAACCCAGACTCTCATTCATGAAGGCGGGCGTCTATTTAAATCTTTTGCAAGTACTCGCTGTCTATGATCTATTTACAGGTTTTATCGTGGATAAATGCATTCGTCAACACCTCGTCACCACCAGTTATCCCCGATACCAACGAAAGCCCGACCCGTGTCCGACCCGTCCTCATCTATTTGATAAATTAACCCCGCCCATGCAGCCCTTCACCTCTTCGTCTCTTACGGTCTTCCTCGGTCTTCCTCTCTCTCTGTCTCTCTCTCTCTCTCTTTCGCCCACCCGCCCACCGACTTGGTCCTTTGGTCTCACTCATCGTCCGGGCACTGCCGAATGACCTGTATATTCGACACTTGCAGCACAGCCTCCAAATCACCCGCGACCACGACAACAAATGCCAACGTCGTCGATGTCCCCGCGGACGCAACAATCGTGCCCGTGTACTGGCTCGGCGAGGCCTCTACCACCTGCAACAGCGCTGGCGGGCCGGTGCCTGCGTGCACCTAGAAATAGCAGGCGCTGGTGTCAAATTGGGGCGCAAAATAGGAAAAGTAGAGCGTGTAGGTGACGCCGGTGGTAGTCGGAATAGACTGGGAGAGGGTACCCGAGTCGTCGGTCAACACGTCGAACTGGGCCTCATGCGCATAGTAGCCCGGGCCGGACACGTAGGCGACATTGTCCGTGGCGGTCCAGCTGGTCAGACTGCCCGCCGAGAAGTCGCCATTGACGATGAGGTTATCGCTGGGAACGCAGCTTGCGCTTGCGGAGGGCGCTGCTGAAGACAGTGATAGGGAAGACGGCGACGAGGAGACGGACGAGACGGACGACGGTTTGGACGGCTGGCAGATGGAGGCCGCGACAAGCGAAGAAAAGGAGGCCAAAAAGGCCGACCAGCTGCGACGACAAAATCGTGAGGTTTGAGAGGGCGAGAAAATGAAAAGAAAGAAGACCAAAAAAAAGGCCAAATATGACGTGTGTTGATGCCAAGCAAAGACAAGACGGCCCGGACGCCTCAAGACGCCCCCTTTTTACAAGCACAATCCCATCGTCTCTTCGTCTTTTCCGTTTTGTGCCCTTCTTTTCCATTCTTACCGTACCCTTATTCTCCCCCTTTCGCCCCCTTTGGACGAGTCCAGAACCTATCGAGACCGCGCTTTTGCTTGGCACTACTGAAATTGGACAAAATACTACGACATGATACGGAGTAGACGATGCTTTGGTTCCCGGCCCGTTGCTAACCCCAAAACGACGAAATATTGATTTTTTGTTCTAGTGCACTGTGACGTCGTGAAATATTTTGCGACGGACAATGGACAAGGGCAAGCCACAAACGACGAAACTGCGAGCTACTCCATGCAGGCTACGGAGTACAAGTACGTCACTTAGCCATAGCAAGCTCTGTTTACTGCTATGTAAGAACTGCTCCGAGAAGAAAAAAAAGGAGCGTCGTCCGGTGCAGCTGCTAAAACCATGTCAACACTCAGCCTCATTACATAAAGTGCTCTGCAGCTGATATTGACGCACAGCTCGATATTGAAGGGTTGGTTGCATCGCAATCGAATTCATATCTGCCGACATTTTCGACAGGGCTGATCACACTCTACGACAAACGTTGCATCCCGGAATGAACAGATGTTAATTGATCCTTCTTCCCGGTCTTACTTTACGATCAGTATCGAGAGATTTAAAATACACGACAGAGTCGCCAATGAGCATGCCGCATCTTTATGTCTACCTGGCTGTGGTGATCGTCGTCTAACTTCGGGATCAAAAAGAACGTTCAAAATCGCCGTTTGTGTGGTACAGCCCGGAGGCATAAATCGTGAATAAGATTCCGGGTGACGACTAAAGCGGTTGTGACAAAGACGATCGGCCAAGTCGACCGTCTATATAAAGACATCCCATTTCCTCTTTCCCAACAACAGAAGAGAAAGAAGAACAAAAAAAAGTCCATCCTCACAATCTTCACATTCCTCACATTCCTCATCATCTTCTCTGCGGCACAGCATCGCCACTGGGTTGGGTATGACTGTATCGTTCATTGCATTTCCCGGGAAAATGCAAATGAAGGCATACGACACCCCGTTTATCCAGATACCCGAGTAACCCAAACCCAGAGGCGTTCCCATTCATCACAATACCCGGTTTGTCAAAAGCTTTCCCCTCATCTTTCACCTCCTTCCTTATCTCCCCTCACACATGATCCCTTCATTCTTCTGTTGGAACATCGTTGTTGTGGATTGGAATATATTTCTTTATTATGCCATTTGTGTATTACGCCCAAGATTACCTGAAAAAAAAAGAGAAAGGAACAAGATACAAAAAAACTATTATTGTGGGATAGAAGGGAAAACCAACAAGGTGAAGTTATGCAAAACAACATAAATCGCAAGAAAATGCTAATATCACTCCAGGGGGAGTCAAAGTCGTATCAAATCAAGTCAAGAGAAGTCTCTTGTCAACACAAGGAATTCATACAATCTTACTCAACTTCATCAAGCCACCTTCTGTCGACGACGACGACCGCGACCCGCGCGCACATCCGTAGCACCATGTCAGCAGACGGTTAACGACAAACAGGCCGGCAATCAGGCCAATGGCGCCCATGCCGAACCATGTCCAGGGCCGTGTGCCGATCCACATGAGGCCTTGGCGTCGCCCTGGTGCCAGGTGCCGCTCTCCAGATCCGTGATAAAGGGCGCCAGCTCGGTCGCGTTGATGACGCCAATGGTGCGGGCGTGCATGGCATAGGGCGGCGTCTGCAAGTAGTTCTTGACGACCATGGTCAAAAACATGGGACCGGCCGAGATCATAATGACGGCGTACGGCTGCCAGCGGGCCCAGAAGTGGGTGAGGGCGTTGTACAACGGCAATTGGGTGATGGCCATCTCGTAGGCCGGGTGGCGGGCGGAGGCGATCATGAAATCGTTGGTGATGCCCGTGGGGAGCGTCGACTTGAAGAGGGCGCGGTGCATGGCGCCCTCGCTGGTGTCCTCGGGGGTGGCCTCGATGCGCTCCAGAGGAAAGCTGGAGTTGCACCAGGTGTCCATGTCGAGATAAATGCCGCCGTAGTGGTAGAGAACAAAGTAGCGGATGGCGTCGGCGCGCTGGATGGGGAAAGCGTAGTTGTCCCAGACGTTGATGAACCAGGGGTACTCGTCGGCCAAGAAGGCGCGCGCAGAAGCGTCGGTCCACAACTGTGCGTGGTGTGTTAGCAGACAATCACCGCGAAAGGGAGCAATCAATCACGTTAGGGTAGGTCCTACCTTGTACTCAAAATCCTTGTAGGCCTTCTTGCAGGACTGCTGAGACTCCCGCCACTTTTCGGGGATCTTCTCGGTGGCCGTGGTCTGATGCAGAATTCGTGGGATGGCGTTGCGCTTGCCGGCGGGCGGCGGCGGCGGTGGAGGCGGCAGCGGGATACCGAGGGCGTGCTTGGTGGCCGGGACAGTGACACCAGCCGGGTCCCAGGCGTCAACGCTCGAGGGGCCCGACAGAACAAACGCGGGGACCAAAGAACTCTTCGTTGCGGCGGAGGAGGGTAATCAGAGGCTCAAAGGCGACCAGCAAAATGATGATAATAAACAAGTCAATCAGCAGCAGCGTGGTGGTGCCCCTCCGGAGACGGCGCACAATGAGGCGAGGACATTGCGGTGGGGTTGTGATGGCGAGTCGGGCCAGACGGCGGTGTGTGAAGAGGAGGAGGTATGGGAGGTGGAAGACGAAAGCGAAGAGAGCGACGACAGCGAGGGCGAGCTCCAGACGTCACGGTCGTGGTCGCGATCTTTGTCGTTGTCGATTTGCTCGTAGCGCGCCGACGAGCCGGAGACCATGCCGCGGACGTACCGCCAGAGGGACGGCATGGTTGTGGTTGTGGTGGTGGTGGAGGAGAAGGAGAGGTGTGAGATGAAGTCGAGAGTGTGAGTCGAGACAATGTGAATCGTTTGTCGTTCGGAGTCTTTTCGTCTGGAATCGTCTCGGTTCGTTCTTGTGCGCGCAAACGGAAGGCGCAACTGTGGTGTGTGATGTGTGTTGTGTGTGGTTGAGACTGTTTTCCTGCTGTGTACAAGAAGGCACGAGGAGCACCGTCACAAAAATCACAAAGTCACAAAGTCAAGGAGGGAAGGAGGTGCCGAAGCGAGGGAGAGAAAGGACGACTGGTCGCGGGAAGAAGAAAAAAGTCGCGGAAAGGGCAGTCGCGGTCGAGGTCCAGAAAAGGGGGAGACGATAAAAGGAGGGAATGAGGGAAGGAGCGTCAGTTAAGGAGAAAAATAAGGAGAGAAGAGAGAGAGCAGCGACAAAGGAAAAAGAGAGGCAAATTCAACAAAAAATAGTTGTCAGTCGCGATGCATCTCGGTACGGGGAATGAATAAATGAAGAGAGAGCAAAAGAAAGGAAAAGGAACCAAGAGGAGAAGTAGAAAGTAGGCCAAGAGGAGAGAGGAGAGAAAAAGGAACAAAAAGGAACGCCTTTTCCTTTTCAGTCTGGACTATTTTCCTTCTTTTTTCTTTCACGACCCAGCAAAAAGACGAAACAAGTGCCAGCAGGAGAGAAAGCCAAAAGCTAAAGAGAGCCAAAGAGAAGAAAGAGACCAGGGCAACTGACAAGGGGACGTGGACGTGGGCGAGGAACGAGGGGAACGGGACTCGCGAAAACCCACTTCTTCTCCTTCTTCGAGAGAATCGAATACGCCCAGGAAAGACCCACGCAAAAAAGGGAAATGCAAAAAAGACCCACGGGAAAAAACCCTCACAGACACGGTACTGGGCGCTGTTCGTTGGTGGGAGAGAAAGAGAGAAGGCGCAGTTTGGCGCAGCTCTTAGTAGGCTGGGAGGCTTGCTGGTAGTGCGCTTCCTGGCTGCAGTGTGACGACAGTGCCCTGAATCTGCCCAGACCTGCCTGAAAAAAGGTGTGCCGGCCGACGTCAGACTGCACATTTCCCCTGAGCCTGGAGAACCGTCTGCAGAACGGTCTGTATTGGTCTGCTTTTTGGGGGGTGTTCGGGGGGCAATGGTGGGCAATTGTGGGCAATTGTGGGCAAGTGGTGGGCGTTGGTCGCTCCTGGTCAGAGGCAAAATGGGCGACTCCGCAGAAGCTAAGCTTCACTTGGCGCCAAACACGCGTGTCCTCCTTTTCTCGAGTGCCCGAGTGCTCTTTCCTCCTATTTTGCTCCTTCCTCTCCCCTGAGAGTACGTACTCTTTTGCCCACTCTGCTCCCCCCCAAATTGCCCAATCTCCGGAAATTGGCTTCCCTGGTTGGTCCAATCCGCCGTTTTTCGCTTTGTTTCTCCACTTTTCTCTCTTTCGTCTGGTCCTGTCTCCTGTTCGATATGACTGCATGTCTCTCCCATGTATCTTTTCCCCTGGTCGTCTCCTCTTTCGCTCCTCTGCATGAGATGGAAATACTTTCCTTCTCCACAGGTCAGGGGGCAAGTATCCGTACCAGGTGTTTCCGCTTTCTTATCCTTCGCTTCTTTTCTCTCGTCCTTTTACAAGAGATCGTCTCCATCGCTTCGTCTGGCAGTCCTTTCTTATGTCGCGTTGGGGGATTAGAGTGAATGTTGAAAGTCGAGCCTTGTGATTAGGGGCGATTAGAGAGTACACCGTCGAGACTTTGCGACTTTGCAGCATTTTGGCACAGATTTTGGGCCGGTTTGGGAGGGCGGGGCGACGCGCTAGGGGATTTAGGGGCTAGGGGGTCGCGGTCGGTTCAAGTTAGGGGCTTGTCGAGGAGTGCTCTACGACCGGCGACAGCGGTGCTTTCCAAGTAGCTCAGGCCCTCTTCAAGCCTAAGTTTTAGGGAGTTTTTAATTTTTTCTTTTTTCCTTTTTTTTTTTTTTTTTTTTTGTCTCTCTCTATTTCCTCACTCGAAACATGGAAACCAACGCGCCAAGAAAGGGGCCTCCGACTCCAAGACGGGGTATGACGACGCAGTGCACCAAAACTGCCTGCAGGCAAATGTCATACTGCAGCAAAACTCTGCCTGGAGAGACTTGCCTGCCAGGCACACTCTCTCTTTCTCTCTTCAAAACTCGCCTAAAGTGACCTGAAATCGCCACGCCCGACAGAAAAAAAAACCCACCAAAAAAACAACTCTCAACGGCATGTCGGCGCGTGTTGGCACCGTGCTGTCGCAAGCCCTGCAAGCCTCTCGAACGCCACTGCAACAGAAGAACTGAAAACACCCGAGCTCAAATCCGACATCAGACAATGCTATCTTTGCAGTATCAATGCTTTTTCTTGCAACCCGGAAACAGGGTTCTAGGCCGTGGCTGTGTTGATTGACTGACGCCGCAGCAGGAGCAGGAGCATGAACACTCAGACACTGACGCCCCTCGACTGCTCTTGCCTCTCGAGTCTCTCTTTGTGGGTGTGATCTTGCGAGCAGGAACGAGGCACTCGCAGGAGAAACTCGCAGGAAAATCGCAGGAACGACTTGCAGGAACCCGACGGTTTCGCTTTGTTCCTTCCCTTCCCTCCTACGGCGTTCAACACCGTACCCGTACCTATTATTACCTCTAGCTTCTTTGGCTGGCCCAGCCCAGAACACCAGGCCCCTCTTTCCCTCACTTTTTAGAGTCCCCCTGTCCCCGTAGCCGTACCCGTAGGCCGTACCGTAGCCCGTACATAGGCTGCGGTGCAATCCTTTGGCCGCTCCCAATCTCTTGCCAATCTGCAGTCTTTTTTCACTGTGGTAATCTCTTTACTCTTTTTGCTCGCATTTTTCAAGGTGGCCCATGCTCCTTTTCAAGAGTGCCCCCCCTGCTCGTTCGCGTGACCCCAGCTTCCTTATTTGACCCATTCGTCATTCTACAGTCTGCTCGCATAGGCCCCGATGCTGTCTCGCAATCGCTGCTAAATAGAAAGACAACCTCGCATGCTCACCCGAGAAGTCGGGTTGGCCGTCCCTTTCGTCTTTCTGAGAAGGGATAATCCGTTGCCCGCCACATGTTGCAGTCCAAGCCGATAGTCGCATATGTCGCCCGGTTTGCGACAAACAGCGAACGTCGCCTGGTGTGGTGAACGTGAGAAACGAACAAACGCCACTTGACAAGCCATACGGCGTATTTTCGCCGGTGATGACGACCACTCGAGGCGCAGGATACAATCTAATGCACTAAACAGACACACAAGCTCATCACAGACCCATCACAGGATCAGATTTACTTCTCACATCACAGAGTCGCACAATTTAGCCCTAATCCTGATGGCGATGCAAAAAGCGCGAAGCAAGTGTAAAAAGAGTGAAGACGTTCAGAGAGAAGGATATTGACGGTTGAAACCCGTCGAATCAAGGGAGGCCCCATCATGTTGGTTGGTTGAAGAAGTGCCAACGACAGTTCGCCATCGAAAAGATCAGATGCTCGTTTTTGGAGTTTCTTCGCCCTCTTCACGCTCTTCACATCTCCCTTTTCCCTTATCGTTGATACCCCTCATTTGCCCTCCATGACGATGACGCTCTTCGAAGAAGCACACCCTCGACACCTTCTCTCTCGTTCAAAAGCCAAAAGCAGACAAGGAGGGTGGGAGTGCATCACCGTGCAGCAGAAGCGTGAAGCTAGAAGGGCAGAAGGGCCCCCAAGAAGAGCAACCAAGACGAACTCTTTTTGAGAGCAAGACCCCAAAATTGAAACGGAACGAAAACGACAGCCGACGGGGGCTAAACGGAGAAACAGTGGGGCCTGCACGTGAAACAGATTGGCTCATGGACACGAGGTACACAGTAGTGGCAGAGTGAAGAGACGGACGAAGAGACGGAGGTACTCCGTATTCTGGGTCCTTTTTAGAGAATCTTTCGTGCCTTTTCCAGGGCAAACGGCGCCAGTTCCAAGACGGCAGTCAATTCGTCTCCACTTTTAAATCATATCCCGCCAATAATTGTAGAGAGAACGCGCGGATAGATTAAATTAGTGGGTCTGTGGGCTCCTTCCTGGCTCTCTCTTTCCTGGAAATCAACAAAACGAACTCACTGCTCCCAACACCGTCGAGAGAAGCCTGGAGAGAAGGAGCAGCACAAAACGTTCCCAAATGAGAAGGTGACCCCGTCTCTCCCAATGCTCTTTCCAAAGATGGAGGTTGGCCAACAGGCGCGACGGGACGGCTGACCGCGACCGTGACCCTCGAAGGCGAACCTAAAACCTTGCGACCTTTTTTTTCTTTCTTTTCTTGGCTACCAACGCGCACCAACTTGCACCAACAACTTCCCTGTTTTTCTGAGCCACGATCGAAATCGAGAACCAATGTAGGAATCGACACTTTGATGGTCGATGAAGCGAAGCTACTTTATGTGTGTAATGACCTCGAAGCAACGGCAGCAGAGCAGGTGGACTTCCTTTTTTTCTTTGCCCAGTCTGCCAGACAAACGGTTGCAGGGCTGGTCTCGGGAGGATTTCTCCTTTTTTGTCTTGGCTGGATGTGTTTCTCTTTTCTCAGTCTGGTGGGTACATGTCTCTTGATTGTGATTGTCTCTCCTGCTTTCCGCTTCCACTTTTTGATTTTGGCCACCACACCACCTCTACAGACGAGGCTGTCAACCCACACAAGCCACACAGAGAACGACCGTTGGAGGTCTGGAGACAATCTGGAGAGTCTGGAGAAGTCTTGCACACGTTTTTTGGGTTGTTGACCCACAATATTGACTACATCCACCACACGTCCACACGTTCAACTGCCAGTCTATCGACACGGCCAACGACCACAGACGGTTTTACTCCGTGTCTGCCACAGCTTATTTGTACTGTATGTACTCTTGTACGACGTGTCTCTATCTTGTTTTGTTTCTATTTGTTTCAGTCTTTCTGCTCCAGTGTTGCTGTTCCTGTTCCTGCGTCGTTCATTCTCGTATGTCGTATGTCGCATGCTGTACTCTTTACTCTCTACCCGCATCGCACTCGACAAGCATAGAAAGTACAGCGGCTCCCTGCAGCTTACATCTTACACTGCATTTTGCGGTCGTGGTCTTGCATGTTTGCGTTCGTCCACTGCATTTATTGCGTCGTCATGTCCCGTTTCAGAGTACGGGTTTACAAAAAGCGGCCAAGGGGATACTGTGTAGATACGAAGGAGCAGACGAGCAAGCATTGTCAATGGATCACCAGTCGTCGATCCACGTTCAAGCCACAGCCCCGTACTGAGTACTCCAGTCTGCAGACTCCGGTAGCAAAAGCAGGTGTTTCTTAAAATGATCTGTTTTTTTTTTATCTGTGCGTCGTGACTTGACGATCCACGGTACTCCCCATGGTTCACTCCCAACAGACATGCTGCGGGACCGTTCGTGTTGTCCACAATGGAGCATTGTTGTTTCTATTTTTGATTTCTTTTGTTCTAAGCAACAACAATAAATCTCTCCGTGGAGAGGTCCAATGGAGTTGACGAAAGTTAGAGTCGACGTTTGAATAAAACTCAAAAACTGTAAATCTCAAAATAACTTCAATTTTAAAATTCAAATAAACAATAAACATGTCATAAATCATTACCACATCACAACCTCACCACCACCTCTACCACCCCCACAGCCACCACCCTAAAAGCCGTACAATCCCGTCGTCTCACCCGTCGAGATGTTCGCCGCACCACCACACCCTGCAATGCTCGTGCAGTTGCGGTTCTGCGACGCCACCATCATGGCCATCAGATAGTTAATGCCGGCTGCTTCGTACGTGTCGGGCTCGGTGTACAGCGTCTCGTTGATGGTGAAGACATAGTTTTGAGGGTCGGGCAGTGTGTACTTGGGCCAGGTGGGCGTGGACGGCCCAAACTGGCTCACCAGCCAATTGGGGTCTTGGGCATAGACAAACCCAATCCACATGGCCGTCATGGTGTTGGCCATACTGAGCAAATCGGCAGCACGGGGTCCGCTGATGGGCGGCACCGTGTAGCCGCTGCCGTCGAGATCATAAAAGGTCAGGGCTACCTCGGAGGCGTGGGTTGAGCCCTGGAGGTTGGTGTAGCCGTTGGGAACGACATTGAAGTGGTAGCGGTAGACGGTCTCATTAAACGAAGCCATGGCCAAGGTGGTCAGGCGGGTCGGGGCGTCCATGATGATGTTGCCGCCAACCGTGGAGGCGCGTTTGTCTACTCGAGAGTTAGCGGGTGAACACAGCGTGTGTGGTAGATGTCTTGACTTACACTGTGATCCGACTGACGACGACGCCGGTGGCCGGCCTTGGTAGGTGCTGGGAATACCGACTGAGGGAATGTCTGGGTACAGGTAGTCGATAATGGCCAGGCTCTCATTGTCAATGGTCAGCATCTCCTTTACGAGATAGGCATTCAAGTCCTCGGTGCTATTGACACCCTTGGGTCCCACAGTCGTGCCTTCATCAAAATTGGTCCCGATCAGGTACGGCACACCCCGTGCAAACCGGCCGGTTTGCAGCAGCTCGCTGTTCGGTGCCGGGATAAAGTCGCCGTCGACGGCAAACATGTACTCCCGCGGTGCATTGGCTCCAAAGGGGTTCAGCGTCTTGTTGTTGAAGATGGTCGACAATGTGGTGTTGTCCACCTCGCGCAGGCACTGCAGCGTGTCGTTGCTGCCACCGCAGCCGGCCGCCGCCACAAACCCGTCGTACGTCGGCTGCCACAGATCCACGTCCGCCGTCGGCGCAAACCACACGGGCGCACCGCTTTCACTAATGGCACCCGAGAAGAGGTTGCCATGGTCGCCGCCATAGGCCAGCAGCTGCAGACCGACCGACTGCGCACCCGTGCTCTGGCCCTGGATGGTGACGCGCGTCGGGTCACCACCAAAGGCGGCAATGTTTTCTTGGATCCAGGCCAGGGCCAGGCGCATATCCCGCAGTCCCAGGTTGGTGTCGAGCGATGCCTGGACTTCTTTGCTGTACAGGAAACCCCAGGGTCCCAGCCGCGAGTTGACCTCGACACCGATAATGGGGTGCCCCAAAAAGGCTGACCGCTGTACAATGCCCGTCTGGTTAAAGTCGGGCAGGTAGCCGATGCCGCCATTGGAAAAACCGCCCTGGGTAAAGTACACCAGGACCGGCACGTTTTCCAAAGTCACATTGGACGGCCGGATCACGGCCAGGTACAGACAGTCCTCGGACATGTGTGCTGTGTTTTCAATGGCGCCCGTCGTGTTGGTGCCGCCCGTCGTGATGCATTGTTTGGGGTAGTCAACCGCCAGTCTCTCGCCGGACCAGGATTCGTTAACAAGACCCTGGGGCTGGCGGAAGCGCAGGTTGCCAATGGGCGGCTGGGCATAGGCAACGCCGTAGAAGTTGTCCGTGTTGAGGACAGGGTCGTTGAAGCCGACATAGGTGCCGTTTTTGACAGTGACGGTAGGAGCGGCGCGAGCCGAAGAGGAACTAGCGGTGGAAGACGATGCCGGCACGGCAACGGCCAGAGGAGCGGCCAGGCCGATGGCCAAGAAATGGCGGAGGGTGACCATGGCGAGAGATGATGTTTGAAGAAGAATGGGTTTGTTGATGTAGATTGTTCGAGATCTTTGAAAGATCGTCGGCTGGTTTCATTTATCTACACTGTCGATTTACCCGGCACTCCAGTTCAGACGGCACGGCCGGCAACCCGGCGAGTTTCCGTCCATCGAGATGATCCAAAATCAAGAAGAAAGAGAGTGAGAAAAAAGGCGTGGTGTCAAAAGAGGGGAACAGCAAACGAAGCCAAAAGAGAGCCGCCGAGACGATGCTCAAGTCGGACCGAAGAGACAACAGACGAGTAAACATTGGATGGAAAGAAAGCTTGGTGCCGTATGCTCTTTTATGTAGTACCTCTTCACTGCACTCGCAGACTCAGTAGACCGGCCCCACGATCGGTCGTCCCATCGGAGCTATCGGCAGTCAATGGCAGTCGAGATGGAGTCCATATGGACTTGAGATGGATTTGAGATGAAAGCTCTGTTTGTCAGATGGTCGTCTTCAGTCCCGTTGGAGGAAGTCCTACCGCCGCGATCCTTCTTTTGGTGTAGACTCGCTCAGATGGCCGGCCGTGTTGTGGTTCCGGCGTGGTCTTGAACAAGGTTCTGGTAAGGTTCCGGCATGGTTGTCGGCATGGTTCTCGGCATGGTTCTCGGCATGGTTATGCATGTCGTGGTGTGATGTGCGATGTTGGTGCAATCCTAGCGTAGTGTCCGGGGAAGATGGTGCATTTTGACAGTGTCGATCTCCCCGCATCAGGGTTGCGGTCTTGTGCAGTCGTCGTAGTCGTCGTAGTCGTCGTCAACGGGCTGTTACGCTCCGCAGGAAGAATGCTTCCTGTGCATCGGGGTGGAGCCTGCACGATAGCCTTTTCGCTACTCGACTATCCGGCGAAGGAGCGCTGCAGGACAAGCTCGAACAAGCTCGCCGCAGAACCCCCGTTGTCTCCCTGCAGCGAGCAAAAAAAAAAAAAAAAAAAAAAAAAAAACAATGCAGATGCTGGCCATCTTTGGAAGCAAATCTCTATTCGGTATCTTGAAAATGAACGAGCATGCCAGCTCGTTTTGGAATACATGTTTTGGTGGGTGCCAATTCTTTTTTTTTTTTTTTTTGCCCGGGATTCTCACACCCCACGAGTAAAAGGATTGACTGTCAGAATGAAACAGTAAATTCAAGCGTAAATAGAGTTGATATAACTCGTATAAATTAATGTCTATTTATTTGTAAATTTCTATGCAACAATAAAGAGAGAAGAAAGAAAACAGAAAAAAATGGAAGAAAAAAAAAACGAAAAAGGAAAGCGTTCTTGCCCAAGCTTTGTGCATCTATCACGTTGCTGCCGCTTCTATGTACAATCCTCCCCCTCTTCATGCGAGACCTTGAGCTTTATCTTCTTTCATATCTCCTTCTACTGAGCACCGGCGGCAGCCGCCTGCATAATCAGCGGCAGGACCTGGCCGACGCCGGCAGTGTCGACAAACTGGTGGACCTGGGTGACCTGGGTGCCGTCCTCGGAGAACGTCAGCCACCAGCCGTACTCGAGCGTGTGGCTAGTGGGCTGGCCCTTGATGGTCAGCTCATAGGTGGAGCGGATGCCGGCGCGGCGCTTGACGGTGTCGATGCAGAGGTCGACGACAGTCGTCTTGGCCGACGCGAGCACGCGGGCCTCGTTGATCATCATGCCCTCGTAGTCGGCGTTGCCCAGGGTGGTGGGAAGACCGCCGCCAAAGGCCTCGAGGGTGGCCTTGGGGCCGAGGTGGCGGACGCAGTTGGGCGCCAGGACCTTGGAGTAGTGGCTGGCGTCGACGTGGGTGACAGCGTCTTCGTAGCCCTGGAAGAATGCGGCGACCGTCTTCTCGATGGCGGCGTAGAGGGTGGTGGAGGTGGTGGTGGACTGAGACATGGTGGAGTAGGGTGGTGAATAAGACTTGATGTCAAGTGTTTAAAGAATGAAAATGTGCAGATTGAAGATTGAAAGCTGAAGATTGACAATGTGACAATGGTAATTGTTGGTGTGAGAGTGAGAGTCTTTGAGATGATCTTTGAGATGGGAATGTTGTGTTGATGTGTTGATGTGTTGAATCAGAGACAAAACAGCTTCTTGGGTCGACATTGCGGCTTCTCTTATACTTGTCCTGTCTCTCATAAATTTGCCGTATTCGTCGCACAATCCATCGAAAACGAAGGATTCTCATGATGATGAACAACGTCGTTTTGATGACTTGATGACACCAGACTGTCCACCATCAGCCTTGCTGGCGCCAGGCCGCTCACGTGCCAGAATGCCGGTGCAAACCAGGCTAGGTACAGAACGGGAAACCGTCTACGCAGCTGATGAATTTGCTGGTCACAGTTGCTGCTACAAATGCTGCTACAAGTGCTGCTACAAGTGCTGATGCTGATGCTGATGCTAATCCTTCAGAGTGCTGACGCTTCCTTCGCTTCTTGGAGACCCACCCTGCCAACCTTCTCCTGGCTTAGTCCGCGGCTGGTGGCAGGTACGAATAGAAGAATCATCTGCCATATTAACTATCTGCACTGCAAGAGGAACGCTAGCACTTACACCAAAAATGGCAAGAACATGCTCCATACGGCGTACGACGCTCTAAAACTCCATACACAAAACGGGGACATCGTCAAATTTTCACTCCATACAAAAAACCCTCACAACAGCGGCAGTCTCCACAACAATCATCCGATCATTGAGATGTCAAGCGTCGGTGGTTTAGTGGTAAAATCTGTCGTTGCCATCGACAGGCCCCGGGTTCGATTCCCGGCCGACGCAAGAACAGGAAGTTTCAAAAGAAGTTTCATTTCTTTTTACGCATTTTTGTCTTTTTTTATACACATGTATACGCCCGACGTCTCTCATACCTGTGTGGCTTCGACAGTACCCATTTGGAGGACGCTTGGTCGACTGGCTCTCTCTCTTGTCCTTTCTCGATAAACTATTGCGTCACTCAACTCCAAGCAGACAATTACTGCTCTCCCGGTTACTACTTCGCCTGCCCTTTGTCTATTTGTTGTTTGCTGTTATGCGCTTCTCTCTTTTTCCTATCCATCGCCCCTCGGATTAGTCACTCCCCGAGCAGCCAACGGATCCCCAGTTGACGCCGTTGGTGGACCCGCCAGCCTTCTGCTGGACCTTGTCGTTGTTGAAGCAGCGCGTTCGCAACCAGATGGGCGTCCGGAAGGTGGCCTTCCACTCGTAGCCACCGCAGTCCTTTTCCTTGTCCTTAGTGCTGTCGTCGAGACAGTAGGAGAACTTCCAGCTGGTGACGCCACCGCCGACGCACGACTTGGCGGCTGGCAGCAGCGTGTCAGCACCAAAGTCGTAGCCGGCCCAAACGGTGCCGCGGAGGGTGTAGGAGCCGAACAAGAACTTGTAGTTGCCCTGGCAGTCACCGGTCGGCGCCTTGACGAGCGTGCCGTCGTGTTTTGGGCTGACCTCGTAGGTGTAGCGGCCCTCGTCGCGCATGTAGCTGCCGCCAAACTTGAAGTCGAGAGGGTTGTGGTCCGGGTCGTTGCCGTCGCATCCGTTGATGATGCGCGAGAGCGAGTCGAGGCACTGGCTCTTGTTGAAGGCGGCAGCACCCTGGCCGAGTTGGACCACCATCTCGTGCTCGTCGGGCGTGCCGGCGTGGTATGTCTTACGCTGCACCCAGTTGAGGGAGTTGGTCGGATGCGTGGCGTCGACGGTGTCGCAAAAGTCCGGGTAGTTTTCATTCATGCGGTCGCTGCTTGCAAACGCTTTGCGGCCGGCGCCCTGCCAGCACGTAAACGTGTCGGCGTCGCCGAGTGTGCACAGGGGCGCTACAAGCGCCGCAATCTGCGCCCAACTGCTTCCCTACTACGACGTATGTGTGCTTATTGACGGCATGGAGCCGGGAGGCAATGGGACTACCACGCCGTCAACCGTTGGGACAATCATCGAGGTGAAAAGTGCAGTGCCACTGCCCGCACATCAAAATTTGACTTGAACTGGGTGCTTTTCTCCTCTTCTGATGCCCCTACAGCTATACAACAAGACAAAGGTCCAATTGGGAAAAACAATGTTTTATTAGATGATAGCAACACTGTTTAAAGTAAAAAGACAGACCAAATCAAACAAGTATTGGTACGATTCCTGCTATCTCTCCTGCTCTTCACCTGTTTGTTATTTGTTATTTGTTATTTACTGTTTGTTGTTATGCTCCTCTCTCAGTCACTATCGCCGCTTTCATCGCCGAGCACCAAACGCAAATCTAGTCAGTATTATTATGCAATTGGGTTGTTGGGTGCCCCAAGTCGCGAAAGCCGTTCCTCTCGTCATCGGCAGTTGGAAAGAGTGTGCCGAGTTTTACCCAGAACCCAGTCTGTTGCTTGTCATGTGTGTCGTCTGTATTCTTTGTGTTTGCCCTCTCCATGTCCTCTATGTCGCCTGTGTCCTGCCCAGTCTGTCTATTCTGTCCAATCTGCGGTGGGTCCCACCAGGCCCGGATCGCGGTATACGGGGGCTTCCGGCGCATCAGTCGCACCTCTGGGTCTACATAACAGCCCGCCCGCTCAACCAAGGGGAGACTCGTGTTTATTGGCAGTTCAACGAAGCAGCGGTGACGCTGCAGCCGACTAAGCTTGCTCATCATGGTCTCGAGTGGCGCCAGCAGTACGTCGTCGATCTCGTCCAAACAGGCATCGGCGGGCTTGCTCGTCCGCTGGTAAAGCTTCCCGGAAAAGGACACGTAGAGCGCCACGAGACGTGGAAATACAGCGGGCAGCAGCGCCAGAGTGTCCTGGAAGGCGGCGCGCTGGGCGGTCTGCTGTGGTGCCAACTCAAGGTCTTGGTCTTGGTCTTGGTCTTGAAACAAGGCCCATTCCCATGCAAGCTCGAGGCGTGTGATGCGCGCCAGATGGGATGGCGGGATAAGAGTCGGAGTGAGACTCAGATTGGATTGTGTGCCAGCGCTGGGCACCGACCGAAGCAGTGCATCGAAAAATCGATTGCTCATGATGCAAATCGTGTTGGTGGCGTAGAGAACGTCGATGCCTTCGGCGTAGGCTTGTCGACTCGCTAGCAGCCAGCTCATACACCCAATCATGCATCGTTGCGGGTGCGACTCCTGAAGGCCGTACATGTCGCAGTAATCAGCTTTGCCCACAAGACACTGGTCGTTCCATAAACTGACAATTTCACCGATCCGGCCCGTCGGCATGCTGCGGTGGCACACACACCCCCACCACTGCCAACGCGGTCCACGCGGCCCGCCACGTGCCACGTCCGACTTTGCAAGCACAAAATCGGTCCACAGCCCCCTATGGTCCATATCGGCCGTCAGTCCCCCGTGCGGCCGCGTTGTGTTGAACTCGAGGTATACGTTTGGCAAAAAGGGCGCTTTGTACGGCCGGCGTCGCGGGATACACTCGAAGCGCAGGTGCATGTGCACGGTTTGGTCACCAAAGGCGTAGATGAGGATGCGTCGACGAATTTCAAAGGGCAGTCGACCAAAAAACGGCGACAAAGATGGTGCGCTGTCGTAAGACATGTTGTCCAGTCTGTCCAATTTAATGGGCGAGTACGACAGGTATGGCATATCGGGCTCGGTCCCATTGACGATCCAGTTCCGCAGGTTTTCCGCCTGTCGACGGAGTCTGCTGGTCATGGTTGCTGCGTCGTTTTGCTTTCTGGGGTGCTCGAGAGGTCACTGGTGAAAGTCCTTGGCGATAGTAAACGGCGAACTATTTTGTGGGCATTGAGCTTCCCCTCGAATTTATTCCCCTGTTTCTCTGCCGGATGAATGGACGTCGCAGCTGTGCCTGCGCCGCAGCAATGCGCCGGAGCCATGAAACGAGCGCTAGTCAGCAGAGTAAATATCCGTCGGTCCATGAATAGAACTATATAGTCAATGGTACTGGTTGGTTGACTTGAGCCACCATTTATTCACCTGAAATATCATCGACATTCATCGATTTGATACGCGAATTTACATACCGACGCGAGCCACAATTTCGTCGACGATGTGCAGCGTGGCATTGTGGTTGACACTTTGCTTCACGTCTTGACTAGTGTCTCGACTTGCATATGGATTTGTATTTTGGTTGGCGTCGTCCCCTTTGTCTTCACCCGCGGCGGATGGACAAGGTTTGGCCGACAAGACGTACCAATGTTTGTGTACGACGTAATTACGTGGTGGGAATTCAGGGACCAAGGCTGAGGGTGGTTGCCAAAAAGGGACTAGCGCTATTACGTCTGATAGTTCCCCTGGAACGGCCCTTACGAGCCTTACGAGGCTTGCCCTTGTCGTTGGCAGTAGCCTACAAACTACCATTTGAACGTCATTCAATCAACTTTCTCATCTTCTTCATCTTCTTCATCTTCTCCGTTCATCTTTCTCTCCAACACAACACCAATTCATTCACATTGCCGACAACATGGCCACGAATGAGACACTACCACCCACAAAAGACGCCCCGGAGCTGGCATTTACGCGTCTCGGGCCGTCATCAAAACCGGGCAAGCTGGGCGCCGCGACAGACAGTTCACCAGCCTCTTCTCCATCACCACCCACAATCGTCTTTCTCCACGGCGCCGAGTCCTGCTCGCTCGAGTTTACCCGGGTAGCCACTTTTTTGGAGGACGACTACGACCTGCTGGTCGTCGACTTGCCAGCACACTCCCGCTCCAAACACATCCCCTTTAGCTTTGACAACACCGTCAATGGACTGGTCCGCCTCATCAACAAACAAGTCCCTGAAAAAAGAGCCCACATTGTCGGCTTGTCCCTGGCGGCTTTTTGGCGCTTGAGTTTGCCCGCCGTCACCCGGGCCTCGTGCGAACAGTCTGGTGCACCGGCTGCTCCCCCTTTACGGGCACGCGCCTGTGGTTCATGCAGCACCCGCGGCTGTTGAGCGGCATTGTGACGTTTGCGAGTATGCTGGCGACTGAGAAAATCTTTTGGGCGACACTGGGCGGCGCACAGCCGATCCCGGTTTGAGGGCACAAGTACAGGGCAACCAGAACATGGCCACGCTACGACCCATCTACGAGGAGCTGGCCCTCATTACAAACGACAACCTGGCGGCGATTGACGGCAGTGTACGAGTGGCCATTGTGGCCGGCGGGAAACTGGACAATGTGCCTGACACAAAGACGGCGGGCGAGGTCTTGCGAAAAAAGAATACGGACAGCTGTGCCTTTGTCGTGCGCAACGCCATCCACTGGTGGTCGCTGCAGTTTCCAGAACTGTTTGCCCAGGGCATTCGGCATGGATCGAGGAGAAAGCGATGCCAAAAGAGTATGAAGTATTGACCCCGACGTGACGTGGGTGGAGGCGTTGACTGCACCTCGTCAACGGTACTTGTGATAATGATAACGTGTAAGTATCGTTGCCGGGCTTGTTGGAAGTACTTGGATATTTATATTTATTATTTTACGAGGATAATGATACAAAAGACAGAAACTACTTGGCCCTTTTGGTGAGTGAATCCTTGATCAGCGCCCAGAGCTCGTCAAAGAGAGCGAATCCGTGAACAGCGCCCAAACCTCGTCAAAGAGAGCTTTGACAAACGCAACGAGATCGAAATGAGGCTGCCAGTTGATGTGAATATCAATCTTGTCTTCAAACACAGTGCCCTCAATGTTGACAATCAGTGGCGGGCCATTGGCCACGAGGCTGCTGAGTGAGCCGGAAAACTCAACCTTGTGCAGATTGACAATGGACCCGCCGTGCTGTGCAGCCCAGTCGGCAAAGTCCAAGCCAAGCTCGACGGCGTCCTTGACCGCATCCACGGCGTGGCGGGCCAAGTCAAGTTCTGTTGTGTTTTCCATGGCAGACGTGAGCGCCTGTTGGGCAGCATCAAAGGCGGCAAGCTCGACACAGTCGGCCAATGCATCGACGTCACGCTGTGCTCCGTTCAGCACGTCGTCGACAGCCTTGCTTCCGACCGTCAAGGCCGACCTTGTTTCATCCAAGATGTGCAGCTCGTTGCAAAGGCCAGGGGTCTGGGCAGCATCCAGTGCGTCCACGGCCTCCTTGACAAGCTGGTCCTGCTGGCGAGAGACATTGGCCAGGTCGGTCCTGCACCCGGCGAGGGCGGCCGATTTGGTCTGGCGCGTGAGATCGAGTGCAGCCTGTGCCGAGCCGATGGCGCCCTCGGCCACAAGAAGAGATGCACCGTGGACAGCCAGCTCGGCGAGTTGCAGACGGCCCTTGGCCGTGCCCTGGTCCATCACGGCACTCGCTTTGGCGGCCAGCAGAGAGGTGTACTCGAGCCCCAAGTTGGACTTGATCGACAGCGGGAAGTAGGGTGCATCCTCAATCTCGCGTGCCTTGCGGCTCAGCGCCGCGTCGTACTTGTCCACCTGGCTTCCGGCTTGCTCTGCAGCACGCTGTGCCTGCTGGAGGTCGCTCAGGACGCTGCCAAAGTTGGCATCAAAGTAGGTGCGCGCGTTCTGCAGCAGGCCTTGCTTCTCGCGGATGGCGTCGTCGCTGTCGAGCTGGGCCGCGTCGACGGCGAGCTCTGCCACACGGATGGCCGCTGCGGCCTGGGCGCGCGTTTCTTCGAGGCGGCGGGTCGCGTCGGCCACGACCCGTTTGTATGCGGCCTCGGCGCAGTCCACACTGGCCTGCAGCTCAGCCTTTGTAGAGTCTGCGTTGGCCTTGGCGCGGTCGAATACGCCGTGCACGGCATCACGCCTTGTGTGCCACAACCACGCGTGTCCTTTCGAGCTCGTCCTGGGCGGCCTGGCAGCCCGCCTGAAACTCCTTTTCTTCTGCCTCGAGGGCCGCCACAGCGTCGTCCAAGCCGTGCTTGCTGGCATCGCGTGCTGACTTGATTTGCTGCTCCAGCTGGGTCATGATGTACTCAACAAGGTGCTGTTCCATGAGCGCGTGGACGGCAAAATCCGCCTGGTCCAGCGTGTTCAACAAGTCCTTGAAGTCGACCTTGACGTCGCCGTCGCCCGTCAGCTTGGCCTGCAGCGGCAGGACAAACAGGTCTGACAACCGCAGGTCCACCCAACAGTCGAGTTTGGGACTGGGGAGCATCTCCGCCGCCAAGTGCAGCGGCGCCGATGCACCCCACACGTCAACGGCGCCGTCGATGAGCACCGACTGCTTCGTGGGTGAGATCTCAATGTCAACAATGGGACCGGTAGCGTCTGCGCCGCGCATGGTGAGCGGGCCCAGCGAAAAGCGCTCCATAGTGGCCTTGATCTTGATCATGGACCCGACGGAGCATGTAAACTCGGCCTTTTTGCCGAAAAGGACCATCTGGCCCGCGAGTGATGCGCCGGCCGGGTACTCGACAGTGCCAACGCGTGTGTCGGCAGCAGAGAGATAGAACTGGGCGAGCTCAAAGTGCAAAAAGTCGTCGGCGGGCGCGGCAAAGGGCTTGTCGGCCACGAGCGACGCAAACTGCACAAGGTCGGCGACGCCGAGATCCGAGACGCTGCCGGCCAGCACCATGTCCTTGGGGTTCTCGCTGAAGTTGGCGGCCATGCTGACCGACTTGCTGCCAATCTGCAGCTGACCGGCCATGCCAAACTCGCCAGGCATCCCCGTCACGAAAAATGTGGTATAATCAATACCAAACTGCAGCGCACAGCCACGGACAATCAGGTTCTGGCCGACGCCGCACGGATTGACCCAGTCCGAGACCATGTTGGCCACGACCTTGGCCCCAACGCTAGTTGCCGTCAGGTTCATGGCAAACGCCAGCGGCTTTGTTGTTGGCTGTGTGGCCAGCTCCATGCTGAGGGCGGCCTCGAGCACAAGGGCAATGTCCCCTTTATCACCTTCATCACCGCCCGTCCAAATGGCGAGCTCCTTCAACGGCCCCGTGTCCACGGCGTCGCCAAAAGGACATGGTGCGTTCGCCGGGCAGCACGATGCCGAGGCTGAACGTCTTGCCCACCGGCTCGTAGACCGCGCGCAGCACCATACCCCTGATGTCGTCGCCGCCGCGCAGCAGCGACCGCAGCTGGGGATGTCGTCAATCATGGCGCAGAACTGCACGCCCTGCGTGACTGGGTAGTGAGCGCCGTTGAAGTCGCCGCTGGGGGTTTCCTCGTTGGACGCAATGAGCGCCAGGCTGCGCAGCGAAATGTCCAGGAACGAGCCCTCGAGCGCCGGGCACAGTGCTTTGGTGGTGATGTCCCCCGTGGCCGTCCCGTAGACGGTCCATTTGAGCGCTTCGCCGGTCCGTTCGTTTTTGTTGAGGTGCAGGCCGGCCGTCAGCGCAATCCCCGCAAATAGCACGTCGCCGGTGATGCGAAGGTGCGTCGAGCGCGCCGCCAAGTGCGCAAAGTCCGTTTTTGTTGGCGCTGCCAATAAAGAGGTCCAGGTTTGCTCTTTTGATGGTTAATGTGTTCCAGCACAACGTCACCAATGCCGCCGGAAATGTGGACGCCGTCCGCCGCAATGGCAATGGTAGCGTTGGCCGTCGAGTGGGCCGTGGACGGTGACGGCACCGGACAGAACGAGGCCCCTGGTGGACGAGATGCACAAACTAATAGCATCGAAAACCACGTCGTGGTCAAGCGCCTCCAGCACGTGGCCTGTCACGCGCGTGAAGAGCGCACCCAGCTCCTGCAGCGTCAGGTTGCCAATGTACGCCTCGAGTGCGTACGCGGACTTGGAGTAGGATCCGCCGAGGAGAATGTGCGTGTCGTTCCAGGCCAGGGCGGCCTCCACGCCGAACTGCAGCTCTGCCTTGTTGTCGAGGCTGGCAAGGATGGCGGTCATCTGCACATTGCGCACGCTCAGCCCCTTGACCCCAAAGACGTCCTTCCACTCCTCGTCGTCTTTGAGGAAAACAGACAAAGTGTAGTGGTCCGTGCTACCATGGTCAGCTTGTATTGCGCCTGGCGCGGCACCACCGTCCCCGGTACCTGGAGATGCAGGTCGCCAAAGAAGCCGTACGTGCGCTGCCATGCGGACTGGCCCTTTTCGTTTTCGTCCGCGCGCTGGAAGAAGCCCACCTCGACACCGATGCGTGTAAACGTCAGCACGTCCAGCACACCGACGTGGACGCCCTCGAGCGAGCCGCGCAGGACCACCTCCGCCGTAGACACAGGCCTCGTCCAGTTGCGCTGGCTACCCAGGTACGCGCGAACATGGAGAGCCGGCTTGTCTTGGTCTTGCTGGAAAAAGTCCCGCAAGATGTCTGCCACGGGCTGCAGGTCGTCCTTGAACACAACGTCAGTCTCCAGATACAGTCCGGCCGACTGGCGCACGTCAAAGGACACCTCAGAGTATGTGAACCGCAGGTTTTCCAGTGCGACGCTCTCGATGGGGCTGTCTTTGAGAGACGGGAGAAAGGCACTGGCGGAGAGACCCTCCACGGTCGGCGTCACGATCTCCGAGTACGGGTGTCCTGCCGTCGGGCGTCCCTGGAACACGGAAATCTTGGCATCCACGAGGCCAAACAGCCGAATGTCGCCGACGACCACGTAATGGTCCGGCAGCACAAGCGGGCCGTGGTCCCCGTCGACGCTTCCCGGTGGCGGCCATACCAAGGGGACGGCATTTCCGCCTGCATCGAAAACACAGACGACGGGCTTGCGCACTTCCAGTCCATCAAAGTCAAGGATGTCCTGGTGTTTTGGGTTTTTGGATCAGCAACGTGTCATTTGATTTGCGTGTGAGTACGTCCCGCGTCCGGCTCCATGTCAATCCATCTCACATGCAACAGCTTTGCATACCTACCTCGTCGTCTTCGTTTGTTCTTGCCTGCTTGGATAGTTGGTCTTCTTCCTCCCCTTTCATGGACCGCTGTCTCTTCAGTCCGTTTTTGAGGTCGAGACGATCGGAAACGTTCGCCATGGCAACGTTTCTGGCCGCTGCCACGATGGCATCGATGTCCACCATGATGGAAATGGCAATATGAAGCTGGTACAATAAGATGAGAAGATGATTTTTTTTTAAATGTGGTTTTTAAGCTGCAATGTACTGGCGTGCATCGGCGCAACTTTACGTTTCTCAACGAACACGAGAAACCACCGAAAAAGAAAAGTAAATGCAGAGAGAGCAGTCCGTCCAAGAGAGAGGGGCACAAAGACTCCATCTTATATTATAGTACAACGTACGGAGAACTCCATGAAAAAAAGCTTCCAAGAAACTACTACGTACAATGGCTGCAGGCTCACGATGGCAATTTCATTATTGGTAACGACTACGGCACACATTCTAAGCTGTGTTCTTTTTCGACAAAGCAAGGGAGACAAATAAACGGCGTATTACTCCGTATTGGTCCCCAGGATTACTTACCATTGGCTCCCTCTGGGTTTTTCAGCTCGCTGTTTCGGGCAAGGCTCGGCACGGTGCGCGCTGTGCTAGTGCGAGGTCTGGCCCGAAGGGACACTCTTTGTCCCCCCTTGTTGGGTATATTTTGGTCCCTGGCGCAAAATATGCGCAAAATATGTGAATATAGGGGAATGGGACTCCAGATTCGCAAACTATTGACAATAGCCTTCTCTCGGCGAGGCAAGCATACAGAAATACTTTTCACAGAAGAGAGAGTTGTGGCGTTCAGCCGCAAGTCCTTCAACGGCTTGTATTTCGTGTCGTCACTCAAGGGCAAAAGGGCAAACTTACGAAAATGAGTCCTGACCTTGCGTTTTGTTTATAGGAGGGTTGGCCGCTTCTTGACGATGGACGCGGCAGACACACCGAACTGTGGAGAGTGGAGTCTTTACACTCACAACACGGTGCAGGTGACGGCTAAACACCTGGGTACAACCACGAATTCAAGCGTTCTTTTTGAAGACATTGCAACTACGCTGGATGGAGGGGCCGGGGCCAACGGCACCGATGCACAAAAGGCTGCTTCCATTGTGGGATGTGGCACCGATGGCGGTTCAATGGGTGTTGTTGTGAACACAACTAGCGCGTCCTACAACTCGACGGTATTCCAGAATCTGTACTCCGTGACAGATGGGATTCTGATCAAGGTTGTGGCAGCAAGTTGAGTTCAATCGGCAGTAAGTGGCTTTACGAAGTAGAGTGCCGACTATGTTGGGTCATTGCGACCCGTATAGGATCTGTAAGAGTACGTGTAGTCGAGAGTACGCTTAAGGTATTCGTGCCGTTTCTAATTGACTTTTGTGTTGAATGGTGCGAGTTACGTTAATTAAGTGATATAAATCTTACAAACAGCGGAAAAAAACTATCGCGCCAGTCATCACACTGTTGAAAATATCAATGGTAACGGCTGCAAGGCCCTTCATAACGATGTACGGACAGAGTGCAGGATTGTTGTAATTACCGATAGCTTTGGTTATGATGACAGATCGTTTATATAGATATATGTTGGATTTTTGTAATATATTCCACAGATATTATACAGTTCTTACGCAATACAACTCTTTGCACTGGTTCGAACCGTATTTTATTCGTTGTCACTGTCGCTTTCGCTGTCACTGTTCAGATCCAAAAAATTGGCGAACGAGGCACTTGGTCGTTTGGGTACTATTGGGGGTTGTGGGCGTAGATGCGTATCGACACCAGTGTCTCTTTGGTCTTGTATGTCAGGGTACCAGTGTTCCGTGAGATCTGGATCTATGTACAGTAGTTAGTATGAGTAAACCAGAGAGGAAGCATTGCAAACTGCAAAAACCTGTACATGCCTTCTAGGAAACAGGTGTGCAACGTGTCTCGCCCGTAGGATCTTGCGTCGTCTAGGAAGCTTGATAACATAGCGAGTGCTTCGTTGCTATCAATGACCCGCACGCGTTTCCCTGATATGGCATCTCCGGTCACGGTCTCCTTGTTTTGGATTTGGCTCATCAGATCCTCCAACTCGGCCATCTTTTGGTTGACAACGTTGACTTCGATATCTGGCGCCGTCAAGCGCAAAAACGTATCGAGATCTCCTATCAAGTCAGGTTGGTCATCGTCACCAATCCGTAGAAATGCATACCGTAGAACGTTGGGTCGGCGGTCGACCCAGTCCGAGTAAGTAACACTGCCATGATCTTCTGCGGACACAACAACTGTCCAGCTCCCCGGTACGAGATCTCGGACAAGCGGCCAGCACTGGATACTGGTCAGCTTATTCAAACTGTCTTCGTTATAATCTCTCGTCCGTCTGTCCATGTCAAATGGAGCGAAAGGGATGGCGAGATTTTCGGCAGCGGGATGCCCGATCTGGAAACCACGAGTGATGGACTCCAGCTGCTCCAGGGGCTCTAATGGTCTGAATGTGAGTTCTGATAGACTTGCCGTGTTGTGGGCAAACAGGAGGGAAGTCCCTTTAGACCCCTGTAAAGTTATGTGATACAAGAAGCGAAGAAGACTAGCTGAAAACACCTCTGGCGAGAGCAATGTATCGGCCAGGTGAAAGTACCAGGGAAGAAATGACTTGATTTTCCGAGGGTCGGGGCCATACTGAAACTGGACAAATATGTTCTGAATAGGGAACGCCTTGAAGTGATTTGCCAGTCCAGTGGTGCTCAATGTTGGCATCCACATTCTGTTGCGCAGGGAAGCCGAACAGGCTCCAGCAAGTGTAATGCGGACTCCTTTTCGAAGAAGAGACAGTTCAGGAACGTTCCGGTACAGCTCCGTCGCTGCGTCATCGTTTGTCCTTTGCGGGATCTCGAGAAAGCACAGATGCTCGAATCTTGCAGGTGCCGAGGACAGTACTTTAACAACCTCTGCGGGTGTGCCTTGTATCGTATCGATGCAAAGTGTGATGGACTGTGCCTGTTGCATATCTGGATGTTGCAGAATTTCTCGGAGCACCGTTATCGAAAGACCTGTGAAGGAGGCCCACGGCAGATGCGTTTGTCCAGCGAATGTAAGAACCAGAAGTTGAACTTGTGCTGCATGGTGGGCCTGATGCAGCTTAAAGGCTCTCCGAAGAAGGTGTTGCCGAAGAGTAGCTTGCGCACTAGAGTTGGGCATTATGAGGGCCGTATTACCTGCAAGTCTAGATATTATTGTCGTGGGGTTATCCGTGTGATTGTTGTTACTATTTGCTTCTCGGAGAATAGCGTTAATAAGTCGTGCGGCTACCATATCTGCTAATGGTGAGATGATATGCTTTTCGTTTGATGTATTAGCTTCTCTGGATAGACTTGTATTTGTTTCTCTTTCTTTAGGAAGCGGCCAGACAGCTAAAAGCATTGTTAGCGATTGTTCACGTAGATATGTTTTAGTTTCTACATATCCGACAGACCTTCAAGAGTCTCTGGCGGTATTAGAAGCGTTGTCTCTAGATGATGGACTGCTCGGATATCAAGCTGGCTTTCGAGTTTATAGCCAAACCTGTCCATGTACTGCTTCGCGGATAGGGGCGAACGTGAGCGTGGCTCTACGAGATAGTCGTATTTTTCTTCCATTTGTTCGAAGATCATTCTGTCGATGTAAACTTGTTTGTGACCGGCTGCGATGATACCGTAGCCTATGTTGTCGATGTTGGTAATGTCGATGATGCCGACGCCGTACTTGATATTATCGTTTCCGTAGGCGAGGCCTAGAGGCTCGGCTTTCATGTTGGCGTCGAATATTTGCGTTGAAGGATCGTAAAAAGCGGCAAGATCGAGAGCCAGCGCAATAAACGGAAACCCGCGCAGCCATGGTGCTGGCGGCCACGCTCTCTGATAGTGCATGCGGTATGAATAACCGTTGTCCAGGTAATGAGGGGCCGGTGACAGCCCGCCGCGGGTGTAGGCATCAGCTGCAAGTGACAACTCGCCCTCGATAGCGATGCGGTTGGGCCGGATGGGAGAAGACCCCGATGACACGTAGACAAAGGCGAACGGCATCACCACCGCACAAGAATGTCTTGGGACTCTCTACAGGCAGCTCGTATCGTACGTTGGCTAGCTGTCGGTAGTGACCTGAGACGTTGGCGACGACAGAAACGGCAAACGACAATGGGCCCCGAGGGTATGGACCCAGGTTCTCGATACCATCGCTCATATTGTACGTGTATTCTATGGCATTGGGATCAATGATGATGATGTTGTTATGTTCTTGATAAAATTTGGACTGCGGAGAATCTCCAGATAAATATGCCTACGGAATTAATAGCAGCCTTGGTGGGCGTCTTAAGCTAAATACAAGCTGTGCCGCTTTATAAATTGATAGTGTGTGTGTAGCAAAAGTGATGTATACAGACAGCGAAACCACCATATTGCAAAACAGCCGCGCCAATCAGAACATTGTTGTATGGGTTAATAACACAACCAATCCTGGGCAGACGACATGGGGTCATCTAACCCAAACCCAAGGATGTTTTTGAAAGCTGATAAACCCGGGAGTATGATAAAAACTTTCGTAGTTTTTTGAGATAAGGAACAGCTGTGTGGACTGCCCACTCATCAGCTCCGGAAAGCCCCTTCCGGTAGGACGGTCGCGCTAATGGACGTGGACCCGCATCAAGACAGATCGGTGAATGAATTGATAACAACCTTTGACCAGATGTATATGTTAACTACACAAACGAAATTTAAAGAAAGGCATCATGGCATATTCCAACGTACAGTACCCTTGCGCAACACGACGGCTTTGGAACTCGACAAGCTCGACAAGCCCTCTCATCTCCTAAACTTGGACACAACATTACCAACAACGATGGCGATGAAAAAGGCTTATGCGGACACGCCCTACGGCCAGGTGCACTACCGCTACGGCAGCCCTAGCGAAGAAGCTGATATCAAAGAGACGGTTCTGCTCCTTCACAAGTCAGCTTCTTCGTCAGTCTCATACACAAAAATTGCGGCCTCGCTGATCGCCAAAGGCTTCTACTGCTACGCGCCCGACATGCCTGGTTTTGGCTCCTCGTTTGACCCAGACCGCGAAACCGTCCAGATCATATCCGAGAAGGGCACCGCTTTCTATGTTGGCCTGTACAAATCCCTATTTCAGTCGCTCGGCATCTTTGGCACTGGAACTGGAACTGGAGCTGGGAAAAAGCCAGTCCACATCATCGGACACCACTCAGGCTCTGCCCTGGCAATGGAAATGGCCGCTGTTTACCCCGATTTGGTTGCGAGCATCACGCTTGTTGGG
The DNA here is from genome assembly GCA_016097105.2 of Sporothrix variecibatus. Classification (NCBI taxonomy): domain Eukaryota; kingdom Fungi; phylum Ascomycota; class Sordariomycetes; order Ophiostomatales; family Ophiostomataceae; genus Sporothrix; species Sporothrix variecibatus. The sequence goes on along the minus strand of JADMNI010000008.1, from coordinate 2,669,058 downwards.
CCGACGGTCATGGCGGCCGAGATTCGTGCAGACATGCAAAGAAAGAGCAGCGACGCCTTCAACAAGCCTGTGCCCGATGGGAGCCACCTGCAAAAGACGTGGGACTACCTCCACCGCACCGGTGTTGGAGACGATATCGACGCTTTTCAAAGAGAAGCCATCGATCATATTCGGGCGTGGCAAGGGAGACTGCAGATCTACGGCGCTATCTGGAGTCAAGACATGGAGCTGTATGCAAAGGTGACACAATGTCCCGTTCTTTTGGTGTGCTCACGGGACGATGATCTTTTTAAACATTTTACTACGGCCCAGGAAGCCATGCCAAGGGCAGAGTCTCTGATACTCGATACTGGTGGACACTTCGCTTTGGACAGGTGCGCAGATGCCATTTCTAAAAAGTGGCTATCCTTTGTTACTCCTCTTGTATCTAGCTAGAAATGTCTAGTGTTATGTTGCTTTCAAATTATTTTCTTAAGTTCGCAATCAAGTTTGATAAGACCAATAATTTGTGTAATTCACAATCCATGTGTACCGGCTACATTACTACCACTTTTGCAACAGATGCAGTATTGCATCTTCCTCAGAGACAACATCTGCGTATTTGGCGTTCAAGTCGTAGAGATTGCCATTGTGTATCTCATCGCTGCGATCGCCGCATGCTGTCCCGACGACCTGAAGAGCAATGTTAGCAAGCAACATGGGAAAAACATCGGACAAAACAATACACCAATAAAAACAAAATAGAGAAGACGGCACGTACCATCGGTCGGAAGCCATGTTGCATGGCATCAAGAGTCGATGCCCTCACACAGCCGCTGGTGCTAACGCCGCAGAGGACAACCGTGTCCGCGCCGAGAATGCGGAGGTCCGTGGCAAGTGATGTCCCAAAAAAGGCACTTGGATATTTCTTTCGAATCACCAGCTCGTCTTGACCGTTGCCGTTGCCGTTGCCGTTTGCATCGCTTCTGAGTGGAACAAGACCGTCCATCCAAGCGTCGAAGCCACGGCCATCCGCCTTTTTCCAAACATCAAGGCTTTTGGATTTTAGCCAAAAGAGACCAGCGTCTCGCATATCGCTGTATTCCACGGCTGTCCAAATGACTGGTGTCCCTGCACTCCGTGCAGCCTCCAACAGCCTCCGCATCACGTCGGGTGCGGCAGCAGATGGTGTGTGGGCTGTCAAGTCGAGAGGAGAGCCCGGTGTCCAGTATGCCGTGCACACATCGATCATTAACAAGACAGGACGCTTCCCCCATCCCATACGATTAGCAAAGCCAGTGTTTGCAAAGTTGACGTCGCCGCGGTGGTCATCAGTCATGGTTGATTTTGGTTTGATGTTTGCTCTCTTGTGTGCTGCTTTCTGGTTTGGGTGCTCTGTGGTAAAAAGTCTATGGTTGCTGTTTTACTTTGTCCGTTGGGTTTTAGCTACCCTGTTATCAGAAGCGTGGCGGGAGACATCTCTTTCTTATCCGGAAGCCGGTTTGCAAGTTCCGGTACTGTCTACTGCTTCGGTACATATGGGCCGGTAAGGTTCAACTACATACATATCAAGGTCATCGGCTTGGAGAACCAACGAATTGAATTTCGGAAAAGGAAAAAAGGAAAAAAGGAAAAAAACAACTAAAACTAAAAAAAATAAAAAAAAATGTTATTCATGATTTTCTCCAAAGTTTAGTAGGTGCCGTTCATAAGGTCCAATTCCAACGAATCATCGCCGCAGCGTCTAACACCATTTCTATTGTCTCTGTACCGATTTGATCATTTGCCGGTCAAATCACCAGGGTTGTTTATCCTGTCCGGTGCCTGCGGCATCATACCACCCCACTGCACCACTGAATGCAGCCGCTGGGTCATCGACAAGCTGTCCTGTCATTTGCGAGATCATGTGGCTAAAGTCTGCGCCCATTCCAATCATAGCCCAGGGCGAGGCCCCAAAGTCGATTCCATTCGCTGCCTGTGCCATATCCACACCAGAATTCTCTTGCACTGTATATAGACGTGGTTGCACACCTTCCGAGTTGTTTACAAAGGGCGCAGACATGCCGGTATCCATACTTATATCCATGCTAAAGTCGAGGTCGTCTAGGTTCAAATTCAGGTTCACTGGACTCTGTGGGCGGTGCTCGCCGCGTGCAATTAGCGACATGACGGTGGCTTTCGTCCGCTCAAACACGTCTCGGTACTTGCGGGCGCTCGGATAGCGCTCTGTAATAATGTACAGCAAGATCTGGCAGTCGGTCAGAGGCCCATCGACGTGCAAGAGGGTACCTACACTGCCAGTTGGAGCCAGCCAAGCGCAGTAGATGAGCGTTAGTCCAGCCAAAAACACAGTCTGAATGCTGAGTGCCGAGAACCCCAGTGCAAAAGCACGGTGCAGCCGGCGGTAGTCACGAACAATGCCTGCGCATGCACTGCTGCAGAGACGGAGGTATCGTATATTGACCCCATCTTGCATCTCCATCTCTGGCTGCTGCTGCTGCTGTTGTTGTTGTTGTTGATGCTGCTGCTGCTGTGTTTCTTGTTCTCTAGAGCCCACACCAGCTGAAGATCGGGAACTCGACTCATCTGGTGCTAGCCGTGGAAAGAGAAGGAAGCGAACGCAACGGTAGTAGTGGATGGTGTAAAACTCTGGTCCGTCGTAAGGCTGGCCCGGACGCCAAACAAAATTGCGTGTTTCCGATGGGACTGCGTCCTTCCAGGCATTCAATCTGTCTAGGAAGGCGTTGATGACCGCATCGGACACCTTTGTCGTCTGGTCTACACGGTAGACGGCATGCTGTATCTCGGACTCGATGCGCTTGAGCTGAAGACGGTGAATGAATGGGCCAAGCGTGGTTGGGGGATTGCGCAGAAAAAAAGCCGGGAGAGGATGGTGAAGACGATGTTTGCTGATGTTGATGGTGGTGGTGGTGGTTCAGCTGCTGGAGCTGTAAAGCAGCAGCCTGGCGTATGATGTCGTCATCATCAGTTGCTTCGTCAACGTCCAACGGTAACTGCAGCGATTAGAAGACGTCCGAGGAGAGTAGAACAGGGATAAACTACAGAGTACAACTCCGGAGTACTTACATCGGCGTCAATGTCATGATCAGAGATGCTCGGTGGCCTGCCCAACGCAATGGATATGTCACGGTCAAGAAAGTATGCTGTCCAAAAGCGTCGCTTATCCATCTCGCCAATCACACTGGGGACAGTTCTTCGAGGCTTCCGGTGAAGGCCAAGCTCAATGCACAGACGCATGGCCGCGCCCACATATGTCCTAAGGTCAGCCGATCAATATGCATGCTCACTGAAAAATCTAAAAAAATCTGAAAAATCAAATGCGAGGTGCACTTACCATGCCCCTGGGTCTCTTGGGGCCCGCGTACAGTAGACAGCCATGAGCAGCAAGTAGTCGAGAGTGCGGCTGTCCCGGTACTGCAAGATCGTATCCATGGCTTCGAATGCTATATCGTAATGCTGATCACTGAAAAAGTGTCCCATTTCGCCAGACTGTAAGATAGGCACAATGTCAGCAAATAAGACCGATAAGACCAGAGAGCAAAGGGTGGATTGTGAGGTATGTTGAATAGGTTGAACGTACCGACTCCAGCCATCGTCCAGATACAGCGTAGATGAGGTGCAAAATGCTCTTTTCGTACACGTCTGTGAGACAATCGCGGTTCTCGTGCAATGCCAGCACCTTGGGCGTCAACAACACAGGGTACCGTGTGGCTATGTGCGTGAACCAGCCATGCATAAGTCTTTGGGCTACCTGAGCACTGAGAAACGGCACGCCAATCATGTCGGCCATGCGTGTTGTTGTGCACAGGGACTTGGGGGTTGGGTCATTGTCGTCGTGTGCTGTTCCATCACCTTGGTCCGTCTGTTGGGCGTCCACATGGCTCGTCTGATTATTACCATTCCATTGTTCTGGCCATTTGCATGGTGACGTCGTTTCCCACTGCCTGCTAAAGTACTGGTATTGGCCGGTCTCGGGGGTTGCAGGCTGTGCACGACAGAGCTGAGCACCCGGCCTATTGTGATGTTGGATGCCGCCCCAACGTAGTGACCGGATGCGGACAATGACAAATCGCGCACGGCAACCAGAATGTCGTCTCGGTCGTCGTCTTCCAGCATGGCATCATCATTTGTGGAAGCTGCTGGTGCTTGAGGTGGCACCTGTGCAAAATGGTACAGCTTTTGGCCCTCGAGAGCTGGAGTTATGGCCGAGGCGCGCAGACGCAAATGATCCTCGCCCACACCGCGCTGGCCGAGAGAGGCCAGCTGCGATTCTAGCTCGGCCACGCGCTGCTCGAGGGCCTTGATATACAATTTCTTCTCGCCGGCAGCTGGCACCAACGGAACGATGTAGACTTGACATCCGAGGACTGGTGTTAATAAACACACACTGCTCAATGGTGTGGGAGTTATCATGATTACATACCGCATTTCAACCCAAACCGAGTACAACCAGCACATTCTGGCCTCAAGCCGTCGCACTACAGGAAGTCAGCGTGATATGTTACGGGTTGTGTTGTTGTAAGGTGAAGCTCTAGTGAAAGTACCTTTTGCTTTTTGACTTTGCAGCGCTGGCAGGCAAGGGCGACACGGTCTCGCTTCCTGCCATGTTTGGCGCGGCCAGGTTCGGAGGTGCCATAGCTGGGCGATGGAGCCGATGCATTGTCTTCTGGCGGCGATGTGACCATACCGGTACCCGCAGACGCGGTCGTATCAGGCGATGATGTCTCCATGCGACAAGCACAATTAGGATGTTGCCGTTGCGGTCCGTCCCGCTGACTCAGATGTCTGTCGCTCCACCGTAGACAGAAAAGGCAGGAGCAGAGCACTCCAAGCTGGCAGGTGCTTGATGAAACATACAATGGGGTAACAATTGGTGTTGTGCCGTGTTTACCTGATTGACGAGGGAAGGAAAAGGGAAAAGAAACACAGGATCCTAGAAAAGCTTTTTGCTGTATGTTCCCCGAAACCTAAGAAGCCCCCTATCTCTTCTCTGGAGATATGCCGGGCCCGAATCGGAGTATTCTTCGTAGAGATAAGAGATATTCTAGCAGCTAACCTAAGAACGTCCCCATGCAGGTTGTAGCCGAAGACCATTTGTGAACGGAAGGGGCAAAAGTACAAAGACGAGGACACAATTCGTGTTCTCGTTCTTGTTGTTGTTGTTTTTTTGTTTTTTTTTTCTATCTAGAAAAGGATATCTGCGTTAAACGAATTGAAGCTGAATGATCTGGGTGACATTCAGATGTGGGTCGTTTTTTTCCCCCTAATGACAAGAAGAAAGAAAGATTGAAGAAAAAGTGAGGCAAGACGTAAGAAATCGAACAGATAACCCAGCATCTCTTAAAAAAGAAAAAAAGAGAAGAAAAAAAAAGAAAAAGAAAAAAAAACACATCTGCATTTCTTTGTCAAAACTCGTACGGGGCAGTAAAAACCCACAACTTTACTGGGCGCGCCAAAACACACAGAGCCAACCGAGCCAACTAATGTTACGAACCCATGTTTAAAGTGGTGCGCAGCGCTACATCATTTCTTATCAGCTGTCCGGAAGTTAGGTGCCGGATTTGAGGTTCCGGACCACATGTGTGGGCCTGGCGATAGTGGCCCGGAAAGGACATGCCAGCTTAAAGATCTCACGCACTTATCACAGAATACGGAACATCTCATGCCGCAGCAAATTCTCTTCCGTGCCCGGCAGAGAATTACTGTGCCCGGCAGAGAATGGGAAAGGCTACCGGCGTAGTATGTGACGAATGCGTGTAGCCATACTGGGCAGTTGGCGCCAGATAGCTTACGTACGCGACAAGTACAAGTTTTTTTTTATATGTTATGTCCTTAGCATCATGGGAACCAACTTCATGTCATTTTCGTGTGAACAGCATCGCCAAAGACATCTGCCATGGCTTCGACAAAACCGAGCAGCAAGAAGGCGTTCATCGCTCAGATCAAAGCCTTTATCGACAAGTTACTACGCAATCATCAAGACGTTGTTGCCCCGGCATCCAAAGACAAGAACTACAGCAGCACGGATTCTACCACAGAATCAGAGACAGCCTCATCTCCAACCATGGCCATTGCCACGGACGTCCCTTTGGACGAAGAACCACTGTCAATCGCCATCCTCGGCGCTGGCATCGCTGGACTCGCCCTCGCCATTGGCCTCACGAAGCGAGGTGTACCGTGCACCGTGTACGATGCCTGCGAGGCCTTCTCGGCCATTGGCGCTGGCATCGGCTTGGGTCCGAATTCACTGAGCGCGATCGATCTGCTCGACCCGAGCTTTCGCGAAAAATACAACGACGCCAAGACGGCCAACGAGCGCCCCGAATTCAAACACGCCGTCTTTGATGCGTTGCTGGCGGAAGAGGGCTTCGGTGCTCAGCGCGGCTGGTATCGGGGCCTGGTGGGCGCGCCGTACTTTGAGCGCTCGAGTGCGCACCGCAAGGCGCTTTTGGATATCATGGCGAGCTTTATCCCAGAGGGCACAGTTAAATTCTCGAAACGGGCGGTGTCGGTCGAGGAATTGGAATTGTCCGAAGCAGGCACGCCGAAAGTCCGCATCGGCTTTACGGACGGTACAACGGCAGTGGTAGATGCCGTGATCGGTGCAGACGGCATCCGTGGTATTACACGGAAGACGGTGATTGGTGATACGGCGCCAGATTTGGTGCAGCCAAAGTACACCGGCATGTACATCTACCGGGGTGTTTTGCCCATGGCAGATGCAAAGCAGATTTTGGGCGAACATGCGGGAGATGCGAAATGGGTAGGTTCCTCATACATATTTTTCTTTTCTTTTTTCTCTTCATTCTTTTTCTTTTTGCTGACCGTTTCACTACTTCGTAGTTCATGGCCAAGGACCGTGGTCTGGCCATCTACCCCATTAGCAAGGGCGCAGAGGCCAACTTTGTCTTCTTTATTGTCGATCCTTGCAAAGAGTGGAAGCACACCAGTGGCAGCAACATTGCCTGTTCTAAAGAGGACATGCTGCACGATCTGCGCGAGTTTGATCCCCGCCTCCGCCGCCTGCTTGACTGGCCATGCCATTGCGTTGGCCCATCTTCCACCACCCGCAAACACCCACCTACTACAAGGGCCGCGTCTGCATGATTGGCGACTGTGCCCATGCTACGAGTCCACACCAGGCATCCGGTGCCGGCATGGGGCTGGAAGATGCCGTTGTCCTGTCCAGCCTTCTTCCATTGGTAAAGAACCCCACAGAGATTGAAGCTGCCTTCCACGTCTTTGATGCCATCCGCCGGCCTCGCTGTACCAAAGTCATTGCAACGAGCGAGGAGGCAGGTGCCCTGTTCACGTTCAACGACCCGGCGTATGGTGATGACATGGCACGGATCGTGGAAAATGCCAATGGGCGGCTGCATTGGATCTGGCAGCACGATCTCAAGGCAGACGAGGTGCTAGCAGAGTCCCATTTTCGGCAGCTGGCGGTGGGAGACGGGGAAGGTAAAGAAAGCCAGGGCCAGGTGAGCCGAAGAAGCCGGTTGATGACAGCAGATATCAAAACCCCGGCCTTGGCGACCACAAAGGAGACAGCCGTTGTGGCAGCATAGACTGGAACTTGTGAGCTGTCAAACGTTGATAGATGCTCTTGCCTTTTTATTTTAACCAGAAAAATAAAATTTTAAGTTTCAAGTTTCAAGTTTCAAATTTCAATTAAGATACATTTATGAGGTATGTGTGTAGGGAAGGTGAATGAAGTTTTGCGCAGACATGTACTTACTATATACAAATGTGTAAAGCAGCCTTAAAGATATGGCAGACGAGATCTACATCTTTTTCGCAAGTATTCACATTATAGTCACGTCGTAGTCACATCAATGTCAAAATATAACTAGAGAATCCATATGTATTGCGTGGAAATTGCCTAAGACCTACTAGTGCTCCATCAACAAGGATCCAAACCCCTCCACCTTGTCCATGATACCGTTTGTTCGGTAAGCGTGCCACAATGTGGCCGTATTGATTGGCAATGACAGGCTTGCCCAGCTCCTTTTCCATCTCGGCTGCCACCAGCGCTGCCGGCAGGTTCGTGCCCGCCTGCAGCAGCGCGTCGACCTCGGGCGCATCCACGGAGCGGAAGGCGTCCTTGATGGTCTCGGGCGCCACCTCTGCAATAATGGTAGCGGTCGTGCAGCGAAGACCCTTGATGGCATGCACGGTAAAGCCCATGGCCGTGAAAAAGTCGACGACCTGCTGGTCGCCCACAGCCTGGTAGGGCGTGATGACGCCAATGGTCCTTGGCACCGTAGCAGTCGAGCGCCATTTTGGCGGCCAGGGCGCCGGTGGTGACTTTGAGGCCAGCAATCTCGCCCATGAAGCGCTCAAACTTTTCGGCACCGTCTTTGCCGCCCCAGAACGTCTCGGCGCTCATACCCATGACCATGTACGTTGGCTTGCACATGCAAACCTGCTCAATGCAGCCCTGGATGGTGAGGCGAAGTTGCTCGAGAAAGGCCACCATCGTGTCGTCGTCGCTGAGATCGGGATTGGCAATGGGGATGCGGCCGAGTGCCATGAGACGCCGGGCACGCGCATCCAGTTGAACTCGGCCTCGACGACCGTGTTTGTACTTGGGCTGTTTCGATGCGGTCGTGGTTAGCTGAAAGCAGGCTCAAAGCAAGAAAAACAATAGAGTCTCATACAACGGGACAAAACTCACACAATCAGTCCAAATCGCGCCCGTGGCGAGACATAGCTCACGGCTGCTTGCTCTCCCTTGGCCATGGTGATGTGATTGTGTAATTGTGTGGCAAGACGGAAAGGAGAAAAAGGACAATCAGTGATTACTGCTGTGGCTCTAAATCTTTACTTCTTTACTCTAGACCATTATACTGTTTGTTGGTACGTTTACCCGTCATATAGTCATATAGCTGCTTTTACATCTCAGTGGCCGAGATGCCATAGACTGCCGGCCGATATCGCGGCTCAATCCTGGAACACTCCTGTCTCCAGTCTCGAGTCTCCTGTCTCCATCTCCGGATAGTCAGACGTGGCTCCCGAACGAAGAATATCTAAAGCCTACCTGTTATCACAGTAGCCTGGCTACTCTACGCTAGCGATGAGTGTCGTTGTAAAACGGAAGTAAACCGGAAGGGACGTCCCGCTTTGGTAAACGCTAAGGGGTGGTGCTAAACACAGGCAACTGATAAGCCCGGATCTGGGCTGCCGGACGTGCATTTGCCATGGGAAATAGAAGGAAATAGAACAGGAGAGGACACCGCAAAATGAAGGAAGAAGGCGACACAGATAGATTAGGGATATCTAGATAGGGAGATGAGGGCCCTCAGACTTTATCGCTTTTGTTGTTAGAGAGCCTTAAGGTGCCACCCACATAACCACACATCTGCATATCCGCGCAGACGGTACCAAGCAAAAAGACCCCGGTTGGTTCTCCCCGGGGAAGCGAACCTCGTGGCATTTCTACACATTTCCACATTGACGGCGCATCGACAGCCTTATCTTTTCAGAACCACGCTCACTTGCTCACTTGGTCTCAAGATTCGAGTAGCACGGCGAGGGGATGCGGATATTTAACAGCATCATAGACCATGCAACATATTGCTAGGGCTTCATCAGCCAGAACCGCCAACCTAGATTCAAGACAAAAGAGACAAAAACAAATAAAAGACAAACACGCAATGTAGGTTCCTGGGAGAAGCTTTCATCACCCGCCCATAGTATCACAAGTCTAACATGCCAAGATGTCCACCATCGATGAAAAGACGCCGGGTGCGCCGGTCGTGGTCGGCGATGCAGCCAGTGACTCTGAGCAGGCCGGCGAGGTCGTCGTCCTGGCCAATGGGACCCTCAAGCTCGACCGCAAAATCAGCATCAAGCGCGACTGCTTGCTCATCCCAGTGCTGGGACTGATGTACCTGATCCTCTTCCTCGACCGCAGCAACATGGCCAACGCCAACATTGAGGGCCTGGCCACGGGCCTGGATATGCCGAGCAACGGCTACAACACGGCGCTGTGGATCTTTTACATTCCCTTTGTGTGGCCGAGATCCCCAGCAATCTGCTGTTGCAGTCCGGCCTGATCCGCCCCAACATCTACCTGGGCACCTGCATGCTGCTGCTGGGCATGCTCGGCTGCTGCCAGGGCCTGTGCACTCGTACCATGGCCTACTAGCCGTGCGCTTCTTTCTTGGTTGCTTTGAGTCCGCCCTGCCCGCCGGCGCCGCCTACATGATGTCCATCTACTACACCAAGACCGAGCTGGCGCCGCGCTTTGCCGTGTTCTTTTGCTTTGCGCTGGCCGGGCCCTTATTTTCCGGTCTGCTGGCGTACGCCATTGAGAACCTCAACGGTGTCGACGGCAAAGAGGGCTGGCGCTGGATCTTTATCATTGAGGCCTCATGACGGTCTTTTTTGGATTTGTGGGCCTGGCCCTTGTGCCTCATTTCCCGGCCAAGGCCCAGAGCTGGTTCCTCAAGCCGCACGAGCGTGACCAGCTGGTGGCCGTGCTCGAGGCATCGCGCGGCGAGGAGGACGAGGGCTCGGCTGCCGACCACGTGCCGCTCTGGAAGGTGCTGCTCGACTGGCGCATCCATTGGTTCACTCTGTGTTTCTTTGCCATGGATGTGACCGCTTCGTCCATGGCTTCGTTTATCCCCGTCATTCTGACCGAGATGGGCTATGTCACGTCCCGCGCCCAGATCATGACCATGCCCATCTGGGCGACGGGCATCGTGTCGTCGCTGACCATCACCTTTGCCTCTAATTATTGCAACATCCGCTACCCCTTCCTCCTATTTGGCTGCTGCTGCCAGATTGCTGGTTGGGTCGTCATGGTCGTCTATGTGCCTTCCGTGCATGTGCGCTATGGTGCGCTCTTCTTGATCGCCATTGGCACCTACTTCCAGATGCCCACCATTACATCCTGGCTCAGCTCCAACCTGCGTGGCAAGAAGCACCTTGCCGTCGGCATGGGCTGGATCGTCAGTTTTGGCAACGCTGCCAGCTTTGTCAGCTCGTAAGTTCCCTTTCCCTTCCATATTTGGAGATCAACTCTAACACGTACAGAAACGTCTTTATTGCGGCCGAAAAGCCAAGGTATCCCACTGGCTTTCGCAACGGCCTCTCCTGGGCCTGCGTTGCCTTTGCTCTCAACGGCGGTCTCGCCGCCATGCTCGCCTACAAGAATAAAAAGTACGACAAGGCCGTGGCAAAGATGACGCCGGCGGAGCGTGATGAATTTGACAAGCTCAACTTCCGCTTCAATTTGTAACCTTCTCTCGGGATGTAAGACATATAGCCTTTCTGAGACCTACAGGTGCTGGGTTGCTATACTTTGGTATGGATGTGGTGTGGATATTGTATGGGTCACACGAGCCTTCAGCTACTGTATTAAATTAACTTTGTAGTGGAGATTCACCAACAAGTAGGGTAGCATATAAACATGTCTTGTCGCTATGAATACACATGACTGGCTCCGTCTAGGCCTGGTACCGCAGTGTCTGCAATGTTTGCTCTCTCAACTGAATTCTGCACGCCCTGACACTCTTATTCTAGCCCTCTTGAGTGTCTACGCGAACAGTCGTTAGCATGATTTGCGACAACGCCCCCACATCCGTACTCCCATCCGGATGCAGCCCACGGCAGTCGTGGACGAGATCGATGTCATACAATGCCCTGAAGATCGTTGTACCAAATCCACTCACTTGAAGAATTTGCCCGATTACCAGGTGCACCTTGAGAAAATCCGGATCCGGCAAGGGGATGCTGTTGTCGGCGCTGGTGAATTCGACCACGGGTGAGCCGCTCTTCGAGGGGAACATAGCAACCCGAGCGCCAGTCAACTTGGTGATTTCATAGCGGTGCAGGTGGTTGTCGTGATCGTCGCCGAGAGGTCGAAAGCCGACGTCATAAATGCCGAACAGAGCGTGCAGGCTCGTTTGGAGACACAAGGCGTTGCCACGCTGATTGACGCTTCTCGCGTCAATCTTGCTTGAGACTTCGGGGAAGTACCTGTGAATGGCAAACCAAATGATCGCTTTGTTCCTTGTCTGGACTGCGTCGTTTTCGTCAAAGGAGCCAAGAGCAAAAGGAATAATGTGTGCACATTCCAGCGTTGACTGCAGTTCATGAGGAGGCGGATGCACAATTTCTTCCGAGCAACTGGCACGGTCCCACATGCCCGTGTACACGCACTTGAATCCATCTCGGCGAAGACAGTCGTTGCGCAGATTTGTCTGTTCAGTCTGTTCTGCTCTAGCCGATGATTCGATGGTGGACATGCTCAAGTCAATGACATCCGCAGCGTCTTGGGAGGGCGGTGTTGTCAATGGAGGCGGTGCGTGTCCGCCAGCGAGGACGACTGTCGTGTTGGGCGTAGACTTGTTAACACGGACGTCGGAAAGGCAAAGTGATACAAAGACAAACAAAAGGCACGCGACACTTACAGGGCTTGAGCAGGGCATCGAGGATGTGGTTGGCCAGCAACACGAGCTGGTCGTTGTCGTCGCAGTTCAGAATGTCGGCAACCAAGTTGATCTTTCCGGCACGGTCCAGATGGTCGAGAAACGCGGACAGGAGCGTCCACGCACCACGGTGAGCGTCTTTGCATCGGTCGATGCGTGTTGATGCTTCGACAAAAGATGCTTCGACAAAAGAAAGCGTCGTATCGGACAAGGCCGGCGAAAGCGACGCGGAGGCGCACGGGTGTTCAGAAAGGGGGGAAAGGTGCCGAAGTCGATTCCAAGACATCAAATAATAAAGCAACACAAGCTCGAAAGGCTGAACTTAGCACAGGGAATGGGTGGGTGAATGGGTGTGTGGACGAGGGATAGATGAACCCTAGATGAAGACGAAGGTCAATATGACAAAGTTAAAGATGGGGATGAAGGCGAAAAGGATGTGGCTGATGAGGACGAATAGCAGACAAGACCGATGATGCCAACAAGGTCAAGACGGACGGCGAAACCGTTCCGGACAATGCGCTAGTTGTCATGTTGAGCATTGTACAGGAGCCTTTGTAAAGTTGTGAGTTGGGGAGAAGAGCGATGTACACATACACATGGATTTACCCTAGATTTAGGGGCGTTTGCGGGCTGTAGTCTATTGTGGGAATGAGTGGGGGCTTGTTAACCGTATTATTAGCCAGTTCTTAGTGAGATTGACTGCAAACACACTATATACACTGTAATCATAATGCTCACTTACACGCATCACACGCATTACGTAAGACACAACACCACATAGGGCAAATGAGCATTGTTTTCAGATAAATTTAGTCTTCATTAAATATTCGAGAAGCTCGTGATAGATGTTGCTAGAGATGAGGGAAAAGACATTCAAACTTGCAGCGCTGACGCAACGCTGTGAAGACAGTGACAAAACGTACAGTAAATCAAGCAACTCGCAAAGGGGTACTCCCAAAAGCAAAGACAAGACAAGAGGAAGCAAGGGAAGTCAAAATCAAAACCAAACTGCTAGATGCTCCCGAGAAAACATGACCCCCATAGGTAACCAAACATGCCAGCAACCAAATAAGCCAGAAAGAAAGAAAGAAAGAAAGAAATTCATCCGTCGTTAGTTTTTGTTGCTTCGTAAAGCACTTCTCCCCTTTTATATGACACCTCCCCAATCTACCGCAACGGCAGGTTATTCCGGCTGTACATGGCGCCACCAAAGGCCGGGCCCGTCCAGCCTTGGCTAATGCTCTGCCGCACAATCATGGCCGCCGCCTGGTGCGCCGCCATGCGCTCCTTTTGTCGGTGTCTTTCCTTCAAGTACATGGCCGCCTCGGGCCGCATTCTCAGAATCCGCAGAATCATGTCGTCCGACGGGTCCGCCTGTGCGTCTTTGCGTTTCTCTTCCTTGGCACGGCGCATCGTGCCCAGGTTACGGGCCATCATAATGCTCTTGCCGCGACGGATGGTGCCCATGCTGGCAAAGGCGCCGCCGCCAGCTGCACCAGGACCAAATCCAGGCGGAGCCGACAAGTGGCGGCTGGCCGCTAGGCCGGGGATAATGCCGTTGGCCGGCAGCTGGGACTGTTGCTGCTGGAGCTGCTGCTGGGCACGTTGTGCGGTGGCGGCAGCCATGCGCTCCGAGGTGCGCACCAGGTTCTCGGTCGTCTCAAAGTAAAAGAAGTTGAGCGAGGCAAGCTCGTGGTACTTGGGCGACTTCAGAATATCTGCGGGGACACCCAACACTTCACCCTGATCGTTGCGTGCGTGGAAGAAATCAAAAAGCATCTCGAGCCACTTGTAGACGACATCCAGCTCGGCCTGCGTCAGGGGCTTCTGGGTGGATGGCTTCTCCGACAATGGCGGCACCAACAAGGCCTCAATGGCCATCAGCGCCTCCTTCCACAGCCGCGTCATGACGGCCATCATAGTGGCGTGCGTCAGCGTCTGGTTCATAATGGCGAAATTCTCGTTGAAGTAGGTGAACAGGGGCTGCAGAGTGTTCTCAATGTCGGCTTGTGTCAGCGGTTGCAGTTTGGTCGAAGTGCGTTTCTGCCACAGCGCTGCCATGGACGCCAGTGTTGACCCTCTATTCAACAAACTCTTGAGCGCTTCATACGACAGTGACGCGTTAATGTGCGCCACCAGCTTGTCTGTGACCTTGCGCACCATGTCGCGCTCCGTGCGTTTCAGGTGGCGGAAGGCTTTGCCGAAGTGGAACTGGATATCGTCGCGCTCGCCCTCCATGCTGACCCTCAGCAACAGCCGGCCCTGTGTGTCGAGATCCAGCCAAAACTCGCGCGGCAGGTAGTCGCTGAAATGCAGTGGGTCGAGCTTCAACGAAGTGCGGCCCACAAAGTCGTGATCGCCAAAGGTATCATAGTCCCAGATCGTGGCGATAATGTTGAGCGGGCCCGACACGGTAATCTCCACCGACTCGTCCCAGCGCGGGTTCAGGTTGCGCATAATAATGCGTGTCTTGGCCAGCCGCTTCTGGTACTCGTCGCCCAGCACGACATAGGGGTCGCTCGTGCCCGTCGGGTCGCACGCCTTCAAGTCTTCGGCCTCGACAATCTTGATGGTAAAGACATACTTGGCGTTGCGGCGGTCGACAGGCTTGACAGGGCCGTTCTCCCGCTTCAAAACGTCGGCACAGCCGTCGACATTGACCGACTTTTCAAGCGCGTCCAGCGCCTGCATGCCATACTCAATGTTATTGAGCTTGACAAACGACTCGGCATAAAACTGGAACGGCTCGACCTTGTCCTTGTTGCTCAGTGCATCCTTGGCATACTGCATCCAGCGTTCTTGTGTCGTCTTGTTGGCGTCGGCCAGCTCTTGTGCCGAGGGCCGGTCCATTTCCTTGGCGAAGCGCTGCTCGACAATCTCGCAGTAGCGGCCGATGCCCGCCGTGAAAGCCTTGGCGAGTGCTGTCATGAACTTGGCGTGGTGCACATCATCGTCCCACTCCAACTGATAAATCTGGTCGACACTCTGGTTGAAGGCTTGGAAGGTGTCGATAATAGAAACGCTGTGGCGCTCGTCGTCTGTTGGCACGTCGCCCGGATTCTGCACGCGTACTGGAACTGGTCCTGCTTGATGGCCTCTTCGACAATGTTCTCCATACGCTCCTGGGCGCCCTTGATCCAGCGCCAGACAAACTCTTCCAGCAGACCTTCAATGTGGAAGGCGAACGGTTTGCCGGGCAGTGACTCAACGTGGATCTTGCGGATATCGGCCAGTTCCTTATACAGGTCAAAGCCGTCCTGCAGGTTGACCTCCAGTCCCCGGTCCTTGGCCTTTTGCACAATGCGCTCGATAATCGCCTTGGCGTCGGCCTCGAAACTCGGGAACATGGTGCCCACCAGCTCCTTGAAAGGGCTGACGCCCATAATCTCAGGGTTCTTGCGGTACCGCTTGCGCGTGCGGTCGCACACGGCCACGACGGCTTTGCCCAGGTTCACAACATGACTAAAGTCCCAATCGTCCTCTTCGCGCGGGATGTTGGTATCCAGGAACTCGCGATACAGCCCGGCAGCACGGTCGCGCATCGTCGCCGTCAGTGCTTCGGCAAACTGCACAATCGTCTCGGGCCGTTGTGGAAAGGCGTCGTCGTTGTGGATGTGGTTCTCGATAAACATGAGCGTCGGGCCAATCGACTGGGGCTTGGGCTCGTAACACTGCGAGGCCACCTCCAACAGTTCGCGCAGCATAGCCTCCTGCATTTTCACCAGAATCTGCTGATAGGCAGCATAGTCGTGTGATGCCCAATGGCTGCGCTCGATGCTGTGCAGCGGCTGGCCAAACATTTGAATGTAGGGCTGCTTCTTGTTGTGCGGCAGGTGGTCAAAGGTGGCGCTGTCTTTGACGTCTTCAAACAGCTCGTATACCTCTTCGGCGCGCATCTCGAGATCCAAATACTTTTGTGACGCAACGTCCAGCAACAGCACCTCACGCGAGAACTGTGGTATACGCCAGTGCACCGCCAGCTCGATCAGCAGATCCATCGACGAGCGGTGCAGCGGCACGGCCTCGGACACAATCGTGCCCTCGTCGTGGTGCAGCTGGTCATAGGACATGGCGTGCTTCAGCACGAACTTGTAGTATAATCGGGGGTCGGTCGGGATATAGGTGTACTCGGGCGACTCCTCGACGGCACGAATGCTAGTGCTGCCGCCACCGCCACCAGCACTGTCGTCCATCGATAGTGACGAGAAGCCCATGGAGCCGTCGTAGCCAAATTGGTTCACGACCGAGGCGGCCGCCACGGGATCGGGATGCGACGAGATCATGCGGCTAATGTCGGCATACGTCTGGTCTTCGCCGTACATGGATGTCGGCCGGATCGGCAGCGGCTTTTCGGCACCGTTGCCACCGAGCGACGCAGCTCCTGCACCCCCCGTCGACGATTTAGCCAGGTCAGGCCGCACCGTCAGCAGATCCAGCATCATCTGCGCCAGCTGGTGGATCTCGGCCTTTTTCCATTCCTCGTAGGCCGAGTCCAGATCAAAGTCGCCCCGGCGCAGTGCACCCGGCATGTTTGACGTGAGCTGGTGCTGGTACGTCTTGAGGTCTTTGAGGGCGGCCTCCTCGGTCCACACGGTCAAATCGCGGTCAATGTCTGTTTGCACCTCGCTCTGTGTGCGGCCAAAGATGCGGGCCACCGTCTGCACCATGGGCATATCCTTGACATCGTAGGTCAGCGGGATCTCGACCTCGATTGTCTTGTGCTCGCCCGGTTGGTTTGTGTCCAAAGACAGGTCCTGGTCGTTGGTGAGCAGCTTCTTCTCGAGCGTCGCCAGACGGCCCATGAACTCTGGGCGGCCCTGGTCGCTGCCGAGGTCGCGCATAAGGCTGCTGACAAGCCGCACAAACAGAGCCACGTGCCGGTCCACCAGCGGCTTCCACGAGTCGTCGTCGGCGGCCTTGCCGCGGCCCTGAGCTTTGCTGGCGGATGTATAAAAAATCAAGATCAATGGCTCAATCTTGCGGTCCTTGTCGATGCTCTTGCGGAAACTCTCGGCCGTAAACGCTGTGTAAGCCTCGCCAAAGGTGCGTTTGACGGCTGCATCGTTGTATCCAGGAAGCTTCTCCGTGCCGCGCAGGACGCCCTCCATGCGTTTCTCCAAAGCTTGCCGCAGGCTGTGGGGCAGCTTCATGTTGGCCTGGCTCGACGACGACGATGAGCCCCCTGAAGGCATAAACTCCTTCATGAGCTCGCCGACGCTGTTGGACGCCGTGTGTGTGCGGACGGGTTTCGGTGCCACCACGTATTCTTTTCTCTTCTTCTTGGGCTGCAACAAGTAGTTGAGGTACGCAATACGCAGGGCATAGCTGTAGCCCTCTTCAAACTGCACTTCGGCAAGGTGTGCAGCCCGCGATCCGGCACGCGGCCGGCGGGCACTCATAGTGCTCATGCGGGAGTTGTGCAGGCTGCTGCGGTTGGGCCGCGAGGTCCGGTTGGAGGCTGTCGACATGGCTGGCAAAGGTTGGCGAAGTCGACAAGATATGCCAGGGAGTCGATCAGCCCGCGGTCGGGTGAGGAGAGGAAGAGGGGTTGTCGTCGTTTGCCTCGTTCAGGGATGTCAGGCTCGAGTGGGCAGATTGAAAAGGTGAAGTCGGTAAGTCGGCGAAGAAAAAAGGCGAGACGTTCGGTGGTCGTCGGGAGTCGGAGATCGAATGAGGGAACGTCCGAGGGTTCAAAAACAGATTGGTGATGCTCAAAAAGATTGAGGAGATCGAGGGGTTCGAGAAGGTCGATTTGGACAGGTTGATGCTATCGTGGAAGCTGAAACAGGAGAGGGTATTGGAAACGATCAAAACAAGGCAAAAAGCAAGCTGAATGAGCCAGAAGAAAAGAGAATCGAAAGAATCAAACACCACGATAGTTTTCCCCTGCAGGAGGATTGACGGCAGAATGGGGGCAAGGCGGCGAAACGACACGAGATGGATGTCCTACTGAAGTCCTGTCCTACTACGGAGTATGTACTATGTCGTCTATTTCTGTAGCACCCTGTCGCTCTGGGTCGTTCTTGCCCGCTGCCCAGTAATACGAAGCAGGGAAAGTACGCACGACGTAGGTATGAACGGAGCCCAGCATGTGGCGGAGTTCGGTTTTGGGCGCCAGTGCGCCAGTGCACATTGCGCCAGGGCGCGTCCTGGCCCCTCCATTCCCCCCTTTTTGCCCGTTTGGGCCTGGGCTTTGGAGACTCCCGCTGATATGCGACTATCGAGGTCTAAGGGGTGCGATATAAATAGAGCTACACCAGCTGTATGCATCTATCGGGGCTTTACGGCGGAGATGAGGGCAAATGGGTCGCTGTAAACAGGTTTGCAAGCCGCCGCAAATCGTCAAATTACATCACCCACCAAGCTTCAGCCGTCGGTCTTGCTCTCGCTAGCGCTATTGACATTTGATCGCGCCGAGCCAGGTCCAGCCAGTCCTTACGTACTGAGTAGTCGACCCAACCTCCCAACCAAAATCGCCATCGCCGATATGTCGATAACCAGGTGTTGCTGTTTGCTGATCGTTATTTGTCATTTAGGCAAGTCGTTAGTGGACTCCAGGGAGCTCTTTCCCGTTCTGCTCTTCGTGCCGCTTTTGGGAAGGAACAAAGACATGCTTCGCCAGTCAAGGAAGGAGCAGCAAGTGATATCAAAGGATGTCAAGGAAGGGATGAAGGAGCAATTTGACAGCTCGAGGAAGGCGCAGGTGAAGGCAGGCCTCGAAGCATAAATAAACAACAAAGCGACCCTAGGCTGCACGAAGTAAGCACTGTAAGACTCGGTGCCTGCCGTATTTTTCGTGCCCTATTTTTGTATTTTATCAAATATACTTTTTTCTGTCTCTTTTCATCTCATCTAATTCCAGCTACAACAGCGCGACTGCGAGCCGGTAGTTGGAGCTTAAGAGCCACCCGAACTTGGCATTCCAGGACCCATCGACCAACAAACTAATATAACGTTCGAGTCGCTCCTGCCCTTTTTTTACATCGCATGGCGTGACGAATTTACCTTGATGCGACAACTGGCACCGTCGAGGTTTCTTATTTTCCTTCTCAGTACTCCTTTTACTCGCAGCTGCTCACAGCTCGCATTCGCACCTTCCTCACGCAGGGCATCAGTGGCGAACGCATTGAGTGCTGCCTGTTCGTCATTTTTGGGCTCCTGACCCCGTATTATTCTTCAGCGACCAGCTCCCAGCCGCAGCCTGCCTCAACTTGCCTCACTTGCCTCACGCCTGTTTCGCAAGTTTTGGGTACCGTTCTTTAGCGGCTTCTAGCGCACACCACCAAAAACTCCGCATGTTTTAGGGGGCTACGTAGGCCCTGGGGCAGTGTTGCACTCGTGCTCGGGTACTATCACGTGATAGAAACAGGGGTATCTTGCTATTTAGCCTGGTTCAGGGCCCCCGGCGGAAGGCGCCACAGTGCCGCATTAGAGAACACAGAAGGACCCTCCCACAGCGGACCCTCCTGGCTCCTGCCCTCTTTTGGTCTCTTTTGGTCGCTTTTGCTGGGCGTCCACATCACTAGATCCATCCCCTCCTGCCTACTCCGTACTTTTGATAACCGCTCCTTCCACCTTTCTCCTCCTTCCCTCGTTTAGCAAGCAAGCCTTCCAAGCCTTCCCTCGAACAGGCGGGTCGCGTTCCTTTTTCTCCATTCCCCTCAGTTTCCAGTTTCGAGTTTCGACGATTTCCAACACAACACAACACTCACGACTGGCTTTTTGCTATTATTCGACGACATTTCCCTTTTCCTCCGGACCGCGCAGACTTTCTTTTTTTGCCTGTCTCACTCCCCCTCGCCGCCCGCCCGCCATGGGCATCACCTCGAGCCGCCCCGACGAGGGCTGTGTCCTCTATTTGCGCGACCAAAACCGATGTAAGAAGAAGAACGAGCCAAGAAGTGGCAGGACCAGCACAACAACGATGAGCAGACTACAAAGGACAGCTGCAGACCAGCTGTGGGCTGTATGGACGGAGAAACAGAAGGTGGCACGAGCCCGGGACTTCGGCCGGCGGAAGACACGAGACAAAAAAGTCACGAAACATCGCGAGCTTTTTATGTCTTTGACTCCTCTTTTATGTCGACTGCGTTCAGCCTCACCTTGGCCGTCCGCCACTGTTTTTCTTCCCCTTGGCCGTCTGCGGCTGTCCTAGGCTGCCCCGATCCCTTGCATTATACGGCCAGTAGACTAACCAACCTCATTTCCACAGTATCCATCTCGTCGCTCGTCATCACATCTGCCCGTCGGCGCACATCCGTCAATATTGCGCCCAACGCTTTCCCTGCCACCCGCGTCTCGGCCACACGTTTCCCTCGGCGACAGTGCACCCCTCGACTTTGTGCAGGTGCGTCTCTTTCCCCTCATCTACACATGATTTGTCTCCGCCCGTTTCTACTCTTTACTAACTCGGCCCCGCAGGACACCGAAGCGTCCGCCGCTCCCGGCCCCTCCTTTCTCCTCAAACTCCCCAACGATGAGGAGCTCACATTCACCTTTACTTTCGTCATACGACAGACACCCACAGCCCGAACACCGCGAGCCCCGCGAATGCGGCTACCGCCGGCGCAACAGCAGGAACGGCGGCCGGCACATCTGCAGCAACCGGCGCTGCCAGCGCCGCACCAGCCGCTACCGGATCAAGTCCGCCCGACGCCAACGGAACATCTTCTGGCAATGCAGCAGCCGCCGCTACTATTTCTGCCGCATCTGCTGCCGTCGACACCGTGATCAACGGCCTCACATTCGTTCAGGCATCCAACCTGCGCGAGGTCGAGAATCTGCTGACACGCGAGTTCCACGCCGACCCCAACCTGCACAAGAATTCCAATGTCGAGCTCGTCGGTGACTTCTCGACTGGCGGCAGCCCGTCTGTGACCTTTGACTGGTCATGGCGGTTCAAGCCGCCCAAGAACTTGGAGGACAAGGGCGGCGGCTGGCGCAACTCGTGCAGCTTTGTGGAATACGACCAGCGTGCCCATAGGTTAAACACTCTGGCCAGCTTCTCCTTCTTCGTTTCCAACGAAATCGTCCTGCCTGCCCACCCAGCTCGCCCACACCTCCCTTCCTACTCAGCGCCCCGCCTAAGATTCGGGTCGCCTCCGCACAGTCCGTCGACTCTCGTATCAGCAGCAATGTCGAGGCAATCGAAGAGATACCCAACTCGCCACGGATCGGGATGCTCGATCCTTCTGTGGCCACAGGCGGTGCCATTACAGCAGCATCCTTGCAAGCCCAGGCCGCACCAACGACTGCACCACCACCGCCGCCCGAGCCGGTCAAGGTGGATGTGTCGTGCCCCCGGCCGGCGACGATGTGTCCGTGGCCGACGACGGCCCACTCTTCCGCGCAACGATCAAGGCTCTCGAGCAAAAGACCGGCAACATGCGCATGCAGATGAAGAAGGTCATCAAGCGCGCAGAGCATGCATACGCGGCCATGGTAGAGTCGAACGAGGCCCTCTCCTCGTTCATCGACGCCCTAAAGGAGACATCGTCGACCAACGCCAACGCTGTCCAGCCCGCCATCGACCACTACTTTGACAAGATTGCGCGCGAGATCCTTGTGTACGAGCGCCAAAACACGTTCAACCTCCAGCGTATCGTCATCGACCCCTTGACAAAGCTGTACACCTGGGACATCAAGCAGGCCGAGGCCAAGAAGCGCGACTTTGAGGAGGAGAGCAAGGACTACTACGCCTACGTCGGGCGCTACCTCGGCCAGCGGCAAGACTCTCTGAAGGCTAAGAAGCTGGCAGAGAGCGACACCAAGTACCAGACCAAGCGCCGCAACTTTGAGCTCAAACGCTTCGACTACTCATCCTTTATGCAAGATTTGTCAGGCGGTCGCAAAGAGCAAGAAGTCCTGTCCCACCTGACGCGCTACGCCGATGGGCAGGCCAAGTCGTTCTTGAACACAGCCAAGAAAGTCGACGGTCTGCTGCCCAGCTTGAAGCTTTGTCCAACGAAGTCCAGCTCGCCGACAAGGAGTACCAGTACCAGCGCGTGAGCGCGAAGAAAAGCGGCGCCTGCTCGAGAAGAGCAACGGCGCCGCCAGCAACGCTCCCTACGCCGACTCTGACACATTCTCGACTGCGCCGACGATTAACAACAACAGCATCGGTATTGTCAATAGCGGCACCAACAACGGCACAACTACCGCCGCCGGCACCACGACTTCCACGTCAGCGCCGTCCAACTCCGACTCTGAACTCGGTCGCGCCGACAGCACAGGCTCGCAGCTGCGGGTCGTTTCAACAGGAGCTACCGGTGCAACCGCTGCAGAACTGTCGCGCTCACCAGGCAGCCTGTCCCACCACTTGTCCGTCGGCAGCCCACCACAAAACTCCAAGTTCAAGGGCATCCGCGACCTCGAAGAGCGCGACCCCGCCCAAACAGCCATCCTTGAGAAGAATGGCAACCAGCGCAAGGAGGGTCTCCTCTGGGCGCTGAACCGCCCAGGCGGTCACGTTGATCCCCGCTCCGCCCTCAACAAGCAGGGCTGGCACAAGTTCTGGATCGTCCTTGACCAGGGCAAGCTGTCCGAGTACAGCAACTGGAAGCAGAAGCTCGACTTGCACATGGACCCAATCGATCTGCGCATGGCCTCGGTCCGCGAAGCACGCAACGCTGAGCGTCGGTTTACGTTTGAAGTGATCACACCCCACTACAAGCGTGTCTACCAAGCGACGTCCGAGGAAGACATGAACAGCTGGATCTCGTCCATCAACAATGCCCTCCAGAGCGCCATGGAGGGCCGTGACCGCTCAAACGCGGCGCCCGTCATGACACCCGACAACGGCTCGTCCAACTTCACCAGCCGTGATATCGGTTCCATGTTCACCAGCAAGAGCACTTCGTTAACGCACGGTCACCGCGGTCGTGATGGTCATGGCGGCCACGGCATCTCTGCTGTTGGCGGCGCCATTGGCCAGGCTATCTCGAGCGGTAGCAGCAGTGGCACAGGCAACACGGGCATTCCGAGCCGGCGTATCACCGTCGGTGGTCGGCCCAGTGCGCCCCGTGCCGCCAGCAGCAGCTACGAAGAAAACCCAGACAAGCTACTACAGATGCTGCGTGACAATGACCAGGGCAACTGCTGGTGTGCTGACTGTGGCTCGGGCACCAAGGTCGAGTGGGTGTCCATCAACCTGGCCATTATCTTGTGCATCGAGTGCAGCGGCATCCACCGCTCTCTGGGTACACACATCAGCAAAGTCCGCTCGCTCACCCTCGACATTACGTCCTTTACGACCGATATTATCGAGCTTTTGTTGCTTGTCGGCAACCGCGTCGCCAACATGGTCTGGGAGGCCAAGGTCGACCCAGCCGTCAAGCTCGCGCCCACCGCCAACCGCGAGCAGCGTCTGCGGTTCATCACCGCCAAATACGTCGACCGCGCCTACGTCGAGCCCATCAGTGCCACGCTGTCACACTACTCGACGGCCGACGAGACTCTGTTGGCCAGTGTCAAGAAGAACGACATCCAGCAGGTCATCTATGCACTCGCTCTCAAGGCCAACCCCAATGCGACTGACCTGTCGCGCGGGACACACGTCGTCTTCCTCGCCCTGGCGGCCGCCGACCCGGCCTCGCCATCGCCCACGCCGTCGCCCATGAACACACCACGGCCTGGAACATCGGGCGCTGGTGTAGCCGGCGGACCCGCTGACCCAAGGCCAAACAGGTGCCCTTCCCGGTCGCCGAGTTGCTGTTGCAAAACGGTGCCCAGATCCCGGCCACACTACCCGCCTTTCCGCTCAGCCGGAGTGCCCAGCAGTACGTCGACGCCAAGCGGGGGCGTGTCGGTGGTCTGAACATTCTGGACAGCAGCAATGGTAACAGCGGTGCTCCTTCGAGTAGTGGTGTAGCCGGGGCACACCCGTCGTCGACACCGTCGTCGTCCGGGATGGGCACCATGGAGCGCATGGCCCGGGAAAAGGAGGCGCGGCTGCAAAAAGAGGGTGAGCGCCGGCGGGCGGTTGGCTAAGAGTCCGATCCCCGAGCGGTAGCACCACCTTTTGGATGATCCGTGGACTGAAACACGGGGCAGCCGGTGGTGGACATGTCGGTTCCGGTGTTGGCGTCCGTGTTGGCGTCAGTGTCAGCGAACACAGAGAGTGGGTGGTCAGTGCTGGTGTGACGGAGCCACGGATGAGCGTCATCAACAAGATGCCGTTCCTCAGTCGGTCGGACAGACATATCAAATCTGGCCGTTATCTTTCCTCACATGCACAAGAAAGCCAATTCTGGGCATCAAATCTCGTTCTCGCGACTCGGCAACAACCACTACGACAAATAAACGACTGAGTCTACCCACTGTCCTACCCGCCGTCTGCGGGCGGCTTCTTGCTACCAAAGCAGGCTGACGACGGTAGACCGATGTTTCAATGCCTCTTTCTCTTTTGTTTTCCTTTTTTTGCTATGTCATTTCCAGCCACACAACTTTCATTTGTCATTGTTTTTGCATTTTTCACTTTTGGAAGGGAGGCGGTCTCATTGCGTTCCTTTCTTTTTTTTTTTTTTTTTTTTCTGTCCTTGTCATGCCGGCCAACTTAATAATGTTGAGTATTTTCCTCTTTTTGATGTTTCTTTTTGTCTTCCGAGGTTGGCCTTTTTCTTTTTGTTTCTTGTCACAGTAACACTTTATCTTCTGTTCCCTTTTCACTTTTCTTTACCGGCGTAATTATGATGATGGGAAATTAATGTCTTTTTTTTATTTTGTTCTCATTCTGTTATCTCTTCTTTTTACTCATGTTCATCTTAGTTATTATCAAATGGGTGGCATAAAACCCGTTTACAGTTTTATTCTCTTTTCTCACCCAGACTCTCTTCCTTCCATCTTATCCCATCCAGTCAGCTCGCTGTCTTGCGCCATTTCTGCACAAAAACACCGGGCGCATGTACATATTTTTCTCCATCACATTATATTCTCTCGAGATTATTCAAAAATTACAGCTGAGCAAACTGAGCACGATAAAACTTCGAACACCAATATAATACTTGTGAACTTGATATTGAATAGTACTGTTGTATTCTGATTCTGTCTTCTATTTTTAAACGTGACGGACAAGTCCCTGTAACGCAGTCCCGAGTAAATATACCTTACAAGAGAGTAAATGAAACGAACTAGTGGTTTTCTTTTCAACCAATCTATGAAGACTACATTATGTTATATAGCACACAAGGTAAAAGAAAGCAAGCCCCGACAGTAAACAGTAAGAAAAGGGCGACTGATACACCACAAAAGGAAAAGTAATGCATGACAAAAGAAATATAGATATAGAAATCCTATGGAAGAAAGTAAAGAAAAGAGGCAGCTCGCTAGCTAAAGAAGAGGGTGATGAAATGTGTGAAAATGAATAAACAGAAAGGGTATTTTGAAGTGAAAAAGAAAAGAAGAAACGAAAAGGCCTCCCATGGACTAATCCAGAAAAGTTGTACAAAAGCATGAATGATGTTTGAGAATAGCACGTATAGAAAGAGACAGTAAGGAAATGTTAAGGATAGTATAAAAGAACGACGGACAGTGGTTACTGCGCATTCCGCAGCGCCACGGGTCCTTGGAAACCAGGTGTAAAAGGTTCGCCGCCACCTGCTGCTGTGGACGGCGCCGTGCCACTGCCACCAACAACGCCATTGACATGCTGCATTTCGAGGTCGTTGCCCGTCTTGTCGCCGACGGGTGTGCTGCCGCTGTTCACTGCATTGTTCTCGGCGGCGGCTCGCTGCTTACGCATGGCATTCACCTTCTTGGTCGTCTCCGGGAACAGGCGCTGGTCGCCCTCATAGTGGGGGCTCTTGAAGCGCAGGTAGGTGGGCGGGCGGGGCCGGCAGAGCACAGCGACCCAATTTAAGAACATGCGGCCCTGCGTGTAGGCGCGGTAGCGGTCCTTCTTGGGGAACTTGTGGGAATTCAAGAACTCGCGGGTGGTCTCGCCGCGGCCATCAAAAACAAATGGTAGCCCATGAGCGGGACCGGGTAGCTGCAGGCGAGGATGCCGTAGATGAACATGGCAAAGGGGACGCGGAAGTGGCTAATGGCAGCGCCAAACCCGACGTGCTCGCGGGAGCTGTACAACAGGACCTGGGTGAGGGATGCAGCCAACAAGTAAAGCGAGAGCACAGTGCACGACGTCACAAACGTAAAAAAGAAGCGGTAGTTGCGGCGGCCGACACAGTTGTTGAGCCACACGCAGTGGTGGTCGGCTGTCTCGACACAGTTGTCGCACATGCGGCAGTGATGCGCGCGGGGCGGGCGCCAGATGTTGCAGGTGCGGCAGTACTTGACGGGCACTTCCATAGCTGCCGTCGACGACTCGCAGGACTTGATAAGCGCCCAGTCGGTGGTCGGGGGCCAAGGCGCAGAGGGTCGTCGTTCTCGTCGATGGGCGGGAAAACGTGCAGGTTGCGAGGCAGGATGCCCGGGTCGGACAAACTTGCGTGGAAGAAGGATGACAAGCAGATATAAAAGGTGTACCCGAAAGTAATGGGGATGGCGGGTGAGACGTTGTGCCACAGCCACGGCGCAGAAAAGACAAAGAACAGGATACAAGGGATCACGACCAGACCGCCAGTGGCCACGTTGATGGGCCGACTCTTTGTGTTTCTCAAAACGGCCTCCAAAGCAGAACACCGTGTTTCCTTGGAAAAACTGGTAGTTCTTGCCGACAAACGTCCGCTTGCTGTCAGCATGGACACTACCGTTGTGGCCAGCCGCATCACCTGCACCGCCGCCGCTCTGGATCTTCCTCCGGTCACCTTGCACGCTGCTGCTGTTGACGTGCGTACCGTTGGACGGGTGAGATGCCGCCGAGGGACTGCGCTGTGGTGTCGACGCCACCGACTCAAGCTTCTCGCCGCCTTGGATGTCGCGGTTGACGCCAGACTCGCTACCGCTCTTGCCGGGCAGCATAAAGCTCGAACGGAACGACTTGGGTGTGCGCACAGGTGTCGGCAGGCTGCCGACGTTGCCCGAGTTGAGGGCCTTGTCGACGCGGATTGTCAGGCCCTCGGCTGGGCCACCAGACCTTGACTGGCTCTGCTGGTGGAGTGGGCGGACGCTGTCCGTCAAAGACGCAGCGGCATAGAAGCCGCCTGTCGGGCTGGTGTTGGCCGTGATGCGGTCGACCGTCTCGGTGTATTCGGAGCCGCGCGAGATGGGTCGTCCCAATGCCGTTGGGGATGTGGATTGCTGTGCACCAGGCTGGTTGGAGGCGGTGGGAGCCGTAGACGATTCACCACCACCAGCCTGAGGTTGCTGCAGTCCAAGCTGAGATTGCCGTGGCCGTGTGACACCGCCGCGCTGGGCCTGCAGCTTCTGGGAGCTCATCGGGTGGAAGAAGGCGTGTGAGGTCAGCGAAGGAACGTGGCTGCGCTGGGTCGTCGAACTGACGGGACGGCCACCGTAGGCCGCGACGCCAGCCGTGCTGCCGCTGTTGCTGCTTCCTGCTGCGCTGGACCGTTTTCCGGACAGGCCGCGACGGAGAGGCTGGAAAGCTTGTGGCTGTTGAGACAGGCGTGCGGATGTGCGTTTCGAAGGTTGACCGCGTGAAGAAGAGGCACCGCCAGCAACATCGGCAGGCCCCTTGCCGTCGTCGGACATGATGTCGGTCATCCGCGAAGAGATGATACTCGGCGCGTTGCCTGGCGCTTCAGACCGCGTGGACGGGAAAGTAGGGAACGTGTGTTCATCGTCGGGGATGGGCGGCGAGGCGACACGCGCCCCTGGTTCGTTCGCCATCGTGTGTTGTGAAGAGATTGCTGGTGATTATTAGAGATGATGTTGAGATACAGAGTGTTGATGGATATCGCGAGGTCGCTTCGCTAGAGAGAGATCGGGAGTCGAAGGCAAACGTGGTCAGCAGGACTGCATCGTCGGGTCGTCGGTAAACTGTATTGTGTTGTGTCTATTGGTTTGTTGTCGGATCCGTTTCAAAGAGAAGAGCCGAGAGAGAATGTCGAAATCGAAATCGAAATCGAGGTGTCGAAAATGAGAAAATGCTCGAATAAACAATACGGCGGGAGTATTAAAAGGGCTGCCAATGCAAGAGGCAAGGTAGTGAAAAAAGAATACGTATTAAAAGTAAGAAGAGAAAAGAATTGAATGTGAACAAAAAGGAATGGAAACGGGATCCTCGGCCGTGGGTTGGGTTGGATGTTCGTGCGCAAAAAGACAATGTGTGAGAAAAAGAAAAGAAGGGGAAAGGGGACGTTTCCCAGAGGAAAGGGCAAATTGCACAGGAGGCTAGAGTCGAGCCCGGGAGTTGGGGGCAGCAAGTCACAAGAGCGAATTGAGCACAGGGCACACAGCGAAAGAGGAAGGAAGGGATGTGCGGGATTGGCCTCTTGTCAGTGATTGTCAGTGGGCTCCGGTTACTGGGGCAGGAGCCAACGGGCAGTCTGGGAGGTCTGGGCAGAGGAAATAAGGCACAAAAACAAAAGAGGCAAGAGCGCAAAAGGGGGACGAGCCAGCAGCAGGAAAGGCAGGCAGGACCCAGGAGTCAGGTCGAATAGGGGAAAGACGCAACAGGGTGTGACTGGGGTGCAGGGGCAACTGTCGCGCTAGTGATGGATAGGACCGCGAAAGGAGGCAAGAGCGACGAAAGGAAAGAGCGAGGGTCGACAAGAGGGTACGACGTACTCCGTACAAGAGACAAAAAGGAAAGAGCTGAGAGACGAAAAAGAAAGGAAAGTGCGACCTCGCAAATACCAGGGGCAGCGGTTATCTGGGACAAGCAGAAAAGCTGATGAACGAGACGATGTGATGAAGACATGGAAGAGAAGAGGACAGGGGATCGTGGATGGGAGCACTACCGAAGCGCGAACTCGCGTGGGACGCCCAAGAGTGCAATTTCCATGAGCGACCGGTTTTCGCATGATGTTGCAGCGCCAGCCGCGTTTTGGTAGAGAGGGGTTAATACGTGAGAATACTGAGTACTTCGTACGTGCACTTGAGAATACAATGGCACAGAAGGCGACTTGATATCTGCATGTATCTCCTGCAGAAGAGTGTACTGGTATGCGGCTACCCATTTGCCCACGCGAGAGCCTCGTGCGTGGACCAACAGATGCGTTTCTTGATGTTGTACATGCCTCATTGGAGAGAGCAGAATACGCAGAACGGCCAGGAATGACGGGTATGCAGAATCACGGGTACAAAACGCAGCGTACATCACACACATTTTTCCATTTTTTTTTTGCTGTTTCGCGTGTCCCCTTGTTATTTTCCTTGTCGCGACGAGAGATGAGCTTCTTTGGTGGGGCCCACCACAACGGAGTGCCGCTCTGACGCTCCTTCCCTCTTCCCCTCCGGCAGTGTTGCCCTTCCCAGCTCTGTGAAATTGTCTGTTGTTTGTTTCTGCCTGAGGCGCAAATTAAGACAGGGCGGTCATACAGTGTCAGACATACAGTGTATTTTATTTTCGTACGGCCTTAGCACTGTCCTACGGCGCGCCTTATGTCAGCGAGAAAGAATCGGGATTGGCCAATGACGAACGCGGATTTGGCAACTGCCCACACCCACCTTCTAACCGGAGTGTAGCGAGAGCTTTTTCTTGTGCGTAGCTTCCCGAATCAGGCCATCCCGTCAACCCACCTCGCCTTCAACTTCACGACCGAACATCGTTCACGTCAACGTCCACGTCCACATCCACGAACAAACCTCTCCCCTCTACAAACAAAACAACCGCCGCTATGTCGTTCATCGCCCGCCGCGCCTTCTCCACCTCCCTCCGCCGCCTCTCCAGCAGCGAGGCCCAGCTCAAGCAGGAGACCAAGAAGAACCCGGAGCTCTACGTAAGCCCAGCCCCGTGATGGCAGACAGCGCCTCGAATCGAAAACACCTCGAGACGACCAATTGAATAGAGTACTAACAGACGTAGATCCTCGGCGGTATCATGGTCGCTGGCCTGGCTGGCGCCGGCTTCTACTTTGGCCGCTCGCCCACCGGCTCGACCTCCGAGACCAACGTCCACAAGGCCGGCATGCCCTGGGAGACTGGCTCGGCCGAGGGCAAGTACCGCTACTTCCCCGGCGGCGACCACAGCGCCGAGCCCAAGGACGCCCCCAGCGCCGTCAACGTCGTTGTTGTCCCCAACGTGAGCCTGCCCAAGGAGCTGCACGAGAAGTACAACAAGTGGGGCAAGGACGGTTACTAAGTGGTACGTGCGACAGCACGCCACGGAGTAACAGGAGAACAGGAGATTAGGAGAACAGAGCATTGATTTGATAGATTGGGTGGGCAACGGAGAGAGCATAGAGCATGGGACGGAGATACATTCTTGGGCTGCTTTTGCGAGGTTGTGTACATATAAACATATAAACGTCCCAAAAAACACCATAAGAAATTAGCTTGCATGTGAGAGACGATCACCAAGTGAACGTGAAATGTTATGTGTAGGGGAGTGAACTGATTATAGGCAATGATGTATTGTTCTGCAAAAAGAAATTGGTGTGTTGTTGTGATGTTGTGTTCTTGTATGGAGATGTGATGACGACATCGAAGTTGGTGATGTTGATCGTGGTGGTGGCTTTCACAATAAGGGCAAAAAAAACATTTGGGTGAGCTCTGCCAGTTACAGGATTCGAACCTGTGCATCTCTCGATAATAGTTCTCAGGACTACCGCCATCACCACTCGGCCAAACTGGCTTGTTGTGAATTCATCCGTTTGTCAGAGTCCAGAGGCAAGGGAGGGCGGGCCTCTCTGTGTCTCTCTTCTCTGTCTGTTGAGATATGGGAGTCTATTGATAGTATATGAAGGATAAACTGTCAAACTCAGGAGAATCGGAAAGGTGAAGGGTGGGCATGGAGTTCTTTGTTGTCAAACAGAGGGCGTTTGCACATCTGCATGGGTGGTGGATCGTGATGAGGTGGTGAATGGTGCAGGCATCGAGCACAGGGAATATCACGAGGTCCTAGACTACGAAAAAAGTGTGGCTGGTAGTAAGCTACGGAGTAGAGGAGAGGCGTTAAAAGTATAATGGATGTTTACTTGTCATTTCTCTCAATAATTTGCTGTCGTTGTATACCAAATATGGTTGGTTTTGATGTTGGCTTTTTTTTTAAAAAAAAAAAAAAAAAATTCACATAAATCCAGCAGGATTCTGACATAAATTTAGTATGGAAAATAGATTTATAATATTCACATACGAAATTCACTGAAACATTTGTTTGAAAAATAAAAAGTAGTTGAAGGTCCAAAAGATCTATGTACTCCATCCTAAATGCAAATCATCCTGCTTATCGCCCGCCTCTCTTCCACCTTCCACCTCTAACAATGCTCTTCTAAAAGCAACTATGCATTGCAAACAGAAATGAGAATAAGATGGAAAGAGTTGGGGGAACTAGAAAGGTAAATGATCGTGATATGCTGGTACATTGGTGAAGACATGAGAGTATGTAAAAACGCCACGGAGATGGAAATGAAAACAGAGGCCAAAAATCTAAATGGTATGAAGAAAATCAAAAAGCAACGCTGACACTCAAATTAAATCTTGCGCTTCTCCCCCCTACCATGTAAAACTCTCCTCGATAAAGTCCACCACGGTGCCCTCGTCCAAAACATCCCGCACTGCCGCCCGCACGTCGTCCGCCAGCGCGCCGGGACCACAGACCGTGACGCACATGGCGCCCGCCTGCTCGGCCACCTCCTTGCGTACAAGCACCGGGATATTAGGCCGGCCCGAGTGCAGCTGGATGGTGCGCGACGCGGACGAGCCCAGCTGGGCGGCTTGAAACGCCTGGTTGGGCCGCGTGACAAAGATGCGCACTTGCAAGATCTCGTGGCGCTGGGGCATGCGCATGACCTCGTCCATCCAGGGCCGCACCCATTCGAGCGCCTCATAGTCACGGACGACCCAGACCAGAGTGACGCGGCGTGTGGCGACGGTGCCATCGGCGTAGCCCTCAATGAGGTGTCTGAGGTACGAAATCTGGTGGGTGATGCCAGTGGCACCCGCAACCAACACAGCATGGCCGTAGCTGTCGAGGGAGTGATGACCGGCGTAGGGCCCCTCAAACAGGGCTTTGAAGGTGGTCGACCGCGACCGGTACTCGTTGCAGTACTGGGTGGCACGGTTGTAGAGCTTACGCGTAAACCCCGTCTGGGCGCCAATGACAAACGAGACGGATGTGCGGAGCAGGTGGCCCTGCTTGGACGCGTTGAAGCCGGTTAATGGTGATGTGGAAGGGGACGATGTTGACGTAGCCAAGGAGGACACACGATTGCCCTTAGCAGGCGTGTACAGTTGTCTCTTCTCTGTCGTCGGAAGGAGGCCGCCGCTGATTGGTGTGTGCTTAACCCACGCAATGCTAAACGGATGGCACTCCCAGGGGTTGATGTCGGCGAACCGAAGGTAGGCATGGGTACCAGGCTGCACGTCGACAAACCGGGGGAGGTGGATGGTGACACGCGAACAGTCGCCCGGCATCGGCTCGACGATGGCATCGGCCAGTCCATTGCGCGACCACGAACGGTAGGCGTTGAGGATGACACGGTAGACACGCTCGACCATCCACAACAAAACAGCGGCGACAATCCATGGCAGCTGGGGCAAGCCGCCCACTATGGCGGACGTTGCGCAGTGAACCCAGACGCAGATGAGAATGATAAAGGCCAGCATGATATGCGTAGTCAAAAAGGTCTCGTAAAAGGCGTGGCGGAGCGGCGAAAGAGATATGACGACCAAAATAATGAAGGCAAAAGTGCCGACCATACCCGAGGCGATGAAGCGGTCGTTGACCAGCTTATAGCCCACGCTCGCCCAGCCGCCGTCGGCGAGCTGGACAGCCAGCCAGGCTGCGGTGTGAACCAGAGACTCAAAAACGACGATGCGGCCGAGCCAGCGGTGCAGCAGGTTGTACGTATCGAAGCTGATGCGAAGCAGGCGGATGAGCGGGTTATTGCGCGTGGCAAAAATCATTAGCGGGATCAGGTTGACGGCGGCCAGGGTACCAGAGCGGCCGCGCAGCTCGGCGAGGATGGCCCAGTGATCAGGCTGGCTGTAGTCGAGGAACAGCATGTAAACAAAATTGCTGAAAAGATAGCCGAACAGAAGCACAGCTTGCAGACGAGTTGGTAGGGTGCCCATGTTTAAAGCGGACGAGAAGCGGATCTCACGGTTGTGACGTTTGGCACCGATCGGGGCGTATGTAAGCTGCTTCTTGATCCACGGCATGTGCGACCATTGTGCCTTGCGCCAGTAGGTCTGGAAAGCAGCAGGTCGAGACATGGCCGAGACGAGACGCAGTTGTGACCATGAGATCTCGACGAGTCGGATACAGAGAATGGTCAGGGCGACGATACCCAGGCTCCACCACAGCATATCCTTAAAAAGCATGTTCTGGACCTGGTTAACACCGCCGAGACCGGTATCATAGTCGGAGATGGGGGCGGGAGTAGCTTCCGCCGTGGTAGCCGTTGCCGCCACGGCGTGTGTTGTATGTGTTGACATGTTGTGTGTTGTTGTTTGTGCGAGGCGATCCGGCGCCTAATGATGTGTGTTGTTTGAGGAGAGCAGAAGAGAGAAAAAAAAAATCAATCTTGAGTCGGCCGGAGGAGGTGCCGAGAAACTGGCGAGGGTATTATGTACTGGCGATGCACAACACATCAACCAGAGGGTGAACAAGACGAGAATGCTGGACAAACGCTGAGACGGCTGAACTGGTTCGCTGGTCGAAAATCAAAAGGCTGCAAATAAAAAAAGCGAATATTGCTGTACGAGGTATGTTTGACGGCTGTTATTGCTGGCAGAAAGGCATTGTATTCGCTGTGGTCTTTGTCGGTATGTGTTGTCTGTGTGTGTTTGTATTGTTGACAAGGCGAACACAGTGGCGAAATGTAAACGGTGAACAAAGCAAGGGCGGCTCAGCCAGAAAGAAGAGTACAAACAGGACCGAACAGGACAAGAGAACTGTCGACTATTGTTTGAGATGAAAATAGTTGTCGAGATATGATTGTTGATTTCTGATGGTCCCCTTTTTGGCCTCGTTGCTCGCTTATTGAGGGAGGAAATGGCCCACTCTCGCTGCAAGATGAGGAGAGCAGATTTCGAGGATGTCGTCAAATTTTCTTTCTTTTTTTCTTTTTGTGATATCGTGAAGTTTTACAAGAAGCAAACTTGTCAAACTTGTCTTCGTGGCCGTTGAACTTTTGGGCGTTTCGTTTGGCACCTTCCTTTGGACCTGGATTGGCAAGCAAACAGATTGTACAGGACCCAGTACGTCGTGCAGGTACCAGCCTTCCCGTTTCCTATCCGTGAGGGAGAGAAAAAGCAAGGAACCAAGAGCCGAAAATACAGCAGCTCAGGAACGTTGCTGAATGTACGTCGTATCACAGGATGAGTAAAAACCAGGGCCCGGGGCAGCACACTAAAGTATGGGATGGTTTTGCTGTTGTGTAGTGCTTGTGTGCTGTGGTTGTGCGAGGGGGAGGCGATCACAGGGCGGCTAACACCGATCGTCAATTCCCAGCAGGCGGTCCAAGTGGTTGGGGTGGTCGAAGGGAGGAATGGATCTGTCAACGAGAGGCGGAAAAGCAAATTGACCGGAATTTCGTCAATGTCGTCAGAGTCGTCAGATTGTCGCTGGAGTCGCTGAAATTGCCCTGGAAGCGAAATCTGGGGGCGACTTGGCGTAAAGAAATGAAGAAACGAAAAAAGCGAAGCTGATTTCAAGGGTGGTGATGTGGTGTAAGTCGCGATGCGGTCTCGGTGTGGAGTAGGTGGATGGTCGTCGAAATTTCACCACAAAATGAAGCTGTTTTCTTGATCAACAAGAGAGGAAGAGAAGGAGGAAGGAGGCGAGAACTGGCTCGACTGGCAGAAATAATTTGAGCAAGATAAATTTTCGGAGGGGTTGACGGTCAATGTCAAATCGACTGCAAAAGAAGGGAAGGAGCGACCGGCGTGCAAGTGGTTGTTCGTGACAAACTAGGAAGGAACGAGTGTAAAGTCCAGCTTCGTCGTACAAGATCCCGTGACCAGCTCAATGAGGAAGGAGCAGAAGGCAAGAACGAAGAACAGAAAAGAAGAGAAAATGAGAAGACAAGAAGAGAATATGAAGAAGAAGAGAACAACACGATGCTGCATACACCATGTATAAGAGAAGATGCAGGTTGACAGGGACAGGCGCACCATTAAGAAGGGCGTCCGACGTGGCCGTCCGTCAGCTTCCACCTTTCATATGGCCTCTCCAAGCGGCCGCGTAATATCAGAGACTCCCGTCGGAATACACAAAAGAAGCAGACGATGAATACGAAGGACAAGAGGAGAAAGGGGCAGTCCAAGATAGGCCCAGATGCTTGTGATGGACCCATGGTGTGCCGGTTTCCTGGCGGTCTGCCCATATCAGTTTCTCACAAGTCTCCCTTGTCGCCCTTTCTTCGTAGTGCCCCCTTTTTTCTTTTCAGGCTTTTTGACGACATGCAGCTTCTCTGCAGCTCTTGGCCAGTGAATCCGGTCGTCATCTGTGACATGCTACTGCAGTTGTGGAGCGAACATGCAGAAAACACGAAGAGATGGAAAGAAAAGAACGAAAAAAGAACGAACGGGAGCACCGCCCTGGCGGTGCCAAAAAGCTTGGTTTGTTTCCAGATCGCCGTTGTTCCTGCCGTTGTTGGCCTGTGATTGGCCGAGTGTTTCAGGCCTCAGCAGTGTCTTGGCCCCCTTGGAGTCCTTTCTGTGAGCTTTCTATTCGCTGGCTCGCCTGGCCTGCAGCGCGGACTCCAGCGGATTCGCCCTTGCAGGTCGCCCAGAGTCAGGGGCAGTCTTTGGCGCAGTCAGCCTTCCTTCAGTGGAGGGGACCCGCTCCTCTCTCAGCGGCAGCGCCTACGACCAAATCCATAGGCTGGCGATGCTCGCTGGAGCGCATTAGGCGGTGTTGTCCTCTGACCGTCAAACGCCACTAACAACGTCTGTCACCTTTTTGGCACCTTCCCTTCGTCTTGCCTCTTTCGTGTTCTTCAGTTTCTTCGCGACTCTCATACGATAGTTGACAAACATGGGCATGGCAGTCAACAATGCATTCTCATTGCACCAAACAAATGGAGCACAGACGGTTGAGCTCAGACAGGCGAAATCGTAATCATAAAATATGAGTAGACTGAGTCAACAATGGGCAGATGAGATGCCTTGTCACTTTCACTCTGAGAGCCCAAGACTATAGTAAGTCGGTGAGATCTACAAAATCAACAAAATCTGATTAGTTTTTTTCTTCTTCATATACTCCGTATATGAAAACAGATATCGACAGCTATGACCCTTTTATTGTCAGGCTGGTCATGTTGGTGACTCTTTTGGGACGGCATATCGCCATGTGACGAGAGGCCTCAATCCCATGACCAGGGATGTTTCTGAGGGCAAAAGAGGCCCCTCCGCGCACACAATTTATTTTTGAAGAATCCTCGGAGAGTTGAAAACGTGACAGACTCCAGAAAATGGTAGAATGCCCAGGGGGCGAATAGGAGCCCGCGAGGCTGATCAAACTGACAAGAGTCAAACGGCGAGAAGCGGCATGGGCCGTCATTTGTTTACGATTAATCGCTTTACTGCATACGAACTGCTCTGGGCCACTCAACGCGTACTTATTCATTTATCCAGTACTCTCCAGGCTGCATCCGCGCTTGTTGCCAGGAATGGAACCGTCTGCAGGGGCCGCTATGGCACAAGGGGTCTAGCGCAGAATGGACATAGGGAGGCTCGGGAGGCAGCGCGTTCCGGGGGTGTTTTTGGTGTCTTTTGGTGGTCTTCTTGGTGGAAGAGGGCGCCGCGTTCTCTTTTGACTCAGCCCAGTCATGGCTAAAAATGCGTGCTCCAGTGGGCGGAGCTGCCTGGCAGAGCAAACAAGCTGCCTCGTTCTTTCCTTCCCAGTCTTTTCTGTTCTCCATGCAAACCCCGGCAAAAGTGCGTGCAGAGTCCAGACAGAGAGAGAAGGCGCGACGGCCAGGCAGGGGCTGGAGCTAGACCCAAATCGAAGGAAATGACGGGAAAGAGCGACCCCAGGAAGCGAGTGAGGCTTTGCAAAAAGACGGCGTCGCTCTCACGGATGTAGAAAGAACCTGCGCTCTTGCCCTCTTCTTTTTCTCTCCTCTTCTTTGTTTGCATCATCGAAACATTTGTGTCAATTCAGCGTGATCCAGCATTTCCCCCAACCCGGCATTCAGCGGCAGCATCCGTAGGCCTCTTTTCTAACCGACCATACAAACCCCTGGCCAACTATTCTTGGCCACTGCGGCTCTTTGCTCTCCAGATTTTATTTATTTTTGTCATCCTGCATCGACAGTCTCGACAACTTATTTTGCTGCTTAAATCACGGGCCATCCCAGAACCCCAAGAAGGCAGTCACGTTCGCTTGTTTCCCCTCCGCGCCTTCCTAGTTTTTACTCTTCCCACTGCTGTTCCTTCCCGTTCTTGCATCGCCTCCTGTCGCTTTCCTCGCTCGCCCACCACTGTCTCACCAGCACGAGTCACCTGCCACGATTTTTACGGGACACACCCATCGACCACGTTCATCCTACGCACGCAGCACACAGCACACTTGAAAAGCACACACGACCGACACACCCACTGAGAAACTCTCCCAACCCTCATATACCACCCCAGACCTCGCCCACTGCCGAACCAGTTCGCGATGGCCCGCAATGAGGGCAGCCACTTGAAGCGGCATCGAGTATGTGAAGACTGCTAACCTCACTTTTTCGTCTACCCTCCCCCCTCTCCTGCCATGCCTCGACGTCCATCTGCCCTGGTCAACTCCTTGTTAACGCGCCTGTTCCGACAGCAGTCCATCGATGCCGAAGTCGACGCCAAAAAGCCCCGCCGCTCGGGACGCATCTCTTCCCAGCGCGTCGATTCGTCCGCCTACGACACCGAAGCCAGCGCCGTTACCGAGATTGCCACGCCCCGGACACCTGCAGCGGCGCCACCGGGCGCGCGTGATCGGAAGGAGAAAGAGACCGACAAAAGTAAGAAGAACCACCAGCTGCCGACGCCACTGACGTTCTTGGCCGTTGATGATTCGCCTGCGTCCGAGCAGCGATTCAAGGAGCCGACGGCGACACCACCGGGCGGCCGGCCGAGCCAGGTGGCTCCGCGTGCCGGCAGCAGCGGCAGC
Organism: Sporothrix variecibatus; assembly: GCA_016097105.2. Classification (NCBI taxonomy): domain Eukaryota; kingdom Fungi; phylum Ascomycota; class Sordariomycetes; order Ophiostomatales; family Ophiostomataceae; genus Sporothrix; species Sporothrix variecibatus. Next base: position 2,630,508 of record JADMNI010000008.1, on the reverse strand, counting down.
GGCAACGGCAATGCGAGCGGCGACGAGGCCGGCTCGTACTCGTCACCGCCGCAAGACACCCAGGCGATGCCCTCGCAATACATTGACCCCAACCAGGCACTGTCGGACGAAGTGAAGGACGAAGTCAAGGAGGGCGTCTGGGGCTATCTGATGCCACTGGGTGCGCGCTACGGCAGCCGCAGCATTGTGATGAAGAAGCGGGTGGGCTGTGAGGACGATTCGAGTTCCACTTCCAGCTCCTCGAAGGGGAAGAAGGGCGGCAAGAAGGGCAAGAGCAACGGCTCTGATCACCCTTCGTCCAAGGGCTACTTAATAGGACGCCACCCAGAGTGCGATGTCGTCATTGACGACCCCATCGTGTCCAACCGCCACTGTCTCATCTTTGCCGAGCACAAGGGCCACGACACAGTCGCCGTCATTGAGGATCTGTCGAGCAACGGCACGTTTGTCAATGAGGCGCTCGTCGGCCGCAACCAGCGCCGCGAGCTGCAGGAAAAGGACGAGATTGCCGTGCTCGACAAGGCCCGTTTTGTTTTCCGGTACCCCAAGACGCGTGTGACGAGTGGTTTCCACCAGCAGTACTCGCTGCAGAACCGGCTGGGCAAGGGCCATTTCGCCGAGGTGTACCTGTGTGTTGAAAAGGCCACGGGCCAGCGGTACGCTGTCAAGATCTTTACCAAGACCCCCGGTGTGGAGGACCGCTCTAAGACGGATGGTCTCCAACAGGAGATTGCGGTGCTGATGGGCGTCAACCACCCGAGCGTGCTGTGCCTCAAGGATACGTTCAACGAGAAGAATGCCGTGTACCTGGTGCTAGAGCTGGCCGCCGAGGGCGAACTGTTTAACTTTATTGTTCTCAACCAGAAGCTCAGCGAGGCCGAAACGCGCAAGCTGTTCAAGCAGCTGTTTGAAGGTGTCAAGTATTTGGTAGGTCCCCCCGCCACACCGCCGCGCATTCGTATAGACAACTCCCGCTAACAGCACAGCACGAACGGCAAATCGTTCACCGTGATATCAAGCCCGAGAACATCCTCATGGTCGACCGCGATTTGCACGTCAAGCTCGCCGATTTCGGCCTGGCCAAGATTATCGGCGAAGACTCTTTCACCACCACCATGTGCGGCACGCCCAGCTATGTCGCGCCCGAGATCTTGGCTGACGGCCGCCACCGCAAATACACAAAGGCCGTCGACATTTGGTCGCTTGGTGTCGTTTTGTACATCTGCCTGTGCGGCTTCCCGCCCTTCTCAGACGAACTGCGCTCGCCCGAGTTCCCCTTCAAGATGACCGAGCAGATCCGCTCTGGCCGCTTCACGTTCCCCTCGCCCTACTGGGACTCGGTTGGCGACCCAGCCCTGGATCTCATTGACCACATGCTCGTCGTCGACCCGGAACAGCGCTACACCATCGACCAGTGCATGGCCCACCCCTGGATGAACGAGACGCCCTTTAACGTCAACGACAGCACCGATGGTCTGGTGGGTGGTGTCGCCGGGCTCGCCGTGCACCGCCGCGGCCTCGTGCGCGAGCGGACGCTCATCAGTGCCCTGAACCGTGTCGAGTTTTACCAAGATTCCTGGTGGCGCCAACCACGACCCCATCAAGATCTTTAGCAAGAATCCGGCCCGCAACGGTAACGGTGTCAACAAAGAAGCTCGCCCGGCCGACAATGCCGATCCCCGCGCATTCATGGAACACGGCCAGCGCGGTGACCCGACCATCTATGGGGATGAGAGCAGCATCTACAGCAAGACCGACGTGGCCAGCAAGGGCAAAGGCAAGGGCAAGCGGTAGGAACGGCACGCTCTAGGATTTTGGGTCGTCTTTTGGTTGGCTTTGGGGTTGCTGTATTCTTTTTTTTCTTCCTCTCTTCCCATGGCTAACCACGGCTAGCATTTAATTATTTTGGCAGGCGTTGGTCTTTCCTCTTTTTTTTTTTTGTTGTTTGTCTGTACTTTTTTATCTTCCTTTTTTTTTGTGCTTGGTTGGCTTGACTTTTCTTACATCTTCTGCATCTGCTTTTCATATTCGATGATATACACAAAAAGACATCAAGACGACAAAAAGTTTTTATCCCTTCTATTTATGCAAGGACTTGTTTTCAGACTTTGGGATGCTTCTTTAAGTGCCCTTTCTTTGTTCATACAACATCACTTTTCAGATAGCACACAAATTAGATCCCTTCATTGTGGATGCCGCCTGGACCTAGAAACCATCTTGGGAACTCTTATATTAAGTCTCTTTCATTGCCACCACGTTGATTATCATCATATCTAGCCCAGTGTGCTTTCGTCGTTCCTCGCAGCAGCCTCCGCCGCTGCCACCGCCACTGCCGCTTCTGCTCCTGCTTCTGCTTCCTGGCTTCGTAGCCGCCGGGCCTTTTTGCGCTCTTCTCGCCGGTTCTCCCTGTGGTAGTAGAAACAGAGACCGCAGCAGACACATGCTCCTCCACCGAGAAGAATCGGCAGGCCAATGATGACGAATGCCGTAAGCGCTGTATCGCCCGGCCGACTGTGCTCGCCGTCTGTGCAGGATAGATTGCCAATGTTGGCGTCTGTGCCGGGCATCCACGTCTCCAGTACTGCCCCGCAGGTCACCATATCCGGAGGCTCGGGCGAGAGAGTCTTGCGGTCATGGGCCTGATAGGAGATCTTGTAGGCATTGTGCACCCGTATGGAGGCCGGGTACGGGTCGATGTAGTAGCCGTATTGATCGGAGGTGGTCTTGACGCCCATTTGGGCCACACAGTTGTCGGGGGCAATGTTGTCGAGGCTCAAGGTAATACCAAGGCCATTGAGAGAGTAGTCGCTACACAGAAGTACGTTAGCCTGGTCCAGGGGGGGCTGGTGGAGGGGGAGACGCACCTTGCACAGCAGTACGCCGTGTTCATCGTCAGCGTTGTGTGCTTTGTGGCCGTCCTGTCGTCAACACCGTCTTATCGATCATGCCGCCCAGATGGTACGCCGTCCAACCGCTCGGGCAGACGGCGGGACTAAATTCAAAACGGCTTTCCGGGGCGACATCGCCCCAGCCGGGCGGCTGGCAGGCTGTGAACCGGGGATCGCTGGGGTCCGACACCGTCACGCCGATCGTAATGACTACTTGCTTGTCATATGATAAGCTCGACAAGACGCTCGTCGTCGAGAAGATACTCGCACAGTCGGGTGGTGGCACAAAGGGTGTTGTGAGGGCGAGGAGGGATGTGCCCGTGGCCGAAGTAGTGGCGGTTACCGTGGCAGTGGCAGTGGTCGTGGCAGTCGGTGCCAGACTTGCCGTCGAAACAGACGCCACCGTGGACAGAGACATGCCACGCTATTCTCGTCTATCACGAAAACTTACGGGCCTGCTGCTGCTAGTAGAAAGTAAAGACGGAGCTTGGCAAGGTCGCGCGGCCTTGGCTCGGAGTATGGATTGTGACGAAAAATAGTATTTACTGTCAGTATTCGTGAACGGATTCTTTTCTTCTTCTTCTTCTTCTTCTTCTTCTTCTTCTTCTTCTTCTTCTTCTTCTTCTTCTTCTTCTTCTTCTTCTTCTTCTTCTTCTTCTTCTTCTTCTTCTTCTTCTTCTTCTTTCTTCTTCTTCTTCTGGTCCGGCGAAGTCAGGGGACGGGTACGTCGTTCAGCCCTTGATACTGGGGAGGTATAAATAGCCCTAGAACAGCCGCGGCATGTATATATAGCATGCAGCAACTTGTGCGTCTGTTGGAACTGGTATAAAGAGCAGGAGCATGTACAAAGCTTGATGTCTCCCATCGCCCGCATGCTGTTTCATTTTGGCAATGAGGATAGAATGATCGGAGCGGGTAAAGACACATCGGGCGAGCTGTACTGATTGGGCCAACAGATCCAATTTGCAAACAAATATGAATATAAGAAGAAAACGATTGCGGCACAGTTTTCTGGTGGTATGTAGAGACAAGAAAATAAAAAAAGGAAGTCCCCGCATGTATTCCAGGCGCCCAACGAGGAAGAAAGTGCTGAAGCGATGCTCGTTGATTTTGTGAAACGCTGCAACATCTGCGGTTGTTTATTTGGCTTTATTTTTATTTTCCAGCCAACAAGCGGGCGCACAAACATCATTACAAGCTTGCAGCCGTGCTGTGTCTCGTCGTCGCGCTTACAACCGCACCTTTAATTCAGGAGTTTAAACGCAGGCATTGTATGCCCTACTCCTGCTTTGCTACAGTGGCGACGTGGGTTCGAAGGGGGAAAGTTAAATGTCGCCAAATTGGATCGCAATGACGGAGAAGACCACGCTTCCAGCGGTGACGTCGCACGTATGGGGTTTGTCATGATTGGACTACCTATTTTTCTGGGTGGAGGCTGTCTCTGTTGTTGTGGCATGTTTTTCTATTACAGCCAAAAGAACAAGGACGAAGAACAAAGAGCAGCCCGGTAACGACGAAGAGCCGAGGAGGCCGCCACGGCAGCAGCAGAACAAGCAGAAACAGTCGAGACAGAGAGTAACAATGACCCGCCACCGAGCTATTCAAGACGGGAATAAACACAAGAGAAAAAAAGTATTTTGTTCTGTGCCGTATATGGGGGGGGGGGGGAGGGGGGGGAGATGCATATTTCTTTGAAAAGTATGGCTTGGCTTGATTCGTTCCGCAACAATGGGTATCGTGTCTCATAAATTCCTATCTGCAAATATTGTGCCAAAAGGCCACCACCACTGGACTCTCCATATCGTACAAATTATCCTCTACCAAGATCATCTTCCAATTTTCCTAGACCGATCCGACTCGGACCCGGACTCTGGTGTTCGTTGTCGCCGACCGTTTGACGAGCCGTTTTGTCTGTCGCTCTCGTCTCGGCTATCACCACGGTCTCTGCTGTCTCTCCGCCTTCTCTTTTCGGGTTGTATGTCGTCTTCATCTTGGCGGTCGCTGTCGTCGTCTCCGTCATCCTTTTTCTCCTCCTCCTCCTCCTCTTCTTCTTCTTCATCATCTTCGTCAAGAATATCGTCAATGTCGCCCAGTGCACTCACTCGTGGCTCCAGCTTGCCCAAATCTTCCAGATCTTCTCGCCGAGGCAGCTTCCACAGACTCGTCGCACACACCCGCGTCTTGACCAACAGATCATCCACAAACTCGTCTACAAACGTCAATTGTGTGCCCTGGCGGCCCTTGCGCCGCAACTTTCGCCGGTCGGCCAGGAACGGCTCGAGGGTTGTGTAGACGTCGGCGGCCGTCCTTGTGAGGCGCACATAGAACAGGGCGAGAGCCCGTAGATATTTAAACTTGTCACCGCCTTGACTAAGGTACGCCTGCAGAATGTCGTCGGAGGGCGCCAGCTGGAGTAGTTTGAGGGCCAAGCACAGGAAAGGCGTCGGCTTCTGGGTCGTGCCCGTCGTGCCGCCGATGCAGCTGACATGCTCGACGACGCGGTCGACAATGTCGGCCTCGTTGACACCGAAACACTGTTCTTTCCAGAAATACGAGTCGACAATGCGCTCGCGCACCGCCTTTTCCATAATCGTGGCCGGGTTGAGGCCATTGGGCGCGACCGAGACGGACGAGCCGCGTTCGTCGAGGAAGCGGCGCTCGTCGGCCTGGTGGAAGTCGTTGGAGGGCATCGTGGAGGGTACGAAGGTGCGTAGCAGGCAGATCGTGTGATAGGATGCGTAGCAGGAAGGATTCGTGGGCAGCTACGGTCGAGAGGTGTCGCGTCAACGCGTCGCGAAAAGAGGATGGACGTCAAAAGTCAAATCGATTTTGGCGAGTGACGTTCTGGCGCAATAGCTGTAGCTTCCTGATGCGCTACAAGAATTTTGGGTGGGGGCGAACTTTTGGGTAGTACCTCCTTCCTTATCGATAGTTGCCCGGCCACGTGGGTAAATAAAGGAGCAATGACGAGCCGCCACTACTGAACCACTCTACCAACCACTTTCAATATAACGGATAGCGACATGCGAATGAGCATACGCGCAAGCTCGCACAAAGCTATTTTCTCTTTGTGATCGACGGCATTGATCGATAAACTAGTTTTGTTCTTCTTTGGAAGCAATAAGTGCGGTTGGAAACACAACGATACACCATTTTCTTACGACTTTGAGCGACTCGGCTTTCCGTTTTCTGTTTTCTTTCTCTTTTATGACTCGAATTTATTGCGACACAACCACGCGACACCATAGACACTACACGAGTAAACAATCAACTCGACTCCTCACAGACGGCATCGGCAAGCGTTAAGAATGCTCTTAACGTCGTCGCAAGTCTCGGTTGCGGTCTCGGCGGGCATTGGTAAGACTTTTCCCTTAAACCATCTTCATTCCAGTCAAAGCACATCAATTAACACTCTCCCTCATAGTCATCCTTTGTACTTTCGCCCTCTTCATCAGCGGCTATGTCTTGCAACAGCGCACACTCCGGCAGCTGCGGCAGTCGATCCGCATGCCGAAACCCGAGCCGCCCAAGATCTTCTTGCCAGACCGCTTCAACAAGATGACTACGGAACTGTCCGACGGCACGATTGTCACGATTGACAGCGACGAGGACGAGAATGGCAACGCGATTATTGTGGCCGACAATGCACCGAGCAAGAGCCAGGCAAGTCCGCTGGTGGGCGGTCAAAAGGACAACAGCAACAGCAACAGCAACAGCAACAGAGTCAACAAGGGCGTCGCCGACATTGTCGTCGAAGTGAAGCAGAGTCAACCGGGTGCAGAGGATCAGGCGCAGCCCCAGCAGCAGCCAGAAGCGAATCAACAACAACAGGCACAAAAGACACCTGACGCCATCGTCATCCCAGAAGCAGCAGACCAGAAGCCCGTCAAGCCCGTCAGCAAGGCCGAGCGGCGGCGACTTATCAAGGAGGAGCTGATGCGGATGGGCGCCAACGAGAAGCCTGTGTACTACCAACGGCGACTATACTGATTCGACTACGACATCCATTTCTGATTTTTTTTTAACGACTCTCATCTGCTTTCGGCGGCTGCTTTGCTATCTTAGTTTACATTTTGTTTTGCGTTTTGTTTACCTATTTTCGATTTGTATGGCGATTTACACGACATGCGCCTACTGTATTATTACTGCTTTTGGATATTTTGTTTTGGACATCTACTTTCGGGTTTTACTTTTTTTTGGGATATAAATGCATTTCGCGAGAGGCAATACGTCTTATTTGCTTCATTCACCTCGTTTTCAGACAGTTTATGACCGACATGTGAAATGACACTAGTACGCGATACACGCATATCGCTCTATCGGAGCTACAAAATCGACCCACTCTCTAGCATCACCAATTTTTGGAGACGAACCTCATGCGACGTCAACCGAACCCCACGACGACCAATTGGCTGCACAATTTGTTGCCAGGACTGTCCTCACCACACAGCTCGACCATGCACCCCATAATACCACAACGGATTTGGCAGCCTGCCGTGCGCCGGCTCGCTACAGCAGCCACCAACAGCGCAAAGCCCGCCGCAACCGGCAGCTGCCGCCGTTCCATCGGCACAGCTTCAGCTCCAGCTTCGGCCTCGACGCCGTGCAGGCAATGCCTGCGTCAATTGGCCTCGAACAGCACCCGGCGAGCCACAAAAGCAACGTCTGTGCTGCGCTCCTCTTTCTCGACAGTGGCTCCCCGCCGCAAACAGCAGCAACGCCCCGCCGATGCCGAACCCCTCCAGCCTGCCGACGACCCCAACTTTACTTCTATTCTCGACAACCCGCCCGAGCTTGTGCGGTCCGGTGGCCGCCGGCATGGCCCAGGACTGATTATCCTGGCCCTGATTCCCATAACTGCCTTTGCCCTCGGCACCTGGCAAGTCTTCCGTCTGAAATGGAAGACCGACTTGCTCGCCAAATGCGAAGATCGCCTCGTGCGCGCACCGCTCCCGCTCACCCCGCAGAACGTCGCCGACGCCGTCGAGCACAGCCAGAGCGGCGGCGGTGGTGGTGCCAGCGACTTTGATTATCGCCGCATTGTGGCCGTCGGCACCTTCCGGCACGACCAGGAGATGCTTGTGGGCCCCCGCGTGCGCGAAGGTGTGGCCGGCTACTTTGTGGTGACGCCGCTAGAGATTGTGGATGCACGAAACCCCGAGGGCGCGGTTACGGAAAAGACGACCATCCTGGTGAACCGCGGCTGGATCTCGCGCGAGCAGCGGGACCAGCGGCCACGGGTGCGGGTGCCGGGCGCTTTGCCGCGCGGTCTTGTGCGTGTCGAGGGCATGCTGCGGGCGCCGTGGAAGAAGAATTTCTTTACGCCCGAGAACCGCCCGGACAAGAGCGAGTTCTATTTCCCCGACGTCGAGGGCATGGCCAAGCTGACGGGTAGTCTCCCCGTGTGGGTGGAGGCGACAATGGGTAAGTTGTTCTCGTTATGGGTATCAATTTGTTTTTGCTGTGAACTCTACTAACAACGCAGAACCCGACTTGCTGCAGGTGTACGACATGGAGGCCAAGGGCATTCCCATTGGCAAGCCTGCCGAGGTCAACCTCCGCAACAACCATGCCCAGTACATCTTTACATGGTACAGTTTGTCTCTGGCCACGTCCATTATGCTGTGGATGGTCACCAAGAAGCCGGCCTCGGATGTCAAGACGCGTGTCCGCCTGAACAAGAACTGGTAGATGTAATGGACGGGCGTCTGTCCAAATACATTAAAAAGAGAATAAAAATTACCTGATCTTCTCTCAGTATATCTTTTGCTGAATCATCATTTGCCGTGTAGTCGTGGTGCTCATGTGACGTCGTTGGCTCGTTTCTTTGCTATCCGCCCAACACCAGCTGAAAGACGTTGTGCCGGCTTGTTCTGTTTGTTCTGCCGCTGGCGCTTCAGTGCCGGGGCATCGGGGATCATGCGTAGCTCTTGTAGAAGCTCCCGTGGGAGCATGCGCTGTGCCAGCGAGAACGGTGTGACGGCAGCATTCACTTGCCGTTGTCTGTGAATGTTCAGTAAACGAAACAGTTTTCAGTCGTAGGGTGTCAGTAAACTCACCTCCGCATTAACAGGAGAACATCACTCTCGTCAATCGTCTTGCGGCCGCCGTGCTTGGCATACCGCTGCAGATCAACACCGACTTGCTCAAAGAACCAGTCTGACGCTGTACTCAACGCGGCCACCGTCTCCGGGCTGAGCTTGGCCTTGCCCGATCCAGACGACTGAGCGAAAGTTTGGGCAATGCGCTTGATCACGCCGACCGGCAACGAAGGGTAGGCAATGCCGTGAGCAGACAGCTTTAGTCGTTTGCCTGCTTTGGACCTCTTCTCTTGCGAGGCTTGTACAACGCCCGCTAATTTTTGGGCGGCGCCATCGTGGGCTGAGACAGGGGCGCCATCTGCGGCGTTTCCATTCTCCTCATCGTCGTCGTCCCAGAAGTTGCCGCCTCCACCATTATCGTCACCGCCGCCGCCGCCGTAGTCGTCAAAGTTGTCAAAGCCCGCGCCAAAGTCGGCTCCTTCACCCATGCCGTCACCACCACCCAACAAGCCAGGCTCGTTCTCGCCGTCGCCTTCGACAAGCAGAGTACCGAGTGTCCGGTCGGGCGACGGCTGGCCCAGCATAAACGTCGTCTCGTTGCCGCCGTCCAGCCCCAAGTCGATGACACCAAAGCCACCGCTCTCACGCCCGTCCACACCCAGCCGTGCCTCGTGCTGCTCGCCGGTGTCCGAGTCGACACGTTCAAACGTCATATCAGCACCAGGCGGGGATTCGCCAGGCATCAGGTTATCAAAGGCACCCTCGGGAAAAAAGGCCGATGTTTGCTCGAGACGTGCCGCAACGTCATCGTCGTTTTCTCCACCACCCTCGGCGTCAGCACCCCGCCCAAACTCGTCCATGTAGTCACTCATCCGCATACTGCCAAAACTGCTGCGCACACCCAGGCTCGCCCGCGAAAACCGCCGCGCCTGCAGCAGCTGTTCTTGTGTCGCCGCCCGCCGCGCCAGCTCAATCGACCGCTGTGTAAAGTTGGCCAAGCTGGCGTCCGCGTCAGCCTCGGCATCGTCACTATTTTCTAAAATCATCGATCGGTGCGGCCGTAGATCATCATCGTTGTCGTCGTCTTCGATATTGAGCGACATACGCGGACGGTCCAGCGGCAAGGAATCGTCGTCGTCGTCGTCAATCCCCAACACGCTCCGAATGGTCCGTCGTCGCGTCGCCGAGGCTGTACTGCTGTTCGGTCCTCCGCGCATCATGTCGTCCATCTCCATGTCAATGTCCAGTGGCTGGCGGTGCCGCCGGCTCTGTTGCGCGCTGCCACTGCTGCCCGGCGACGAGGACGAGGCGATGGGCTGCGAGATGGGTGCGAGCCGTCGACTCAGGTTCCGTAACAGATCGCGTGGTGAGTCGCGTAGCATACGGCCGCTCTTGCGTCGGCTCTGGCGGCCGCCCGGCGTAAAAATGGCGGTGCGGCGGCTGTCGAGCGCGAGACGAGCGGCGCGTGCATGGGGTGTACGGCCTGCCGTGCCAGGTGTCCGTCGGCCACCAACAGCAGTTTTTGTGGCAGTATTTGGTGTGCGATAGTTGCCAACCGAAGCAGGGCCGGCGCTGCTCGGTCCATTGTTGTGTTGTTGTTGTCGTCCGCCGGTCGTCGGGGTCTGGACGGCAGAGCCCGCCGCGCCGCGTGCAGCGGAGGCTCCCCTTGGTGTACTCATCGCGGCGCGATTGTCGATGTGTGTGTGGTGAGGTGCATGCAATTGATTAAATTCGTAAAGTTGAAGTGATGTGGAGAAGCTGTACTGAGTATGCACAATTGCAATTCGATGCACTTTTCTTATGTGTCGTTTGCTATTGCTGTTTGCTACAGAGTCGTGCCTTCCGCTTTGGGGGACGCGTCTGGTAAGGCGCGTCAAGCATGCCAGACAACCGCCACATGGTTTTAGTGGGGTGGCCCATTAACACAAGTTTACGTCGTAATACAGCGGGAAGGAGCTATCGACAGCACTTCAACACTATGTCCGATAAGCGATAACAACAGCTCAACGGCCAACGGTCAAAACTGCTTCCTTCTTCCACCAAAAGGCACAGAAAAGGAAGGTGCGATGAGACAGTTCTAAACTCTCAACTTACGACGACGTCTAACGAAGTCAACTTAAAAAAGGCCACCAAGCCGGAAAGCTCTGGGAGCTGTTTCGCTCTCTAACCCTGATTTCTCACACCTCGTCTTGTCGCCAAGCCGGACCTCTCGCGCCCCGTGGCTTCAGTCTCCATAGCCAGGAATAAACCCACGTTTTCTATTGCGTCTTTCTTTGTTCCTGCGGGCCACTGTGAACGATGGCGGCAGCAATCAAAATATCCAACAAAGACAGCTGTCGGATCTAACAAGAAGGATAGACAGGCACAGGCATAACAGGCACAGGCATAACAAGCACAGGTATTTCACGAACAGACACTCTGACTTTAAACTCTCCACTCCATCTCCACCGGAGAGCACGTTTGACAACACTCCCATGCTCAGAGTATGGAGTATGGAGTACGGAGTGCGGATGGAGCAATGCCATCGCGCTGGGACGCAAGGGAGAGACAACTCAACTGTCAAGGACTTTTGTGACTCTTTTTTGGTAATGGCCTTCCCTTGCCTTTTGTTCAGTTTTTTGGTCTGCCTTTGAGCACAGACACACACTGCAGCCGACGACCGGACTTTTCAAAGACATCTTTCGCTGGGCAAAAGGATCTCGCTCAGTCTCTTTCTTTTGATTCTTTGGTTCACTAATTATGGTGGCCATAAAAGCCAAAAGCACAGAAGCTTTCACTCTTTGATTTCCTCTCTTTGCCTACACACAACTATCGAAACCTTTCGTCTCCCCTTATTGTGTGCATGCATCTGAAACGGCCAATCATCAGCTCCAGTTTTCCGCCTTGACAGACGGGCGGGTCCTTTTCAGTTCGCCCTGTCTTTTACCTGTGGTCTCTTTTGTGTGTACGTCGTACTCTTCCTTTCTTCTTCTCTTCCTCTCTTTTACCCTCTGGACCTTTTTGGCTTTGCGATCAAGCGCCATTTGAGGCACCATTTGTGTCAAACATCATGCCCCTCTGGCCAGAGAATGGAGAGAGGAAAAGAGAAAAGGGGGCTCCAAGAAGGAGGGGGCCAGCAAAAGAGAAACAACGAAACAGCTACTGAGTAGTGAGGGGACACACAAACAACCAGGGGCATCTTACATCTGAGAATGTACTCGCCGGCACACTTTGTTTGATGAGATACATTCCCTCGCAACCTGCCCTCTCTTACCGGCCCATTCGAAGCCCGAAACACACGATCGATCGAGACGTCAGTCGACCAGGGGGTGCGAGCAATCCTTTCTTTCCACGACCACAACCAATTTTGTGATTTTGTGTCTCTTGTCACGGCTCGTGGCAACATGGGATTCTTCCGCTTTCTCCTTTTTGCGGCAAATCCCATGTTTTCTCTCAATACTTCCTAGATACTCATACAGAGTCCACAACCACTCATGGTACCCCTTCTCCTTCCGCTGCTCCATACTGCCCTTCTCCCATTCTCCTTGTAACACTTCATCCGTCCATAATGGGCCGTTTTGTTTCGATGAGATATCTTACCATTGCTGCTTGCCATCCGGTCGATCAAAGAGGGATCAAAGCGGTGCAAAAGGGCCAGCCAAGACGGAGGCCGAGAAGCTCTCTTATCCAGTCATAATTGAACTCGTAAATGTTGTAAACTCTTTGTAAAGAGCGCTGTGTGAACACTGCCCGCCTTGTGTCGTCTTTCACGCAGCTCTCGATATCTGGATTGGCCTCTAGTGGCCTCATGAGGCCTGTGATTTGGCAGTTTACACTGTCGCAGCCTGGTAGCTCCAGCGCTCTCAGCGAGTAAAAATGGCCCATTGCAGACCCACACGGCGCTGAAGCGCGGACCCCAAATTGGCAGCGCCGTCTTCCCGTAGCCAAATGGCCAATCCTCGCCAAGTTGGGAATGGGAAAGACCAACCCAAAAAACCAAACAACCAAAAAGAACCAGCGAGCCACCAACCGCTACAGTCCTATCAGCGGGGCCCCTTTCCACCCCCTCGCTCTAGCACCAGGCCCAGGCCCTGGTTCCTGCCTAGGATGCGGCCTTTCACCGTCCCTGCCCCTTCTACCCCTTCCTATTCTTGCGGTTTTTGCTGTTCTTTCCTAGTTTTGCTCGTATTTTAGGGGGTTGGGTTGTTCCTTCCCCCTCTTGCCTCGTCTTTCGTCTCTCGCTCCGAGCTAGGTTTGGTCGCACCTTCCCCCATCAGATGCTCCTGCCCCCATCACCGCCAACCATAATTCTGCCCCCTTTCCGCCTTCCGCTCTCCGCCCTTTTCGCCCACCCATTCCTCTCTCCTCCTGTCTCCGTCCCTTCTGCCTCTCCTCCCCTCTCACCTTTCCAACGTTCAGCCTCAGCCTCTCGTCGACGATCACAACCGACAACACAACAATCACAACTTCGTGTGTCTTTTTTGGAAACCGTTCTACCGCAATCGACCTCGACGAATTAATCACCCGCCCGCAACAATCGCACAAGAGCACTGCCGCACAAGGTACGCAAAAGACCCTCCCCGCCCCAACCGTCAACCAGTTGTAGTTCGCTTCCGTTTTGCTATTCTGGGCCGATCACGACAACATCTCACCGTCATCTCGTCTCCGCAATCTTGCTCCGGACCTTTTCTTTCGCCTCGTCTGTTGTTCGGGCGAGGCCGTCGTCCCGGCATCTTGGACGGGACCTCTCTGTTGTCTGTTTGGCTCCTATCTCTCTTTCGTTGTCTCTCCTCTCCTCTCTCTCTCTCTGCCGTATTCTCCTCGCCCACTCCGTCTCTCTCCAGCTTGCACATGCACATATTTCATTCTCTCCAACCTTCACATCCACATACCTGCAAGCACCGGATCTCCGACGAGCTCAATACAGCATTGCTGCTCGTCTGAATCGTCGTGCAGTGCCCACTCTCCCCTTGGCCCATCCTGCCTCCTCGGAATATCCATCTTTACCCAGGCGTGTCAAAACGCTGAAACGACTTGGTTCGTGCTCTGCCTGCTGCTGCTACATGGTGGTCCCAGAAACTGCTCGCTCGCTACGTCGTCCACCTCGGCCTCGGCCTGGCCTCTCTTCTCTCTCTATATTTTGATCCCCTGTGCAGATTTGCCTCTGCCTTCTCCTTCTTCCCCCTCTGCTCCACTCCAGCCATTCCCAAACTGTTCCATCCCCCTTCCATCGCCGAATCCACCGGCAGCCTTTTTGCAGCCTCTCCTGGACCCCAAGGCTGTTGGTGCCATTACGACGCATCGTGCCTGAGGTATCTGCTCGAACGGCGTTCTTACTGCAGAGACTTTCTTGCTTCTGGCGCCGTCCAATCCGTTACCCTGGCTCTGGCTCTGGCTCTCTTCAGAAGGTGGCTTTCACGCCTGGGCCTTTCCTCGTTGCCCACCTTCGCCGCCCCTGGCCTTAGCACCACTATCTTACACTTTACCTAACAGAAGCGGCTCGAGCCACGTTTAGTGCACCGGTCGTCGCTTTACACTTTCCCCACTGTTCGTTCATTCTTCCGCGCCCTTCCCACCCATCCCAAACCTGCCCCCCAGGGGATTTGATTCTCTTCTTGTGTCTGTCCCCCTTGCCCTGTTTTGGGGGGGGGGGAAGAAAAAATTGAGAGAGAATAAGAAACCCAGAAAATATGGGGATCGCAAAGGGATAAAGAGAAAAAAAGAGAGATAGAGGGAGGGAGACAAAGCCAAGACAACGGAGAGGAGGGCCGGAATAAAAGCGAACCTAAACCCGTCCGCAAACCCGCAACGAGAGGAGAACCGTTCAAGATTCGAGATTTGACAACCCCGAGAACCTCAACAACAGAACCGCAGAACCTCATAAAACTTGTACTATAACCTATACCTGAATTCTAACATCAGCTCTTTTCCGCCGCAGCTTGTCTTTTCTACGCACCTAAAAACCCGCAGACCGCAAACTGCCCGATAGCCCGCCACCGACCCTTTCTCTCTTCTGCGGGCCAAGTTTGATCTTCCTCGACCTCCGCCAATTCTCCCGTCCAACACATCACATATAATCAGATCGAATTCTTTCTTCTTCACAAGCATCGAATTGTATTCTCGGAACTTTTCGACGCTTCTTCTTCTCGACCTCCTACCAACCTCCTCAATCAAAAAAACATACCCAGACACATCGGTGTCTAAACAACTCACATACCCAAAATCAAAATGGCAGCCCCCGGTGTTCAGTCTTTGAAGGTGCGACTCCCAATCAACTTTAGACAACATTCGACACGACTCTTGAAAATAGGAACAACGCAACTTCCCCCAAAATATCGAGCGACCGGCTAACCAGGACTTTTTAACAATATAGTGTGTCGTGACTGGTGATGGTGCCGTTGGCAAGGTGCGTTCTTCTTTTCCTCGTTTGAAATCTTCAAGTGACTACGTGCGGCAAGCAACTAACAGAGCGCCTTTGACAGACATGTCTTCTTATTTCGTACACAACAAACGCCTTCCCCGGCGAGTACATCCCGACCGTTTTCGACAACTACTCGGCCAGTGTGATGGTCGATGGCAAGCCCATCAGCCTGGGCCTGTGGGATACGGCCGGTCAGGAGGATTACGATCGTCTGCGTCCGCTGTCGTACCCCCAGACCGACGTTTTCCTGATTTGCTTCTCCATCGTTAGCCCCCGTCGTTTGACAACGTCAAGGCGAAGGTGAGTCTCGTCCCGGCGCAGCTGGCAAACCCGTGTTTTTCTAGACCTCCTGTTAACGATACCAGTGGTACCCCGAGATCGACCACCACGCACCGAATGTGCCCATCATCCTCGTCGGCACGAAGCTGGATCTCCGCGAGGACCCCGCGACGCTGGAGTCCCTGCGCCAGAAGCGCATGGAGCCCGTGTCGTACGACCAGGCACTCATGTGCGCCAAGGAGATCCGGGCACACAAGTACCTCGAGTGTTCTGCCCTGACCCAGCGCAACCTCAAGAGCGTCTTTGACGAGGCTATCCGGTATGTCATCCCTGTGTGACAAAATGATTGTGATAATTTCCCTACTAACACGTCTAGCGCTGTCCTCAACCCCCGGCCCGTCCAGCAGAAGCAGAAGAAGTCCAAGTGCTCGATCCTATAAGCGACTCGCCTAACGGTAGTATGCTGAAGAGAACGATGTGCACGAACGACGACAAACGACGAAGCGACGCGACGCGACGGCGAAAGAAACGATCGAGAACGATATGGCGGCGGGACTTTGAGCTGCCCCCCGCCCTTATTTTGTACCCCGGATCGCGGGATCCCCGTGGGTGCGAGTAGAGTGGATACCCCTCCTTTTTTATATATATGTTTGATTTTTGGACTTTTCTACGTGCGCTGTTACGGGGCATGCGTTGGAATTTTTGATGCCTTGCCCTTTTTTAACCGTTGAGGCAATGAAGGCTCGTGAAGATAGAAACAACTCTGGGCTGCGGTGGCAGGAGAAGGTGTGGCCAGCGAGGCTTGTGCAGAGGAGTGGCCTTCAGTCTTGTTGCTTGGGTCGTCCTTTTGCTTGCTTCCTTTTCGTGTGTGTGTCCGCCCAACCCACACTTCACTTCTCCGTTTCATGATTTCCGCATTTTTCTGTTCTTTTTTTCTGCTTTTTTTTTAGTTTTGTTGTTCTGTTTTTGTTTCTTGTTTACAGGTGTCGGTCATTTTTATATGCGTATTTCGTCATTTCGTCATATACTATTTTTCTGGATTTCATGAAACGCACTTTTTATTCTGGCTCTCCTCCGCTTTTTCTCTGCTTGTCCTCCTTCTATCTCTCTCCCCCTTATATATGACGTACATAGCCCGCAGTTTACAGTTGCCTGTTGTTTTGTATTTTCATCCGATGTTGTCCGTGTTGTGCCTTCGATTCGTCTTTGCTGTACAAATTACCATGTCAACAAGACCTCTTGTGCTATGAGCGGCTTCCACAAGTACAGATAAACAGATAGATCAGATAGATATTACAGGTGGAGTAATGAAACGCAGTGTAATGAAATAATGCAAGGCTTTTTAATGTCCAAAAAAAAAACTATACAAGTAAGAACTCCTGAATATAATGACAACCCATAACGCCTTTTAAGGATCAAAAATGTTTTATATATCTCCCCTCTTCCCTCAGTAAAACAGAAGAGATATCGGTTTCGGGGCATCCTTTGGCTTCTCCTCCTCGCCTTCCGTCTCGCCAGTGTTGTACCGCGCCTTTATCTCCGGCCGCGACAACCACCGCATGACCGGTAGCACCGTGTCCGACATGTCCAGCACACCCCGCTTCTTCTGGTCAATGTGCGACGCGTCCACCACAATCCGCCGCAGGTGCGCCACCGACAGCGCGCCGTTTTCCAGCAGGTCAATGAGGCGTGCCGGTGTACCCACAGCCAGCCCTGTCCTGTGTTTCCCCAAAAACTCGACCGCCTCAGAGATCTTGATGTGTTTCGCAAACAGCTTGGCGACGGCATTGTTCTTGGTGCCAAACGCCCGCACTGCCCGCACCAAATCGGCCGCCCGCTGGCCCGCGCCCGTCACGACAATCGTATGCGGTGCACCCTTGGCCTCGGGCGCCGTGTGCAAAATCTGCTTGCCCTTGCCCTTGCTGCCCGGTTTGCCCGTTTCGGTAATGGGCGCCATGTCCTCCAAGAAGTCTGCCAGATTCTCGAGGGTGCGGTCCTTTTCGTACGACGACGAGTCCACAAAGGCAGAGACAGGAACGCTCAGATCGACCAGCTCGACCTCGCTCAAGTCGGCACCGTAGCGTTTGGTCTGGCGCGCGAGGTAGGCGGCCGACAGCGCGGCGTCCATGCGGGCAAACGAGCGGTTGAGGGCCAGGTCGTAGTCGAGGTCGGCTTCATTGACGGCATTGGGGTGGTGTCTTGAAGACGAATCATTCTTGCTGTTCTCCTTGGCCTTTTGCTTCTTGGCCTTGAACTTGGCGCGCTTCTCTTCAGCGGTCAATGGCGGCGGGGGTGTCTGTTTGGGCTTGTTCGGGTCCGCCTCGCTCTTCTCTTTGCGCTGCTTTTTGGGGCGAGGACCTTTAGTCGGTGGAGGGACGTAGCCGTTGACATTGTCGCGTTCGGTGGGAGGCCGCCGGAAGGACCGCCGCCGTCGTCGCGCTTGCGTTTGCCGCCCTGGCCGCCCTGGAAGCCGCCTCTCTTGAAGGGCGGCCGTGTGGGCTTGGGCGGCTCGGGGGGCGGTAATGGTTGGCGGCCGGACATGGTCGTGGTTGTGTTTGTGGTGGTTGTGGAAGAAAAGGGGTTGTCGAGTGTCGTGAAAATCGTACAAATGTACAAACTCCGCATCCAATTTTCAGGGCGGTTTGGGAAGGCGTAGATTTTTTTTCTTAGTACTGCCGGATTAAACTTGGCAGATCAAGAAGGCGGTGAGAGGCGAAGCTCCAGGGCGGTCACTACCCAAAAATAGCGGCTGCACTGATGGACTCCTGGTCGCCTGGGTGCCTAACATCGCTCGCTGCCGGCCGGCAAACTTATACTGCAATTAGCCCATTAACAAAATCCCCACATGCCAAAGCCCACGAGGACCTCAAGCGAGTCGAGCTTTCTCCGTTTCCCACATTCTTGGTGCTCGTTTTTCCACAACTCTTTTTGAGCACAACATATCCTAATTAGGAAATTAATTAAAGTGTTCAGCATCGATACTGGGTCCTGCGTATCTTCGGTGAACAAGCTTACTCACAGGAAAGGGGAAGAGCCTCTTTTAAATTCGGGTGATGCTATCCAGTCTCGATAACTTTTGATAAAAGATTGAGATCCCTCACGATAGCTGCTCCGCATGAGTCTACGGCATGGTCAATCATGATAAGAAACGAACCAGCTTGCCTGGGAAAGCTTGACATCATGGTCTCTTAAAAATAAAACCATTATTAATGTCAACAGATCATGTAAGCCTGTCTGAAAGAGGCCCGCATCTTGATCTAATCTGTTCACAGCAAACCCCAGACGATAGCCGAGACGATAACGGTGCTGGCCAGAAGGGTGTGATAGGAGCAATTGAGTGCTAACCTGTCAAAGAAGCATCATGCACGGCCATGCAAGCCCTTGCATTTCTCTTTTCTCCTCAAGCTTCCCCGCGCGTTTGTGGACAGACGGAAGTAATGATGTGAGGTTAGCAACCTCTTATCTGTTATCCGTTAGGTAGACAAGAAGATGCATGCCGTGAAGCTCTGGTAGCTGTCAAGAGGTCCAAATTCACAGTCAGTTACTCAGTGTATTAGTCAAGCCAGCTTGAATCCTGATTATCAATCTCGATTTGATTTCACATCTTGCATCTGTTGATCTTTTTACGTTTCCTGCTTTCTCAAAAACTGCTACTTCTTCTACTTGCACCGTCAACAAGCTCCAACAAGCTTTTGCCTTTCTGGGCAGGTTGTCGACAAGGACGGGACCGATCTCCCAACGGGGGTCCGGCCCAAAGTCTTGGATCTTTGACATCCCGGGCCGTTGTCTTGTCGTTGTCTTGGTTCTTGCCTCCCAGGAACTACTGAAAGCCACCAAAGGCGCTGTAAGCCCGCTGTAGCCCGCTGTGGCCACTGCAGCTCCGGCGCGGAGTCGTGAAAGTGGGGGTCGGGGGTCCCACTACGGCGGCCAGACCGTCGAATCGTATGTACTAGCCCGATTAGGAAAGAAAAAACGACCACTGCACGCCAGAACACAGAGGAAAGAAAGGAAAGAACGATCCATGGCGTCAACTTGTCAAGCGACTTGCAAAATAGACTGCAGAAAAAAAGTGAATGGCAAAGTCCGCGGCCACAAGACGGCCACTGGAAGCGGGCCTCCCGCCATGAACACCATAAATGGTAGTAAAAAAAATACTCACAAAATAAGGCTGACGGGGTTTTCTGTAAAGACGACCTGCGCAATTGGGGAAGAAGATACGACCCTAAGAAAGTTTTGGTCGTTCAGGTCGATTGTGGTTTCTTTCTGTCGATTGTTCCTTCCTTCCTTTACTCTTGCTCGCAGACCGTTCTTTCCTCCGCCCAGCCCTCTCCACCTACAGTCTTTTTTTTTCTTCTTTTCCTACTCATTGTCGTCGATTGTCTTCCGTCTTGCCCCCATCTTTTCATCATTGACTAACATGTTGGACGCCTCTATTCCCGGCCTGCTGCTTTTATTCGTCTTCTATTTTTCCTTCTTCTTCGGGTCGTTTCTAGTCGCCCGCCGCACCGGCTTATATATATCGGTCGCCATCTTGGACTTTGCCAGTCTCTGTTTCTTTCTTTCTCCAGTATTTACCAACTTCACCCACGAGCTCTTTCCGTCTTGGCTTTGATCTTGGCTTTGAATTTAGCTTCTCTACTTTGTTCTCGAGCTCTTGTATCGTTCTTGGCTATTCGCTCTTTTGCTCTCGAACTCGGCCTCTAAACAAAACCGTCGACAGTCGCTCTTTCCCAACAGCCACGCTACTTGACGTTGACACCTTCCTGCCCTACTCTCTCTCCAATACTACCCATCTGCACCTTCCTTAGTCAGAAATATTTCCACACTACGTTTTTACGACCCAAGTTCTTCACTTTCACCCAACGGACCTTCTTTCTTCAACCTCACCTTCGCACATACTCGTCGACGGCCACTCACCCACCATGGCGCCGCAAACAAGTATCCCGGTGGTATGTATTGACACTCTCCTCGTGAAGACTATCCACAAAACATCTACTAACAATCTCTCGCCCAGGCCGCCAACGTATTAGGCGTAAGTTTCTCCGATATTCGCATTGAGCATCGATCATCCACGGTGTTGCTTTCAAAGTCGGTCGCGTGACAGCGACACAAACGTCACCATGAGCACCTCCATTAAGAAAACCGTTTGCTGACATTCTATTGATTTTCCCTGCAATCAGACAATTGGCACAAGTAAGCCGTTTTCCTTGTTTATATTCAACATGTGTTGATCCTCTTCCTTTTTTGTATAACATGATTAGTTGCTAACATGCTGTGTCAGTGTGAGTAAAACAAACCATCTGCTACACAAACCGTCCTGCCGTCGATCTTGTACAACGCTCGGGAGACTGAGCCGGATCGACACCCGGACAAGTCGAGGTCACTCGAGAACCTCTTAAGAACTACTCGAGCCAAAAATACTAACTCTCACACATAGATTCTGGTGTGTTCAGTTGATCCCCAAATATGGACCAACTGGCGGACAAAGAAGACCGACGGCCTGCCGGCCCTCATGATGTTCCTGTGGGGCGTCTGCGGTGTGCCCTTCGGTGCCTATGCTGTCATGCAAAACTACAACATCCCCATCCAGGTCCAGCCACAAGTGTTTATGGCCCTCTGCCTCATCAGTTGGTCCCAGATTCTGATCTATGGCAACGGCTGGTCTGTCAAGAAGGCCACCGCCGCTGGCCTGTTTCTTGCGGCCCTCTTTGCCGGCATTGAAGCCGCCCTCATCCTCACCCTCAAGCCCATCTACGAACGCGGAAACGAAGCCCCCGCCCTCGTCGTTGGCATCATCGCCGCCATTTTCCTGGCTGCCGGCCTTATCCCGCCCTATTTCGAAATCTACAAGCGCCGCGGCCGTGTCGTCGGCCTCAACTTTGTCTTTTTGGCCATGGACTGGAGCGGTGCCTTCTTTTCGCTCATGGCCCTGGTCGCCCAAAACACCTTTGATATTCTCGGCGGCGTCCTCTACATCATCTGCGCCCTCCTCGAAATTGGCATCTTTCTGTCGCACATCATCTGGCTCATCCGCACCCGCAAACTCCGCAAGCAGGCCAAGGCAGAAAACAAAACGTTTGACGAGCTTGCCGCCGAAATCGTGGCCGAGCGCGGCGCCGACAACTTTGCCTTTGCCGAGCGGCCGCTGCACCCCTTCTTTACCTCGGCCTGGTGGCGCAACCGCCTCAGCGGCAAGCACATGAAGCCCGATGCACTGGACCTGGCTGCCGCCGATGCGCGGCGCAACGATGAAGAGCAGGCTCTACACAAAACGAGAAGGCGGGCGGCGCGGCCGGTGTGCCTTTCGAGAACTCCACGACCCTCACGGCCGCCGCGACTTCGCCAGCCGCTGCCACACAGTCCGCCCCGAACACTGCCACAGCAACAACGGACGACGCCTGTCTGTCCCACTCGTGCAGCGACAGTGTAGCGCCGACGCAATGCGGTGAGGTCGAGGCTGAGTTTGATGAGAAGCGGTAGGAAAGAATGTGTGTACGACATACGTTATACATGATATGAGTCGTTGAATGGATATAATGATGGGGTCGTGTTTCGGTGTCTGTTTTTTGTGTGTGTGTGTTTTTTTTTTCTTTTCTTTCTGCGATACTCCTGCTTTTTTTGGCATAGCGAAGCATACCCTTGCGATGTTTGATTTCTGATACAGATGTTTGTTCGTCTAGATAAGACATAGACACGGTCTAGCCTGGATATTGTTGTTATAGATATAATTAATAAGAAAAACATTTCATACTTTGATTGCCTGAAGTTACAAGTGTAAAATATGCTCCCTATTTTTGTATATCCCATCATAAATAATAGACCACAGGCTCCCAAGTAACATAGAAAAAATCCAAACGAAAACAAAAAAGCTCTTGTAGAAACAAGAGAAACAATAAAAATGCGTAGCCTGCGCCAATGCTCGCCCTGCCCTTTAATAATCGTACACAATGTACTCCATACTGTAACTTTTTTGCACCCACCACCCAATGCTCGCGCTCCATTTTCTTTGTTCCGCTTCGGGTATCATATCATCAAAAAGCTCCCTATCGTCCCCACTCTCCACCGCAACATTACCGGCCGTACGACGGCGTCTCGAATGGGAATGCCTCTTCAATCATCCGGTTCGCCGACATCGACAGCTTGCTCTTCTCTTCCAGGGAAGCGTACTGCAGGTCGTTGAGCGACGTCGGCGGCGGCAGCTGTGCCGAGTCGTCCGCATCGCTAAAGACAATCGTTTCCAGCACAGTAAAGTTGGTCCAGTCGATCCGTGCCAGCTCCTCCTTGGCCACCACCCGCGCGTGCTCCTCCTTCTTGCGCTGCGTCGTCTCCCAGTCCTTGTAAGCGATGCGCTGCTTCGCCCGCAGCAGGATCGAGAAGCGGTCGTCGACGTTCTTGTGCAAGTAAGCCAACCGATCGGCCGTCGACACGCCTTTACCGCCGTTTTTCTCCTCCCCCTCGACGTTTTGAGGGGCCGCCCCGAGATCCTTGTTGATCAGCGTGTACTGGTCCACCATGTGCTGAAAGTAGTTGTGCAACGAATGGTTCGGCAGCAAGAACTGGAACTGAGCATTGTTGACCTCGCGCTGCAGCAGCTGCGTCAGGAACGGACGGCCGTGCACGGCCACAAACGACGCCGCCAGCCGCAGCATATCCAGATCCTTGGCGTTCATGATCGGTAGGCGGGCCGAAAACTCGTAATCTGGCGGCTTCTCAGGGCCCTTGGGGGCGTCTGCCGTAGATGGACCTGCTGGTGTGCTGCCCGGCGTGCCGGCCGCGTCTGGCACTCGCCCTGCCGCCACGGCCGTCACTCGTCCTGCCTTGTACTCTTCTTTCCGCCATTCGTAGTAAGCGTGGAACGCGTCTTCCGGGTTCGTCACAAAACTGAATTTCGGGTTGTTGCTGTGGTTTTCGCGCAGCCGTGCCTCGATGCCTGCACCGCCGCGCACAGCATAGCCTGCCGTCTTCTCAATGACCTCGCGCATCTCGCCGGGTGGCGGCATGATCACGCCCGCTGGCGGCTTGATGCGGTCGAGTGTTGCCGTCGCTGCGGCCACGGCCGCCGACAGCGCGGCGTTGTCCGACGCCATTGTGAGAAGGATGAAAGGAGGTAGAGGCTGTGAGAGAGTGTAACCCGATCGTAGTATTGGGGCCGAAGGCGGAATAAGGCGTCGAAATCTACTCGCGGCGTGGTCGTGTGTACAAATGTCGTCGAAGGTTGTCGATGTGAGGGGCGATGTTGGAAGCTTTTGCAAGCAAACACACTGTAAAAATTCACGAGGCAGCACAAGGCGACAGGGAGCTCGCGCTAGTGGAGCTTTCCAAGATCGTCACGTGAAATGACTAATCTTCAAGGTTGAGGTCGATCTCGTTCAACATGAGACGAAGTCAACAACATGTGTTGTAGATCTAGAGATGTGCTTTTAAAGAGAGCAAGAAACCAGTAGTTTGTTATGTACGTACATTTCTTTCTTTTTTATTCTATAGAATAGCAGTTTAGTTGAGTACAGGCTGCTTACGTCTCGTGACTTTTACGGCCAGAACTGGCGCACCTGTCTAGTTATATATCCCATAGGTAAGAACAATTATCTTCCAGCTCGATGCAACAAATATGCATTTTGCTACTTTCAAAATTGGGAGTGACCGAAAATACAGTTACTCACATCAATGCGATGCTCACCGCAGCCTTGCATGGCGTTGGGGTCATCACGTGTAATCACACAAGATAAGAAGGAGCAAGGCAAGAGCGGACAGCCCCGCCTTCCTTCTTTGCGCACAGTGCCGACGGAACGACCACAGCAATAATCTATCACCATCTGCTTGCCTCATCAACTGTATGGCAAGAGGGCGCATAAAACTACCATAACAATAGGCTAGAAGTTTCTTCATCCTCTTATTGTGTTGTCCGCACTCTGGCCATAGCTCTCTGACCCTTGAACTGACGTCACAGCCGATCAGTCGAGTCAAAGCGGAGTACTTTTTGTCAGTGCGGCTGGCTGCATGGCAGAAACTGTCTCGATTTGAAGCTGGAGAAAATGAGAAACTCAATCTGTCAAGATAAGAGAAAGAAAGATACCGGAACGGCCGTTCCAGAAAAGAAAAGAAGATCGAATTACCCCTGGGCTGCCACGCCGGCCTTGTGTAAGTGGACAGTGCCAGCGCACTAGAATTGCATAAGCTGCACTGTGGGCAGGCGACCCACCAACTAATCCGGGCCCCCTAAAGAGCTAGAGGAAAGAGGAAGCGACAACCCCTACTACGAATACTGCCGCCAAAAATACGACAAAAAGGGAAGGCAGCACCACCTCCGCCTCTTTTTCTCCTTTGCCTCGCAAACCCCTCGCCTGCAAGCGACGTTCAAAGACACACGACACTCACGACACGCACACGACCATCTGCCAAACTCCGACGGCATCGCATACTGCGCATCAAGCTCTCGCACGTCTTCCCCGCACACCAGCCGGATCCCCACCAGACAGTCTCGTCTTCTGTCCGACATCGCATTCGTCTCTCGATCGTCCTTCTCGAGAACGACAGCCTCACTTTCTCGATCTCAGCCTCGTCCCTCTCTCCAACCGTCAAAACGGCGTCGCCAGCGAAAGACCCCTCCTCCTCCCGCCCACCAGCCGCCAGCGCCGGCGTGGCCTCTCCCTCTTCTCCTCCAAAGTCGCCCTCGTCCCCCTCATCCCCTCCCGCCTTCGCCAACTCCCTCCACCGGCCCATCATGCAGACCCTCCCCGAAAGCCGTCCCCAGTCGTTTGACGAGATCTACGGCCCCCCGGAAAACTTTTTGGAAATCGAGGTCCGCAACCCCCGCACCCACGGCGTCGGCCGCCACATGTACACCGACTACGAAATCGACTGCCGCACCAACATCCCGGCCTTCAAGGTCCGCCAGAGCGTCGTCCGCCGCCGCTACAGCGACTTTGAGTATTTCCGCGATATCCTGGAGCGCGAGAGCGCCCGCGTCACCATCCCGCCGCTGCCGGGCAAGGTGTTCACCAACCGCTTCAGCGACGACGTCATTGAGGCGCGGCGCGCCGGTCTGGAAAAGTTTCTCAAGATTGTTGTCGGGCACCCGCTGCTGCAGACGGGCAGCAAAGTCATGGCGGCCTTTGTTCAGGGTGAGTACCTCCGTCGAAGGGGGACGGCCACTTACCGAGTCAAGGCAGATACTAACATTGTGTAGACCCCAACTGGGACCGTAACGCGTGGTAAGCGGGCAACCGTGAACCGGCTACCGACGTCGATGACGACGCGCACGTGTGTGGTGAACGATCTAAGAATATGACAGAATGAGGAAACAGCATAGCGGAGGTGCGAAAAGGGGACGATCGGCTGTTGTGACTGTTGATACGTGTGTCCAGCGTCTTCTACTATGATGCCTCGAGTTTTTTTTTTTGGTTCCATTCTTACCTTCTTCTCTTCATACTTTTCTTTCACTTTTTGTTTTTTGGTTTTCGTTATTGTTATTTTCTCTACGCTTTATGTCCATTTCCATTTTCCATAGCAAAATTAGCTACGATTCATTATTTTACCACCAGACAGTATATCTTACCACCAAGACTATTTTCGTTTCTTCACAGCTTCATAATTTCTCCAGTCCGAACAAAGGTACCTTTATGTCTTGAATTCGTATATGCCCACATTATGCAGCGTACTTTGTACTTATCTAGCAAAGATATTGCTTGCGACCATCCTTCCAGAGGTATAAAAGTATATTCCATACCACGAGCAAGATATATCCCGAGTTCGTCAGACTTGGGGCAGGGCTTGGCTTTTGTGCGACCCTAGGATTGCCAGCAACGCGCCGATAGTTTGTCGTTGTCGGCATCTTGCTGAAAAGAAAGAGTGACGAGGGCTCGACAAATCTCATATCGTAAGTCGACGCAGCATACAAACCAGCCAACGCCCCCTGCAATGATATTCACAAGGAAGGGACGTCAGGACGTCAGAACGTCAGAGGCTTTAGTGGGGCGAACCGTTGTGGCGCCTTCTTTCCCTGAACTCAACCGTTCAACCGCTCTTGCCTTCTTTACCGCTTACTTTCGTGGTTTGAGGGAAGTCGCATTCGACGCCTCCTACTTCATATAGACGTGTTTTGTGTAATGTGAGAGTTCAAAAGGCCAAATCACACGAGACAACAACAAATAAGCTAAATTGCCTCATACTCAAGTCTTCAGTACTTTTCTTTTACACCCTCCCTGCCCTCCGTCAATTGTTCCTTGATCTAGCAACAAAAGCTTGGTCCCCACCACTCCCCAGCGCTTTGGCTCAAAGCGGCTAATACAAACGTCCACCGCTGCTCAACCGACGTCAGCACTGGCCAATCCACGCGCTAATTGCCTGCACACGGCTGAAGTCGCCCCAAAGAAACACCAAAGAACAGGACAACAGTTCAACACGCTCAACGGCCCGCGAGAAACGCAACGTCCTTCTCTTATTCAGCAAGCTTGCAACTGCTGCTTATTGCAAATCTCTCGACACTCTACTCCGCCCTCACTTTATTGATGGACATGGAACCGCTGCCTCCGCCTGATCGCGTGTCAACTTGAGCGAGGAAACGCTCCTGGGAGTGGTTGTCGACTCCGATCGCGACCTTGCCCGCCGATCCCCTGCATCCCAGCAGCGGCCGGTCCCTCCTCCTCCACCGCATCTCGACCCCATCCGCCCCTCCACCTCTGCAACTCACCCGAGACACCCTCACGATCCTCACGATCTTCGACCTCGACTTCTCCGAAGCAATGGCGAGCTTCACGACATTCCTTCTCGTCTACCTCTTTGGCGGCTTGACGTTCCTCCCTCTCCTGCTGGTGGCGGCGATCTATGCCTGGACACGGCCAGTCGAGTCGTCGAATGCACAGGCTGGTGCGGACGCGATAACGCCAAACGGCGCTCGCCTGCCCAAGGAAAAGGACAACTACAAATACGACGGCCTAGTCCTCCCGGGCGATGACATCAAGACGCTCGAGGCCGTGAAGAAAGAGCACGCTCAAGAACGCAGCGATCCCGGCTCGTCCAAGAAGCACCACAAGCACCGCCAAGACCCGGCCGACGATTTTGCAACTGCCGGCTACTTTGCCGTCCATCGCAAGTATGTCGCCATGGGCGGCAATCTGCGGCCGATTGAGCGTGGCTCGTCAGTCGGCTCGGCCGAGGTCGCACCGCCCAGTCCCAGCGTGTACCAGACCTTCTTCCGCAGCATGCTGAACAAGAAGCCCGACCCGAACAAGGTCGAGGTCAGCAATGCCGCCAGTCCACGGCCCAAGAACGCCCACAACATGTTTTATGTCGTTCTCCGCCACGGCCACTTGATCCTCTTCGACGACGACCAGCAGGTGGACGTGCGCCACGTCATCAAGCTCGCCGACCACGATGTGGGCATCTACTCAGGCGCTGATGTCGTCCCCGAGGGCGAGCTCTTCATCAAGCGCAACGCCATCCATCTCTCGCCCAAGAACCACGAGCAGGCCAAGGCCCATAATGCCCCCGCACCCCGGCCTTGGTTCTTCTACTGCGAGAACTGCTCTGAAAAGGAGGACTTTTACTTCTCTCTGCTCCGCAGCCTGGATAAGGCACCCAAGCCGCACGAGATTGATGTCAAGCATCTCACGTCTTTGATGGAGAGACTCCACGCCTCTGAAGAGGCGGCCGAGATGCGCTGGCTTAACGCCCTGCTCGGCCGCCTGTTCCTAGGTGTCTACAAGACATCGGATGTCCTCAAATTTGTCGAGTCCAAGGTCATTACCAAGCTATCACGTACACCGCGACCCAGCTTTATCTCGAGTCTCGTCGTGCAGCGTGTCGACATTGGCGAGACCACACCCCAAATCACATCCCCTCGCCTCAAGAGCTTGACGGCTGAAGGCGAGTGTATAGTCGAGGCCGACGTGCTGTACAAGGGCCGTTTCGAGATCGACCTCGCCGCCACACTTCGCGTGAGCACGCCTATTGGACAGCAAGAGGTCAAAACATCTTTGGCTGTTGTCTTGACGCAACTGGAAGGCCACATGCTGCTCAAGATCAAGGGGCCGCCCAGCAACCGCGTCTGGTTTACATTCCGCCATATGCCCAAGATCGAAATGGAGACTCGCCCAATCATCATGGCCCGCCAGTTGACCTGGCCCGTCTTTATCCAGATCATTGAAAGCAAAATCAAAGATGCCATCTCCGAAAGCATTGTTCTTCCCTTCTGGGACGACACGCCCTTCTTCCCGACCGACAAGAAAGCGTTCCGCGGTGGTATTTGGGAGGACGAAACGGACAACGAGCACGAAGGCACAGCAATCCGCACAGAAGCAGGCAATGGTGTCCCCGTCGAGACCAGTGCCGGCACAAGCCCAGCAGTGGGTACGAACCTGGCCACTGGTGTTGATGCCAAGTCGGCATCCTCTACAGGCGTGGCAGTCAACACGCCAGAGAATGAAGAGAACGTTTCGCCTGCTGTGTTGCGCCTGCGCCGTCTTAGCAAGACCCATAGTGCACCAATCAGCGGCACTGCGTCTCCCACAGCCATGGCTGCAGCGACTGCGGCAGCAGGCGAGTCTGCCAACGCGGCGGCCGCCAAGGCGATTAACAACCGAAAGTCACGCACCGGTGGTGATGGCAGCAGTGACACGAGCTCGATCGGAATGTCACCGCCTAAGAGGTTCTCCCGGACGACATCAGCACTCGCCAGCCCGTCGGAGCCTACTGTCGGCACCGATAGATCCCACGCCGAGGCATCCATCCAGTCTTCGTCGCCGCCTAAGAACGGCAAGCAAAACACGGCCATGTCTTGGCTGTCTTCCGGCACTCTCCGAAGCAGGAAATCTAGTGTGTCCTCAATGGAGTCAAGTGCTGCAGGGCAGGCCGCCAGCCGTACCAACAGGTCGCGGAGCGGTACCAAGGACGGTGATGATGAAGGCGGAGACAACATGTTTCCCGTCAGCGACTCGGAAACGCCCGCTGGTCGATCAGTTGGTCGGTCAAAAACAGTGCCTGTGGATGCTGCCGATGGTAGTGAGACGGGCTCTCTAGATGGCCGCTCTATCAAGTCGCGCTCTGGACGTGCCTCCTCCTCGTCTCTGGCCGGTATGGCCGGTTCGGGAACGGGCTCCAGACCATCGCTTGTGCGGAAACCTTCGATTGAGCCGTCATTCACGACAACCATTTCGTCCGACTCTGGCACGCCGCCCGCGAAGCGGAGTACCCAGTTGGCCGCAGCCATGACAGGTGCAGCACAGTCAGCCAAGCGCTGGGGCATCAATGCCCTGCAACGCCGCGCTGCGGCTGCTGCCGACCGCAAGGCGAGGACGGGTCTCGAGAACCGGACAACAAGCAGTGGCGAGCCACTCGACCTCAGCAAACCAATGGGCGGCGGTATGCCTCTACCGCCTCCAGGCGAGCCGCTACCTATGCCGAGTGAGCTTGCCCTGGCCAAAGACGGTACCTCCCCGCCTGCAGCGGCATCAACACCACCACCACAACTACAAGCACGGATCACCCCGATTAAGCGCCGGCCGACGACCGAATCCAAGTTCCACGGCCAGAGCCACCAGTCGCAGATGCACCTCCCCATGCAGCACGACCAGCATACAATCAAGCGGAAGGAGGTACATCCGCAAGTGCCAACAAGAAAGCCGGTTCACCAGGACGAGGGCAACAACATCAACGCCCGCCCTCCCCAACACAGACGTGGACAGTCGACGACCTTTGACGAGATTCTAGGCTTGCCGCCGTCGCAAGATTCGCTGGCCAACAACAACGGATCGCAAGCACAGTACAGCTCGCATTACGATGAGCAGGAGAATATGATGGTCGTTGAGGCACCCATCGACTCGGAATCTGACGAAGAGGAAGAGGTGGAGGCTCCCCAGCTTCCCAACCACGATGGCAACGCCTCTCGCGAGGCTGCCGGAGACTCTGGCGAGTTGTTGGCCGACGCACCTCAAGAGGAGGCTAACAGTCCCGTTGCCTCAGAGCCTGTCAACGATACCCCCAGCACGCACGAAGCTACCGCCACACGTGAGAGTAGTGGACGTGAGAGCCCTGCTCTGGAAGACAATGAAGAGGATGCGAATGGTGACCATGAAGATGCACAGTGGGGTACGCTGGCCGAGTCCGTTATCAGTGCCTTCCTTGAAGGAGGAGACGGTCAAACTGCTACAGCTGAGCAAGGTGCATCAGAGAATGGTGAACATGCTGAACATGCCGAACACGATGAGCACGTTGAACATGAGAAGGGTGGTGTTGAAGCAGAAGTGCCAGTCTCGTCTCTCGGAAAGGAGCACGAGTCCATTTCTACATGATCCCACTCTTCGCGTTATATATTTTTTGACTCTTTTACCCCGGTTTTTTGTACAATACGATAGCGTCTGCCATAGCAATGTCTTTTTACGTTTTCGTCCTCTTTTATATCATTTACTTCCCTTCACTTTTGTCCCTGGAAGGGCCGGGCAAGTATACGACGGTTGCCAGAATAAGGAGGTAGCGATACACGCAATATACATATATACCTCAGTTTCCAGTGAATTTAGTATATTATACAAAATGGTTGTCAGATTTTTATCGCTATGCTAGTGAATGAACACAAAGTATTCCGCAATACAGTAGAATCCCATACCCATGAAGAACGCCAAGTGCCTTATAAGCAAGACACACATCTAGTCGTCTCTGGAGCTCCGTTCCTTCTTTCTTTTCCGTGGTGGTGACTCGTCCCTTCGCCTTCTCCGGTCGTCGTCCGACGGCTGGTCCTCTTCCTCGCCCTTTTCCTTGAGCATCCTCCGCTCTCCACTCTCTTCGTTGTCGTTGTCGCCCTTCTCGTCATCGCCCCAGTCGCCCAGCCGTTGACGCTCCGCCCGCTCCCACGCAGCTTTACCGTCCGAGCCCGTGCAGTAGCTGTTGCGCACAAACGAGTGGCAGCACGCATATCCCCACTGGAAGTTGTTCCACCAGCTGCCCCAGACGGACGTGTGGTTCAGCGGGAAGACGTCCTCGGCGTACTTGGAGCGGTCGGCCCGCTTGGCCTGGTACTTGTCCTTGACATGGCCGGACTCGTCGTACTCGATAAAGTGTTCCGACGAAGCCACGGCCGTGGCTAGGAGGGCTGCCCGTTTCTTCGCTGCGGCCGTTGTCTGCGTGCTGCCGCCGCCTGCGCCGGCGCCACCCTTGATGCCCTCCTTGTCGTCCTCCTCCGGCACATCCGACGGCACCACGCCGTACTTTTCCCGCATCAGATCGTCCATTTCTTTCTGCTTCTTGCGCGCCTCCTCCTCGTCCATCTTGCGGCGGTGTGCGGCCGCCGTGGGGTTGGCCTGCATGTGCAGGCTGGCATCGCCCGTCTTGTCGTGCACCTCCCAGGCATACCGCTCGGCCTTTTCAAACGCCTCGGCGTCGCCCGAGGCCTTGGCAAAGTTTTCTTCGGCAAACAGGCGGGCCGAGTCGTCGAGAAATGCGCCGCCGTCGACAATCTTGCGGCGTTTGGGATCGTACTTGGCCGAGTCTATGTCGAGATTGACCAGGTACCGCGCCGTGTCTTCGCGCATGCGCAGGTCGGCCGCGCCGTTCTTGCGCGACACACCCAGCTCCGTGTCTTCTGTGTAGCGTGTGCCGTCGTCATCTTTCTTGGAAGAGGGTCCCTCTCCGCCCTCTCCGCCCTCTACGTCTCTACCCTCCGCCTTCTGCACGAGCACGCGCCGCGCTTCATTCATGCGCTCCTTTTGCGCCATCATCCCCGCATAGTCGCGCGGGTCAAACCCCAGCCACCGGTCCCGCTTCGCATCCCAGCTCAAGTGCACGTCTTCGACAAGCTCGTCCGCCTCAATGTCTTCGCCCGTGTACTTGGCCTGCTTGGCGCGCGGGCGGTGGAAACAGTCGCGTCTCGCGTGGCTCATGCTGCCGCAGTTCTCGCAGGCTCCCTTTCTGTATTTGGTCGCCGCGGGACCGACTTTCTTGCCGCGCTGGTACCATTTCGTGTCTTCTTGCGTCTTGCGCAGCCGCTGATGCTCGAGGTAGTCGCGCGACCCCGACCGGGTAATGTTGGCCGTGCCAGACTCGGCGCTGTCCGCGGCAGCCGACGCACTCTCCTCCTCCTCGTTGATGGCGTAAAATGGCCGCTTCGTAATGAATTGGGGATGTAGACGTTTTCTTCTTTGCGCGAGGGCCCCGTGGCCGAACGCGAGCCGCCGAGACGGTCGTCACGCTCGTCGGGCGACTGGCGCCCGAGCATGGACATGGTGGGCGGTTGTGTGAGAGTTGTGTCAATGAAAAAGGATGTAAGGGAGTAGTGTCGATGTTCGTCTGGTCGTGTTTGAATGCGAACCGTGCGTGGGGGCGCAGGTCGTCGTTAAAAGTGTTTGGTGTGAGAATGTCAAAATCCGAAGGTGAGGCTGCGAAAGCGTGTTCAGGCAGGCCGCCCGTAGTTGTACAGTGGCTGGCCCAGTTAAAAAATAGGCTAATCCTCGCGGCCCAGACCACTGGCGCCACCTTATCGCGTCTTATCCGCCACCCTCCTCAGTATTACTCTGTACAGTCGCGGTCTTATCGTTATCGCCGGAGGGCTCCTTCCCATTAAAACATTTTTTAGGCCTGCTCTGACCGCGACGGCCGCATCGCCTATCAAAATTTTGGTTTTTGGAGCCCTTGCTCTAGAATTGGTCGCCTTCTTTTTTGCTTTTCTTTTCCTTTTTCTTTTATTGTTACTACCACCCCCCTCCTGCAATGTGAATGGCAAGCCATACCGAAACCATGTCGCAACGTGCAACCCCCGATGGCCTTCCAGGCTTTACCGAATCTGCGGCGCCCATCCCACCACCGCCGGGCTCGCCGGAAGCTTTTGATCCGCCGAGGAAGAGCCATAAGAACAACAAATCGAGTGTCGCCAGTATCGAGAAGGCTGTCGTGGCACAGCAGCAGCAGGGCCATGGCGTGGCTGTAAAGAATGCAAAGTCGTGGTCACATATTGTGGCAGGAGCGTGAGTACCGACCTACTGCTTGATGTTGTCCCTCCCTCGGATCATGAACTGACTTGTTTTCTTCTTTTTCCTCCAGAGTCGGCAGTTTGGCCGCCGCAACCGCTACAGCCCCTTCGACACCATCCGCACACGCCTCCAGTCCGACTTTTACCAACAACAGCTGCGCGCCGCCCAGGCCAGCCTGCCCTCTGCCTCCTCCCGAAATCCCGTCGCCTCCGTCGCACGACACCTCGGCGAGACCATGCAAATCTTTGCCACCGTCAAACGCGTCGAGGGCTGGCGCGCCCTCTTCAAGGGCCTGGGCCCCACGCTCGTCGGCACCATGCCCGCCAAGTCCATCAACTTCTTCACCTACGGCAACGGCAAACGCATCATTGCCGAACAGGCCCACGTCAGCCAGGACACGCCCTGGGTCCAGCTGGTGGCCGGCATATTTGCCGGACTGGTGACGTCAACGGCCACCAACCCCATCTGGCTCATCAAGACCCGCATGCAGCTCGACAAGAACAGCGCCGACGCCAACCGCGGCATCGAGCGCCAGTACAAGAACAGCGCCGACTGCGTGCGCCAGGTCGTGCGCAACGAGGGTGTTCGTGGCCTCTACAAGGGCATGACCGCCAGCTACCTGGGTGCGGCCGAGTCGACCCTGCACTGGCTGCTGTACGAACAGATGAAGCGCGGCCTCGAGCGCCGCAAAGCCCGCATCGTCGCCGAGGGCCGCCAAGAAAACGCCTGGGACCAGTTTGTTGAATGGATGGGCCCCCTGGGCGGTGCAGGTGCAGCCAAACTGTTTGCCTCGCTTCTCACCTACCCGCACGAGGTTGTCCGCACACGGCTGCGGCAGGCGCCCATGGCCGACGGCCAGCGCAAGTACACGGGACTCGTGCAGTGCTTCTTGCGCGTGTGGCGCGAAGAGCGCATCCCCGGCTTGTACGGCGGCCTGACGCCGCATCTGCTGCGGACGGTGCCGGCAGCTGGCATCACGTTTGGTATCTACGAAATCGTGCTCAAGATGCTGAATGCGCCGGAGCCATTATAACCTTCTCGAGCGGCGGCGAGGGAGGATGAAACGACATGACGGTGACGACATTTGTATAAAAGAAAGCAACGACAAAAAACGGGCATCACGCCACTCGACATACCCCTCTCCCATCTCCCCCATCCCAAGTCTTTACATATATAGCTTCTATTTATGTCCACTATGGCACTTGTATATATACACGGGGGCACACTTTCCATTTTTGGGGTAAAATAGACGCGGGCAGGATAGTGTACACATCGGGAGGGCACTTACAAAAGGGGACTGCATTGCAAAAGGAGTTTTACGGATCTTTGCATTTTTCTCGGGGATATATATCATGCTTCATGCTTTGATGGTTGTACCATTTCCAGTTTATAAATCCATTCGATTCCTCTCAAAAAAATAATACGAATAAATGATCAATCTACTTTTTAAACTCTCTAATTGCTTTTCGTTTTGTTGTAATATTTTTGATAAATTATTGTACACTATTTGTTGGTTATATTAAGATAAAATAATCAATTACGACGCCGTGTAATTGCATCACCAAATAAAGTCGCAAAGCCAATTCACTAGGACGAGTAAAATCGCAAAATAATAAAAAACCAAAGAAAAATATTTGTTAAAAACACAAAACTGCTGTGTTTTTAGTGTTTTGACTGCATTACATCTTTTCGTCGTCTCGACGGACGTTGTTCTGCCACTCGTCACCGCCAAAATCTTTAGAAGCTTTTTGGAGCTCAAAATGGAAGGAACCCCACGCCGTTTTCTTTCCAGACATTCGACGACGACACAACAACAAACATACAGCATCGTTGTACCACACAACCTCACAATGCCTCCGCCAAACAATGTCGCCCCCAAAGTCCGCGTGCGCGGCATGATCCTTACCATTGGCATCGCCGCCATCACCATTGTCGGCACCATGGCCGGCGCCGGCCTGAAGTCGGATATCGAGCTGAAAGAGGTCAGTCCCGCGCACATTCTCCCCTATTATAACTTGACGCCCGCTAACAACCACAGAAAAGGAAAATGTCCGCTGAGCCGGCTGGCGAGGACGACTTGATTGCCGCTTTGGAGACCCGCCGGCGGGGCCTCATGCAGACCCGCGAGTCGTGGGAGAAGAAGGCCGAGGTACTCCGCGAGCGGATGGCGAGCAATGCGCAGCGGAGCATTGGTGGGGGGAGTGGCAGTGGAAGTGCGTCCGGCAAGTGAAAGGCATGCACTTTCTGGGATGAAGGAAACCGAACAACCCGAACGGCCGCGCCCGATTCGCGCCGATTCGCGCCGCAGTCAACGATGCCAATCCCCACTCACAAAGCACCCAGCCGAGCCGCGAGCTGTCGGCATGTCGCCCGTTTACACACTCCATGACGACGACTGATATTTTTGGGACGGACGGGACGGAACCGCAGAGACTCCCGCAGGCCGATACGCTTGCCATTGCGACGCCAGAGCAGCCGGAAACCGAAGACACCGGCTGGGACTGAAAGCACCGGTTTTTGGTACGCTACGCAGGTTACAAGTCCATGCGGACTTTGTCGAGGGACATATACGGTATTACAAAGTCACTGGCACGATAAATATGAGGGCCAGTTGGACTGTAAAAAGATCAAAAGATAGATTGCTTTTATGACTTCCTGTGGGCTTCCACAAGGTCAGCCGATACCTATGTATATATACTCCATAAACCTCTCCAACTAGAGATATCAAATGCAAACGCCGCCCAATGCTAATTGTGGTATACAAACTAAAAATAAAATGGTGTAAACAAAGCAGTCCATCCCACACCTAGCTCTAATCGCTCTCCTCGCCTTCCTCGGCGCT
Organism: Sporothrix variecibatus; assembly: GCA_016097105.2. Classification (NCBI taxonomy): domain Eukaryota; kingdom Fungi; phylum Ascomycota; class Sordariomycetes; order Ophiostomatales; family Ophiostomataceae; genus Sporothrix; species Sporothrix variecibatus. The sequence goes on along the minus strand of JADMNI010000008.1, from coordinate 2,594,101 downwards.
GCTAACCTCCTCGCCAGCCTCCAGAGCGGCCTGCCTCCGCTTGGCCGCCCGCTGCCCGCTTGCGCTCCAGCAGCTTGGTCAGCCGCTTCGCATTGTTGAACACACCCGTCGTCGCCGCTCCACACGCTGCACAGCTCGGGTCCCGCCGGTACCGGTCCAGCGCACACTTTTCGCAAAAGTAGTGGCCGCAACGTGTAATGACGGGCTGCTTGTAGCTCGAGCGGCAGATGACGCACGCAAAAGGGATCTCCCGCAAAAGCGCCTCGTCTTCGTCGTCGTCATCTTCTTCTTTCTGAGCCTTCGCACCAAACTTCTTGCGATCCGCACTGGCCACGATAGTGCCGCCCAGGTTCTTCTTGCCCTTGGTCACGGCCTCCCACTCATTGTCCAGCTGCCAGCCCTGTTTGTAGTCCTCGCGCGCATGCAAGAACTTGCAGTTGTCGCCGAAGCCACAGAAGCCCGTCTGCTTGTAGTCCTTGCAGACGTCCGGGCTGAAGTCGGTAAAGGTAATGGTGCGGATGTTGGCGGCGGCCTTGACGGGGCCGACGGCCTTTGGCGGTGCGACGCCGCCCATCAGAGCGCCTGGTGTCGGCGCTGCTGTTGATGCGGATTTTGCTGTTGATGACGATGTTGACTTCGCGTCTGTCATGTGGCTCGTCTTTGTGGCGACGTCCGAGTCGGCCAGGAGTGCGCCGCGGTCGGCATAGTGCAGCGGCTGTTCGAGCTCGGTCGGTGCTGCGATGCCGCTTTTTGAGGAAGAGTCTTCCGTCGATGCACTAATCACACCGGCGCCGTTCTTTTTCCGCCGCTTGGCTTCCCGGATCGCGCCACGGCCTCCGTCATCCGAAGAGTCGTTGCCTGAGTCGGAGTCGCTGTCGCTGTTTGCCGGTGGTGGCGTCGGCGATCGTTTGCGCATATTGGCCTTGCCCTTGCGACCGCGCGCCTTGAACAGGACCGGCGCAATGGGCACGACGCCGGCAACGGCACCGCTGTCGTCTGCTGCAGGTTCCGACATGGTTGTGTGTTTTGGGTGTGTGCTTGTTGCGAACAAAAAAAAAAAGAGCTTCTGGGAAAGTATCGAGAAGGTAGCTTTATCAGTTTGATATGCGATTCGAGATTCTGTGATGGAAAGTCACAGCCACAGATGGAAACTTTTCGCCACACTTGGAAGGTACTTGGGTACTTGGTTACATCAGCAGAATTCGGATGGTCGTTGGTTGGTCGCGCTTGCCACCTGCCGGCTTATTTTGGTGCATTTTTAGAAGTCGCGGGTTCCTGGCCGTTTTGTGTTTTTGTGTTGGTTTGTTTGGTGCTAGTGCAATGCACCAAGAATGGAGACCTCTGATTCGCCGAGACAATGGGTCTTGCGCAGGGGCGCCCAAATTGTCAACATTATGCACTGCAAGCTTGCGACGCGTTCTGAGTGGATTCGCTGTTCTCGGCGGCGGGCGGGTGCTCGTTTGTTATGACTTTTGCGAGGGTCGCGTTCCGTCACGAGAGTCAATAAGTCAACAAGTCAACATACACAGTACAATTTCGGCCTATTCTCTTTGCACGGCATAACTTGATCTACTCTTTGTGTCAAGTCATTGACTTGCACCTTCCGTCTTTTTGAACATCTTCGATGTCACTCGAACCTCCATATGAGGCAACTACTCAAAATAGATTTGGGGACGGAAGGCACGATGCATTTGCAAATTGTTGGGAAGGAAGGCGCATGGCTGGCCCGGCCTTGTAGGACATGGACCTCTCTCCGGCCTGGCCTCTTCGTCTCCAGCATTCTTACGGCGTACGTGCGGCCGCTCCGTATTACTTGAGAAATGTGACTCGTACCCATCTGTGCGGACACCCTTGTACAAACAAACAGACAGCTCCAGAAAATTGTTTTGTTTGCATCTCATCTCTCTCACGTCCCAAAAGTCCAGCCGAACAGAACCGCCCTGGTCCATCGTTCCTTCCCTGGTCCCTGGCAAAAAGACTCTTCATGCTCCGGTAGCGCAATACCTTTTTTCGGTGCTACATTGTGCGATGGCATGTTAGGGAAGGACATTGCACGCCCGTGTCATTGCTCCTTCGCGCCTGCCTATCTCGAAGAAAACAGAAAACAGAAAACAGAAGACGAGTCGTAGCTTCCGAAGACGAAGAACAAGATTTTTCGTACATTCCCCAGCCCCTTTTGCCCCTTCTGTCTTCACATCTCCTCCTTTTGCATCTCCTATCTTTATTTCCTTTGTGTTGTGTGATCTCATTTTCGCCTCCATTCCTTTTGTTCTGTTTCTTGTTCTGTCTCCTCTCTCCGCCTCGGTTCTATTTTTTTTTCGGTGTTCCTCTTCAGTCTGCTGGCGGGGGCTGCGACAATCCCCGAGAGTACCAGTACAAAGTACTCAGCGCAGAAAAAATCTGGTTCGGAAACGCGATCGACAGCAAGCAAGCAAAGTAGAACGGCAACATCAGGCGAAACTTGAGAAACCAAACGGACACAATATACACGGACAGCAGCAGCAGAGAAAATGCGAGAACCGACGCCGGCGTGTCTTCCCTCTTTTCTGTAGCGTTTCGGCCCGGTGTCTTTTTGTTTCTCATACTCTCGCTTGTTGACGCTACCCGCAAAACGAGGCAAAACAACAGCACATCCATTCGAGCCGTCCGTTTTATTTCAGAGCCGCTTGTCATCCGTCACAACGCGTCTGTCCGTCCACCTGTTCGCCTGTTCCTGTTCAAAGCCTCGTTTCTCCCGCCGCTTCTCTCCTCTGACTGGTGACCACAACGGGGTTCCAGCGGGCGAATCAGACGATCGGACCTTGTCCCAAGACAAGCCAATTTCCAGATCAGCCTTAACCTTGCTTGGTCGCGTATTCTCTCTCTCTCTCTCTTTTTTTGCTTGTGCTTTTGGGGCGTCCCCTCTCTTATTTTGTGTGCAATTCGCCAGATCCCACCCTCCGGGGGCCCTGCTGTTTTTCATTTTCTCTATCCCTTGCTTGTTGCTTCTGGCTTCTGGCTTTGACCTTTCTACTTGTTCTATTTTCTGCTTTTCCTGGTCATCTTTTTCGCTTCTTTTTTTTCTTGTCAGAGAGTGTCTTGCCTAAAAAACCCGACTTGCTTGCAGACAAGACCGACGCAGTCAGGGAACGGAAAGGCATTCGGGCGACCTTTGAGGAGGTGAAAGGAATTTATCCTTTATTTTGCGTTTATTTTCCTCTGCTTTTTTTTCTTCTGCTCTAACCCCACCGCGTTCCTTCGCTACGCTTTTCCCATTTCCCCTTTCCCTCTCCTTAATTCTGCCGCCGCTCTTTGGTGTGTCGGATTGGGACAACGGGCCACCCACCGGGACCACTACCCCCCAAGCAGCTTTCGCGCTCCCTTGCTTTGACGAGAGCGGTCTTTGTACGCACAACCATTCGCGTCGGATTTGCCAGCCGAATTCGACCATCAACCCAACACACACACTTTCTCTCACATTCAACAACGCTCGGCACGATTGTAGCCTGCGTTCGGTCTTTTACATTCAAACTTTTTTTTTGTCTTCCTTTCGTTTCTTTTGCGGGCAACTTCTTGTTCTGTTTTTCTCTTCTCTCTTTTAATCTTACCACCATCGTCGCCTCCCTTTTCGGTGGTGAGACGCGAAACGTGGTTTTATTTTCATATCACCTCAACAATCCGGACACGCACACCACCCGCGACCAGAAGAACGATAACAGCTTCCGAACACGCACGCTCGCGTGTTAGACGACGACGACTACCGATACCGATTATTGGCAGTTTCCTTGCCCCGGTTGACACATTTGACACGTACCGTCGAACGAGAGGAGGCTCGACGGGAGGAGAGAGCCGGCTGAAGCAACATGGCTTCGCAACCGGACGGCAGCCCGGTGACGCCTACGCCGCGTCACCGGCTGACTGGAGTTGAGCGGCCCTTTGCTCTTCACCCGCCGGCGATGTCCTTTGGCGCTGGCTCGAGCCACCACTACCGATTTTCCGACTTCGACGAGGGCACCTTCTCCGAGCATGCTGATGTTTCCGCCGACCAAGCTAAACGCGCACTACGCGCCCACCTCGCCGAGACAGAACGCCGCATGGCCGAGGCTGGCCGCCTGGGCACTGCACTGGTTCAGCAACAGAAGGATCTGACAGACCGGCTACGCGAAGTTGAGGAGCTGCAGTCAGAGTCGGAGCTGGCACCAGAGCTCAAGAAGAAACTGGCCGAGCTCGAGAAGGAGTACGACGACGTGGCAAGAGAGACTGCTCGTGCATTCTTGCCGAAACAGCGTATCCCCAGTAATGAGTCGACTGGCTCACCTGAAGGAAAGGGCGGACGGGTAAGTTGCTCTTGATTGTTTCTTGCATTTCTTTCTATGACGTGACCTCGCCCTTTTTATCTCATGCACCAACTAACGCCGAACATCAGAGATCGCTCAGCCCTGTCAAGTACGAAAGCCACGCGTCGGGCTCACCCAGCAAACTGACTGTCTCGACTCGCAAACAGCGCAACCAGGCTACGAACCGTGTTCACGACATCGAATTCGCCGCCGAGATCAGCACATCCCTTATTTCCCAAGTTCGCGGCCTGCAAGCTCTTTTGGCTGAACGCGAGGAGGAGCTACGTGATACCAAGCAGGATCATGCCCGACTCGAAGACGAGGGCGAGAGCCTTCGCGACCGCATCAAGGAGCTGGATGAGAGCGAGCACCGCTACAAAGAAGAAAACTGGAACCTCGAAACACGCATCCACGAGTTCGAAGCTGCCCAGCGCGATGCCGCCGACAACGAGAAGAAGGTGGCTCAACAACTTGCCACACTCTTGGCCGACAAGACCAAGGCACAACGCGAGCTTGATGAGCTTAAGGCCTCGCATTCGCGTCTCATGGACGACCACACTGCGTCGGTGAAACTCCATGACATCGAGCTTGGTACGGCCAAGCGCAACATGGCCATGGCCGACAGCGAGAAGTCGGCACTGCAACGCCGCGTCGATGAGCTGGCCGGCCAGAACCAGGAGCTGGCGCGTGCTGTGTCAATGCAGCACCGTGCTCGGGCTGTCGAGAGTGATGCCGTCCCTGCTACCAGTGACGACGATTTCGACACTGCCACTGACAACATCACACCCGAACACTCGCCACCAGCATCCCCAGTCAAGGGCACCCCTCGCCACTCTGTTCTGGAATCCGAGACACTCAAGACCTCCCTGCTCCACGCCCAGCGTACCCTGCAGAGTCTGCGTACCAACCTTCATCGCGAAAAGACCGAGAAGCTTGAACTGCGCCGTATGCTCCAGGATACCCGCGATGAGCTCGAGCGCTCTCGTTCTGACCCCAATGGCCCTGGCTCTGGTGCTTCAAAGAAGAACCGCAAGGACCCCCGCGACATCCACAACAAGCTTCGCTCTAGCCAACTTGGCGGTGCCCGCTCTAGCCGGACGGATCTCTACATGCTGGCGTCCAACGACCCAGACTGGGAGGAGGTTCAGGGCGACGCGGCGTCACCTTCTGCTGCAAAGACCGCGCGCTGGACCTACCGACGCCAGCGATCAGTTTGACACCGCCAACGAGGCCCAGCTCAGTGATACATCATTTGCTACTGCCAACGATGGCGCGGATACGGCCGAGGACTTCCACACTGGTGCTGAGGCTCTTTCCAGCGGTGAGGATACGATGACCGAGACCGAGCAAGACTCGAGCCGCCGTCGTACACTTATTGCCAAGAGTGGCTCCTCGACGGCAGGTGCAGCGGATGCTTCTGCTGAGCTGCTCGACAACGATCCTGCCAACCAGAGCACCGCCTCGACTTCCGACGACGACGACTTTGACTCGCCCCGCACGCCCACTGCCTCTTTGTCGGCCAACGGTGTCTCTCGCATGCGCCTACGTGTCAGCCGTAGCTCGCTTGCCTCGCGTCGCCTGCGCCATATGAGCAGCGTCGACGAAGTGGGCAGCAGCCCGGTCCAGGGAAGCCCCTACAGCGCTGCTGGCTCGCCGGCTACTATGGCTCTCACGCCTGGTTCGATGAACAGCACACCTCGCGCAGCGGGCCCTCAGCAGAGCCTGTTTGCCGAACTGGGTGAGCTGGGTGAGGACAGCGACGAAGAGGTTGCTAGCGACGGCACCCCGAGCCGCGTTCGCAGCCCAAGAATTATTATCCCATCCAACTTTGGCGGATCTGCGAGATCCACCAGCAGCAACAACTCGATTGCCCACTCGCCTCTGACCCAGATCGGCCACTCGCCCAAGATTGTCATGGTTGACCGCTCTACGCTGACCGATGCCGTGACCATCATGCCTTGGACCGAGGCCGACGACAAGAAGGAGCAGGCTGGCGGCCTTGGTGCTGACCTTGCCCAGGACTCCCGCCCCAACTCTTTCATGTCTGACGATGCAGTCGACATGGACGAGAAACTCAAGGAGTTCCCCTCGCCGCCTACATCTCCTCCTGGACGTGGCGTTGTGGTTGCGCCCGTTGCTCTGTCACCGCCCGAGGTCACCACTCGCAGTATCGAGTCTGGCCCAGATTCGGAACCTGCTGTCGAATTCACTGTGTCCGATGTATTCTCGGTGCCCATCGAGCCTCTGGCAACGCCGGTTGTGCCTGTTGACTTTACTGTTTCTGGCATCGTCTCCATGCCCATTGAGCCCATTGCCCTGCCGGCTGTGGACTTTACTCTCTCTGACGTCAAACTGATGTCATTCGAGCCGTTGCAGAGCCCGAGTCTCCCAAACCCTCTCCCATTATCCTGGGTCTGTCGTCGGTACAGGTGGAGCACGTCACACCAAAGATGCCGCCAACACCAGAGCCGGAGCCGGTTCCTGTTTTTGCAACCTCGCTGTTGCATGCAGTCGATATCACCCCGATCGAACTGCCCGAGCCAGTGATCCCGGTGCCACTGCCATTGCCTGTGGTGCTGCCAAAGGAGGAGCCGCCAACATTCACATTCTCGGCTATCGAGAAGCAGCATGTGCCACCCGTGGCCGAGCCAGAGCCGGAGGTCCTGCCTCTGGATCCCCTCTCATTCTCCACATTCCATGCTCAGCATGTTGCCCCCGTCTCCGAACCGGAGCCGGTCGTCCCCCCCATGGAGCCCTTCACATTCACTTCGCTGCAGACTCAGCACATTGAGCCGATTGCAGAGCCCGAGGTGCCACTCCCTCCCCTCCCTCAGTTCTCCGTCTCCAACATCCAGCACCAGCACGTGGAGCCGGTGTCCGAACCCGAGGTGCCGCTGCCGCAGTTCAAGTTCTCGAACCTCCAGGCTCAGCATGTCGAGCCCATCGCGACACCTGAGAAGCCCATTCCCAAGATGGTGTTCTCCAATGTCCTCTCACATCACATCCACCCTGTTATTGTTGAGGAGCCTGAGCCGGAGGTCGTTCCTGTCCCGTCGGTGTGTCTACCGAGACACAGACAGACGAGTGGAAGCCCGAGTCGTCTCTTGCGTCGGCTGGTCTGATTGGCGCTGGTGCTGCACTTCTGGGCGGTGCCGCGACTGCAGCCGCTCTTGACGATGACAGTGTTCCTCGCAGCCCCAAGCGCAATGGCTTCATTATCCCGAGAGATTTCGACCCCATCCATGCACCGAACAACGAGAACTCTCTCCCCACGACGCCCAACAAGAACAACATGAACTCGCTTCTCGGCTGGTCCAAGGTCAAGGGTCCCTCGACCCCCGTCATTGCGGAAGACGAGACACGGCAATCGCCCAACGCCAGCCCGGTCCCCGAGACGCCCGAGTCCCAGCGTCCCTTCAAGGAGATCTCTGTCAACGCCAATGCCCAAGAAGCGCTGCCTACGGCGGCCTGGCACAAGATGCTGCGGATGACCAGAACTTCATGCCGGCGTCGCCTTCTTCGCCCCAGTCCGTTATCCGCGACGAAGCGTTCGACACCACCCCTCGCTTCAAGGCCATTGCGCCTCCAGAACACACCCGTACCGCATCCCAGGATAGCAACACGGGCTCCGTGCGGAGGGCCAAGCACTCTGACGCGATCCGCAACGAGATCGCCGCCGCTGCGCTTGCCAGCTCCCGTCGTCCTGGCTCTTCGTCCAGCAACCGCCGGACATCCAATGACTTTGCCCTGCCGCCTCTGCCTGCTAACCATAGAGAGGTTATCGAGGCCGCTCGCACTGGCTCTGCTGGATCTATGGCTGGCGATGGTGCTGCTGGTCCTTCGGGCTGGCGCGTCCGTACCCCCACGGGCTCGGCACGCGAGCCTGCTTTTGCCATCCAGGGCGCGACGCCTACACCTAGGGCCAACAGCCGCACAGCTGTCATTGGCGACATGCGTCCCCCCTCTCGCCCGGCATCACGCACCAACGCAAGCCAGACTGGCGCCTCGGCCATTCCTAACACGATCAGCCGCCAGACGTCCATGTCCTCGTTTGCGTCCGAAGTCGATGCCCGCTTTAACATCCACGATGGCACCGATGTTTTTGGCACGGGCCACGCCCACACCGATCCTCGCATGATCCAGGCTATCACCCAGACCATGATTGGCGAATACCTCTGGAAGTACACGCGCAAGACGGGCCGCTCGGGTCTCTCGGAGAACCGTCACCGCCGCTACTTCTGGATCCACCCGTACACGCGGATGCTGTCGTGGAGCGACCACGGCCCGACCCCCGGCAGTCGCTCTGAGCAGCGCGCCAAGAGCATCCCCATTGAGGGTGTGCGTGTCGTGACCGACGACAACCCCATGCCACCTGGCCTGCACCGTAAGAGTCTTATCGTTATTTCGCCCGGTCGCACCGTCAAGTTTACTTGCCCCACCGGTCACCGCCATGAGATTGGTTCAACGCCCTGTCGTACCTGCTTCTGCGCAACGATGAGGTGCCGCCCAACGATGGCATGACGGCCAACGGCGAGCCGATTACGCGCGAGGATGTCGATGAGTTCAACCCGCCCTTTGCGGGCCAGCGCTCGTCTGCTGCTGCTGGTGCTGGTGGTGCTGCTGGCGCCTCTCAAGCACGCCGTCGTCCGCCCGTTTCCCTGTCGTCGTACAACTCCCGCACGACACGCAACGAGTCGCCGGCCTTTGACATGTCCATGAACCATCCGACGCTGACACCGACCCCTAACAAGAAGGCGTCGCTTGGTGCTGGTGGTTCCATGACACCGTCTACGTCCGTGGCCGGTCTTACGTCACGCAGCCGCCTCAGCCGGATCGGCGGCTACTGGCGGTCCAGCCAGTCGCTGTCAGCCCAGTTCAACAGCTTCCGTGGACGCAGTACTACACCACTGGGCCACAGACACACAAACAGTGGTACTCAGGGTAGTGGCATCTACGAGGCCAGTGAAATGAACGACAGTGCCGAGGAGCTGCGCGCCATGTACGAGGCACAGGACCGGGCCTCGGACCGCCTTGAGAATGTCCGGGCCTGCTGTGACGGTAAGCACGATGTCGGCATGCTGTCGCATAGCTCGCGCCGGCACCGCCACTCGAACGGACCTTCCTCGGTCATGTCGACGCCGACGCACAGCACCAGACATCGGGCGTAGACACCTTCACCTTTCTTTCCTATCGTCTTTCTCTTTTCTTACCGTCTTCTCGTCACTCATTCAACAGGCTTTGTGCCAATTTTGCTTTACAAAGTTTTATTTTCCGTTTCCTTTTCTTCAACCTTTTACACAAATTTGTTCATGTTGATGAAGCATTTCGCGTTTTGTTTCGCGGTATCTTTACGATTTTATGCCTCTCTCTCTGTCTCTCTCTTACCAAGCACTGTTTTATCAGTCATCAGTCTATTTCCTTATTTCATTTTGTCTTATATTTTTCCTATATACTCCTCTTTACAATTGTCTTTTGTTTTTTTGAACTCAGCTCTGCTCAGCTTCTGTCAATCTCTACAACCCCTGCCTTTGCTACGTCTGTTAGCTAGGCCGTTTCCTTTTCTGTCTTTTCATCTTCTTTCTTTATCATATCTCTTTGTCCTCTTGTTTTTTCTTGTGCTTTCTTAAAAAGCCCATGTCGTTTCGGCGCGACGCAAGGCCTACACTGGCAGCCGCTTTTTCTCTATTCTTGCTACAAGTCAGTCAGTTTGCTTAAAAAAAAGAGAACTGTTCTCTCTCTATATCTCTTTCTTCTATGGAAACCTTTTGTTATTACTGTCTTCTTGTTTGTCATTCCACTTGCTGGATAGTCGTGAAAAATGGGCTGTCTCAACTTATTGGGCCGGTACTATCCACAAGAAAAACAGAACAAAAAAAATGGGAACGGTGTATGGGGCCTACTATCTGGTAACATCTTGTCTTTGCTACCACTTAATCATTGGGCGTACAGGTATCACTTTTCCGCGCTTTGTCTTTTATGACGACTCTGATGATATCGTTCCTATACATCAAATTGGACAAAAATATTGCTTTGATTGCTGCTGCCCTGTGACCATGAATGATGTGATCGCTGTTGACGTAGAGCTGTTAGAATGGCAACAATGCAAGCTGCTTCTAATTCATAGTTGGCGGGCACACGAACAGCCTACTCTCGTACTGTCACTGCAGGTTGAAGCTTGTTTTGAATTTTGTTCATTTTTTTGTTTGTTTTTACCGCCCACGCGCCGAGAGCTTTCAAAAAATAAAAAAGAGAATGCAATTGTCCCCGGAGTCCGTAAGTTTGGGTTTATAAACGCAAATGGGGGAAACAGGACAACAGACATTGTTGTTTGTTTTGTTTTTTGTTGTAAGTTGTAACAAAAAAAAAGTGTAAGAAAACACCCAGAAAAAACAGAAAACATTCCCACGCCCGGCTTTTTTGAATTTTTATTTGCCTTTCCGTTGGTCGTCCTCTGCCAGTTTGTCGCACTCGAACATCTCTGCTCAAGACACGCAACACCCAATGCCCTTCTTTCGTCCGTCTCGATCACCTCTACCCCATACTCTCTCCGCTTAGATAGCAGTGTCGTACGGAATGGGGGTAACCGTCTCCGGGCGTTGTCGTCGAGGGAGATTGTGTGGGCTGTCCGTGGCTGGACGGGCTGGCGCTTCAGCTGGACGGGGGTACCCTCGGCCTTGGCCTTCTGCTTCAGGGCGGCGTTGGTCTTGACGCGGCGGAGGAAGTCCTCGCGGGACCGCGAGGGCGAGACGTGCTCGACGCGGATGTTCAGGCGCTTCTCGATGTACCGGTGCTTGACCTTCTTGTAGATGATGACACCGACAGCGTTCTTGGCGACGTTGTAGATGACGCCGGTCTTGCCGTGGTAGACCTTGTGGGGCATACTGTGAAAAAAGTTAGTTTCAGTTCTCTCTTTGGCCGGCGGTCGATGTCCGGCCTTTGCCAGATTCAGAGTTCAGTCTGTCGAGTCCAGTCCGTCGAGATGATCGTCTTCCGTATCGTGTTGATCATGTGTGATCCGTCCTTCAACACCGTCTTCAGCATCGTCCTCGTTCTTGATATGCTCCTTGGGCTCGGTCGTTATCTTTGGCGATTCCGGACGGGCGATCTCTCTTCGGGACTGGTCTCTCTTGGACTGGAACTGAATCCTCTTCTCGTGGATGGGGGGATTGTATTGCTTACCCCTTCTGGACAGCACCGTTCGTCTTCAGGTCAACGATGTCGCCGACCCTGTAAAATCATCTGTCAGCATTTCATTCCATCTCGAATCTTTTCCACCTATTCCTCCAACGTCGTTCGATGTCCATCGTTCGCTCGTCGGTTCCTTCTCCTTCGACCTGGGATGACTCGGTACTGACTTGTATTGCCGAAGGTACGTGGACAGGCGGATCATGCCCTTCTCACGGAAGTTACGCGAGAACGCATAACGCGTACCGGAACGCAGACCAGCGCTCTTACCCATGGCGACGGTGGGTTATGTTGTGTTGGGGGAGAAAGAAAAAGAGGTGGTTGTTGTCGGGAGGGTGAAGATGGAAAACAGAATCGAGGATTCGGATTTCCCAATCGGATGCTGGCGAGAGAAAAGAGGGTGGTGATGGTCGCAAGAGAAAGGTCGAGGTTGTGGCCGTAGACGGTAAAAGCCCCCGCGAAAATGTTTGGCGTGCAAAACTTTTAGGACTGGTGCCCCAAGCGAAAGAAAAATTTGGCCGTAAGGGCAAAAAATTATCGGGTTTGTGTGGAAAGCGGGTCTCAGTCAGGTGACATCCTTAGTCAAGGGAAGCCAAGGAAAAAAACAACCCAAAAACAAGACCAAAACACTGCCAAAGTGAGAGGATTAGTCATTTTCGGGAGACACAAATTACATAAGACAACCCCACCATGTGCCCCTCGGCCAATAGGGCTCTTCGCACAAAAACCTATTTTTTTTCCGTCCGCCGTTAGGGTAAAAATTGCTCCTTCCCTTTGGGTGGATTTTGGGCGCTTTTTGCATTTGGCCCTTTGAGACTACTGAGGAGACTTTTTTTTCTCTCTCTTTTGCTTTCTCGTTTTCGACTTCTCTCGACAATCCATCCCACCACATCACCAAACCCGACGACAACCCGCAACAACAAAGTCGTGATCTTTGTTCAAGATGGCTCCTCTGTCGTACTCCAAGACCGCCAAGGTCCCCCGTCGCCCCTTCGAGGCCGCTCGCCTGTTCGTCAACTCCCATTTTGTCCTCGCCGGCCACTGATCAAGAGCGTGTTTTCTCTTGTTCAAGTCGTTGTGAGCATCTCAGCTAATGGGGGTATTTTCTTTTTTGCAGTGACTCTGAGCTCAAGCTCGTCGGCGAGTATGGTCTGCGCAACAAGCGCGAGGTGTGGCGTGTGCTGCTCACCCTCTCCAAGATTCGTCGTGCTGCCCGGTGAGTTGTCCTCTGCGTTTTGCGTTTTGCGTTTTGTTTTGCTTTCGCCCCCTTTTGAGGATGCAGTTCTGCATCCATGCTTGCTGATGACAGTGCTAACCATTGCCTACGTTTTCTCCAACAACAGTCAGCTCCTGACTCTCGACGAGAAGGACCCAAGCGCCTCTTCGAGGGTAACGCTCTGATTCGCCGTCTGGTGCGTGTCGGTGTGCTCGACGACTCGCGCATGAAGCTCGATTACGTCCTGGCCCTCAAGGTCGAGGATTTCCTTGAGCGTCGCCTGCAGACCCTCGTCTACAAGCTCGGCCTCGCCAAGTCCATCCACCACGCCCGTGTCCTGATCCGCCAGCGCCACATCCGCGTCGGCAAGCAGGTCGTCAACGTCCCCTCGTTCATTGTCCGTCTCGACTCGCAGAAGCACATTGACTTCTCTCTGAAGTCGCCCTTTGGCGGCGGACGCCCCGGCCGTGTCCGGAGAAAGAAGGCCAAGGCCGCCGAGAAGGGCGACGGCGAGGAGGAGGAGGATGAGGAGTAAATGCATCTTTTTACATGACTACTACTACTACTGCTACCAACACGACCAAGTCGGAACCGGAAACAAAAAAGGGATCGCCAGCAATGGGTTGTTGATAGGGAGGCGCGGATTGGACAGAACGGACGGGCGTTCCTTGCCGACGGGCGTTACGCCTGTCTTGATGCAGATTCTGCTGCTGCTATCAGGCCTGTCCTGGCTATGTGTCTTTGGCGCATCGGATCTATAAAATATTCGGAATATGCAAAAATTCAAAAACAGCGGAAAACCATCGTTGGTCCCCAATGCCAATGCAAGTGATGTATGTGCCATGTCTGGTGTTTGATATGTATGTGGTATATTGGACGGGGCAAGACGTAGTATGGAATGAAGTCTGACAATACTCTTGTGTTCATATGTCTATGTGTTCCTGTCACGACGGCCACAACGGACGAACGAACGATGCCCAAGTTGGACCGAGCCCGAGTAACAGTGGACAATGAAGAGGCAGCTGGACCGAGCCCGAATAACAATGGACAATGAAGAGGCAGCCCATCGAACACTTGCCCACCCGTTGTTCCTGTGGCTCGTCCGTTGCGTCATGTTTCCTTGGCTTGCAGATTTAACCATCTTCTTTTGTCTTTTTTTGTCCTTTTCGTCCAGTCTGATCTCAGGTCTACTTCATAGTTGGCTGCTCTTACGTATGCTTTGTGGAGTGTGGCAGACACTACAGAGATACAGAGACACCACAAGGCATAAGAAGAGCGGCGACATGTCAATAAGTGTTGTTCTGGCACGGTATGCCAAGATGTTGCCGCAAACCGTCCAGACAGACGTTCGGGGTCGACCGATTGTAGCGGGAAACACAGACAGACAGTCACTGCAGAGCCTTCTGCTTGCGTGGTATTTTGGGGCTGTGCTGGTTGCTAGTCGCCCGGTACACCGGCACGTGTTTTGGAGTCGTCAGCCACTATCTTTTGGGGTCTCTAGGTCATCCGCCGTATTAATCCCACTATGACAACGGTGCACGGCGCAATCTTTGGACGGTCTACAGTAACCAGGCCCAAAATAGCAGGAACAAGGGACTTCACGGCAGGGAAACTGCGATCGCAGTGCTTGCCTTATTTACTTGCAGAGTCCCATCGGCTCCTTCCTGATTTGTTAGTGAGATGTGTTTTTGAAAACGCAAAGAATAAAACAGAAAACAACAAGGAGCTATCAAGCTGGAGCTCAAGAGCCATATCAACACTGCTGCCTTTGAGCCTCCTCCCCACCAAAGATAATTACAGTGAGCCCCTCCTTCTGTCATCCGAGCTATTCCAGCCTCCATCTCCCTTTCGCAGATTGCTTCCCGGAACGAGTGAGCAAACAAACAGACGGCGCAGCACAAGGCAGGCGGCTAATTGCAACTTCTTTTTCTCAAAGACAGGACCCTGGTCGCACCTGCCGATCGACAACAGGCGACTGCCGTAAGAGTGTTTAGACGCGGAGACTTGGATCGGTCCTTCCTGCTTCCTGCCCGGAATCTCAACAAAAGGGTAATACGCCGTATTGACATCCATACCTTCTCCGTCTCTTCTTCTGCCTCTTCCACTTGATTCTGCTTGAACTTCCTCCTCTTTTCCCAACTCATTGGCTCCGATCCAAACACACGGTGACAGGGTGCAACCTCCACCGCTCAATTGCCATCCATTGCCATCCATTTCCATCCAACGGTCCTCTCTTCCCACCACTTATTGTATGCCGTCTCTTCCCCTAGGCCCTATTGCTGCCTAGCGGCCGTTGCCCCTGTTCGACCCTTTCTGAGCCCTCACCTTTTGCGATTTTACGACGCATTCTGGCCCTGCAAACTCCAAAGATACCAAACTGGTACTGCAGCTCGCCGTTTCGCGTCCCTTGGGTACGGGTATTATTTCTATTTTCTGTTTTCCAGACATCCCTCCCACGGCGCGCGCAGCCTCAACTCCAGGCCCGCTTCTGCTGTCCCCATATTGCCTCTTCTACTCTTCCACTACTTCCTCTCTTCCCTCCATTCCCTTTTGAGAGCCAAGAACAAGGCAGCCGCCGCCGTTGAACGATCTGCAGGCAGGAAAAGAGAACAAGGTCTAGCCACCAAGCTCTCTCTTTTTTAAACTGTGCGCTTCCTACGGACGCCACCGATCTGATCTTTCTGATCTTTCTGATCTTCCTATTATCACCTCCCTCTCCCCCCTCTACCATAAATACGACACTGGTTTTCATTTTTGCGACTCGGATCGGCAAGACTTGGCGACCGTCTTCACTTCGCAAGACACGTCGTACACAGAAACCAGCAAAGATGAAGGGCTTCCGCCAAAAGCTCAATCGCAACAAGAAGTCGGGCCGTAAGTTCATATACGTTTCTATGGCTTAGCAGAGCTTGCCGACAGCTTCTCCTGAGCTCCTCGTGACAGGCGGTGGACGGGTTGCTAACGCGAATGAATATAGTTGACGTCGACACCGTAGCGCCCCAACGGACCGACTCAGTCGCCACTGGGAACATCCCAGGAACCGGCGCACGCAGTATTGCCGGCGACAATGTCGACAACGAGACGCCCGAGGCCGCGGCGCAACGGCTTGTGGTAGGTAGAAACTTAGGCATCATGTGGCCATGTGGCCGGGAGGACGGCCGAAGCGCTCAATGGCTAACCTTGGATGTATAGCGGACCTTTTGTATGAGCGAAGTCGACGAGGCTGTAAGTTACAATGCGCATACCCTTCTTTCCTCTCTTCTTCACCAGCTCCCGCTGACCACCTCTGTCTACAGGGCGCAGAAGTTGCTCTCCTCCCCAGCATCGTCGAAGCTGCCGAGTCCTCTCCCCAAGCCGCCTCCGAATGCGCCCGCTACATTCGCAAGTTCATGTACCGCGACTACTGGTCACGACCCAACTTTGTCTACAACGCCATCATGCTCATGCGCATCCTCGTCGAGAACCCGGGCCTGACCTTCACCCGCAACATGGACAAGAAGTTTGTCGAGACCGTCCGCGACCTCCTGCGCGGCTGCCAGCACGCCCACATTGTCCATTTCTTGATCGAGACCCTCCAAGACTTTGAGAGCAAAGGCGCCGTCGACGAGGGCATTGGCCGTCTGGTCGAGATGTGGCAGAAGGAAAAGGCCAAGAGCAAGTCGGCATACAACCAACCCCATCAGCAGCAACAACAATCGAGCGGTCGTGGCGGTCTTTGGCAGCGTCCGCAGCAGCAAATGTGGCCGCAGCAGAGCCAAGCCTACGGTGGCCAGCAAGGCAGTTATAACCAGGGCGGCTATGTCAACCAGGGCGGCTTTGTCAGCCCGGCCTATGGCCACACCAGCTCCACCCGCGGTCCCTACGAACGTGGGCACAGCAGTGCCGCCACCCTCCCCAAACCGCGCGAGCTTCGGAAGCGCCTGGACGAGGCCAAGACAACCGCCAGCGTCCTGGCCGACGTTGTCAACACGACGACGCCCGCCGTTCTGCTCAAGCACGACCTGGCAGACGACCTGTCGGCGCGCTGTCGGCGGGCCACCAACCAGGTCCTCGAGTACATGAACACCCGCGACCCGATCCCAGACAACTACGAGATGGCAGCGCTCCTGTCCACCCATGAAGTCCTCGAGCAGACACTGCACCACTACCACCGCGCCGTCCTCGAGGCCCGCAAAAGCCTGGGTGTGGGCGAGTCGCGTCGCACGTCCGACGGCAACGAGGCCATTGAAATGACGCCGGCCGGCAAGGGTAAAGCCAATGCCCCGCTGTCGCCCGTGACGGCCGGTCCCAGTGGAACCAACGGTGGCGGTAGCGGCAGTGGGGGCGGTAGTGGCGGCCACGGCTACAGTAATGGGCTGGAGAGTCCAAGGAGCGGCGACGAGACCTTTGACCGCAACGACGACGACGACATGATTGCGGCTGCTATTGCGGCCAGCACGGCACCTGGTGCCAACGCCCGCGGTGGTCGCAGTGGTGGCTACCAACAGGGCGAGGGCTCGTCCGCTGCTGGTCCGGCAAACGAGGCAGAGAATCCGTTTGCCGACAACCTACCAGAGTCTTCGCGGTCGTCATCGCGCGTCCGGCCAGTTTACGGCGGTGGTAGTGGTGGTGGAGGTGGAAGTAGCAGTGCAGCTGCCGGTGGTTCGTCCTCTGCTGCCGCCGTAGGTGGCCCAGTCGGCGGCAGCGGAAGTGGAGGCGTAGCCTATGTCGACAGCGATAACGAAAGCGACGAGGAGTACCTGCGCATTCGGCGACGGAACAAGGCCATTGCTGCCGATGTTGGCGGCTCGTCTTCGTCAGCGGCAGCAGCAGCCGGTGCTAGTGGGAGTGGGAGTGGTAGCGGCAGTGGAAGCGGTAGCGGAAGCGGTTCAAGACCGTCAAGAGCATCTGCTAGCTACGGAGCAGGCGGTGCCTCCTCGTCTGCGGCTCCGCCCGTCCCGCCTGCATCCACCAAGCCTGGTCCGGCGTCGCCCCGCATCAGCTCACCGAGCTCGCCGACCGGATTCGATGCCGGCGTCGGTGGCAGTTCGTCTTCGGCGGCAGCGGGCCCGGCCGTGGATTCGGAGGCAGGCGGAAGCGGCGGTCCCCTCTATCGCTACTAAGTGGACAAAGCCATGCGGGTACCACACACCATCTTGTGTTACACACGCTGGAAGCCCGATGCAGGTGTGACACACCTTTGATCTAGATGTTTCTGAACTAGGGCCCCTGGCCCTGGTCATGGAACATTTTTCGTGCTGCAAGCGATCTATCTTTTCTTCATCTTGGCTATATTGCGTTGATGTCTTTCACTTCTCTGGCAGAGAGCGGAGAGAAGAGCTTGATTACTACCTCTTGGCTACTACCTATCTTGGACTCAGAGTTGTCGTTGATTCCCTTCATATTTTGTGCATTTCCCTCCTATTTTATTTTTCTACATTCCTACATACTCACACTTTCCCATATTAGCATGTTCTTGCTTCTACTGCACACATCTCATAACTTTTCGCGTCGTATTCTCTTGTCTTGATTTTCTTTATTCTCGTTTTCCAAAATCTACAACAGCGAACAAATACAACAGATACCCAGCCACTACAAATTTCCAATTGTGTCACAATGCTTTCATTGCTTTGCATGTTGTAGTTACAGTATCTCACATCAATCAATATGCCTGCGTTTATGTTCAAAAAGAGACGTAGTATTTCTCGGCATTTGGTATCGACTACTCCTCCCCGAAAGGCACATGCCACAATAAAACGCCTTGCTCTTCTTCCCTTCCATCCCATGCTGGTATTACGTTTATAACTCTGCTCCATATATGTGTAGAGGGACAGAGAAGGTAAAGGGGGAAAAAATGTAAACAACAGAAGACGCAGAACAATGCAGGAAATAATAAAGGAGAAAAAAAACCACAACAAAAAACAACAAGTTTATCCATCTCAATGACAACAAAAGGAACGAGAAAAGCAAAAGACCGAATATCATATCCCAAGGCATTATGAAAAGAAGAAAAAAAGATGAGAAAAGGGAAACTCGCTAAACAGTGTGGGACAAGGACATTAGGAAATGTTGTTGATACACGCAAAAGGTAAGGTCTAACCCTTCCTCCGCAAAAAGGACGGCCTCTCTTTCTATGAGATGTGGCCGCCCATGCCGCTGACCATGGCGGCCATGGACGACGACAGTTTTGATGGCCTGTTGGGACCGTTGTAGCTCGGGCTGGGACTGAGGGATGGGCGGTCGCTCGTATTTGTAGTAGCATTCTCAATACCAAGACCGGAATTGGCATTGAGGGCCGGGCTGGCCAGAGGACTCGAGACGGGTGAGCCGTTGTTGTTGACGCTAATCTTTGTAGGTAGACCGTCTGCACCTGTTCCGGTGGCCGTCAAGGACGACTGCCGGCTTAGCTCCGTGCTCGGGCGATTGCTGTGTGAGTGGCCGTGGCCGTGACCGGGCGAGTAGCTAATCGAGTTGTGGGCGCTGTGGGCGCCGCTACCGCCGCCAGCCACCCGTGAATGCCGGGCCGATCCGACACCATTGGGCACGCCCGCCGGGAGCATACCGCCGCCAATGCGAGCCCAGAACATGTGCTCCCGCAGCCGCACACACTCTTCCCAGGCGCCCTGCTCGGCCTCTTCGTCGGCGGCGCGCCAGTGGCCCTCCTTGATCATGCGCAGGAACACAAGGAAACCGCAGACGGAGCGCACGCGGCTGAGGCAGTAGTTGCACAGCGGATAGGGCGTGGACTTGTCGCTTTCCGTGAGGCGGAACCGGTGGTGGCGCAAAAAGCTCTCTTCGCGACGGTTCTCGCCGCACATGGAGCAAGGTTGCTGGACAACGAGGGCAGAACCGGCCATGTTGGGCACGGGCTCAGCCACCAGGGTACCCTCAAGGACGGCAGACATGATATTGCGGCGCACGAGCCAGGAGATACCCGGAGCCGTGTCCAGGCGCAGGGTGGGCTCAATGTCCTCGACGACGACGCGCTTGTAAAACTTGGTCTCCTTGAGCTCCTTGGTGTGGTTTTGTGGGGAGTTGGCGTTGGACGAGACGGACAGGCCCGAGGTGACCGTCGCAAAAGCGTTGACGGCCGACATGGAGGCGGTAGTGGAGGAGTTGAGGGTGGTGGTGTTCCAGTTACCGCTGTTGTTGTTCATGGGCGGGGTCTTGGGGAGAGAGGTAGAGGAGGGCGAGCGGACGTGGGACTGTGGCGAGTTTTGCAGGTGCAGCATGAGCTGGATCTGGGCGGTGCGGATAAGGTCGACAAACTCGTGGAAGGCGTTGGTGTCGTAGCGAAGAACGGGCCGGAGCAGGTGCGTGAAGCTCATCGGCTGGGACGGGGAGAGGGGGAGGGAGTCGGGTGCGGGCGCGGTTGATGTTGAGGACGATGCTGGCGGTACAATTGTGGGCGAAAGAACGACGGTTGTGGTGCCTACTGTGGTGGTGGCCGTGGCCACGGCAGTCGCAACAGAAGCCGAGGCCGATGGGTCCTCATCTGATTTGACCTTGGCCTCTGCATCGTCGGTTGTTTCTGTGTCTGCAGCACCGTCTGCCTGCTGCTGCTTCTCATCAGACACGGATTTTGCGTCGGCGTCCTTGAAGTCGAATTGGCCAAAACCAGGCGATGTGGGCGTGGTGAGAGCCGTCGTATGGTCGTCACCGCCGGCGCCCTCGTTTTGGATCATCTCCTCCATGACCTGCTTGAGCTGGGTCAACTGTTCTTGCTGCGACTTGAGTAGGACCTCGGTGTCGGCCAGCTGACCCTTCAAATTGTCGTAACGGCGGTTGGCGGCCAGCTGCTCGGCGCGGGCCTCTTCTTTGGCGGCGGCGACCATGATGTTGGCCTGCTCAAAGAGCTCGGCCGTCAAAGTCTCCAACTCGAGCTCAATCTTGGACTTGGCACTCTCGGCCTCGAGACGTAGACGCTTCTCGTCCCGCGACTTGGCTAGGATCTGTGCCTTTTCCTCCTCGACAGCCGACTTACGCACCCACAGACCGCCGGCAAGAAACGCCTTTTGGCGTGCCGACAGCTCTTCCAGCTTACGCACCTGCTCGCGGGACTCTTCAAGCTCCATACGAGTCCGAGACAGGGTGTCGTCGAGTGTGCTCTGGTGGTTGATGGCGTCGATGAGCTTTGTGCTCAAGGCGGTGATCTCATCCTGTGGGTCGGTGTCCTTGCCACCGGAAGCCAGGTTGAGGGCGCGTAGACGGGGGTCGGGGATGGTGCTAATGTCCTGGTCCTCGATGGAGCTCGACGACAACGAAGAGGGCAGGCGTCGTATTGGCGCGGACAGAGCTGCGGCGGCATCGTCGGCGTCGGCAGCATTAGCAGCAGACAGCTCGGTTGTCGAGTTGGCCTTGCGTAGAGATGGTGTGTCCTCCTTGATTGACGGGGTCGCGGGACCGTAGGAATGGGAATGTGTGTTGGTTCTTGGCCGTGTGGGAACAGAGGCGTCTTTTTGAGTTTGAGTTCTCTGTGTCATTTGCGTCGTCTGTCTTCTCTTTTTCGGATGGCAGATCTACAGCCGCGTCGTCTGCTTTTGTTTCTGTCGCCACTGGTGATGGTTCGGCCGATTCGACAGGTTCGACAATCTGACCGGCATCTTCAGGAGAAGCGGACTCGGACGGTTGCGGAATGCTCTTGGGAGTTTCGGCCTCGGCCGTTGCATCCTTTTTCTCCATCTCGACCGTTGTCATTGCTGGAATGTGGAAAGGGTTCGAAAGATGGGGAAGTGAGGAGGAGGAGGAGAAGAGCGAAACGGCGGCGGGAGGAAACGTGCAGCCAAGAATGGCTGGTCCTCAATAGGGGGGAAAGTCGATGAAATCCGAGGGTCGACTTGCAATTTCGCGCATTTAACAAAAGGATTTGGACGCCGAAACTCCGGGGGATGTTGAGATAAAAAAGTTGTCGAGAAGGAAGGTTCCCAAATCGAAAGGGAAGCTCAACGAGAAGAACGGATTGGAAAAGAAAGAGGAACCGAAGAGCAGAGGTCGGTGCGTTAAAGAAAGTTCGTCTTTGCTATCGAGCTGGTGTGGGTAAGACAAGAAAGCGCCGATCGCAAGGGAGGCCCGGCGCAGGGAGCGAGAGAGAGAGAGAGAGCAAGCAGGTCTTCTTCGCTGCTGATCAGAAGAGATAAATGGAGGGTCGCAGTGGCGCTCACGTGGAGGCCGATTAGGCCAACGAGCAAGTGGGAACTGTGACGAAAAAGGTCAAAAAAGGACAAGGAAAAGGGTCGAAATTCGGGGGATTCGAGTGGGGCGTTGGAAAGCCAAGATCGGAACGCCGAAGCTGAAAAAGCCACTGTATGGAGTGGCGCGTTGTGTGAAAAGGAGAAGATGGCGAGAATGGGAAAAATAAAAAGTAAAAGTGACGATGGAAGTATCTGGAGAAGTAAAAGGTGCAAAAAGGTGCAGAGTCGAAAGCAAGGTGCAGTGGCGAGAAAAGCTGACGTCGATGATCTGCGTGCGGGCGCTGAGAAAATTAAGACAGGTGATCTTATTCACGGTCGGCGGGCGGGTTCTGGCAGGCGCGATGGGAAGCTCTTGCTTAAGTTGGCTCGTTCTCGCTGGTGTACTTGTAATTGTTAGTGCGGGCAGGCGCAGTCGAGCTAAAAGCCGCCCGAATCCAAATGCAAGACACGGGCGGTGGGATATCCGGCCTCGGAGGGAGAAGCTGAAGATGTCGAGTGAAAAGTGCGATTGGAGTCGTCAGGATGGGAAAGAGAAAGATGGAAACAGGAAAGAGCTCAGGATGAAGAAGAGAAAGGAAAGACAAAACTGCAAGTGCGACGTACACATACTCTGTACAAGCACACGGGATACTCGATTGGATCGAGAAGGAGCGTCTCGAGGGGAAAGCGTCAACAAACGCTCCAATACGGAAAGCGGCAATCTTAATTGCTCGTTTGTGTGGCAGCAAATAACACAACAGGCTGACAGGGAAGGTGCCGACAACTGACAGCTTCCCTCGCTCCTTCTCCCAGGAGCCCAACAAACAGACAGAACAGACGGCACACGCTGAACAGAGACAACGACAAAAGCGGCAGGCAGGTTCCATCCAGCAAGGACAGAGCACCGCCAGGGAGGGCAAGAACGAATCACAGGTGCACATTCAGGGCCATCGAGGCCAGTCCAGGCCGTCGTCTCACTGGCCTTTTTGGCCGGTTTGCTCTTTCCCACCTATCAACGCCAGAGACTAGTCCTTGCCAGGACTAGCCCAGTCGATATTAACAAGGATGCGGTCCAAGTATTCAGCACGACAGGGCCGCCCAGGCCAGGGCCAGCAGCCAAAACTATTGCGTCGAGCGTCTTCTTGTCGCATCGAGATTCTTTATTTCGTCAATAGAACTTGGTCTGGATCGGTCTAGCCAGGAACGCATCGTGACAATCTACGGAATACAGAAGACAATCGGACTGACCTTGTTCGCAAGAGATAAAACGCGTCGTGGTCGAAGGAAGGAACGATCTGGGAAACTGCATGAGAGGGCAGAAGAGGCAGGAGCCCAATGTAGCACAGCTCGTTTAGAAGCAAACAAGGGAAGGCATCATCGTCTCCGCTCTTGCCATTGCGCTTCCCTCCTTCCTTCCCTTTCATCACGTCGTCGCGGACTTACTCCTAGCTTTCCCCTCCCCCTCGGCCTCTTTCTCTTCTCACTTTTCTCCTCTTTTTCTCGCAGCATCATTCTACTCCTTTTCCCCCATCGTGTTTGCTTTTCCCCCTCCTCGTATTTCTGTCCCGGTTCACGAGCAAGGTCGCAAAGAGATACGAGCCAAACTGCCCCCTGGCCCTACAGAAAGCGTATTCGCGACGATCCGCCTACTTTTTTATGCAGGAACTTTCCCCATCTTCTGCAGCCATTTTGTCCAGATACGACTTTACGAGCGAGCGAGCCTCTTGGTCCAAGAGTTTCTTACGACATCTCACGCACGTTCCTGGCTCGATTGGCGCCAACTCAAAAACACTTGCGGGTGGACGCGCACGAGGCGCGCCAGGAACCCGAACGCTAGTGCCATTGAAGGTTACGCTTTGTTGTTTTCTTTCAGCTGTTGAGGCTTGCCAGTTTTGGGCTGGAGGGTTGCTTTGGGGGGAGAGCATCTTCCTTTGATTTCGCTTCTGATTGGGCTGGTTTTTGTTGGCTCTCTCGTATCTGCCAATTGACAACACGATCATCCCAAAGATGGCGGCTCGTTACGCATTGGGTGTAGCCCCGATGTAGCCCTCTCTTTTCTGTCGTCTCTCTTTCCGTCCTTTTCGTCTTTACTTTCACTGTGACGGTATCAGCACTCATCTTCTGTTTTTTGCAATCTTATGCTGTGTCACGGTGTGCAACATTGGGCTGCCAATGCAAAAAGGATCTAAAAAAAAAAAAACTAAAAAAAAAAAAAAAACTGAAAAACTGCAGGACAATTGAGGACTGCAGGACTATTGTGAGACTGCAACGTCTTCGGTAGAGCATTTGAGCGCATAAGCTCTGTGCGTGGCTGCAGGACCATATGCAGGACTGCGGAAGGCTGTCAGAACCAGAAGGGAGAACTGCCAGCAAAGAAGGGACTCAAGGGAGAGAAACCAGAAAAGACGAGACGGCAAAATCGTACGTCACACGTCATTGTATGGGCTCTGGACTGTCCCTGTCACTGCTTCATAGTTGAGACCATAATGCCTGACGGTTCCGTGCGTATTGGCGGCAAAGAACCAGGTCGAGCAGGGCTATGTTTCGTTGGCAGGTACCACTTTCATATGTCGCCTTGTATTATTCTCGTTGCTGTGCCTTTTTTTCACTGCTTCTTCCGCCTTTTTTTTGCTGCGGCACGCAATCGTTCCCCGTCAGTCATAAGTGTCTTGCTATTAAGGCTAGGTTCCGGGTCCTCCGCCGGCCACTTTACACAGTAATTACGACATACTGCTTGGCAACAACAGAAATTTTGCAGGTGCCATCGAAGCAAGGCGAGCGGCACAGGCTGCATGGCTGGCATGGTTGGCACGGCTGCAAACTGCACACTGCAAAAGGGCGTGGACGTGAATTGTTGGCAAGGCTCAATGTTGTCGTCAGCCCCAGCCTCGTGGCCATTGTTTCAAAGACGACCGATGCTTTGCGATCTAGATTCTTAGAACTCTGCGTATTTAACCATGATTTCCTACTATTCAAAACATCGACAGTAAAGCAGTTTAAATCTGTAGATCAGTTTTCTATCAATAGAACGAAGATGTTTAAGCATGTAGATAAGGGTTTGCCAGTTATGCAACTGCTTTTGATATGGACAATTTCATAGTATGAATTGAGATTATACCTATTTTTCTTTTCTTATTCTTTCAACTATTTATTTTTTTTTTTTTAAAAAAAAAAAAAAACTGCGACTGGGAAATAAATTCGTAAAGATATATTTAAATTAAAAATGTCTGAGAAAAAGACATTATTTTATAGTTATAAGGATATGTTTACATGGAATTCAAAAATAGTTGTGACGCCAGCATGTTGGCTCGGCAATGCTCGACCTGATCGCTTGATATCCATATTTTTTGCTCATTTCAATACGTCTATTGTTTAAACGACTCTCTACATCATCTTGGGGCTACACCTTAGATGAGAGATGGCTAATCTTTTTCAATCATAGTCTTATTTTCCGTGATGGTACTCGCATGGTGCTGCAGGTGACTTACCATCCCGCCCCCCAACTGGATGTCGACGAGCACCGGTCTTGCCATCAACTTTAGTATTGATGGACAGATGACACCTTCTGGATCTAGAGGCGAATAATATGAAGAGTGTATTTTATCTTCGGTGGTCGTGGGGGTTAAAAAAAGAGAACAGGACAAGGGAGGCTCGAGTGGAGGACAGATGGCCGGATGTGACAAAAGGCGCGCACGACGAGAGGGGGAAAAGGAAGAGGAGAGCGCCAAAAAAAAAGGAACTTAATCGTAGAAACATTCCAAGTATTTGACACAGTATCTGCCGCAATATGAAAGAGGGCACAAAATGAACAAACATGCACCAAACTCATTAAAAAGACGAAACGGACATGTGGCGATGATCACCGATCAACACAGATGCCACCAACATGGCGTCAACGGGGATTAACGCAGCAAGAAGAACAGACATAAACAAATAATAGTTTATGTATGGAGCCTAGTTTGACAAAAAAAGAGTATACCTTACTCATCTGCTGAGAGTCTATTTGTCTACTCAGATCTATGCTGCAATACACCTCGGCATCATGGCGTATGGGCTTCTTGATGCCTCGACACACTGGCACCTTGAAAGAAACGCAGTAACACATTGGCTCAAAATCATGCGTATTCAGTCTCATTATTGCATATTAATTTTAAGTGTACATTATTTTGCTTTTTTTTGTATTATTACAAACGATGCCTAAGATGGCTCCTCCCTCATCGCCTTATTTTCAAACATTGGCGTGCGGGCAGCACATACTCTCACATCTCGAGCATCCACGACTTGCATCTTTCTTGTTTCTCTTGACATTGTGTCAACTGCGACTTCATTATGTCATCCACTAGACACAGAATGCTACCTTCTCATACCGGGCGGCACAAAATTTTAAAGGCCACTTATGGTGGCTTCATGATGGCACGCTGCCACCTGGAACGAGGGTACATTGCGCTGGACGTATGTTGTGAAAATATGACGGATGAAGATAATGGAGACATCGGGAAGTATCGAGACAAGGAAGACAGCTGCACGAGACCGGTATAGGCTCGACTGGTCCTGCGAATATGAATGTTGATTTGCGGCTGGGACATTCTGGACACAGCCGCTAAACGATCTGGCCTGATATGGATGTGTCTTACATTCGCTGAATCACACAGAGCATGCATGGGAAGGGTCTTTGGCCCTCGGGAGAGTTAAAAAGAGCCCGGAGGAGCTTCTATGCCTTGGTAAATCTTTTAGTGCTCATCAGGAATTATTTGTTTGGGCTTTGCAACCAGTTGTTCTTGGGCTGGCATGGCAGGATATGCAAAACGTCAATAATGGGCTACATATCGGAGCATTAAACACACAATTGACACCACCACCTACTAACGGCATCTCCTCTCCCTTAGAGGCATTCCATGACGACAAACGAGATGTTGACAACAATGTCATTCCCTTTCGTTGGGCAGAAAGGAGACGCAGATGTGTCAGGAACACACGCTGGACGATGGGCTTCTATTAAAAATAAATGCAAAAGGTACCATCCGACAGCCGCATGTATCTGCAACAAGGTTCCTACATCAAAGCCGGCACAGCAAGACGCATACACATTGCAAGCAACGAAACAATACATGCATTCTCTTACACATGGATGGCCCTCACGTGTGCAATCAGATGAAAACAGTCTGCCTTCCCGGGGTCCGGCTGTTTGTCAGCCCGACGGGGCGCGGCATCTTATCAGCACGCATGCACACGGATCTCTGCCCCATCTCCTCTTCCGTCTCCGGTACTTGGTCGTTTGGCTTGCATATGGAGTATGTGTGCAATTACACTTAAAGCGTCGTACTGCATGTGCCGTCGCTTTGGTTCTTGCCCTGGGGCACGTCCCGGCAATCTAGCTCGTCACTGTTTTCTCTTTCTTTTCTTTTCACTTATTTGTCTTCTGTCGCCGATGTCTGAAAATTTTGATATAAAATATTGAACTTATTTCTCACGGCGACTTGGCACACTGCTAAAGTATTGGATCCAGTCGACCATCGAAGGCGAGTCCCCTCAAGGCGAGGCCCATCCAGCATCGTCGACGCCCCAATGCCCCGTCACCTAATCAGAAGGAATAACACAAGAGGGCCACGAGAGATGGCTAGATCAATTCGGCATTTGCCCCGTCGGTAATTAGCCCACAAGGGCTTAGGATTGTTTGTTGATTTTTAGAAAAAGAAAACTAAAGAAAGGAGGCCAGAGAGTACAGTACGGTGGAAGATTGGACAGAACGGCCAGAACCTTGTCGATGAAATTTGTTTTCCTCCGAATTTTACATTCATCTGTTTTGTGCAAGTATTGACGAGGCTCTAGAATCGGATCCAGTGCGTTGTTGCCATGAAACCTAGACCAACGGGCATACGCGTTCAAGCGTCAATGTATACAAAGAAAACACAAGTTAGTAGCCAGGTGAAAGACGAAATTCAAAGGCTGGAAATCCACTACTCGGGAGGCTCTTCTTTTGGTTCCTTTCTTTATTTTTCTGCTTGTCCACTCACCCGCAATATTTCGTACGAGAGAAAATCCAAATTGGGATAAAAGGGCGGCTGCAGTCCAACAAAAGTGCAGGTACAGACTCCGTTCTCCGTATGCAAACACATTCTCCGTGCTTCGTCCGTGTGGTTATTCTCTAGTTTACGTCGTACTGCTTCGTCTCCTTCGTCCAATTGTTATTTTATGTACGAAGTAGTATGTGCATACACCAAGTGGGTATACATGCCGTGGCCAATTGAATGGTTTATGCGCGCCTTTGTAAAGAAATAGGGCCGAACAAAAGAAACTTCAGAACCCTTTTGGGCCATCGAGCAGACAACATGCTTGATGTCTTGTATATTGGTGACCTATGATAAAGCAACAACTCTACTGTTGTGGTCAAGACTTGTCCATGCCCGGAAAAAGCAAGCAATGTGTAGAAGCTTGTTTGGGACAAGGAGAAGATAAAATCGAAGACGTTCGTGTTGTTTGTCGATGTCGACTAGCCGGAATAACCACGGTAAAAAAGAAAGACATCATCCAACTCTGCCACCTCCGTCATCAAACTTTTGGATACGACGTATTCTCAGAAGAGGAGCACCAGTTCGCATGTCGTGTGTTGTCGGGAAGTCTTTTGAACCCCCACTTGCACCACTGTTAATCCCTGGCAGACGGAGTCCGTGTCAAATTTTATCAATTTTATCAGATGTAAGCCAATGTTACGTAAATCGGAACGTGGCCACGGTACGTCGTACTCGAGCTCATTTCGGGTGTGTAGAAGTCTCTTTCTTTTCTTTTCTTTCTCTTTTCCTCACTCTCTTTCTCGGTCTGCCTTCTCGCACCCGGATCGTCCTTTTTTGAAGCCGTTTGTCGATTATTTCCCTTGCTGGCCCTATGGAACCATCCTCTTGCAAATCCACGAAGGAGTAGAAGGACGAACGAAAAAAGAACGGACTCACTTTTTCGATTCTTTTCCTTCTCTTTTTTGTTCATTACAACGCGGCCCCATCACCTCCACTTCGCCAAAAAAGGACCACGCGTTGGGGAAAAACGTGTTTCTCTGGTCAGCGTCGTTTCTCGGCGGTTTCTTTTCACGCTTTTCTTCTACCTTTTTTTATTATTATTTTTTTTTTTTTATACTTCTGTACACAGTACGTTTTCCTTCAGATCATTTCGAGAGAGGAGACCGGAAACTCCGAGCCTCCGGTAGGCGATTCGGCTCTGATTATCTTTGCCGGTTTTCTCGCTGATTGTTTTCAAAGTACCGAACAGAAAGTCTACTCCGTGCCAGGAGTGGGCCGTGCCTTTTGTGAAGCGCTTCTCGCGTTGGATAAAAAAATACTGGACAGGGCACTTTGTCAGTGCTTATTTTTATCAGATTTTACTGCTGCCAGCACATCCTTTTTTTCTTTTTCTTTCGATGCCGAGATCGGGGCCACACCCGCAGGGGACCCTGTCCTGGACAACCGGGAGAAGCCAGAAAGAGTTTTAGCACTCTTGTTGGACGCATTTTGCTCTCCGTGTCTCTCTAATTCGTATTTAATGATATTTTGACTTTTTTGGGTTGTTACTACCACAACGGTGCTTGTGCATTGATAGTCCGAAAGTGTAAATTTCAAGGTGAGGTACGGAGTAGAAGGGTCCAAAATAGAGAGCCAAGAAAAAGCCAAGTGTTTTTTTGTTTGTTTCTCTCGCGTGGCCAGGCCCAAGCATTGGTTTAACACGCCGCCTCCATGCATGCAATGGGATAAGACATGGGGGACATGAAAGACATGGATGATCTTCTGATCCAACAACCACAATGTTGCTCATTCAAAGTGCTTTTGTGTATGGACAGAGTAGCGATTGCACCCACCTATAACCATGCCCTTGCCTCGCTTCAGGCTTGGCTCACAGGCTTGGCTTGCGGGCATGCCCGTGTGAAGGAGGGGAAAAAGGTCGGCGTTCTACTGTCTAGACATGCGAAAGAACATCGGCCCTTTGCTGTGCGAACAGGAGACATCGAGGCGTTCCCAACAATTAAATAACCAAACGTAGAAGGTGACGATGCTTGGCAGCGGGAGACTCTCTTCTCATTATCCCACGATCAGTCCAACGTCAGTTTTAAAAAGCCCAAGACACAGCTGAACATGCATCAATGCTCTTGTGACCTTCGTTTCTTCTTCTTTTCCTCTCTCAAGCCAATTTAAGGTCCTATATTCGGAGCGCATCTCGGAAGGACAAAGGTGCAGGCTATGGACCCTCTTCCTGCCTTGCCGGAGCAGCACTAAATGAGCCTACGACGTACTTTGCCCTGCCTTGAGCGCTGTAAAAATCCTTCACATCAGATATGCAAAAATCCTTTGAATCAGATAACCTAAAGAAATTTGAAAAGGGACGCGCAATGTATCAGGGTACGCATGGAATGCTTGCACTTAATTACTGGATGTCGTACCCAGTACTTGGTATCCGCAACACCAAAAAAAAGGCCAAAAGAAGGTTTTATGGCGTCCATGCACTCCGGCGGGTCTTTCAAAGAGCCGCGAAAAAGCAGCAACCAGAACAAAAACAAGAAAACAGATGCTTCCCTCGCTATGAAAGGATGGGAAAAAGAGCCACTGGAAAGTGGTGCATGACCCATGGACCCAGCGCCATGGGCACTGTTGGCGCTGTCGTAAACATGCGAATGGAGTCGTCTTGGTCCCCACGGGAGGGTCTATGCTTTTGCCAGAAAGAGGCGTTTCTTGGCCCGTGGAGGATCGAGCCAATTTCCATTTCTGGTAGTCGTCGTGATCCTAAAAAGTGACAGGCGGCTGTCCACTAAGAAGAGAGAGTGGTGAACTCGGGATGGGGCGAGCGGAGATGTGCTCAGTAATTACGAATGCACGAAAATGGTTTGAGCGACTGTGACAAGGTGACAGACTCAGACTGGAGACCTACGAGGCACACCACAACCTCGAACAAATCAAGAGCGCGGGCTGCAAGATGCTGAAGGAAAGCGTGGGATGCACGCAAGGATATTGTAAAGGGTACGTATGTAACTAATTACTCCGTAACATAGAGCTTGTGATATGGGAAAAAAGAAAACGCGTTGTGGCCTCCTCTTCTTTTCTTTTTCGAGTGGCTTTCATGCACTGCAACACAGAGGCTCCCACGGAGCGAGCGATGTGCAAACAGGTCAAGCGCCTATTTTCTCTGGGCGACGCACTTGCGGCGCCTTCTGTTAGATGCCTCCGATTTAGAGTTCTGGCTTGGCAGCTCAGGCGCCTTGGCTCAAAGGAGGCATAACACTGAATGTATATTTGACATTTACTCGAAGGAACGGCTACCGGTGAGCGTACGAGTGCAAGTACGCCAACCGGACTTGGAACGGTGTTCTCCGTCGATGAAGGAAATTGTCACAAGCGTGGGATGCGTTGAGGCAATGGAAACTAAAAAAAAAGACAAAAGAACTTGCACTTTTGATATTGTTTGGGTTAGATCGAGAGATTATTGGAAGGCAAAGAGTCTTTTTTTTTATTCAAGAAAAGGGCCGGTTTAGCTTCTGCTTCTTGTTTGATACTGTCTCTCTTCCCTGAGTTTATTTTGTTCAACTGCTCGTTACAACGTACGGTCACGAAAACATCTTCTATTGTAACTCTGTAAGTGCTCACTCTCCTGTTACCTCGCCTCTCCGCCGCTACCGATCCCTGCCGGTTGGGCCGGCAAAACCTATTCTGTTATGTCGGTTGTTCGTCTGCTTTCTACTGTCGTCTCTCGTGTTTTTCATCGCGTCTGTGTTTTGCCGTTTCCGTTTTATTTCATTTGTCGTATGTTAGCAACCACTTACGACGTATTATTTCCCAACTTTTTACGAGTATTAAAAGTGAGACACCACGCATACTTCTTCTTTTCTCTTCTTGTTCTAGCTCGAGGGCGTGGGGGCTTTTAGAGAGCACACTATGTGCCGTGCTCCGTCGGTTTTTGAAAAGCCGCCTGCGGGACGGATGGTGGAAGAGTGTTGAGTAAAAGAGGGAGCCGCACCAACTGCAGAAAAGGAATAAGAAGAAGGAAAGAAGAGAAAAAGAAAACACTGGGCCAGAGACTCTTTCTGAAGGCACTAGTCAGGGTGGGCTCCATAGTACTAATTTCTGTGTGTGTCGATTCTCTTGCTGGCCAAGCTCGCTTTCTGCTCGTCCTCCTCGCCTTCTTTTTTCTGCTCGCTTTGCATGTTTGGGTGGAGTTTCTACACACAAAATACGGAGAAAGCGCCGAACGCTGGAGAGGACGGCGAGGGGGGCTTGAGGGGAGAAAAAGAAGCGAGCCCACGAGCAATGAGCCTCAACAGCCGCTTGAACATATTGGCGATGGGGCCTGCATCTCCGTGGGATGGATGTCGACGACAGGGCACCTCACAGCATGTACGGAGTACTGTATATGTGAGGGTGGACAGTCACAAAATAAAAGAGAATATGAAGTAAAAGAAAGCAATAAAAATGATACAAAAAAAAGGCAAGTGAAAAGAACAATAATTGAAGGCGACCGTATGTCAACTCAACAGGGGACTTTCCCCGGCTACGTAAGAAAAACATGGTTCGTTGAGGACTGAACAGTGAGAGACAGTTCAGACAGTTCAGATAATGAAATCGGAGAGAGAAAATATGGTACCAACACAGACCAACGAACAAGAACAGGGCCAACACGAGGTGCATTCCCAGGGCCTGGGCCGTGTTCCTTTGTCCGGCGTATGTGAAGAGATCAGATGTCAAGATAATCTTATCATTTGCAGGATCAGTCCCGAGGAATGTTCTGTTTTCTGTTTTGCCTCTGCGAATTCTTGTTTTCCTTCCCGCCCCTGGTTCCATCTCTGCAACTCTATCCATGGCCTGGTTCGTGGGAGTTATTTCGCCTCCCCGATAATTGTCTCGACTTGTTCTTTTCCTTTTTCCTTTTTGATTTTTATCTCTCAATGCCGCGTGTCCATGTCGATCACTAACAATCGGGAAACGGGGATGGGTGTATGAGAAGCTTGGTCGTTTTGCCTCGAAGGGTAGGATGTGCGCAAGCATCGGCAAACGTGGCAAGGGATATTCTCGATTCGCCCTTTGTCTTGTCTCCTTTCCCTCTCATCGACAGCCGAGAAAAGACAAAAAGACATCGGCACCACACACCACTTCCGCGACGAGCGAGGGACTGGAGGACTGAAGGGCCGCAAAAGGAGATGGATCCACGGCGCCACACCCACGCAACATAATCAGATGGATCGGCGCTGAAAATTTCGTTTTCTGTTCCTCTATTATTTCTTTTATTTTTCGCTGCTTGCCCACTAAAACACCAAAACACGACCCTGTTTCTCCCCCACCAGAGACCGTCCGGGGCTAATTTCTGAGTGGGAGAGAAAATGGGAGAGTGGCTCGAGTGCGTGTCGTGTTGGAAGAGAGGGTCAGAGGGTGTTCTGTTTGCGAGTTATCAGATTTTTTTCGTCTGTTGGTTCGGTCTGGCGCCATTTCCTTAGGGGCTTCTCTTTGGTGGTCCTGGGTGGTCCACTGTGGTCCTGGTTGCGCCTTCCTAGGTTACACTCCGTAATCAGATGCGGTTTTCGCGGCCACTATGGCCTAATCTGGGTTAGTCCGAGTTTAGTCGAGGTGTGCCAGCGCCGCCAGTCGCAAACCCGGCCCCTGGATCGTCTTGATTGTTACTTCCTTCCCTGCATTGTTTTCTGTTGCTGTGTTTTTTGTTTGGTTGCCGAATTTGCCTTCCTTGCTCCTCGGGCTTTGTTTCTCTTCTACTCGGGTTGAATATTTTGGCTGTTCTTCTCTTGTGTCTTGCTCTTTCCTCCTGTGCTTCTCTTGTCGTATGCTCTTTCTGTGTTTGACTGTCGCCCATCGTTCTTTCCTGCTTGAATTTGAAAGTGCTTTCTTCGTATTCTCGACTTACTTACAGGAAGGTGCGCTGCTGTATTTTGTCGACTTGCGCACCCGGAGCACATGCGGCACAAAGATCATTCCTGCCGCACTAGGCTCAACCAGGAAACTGGTTAACTTCAGCGAGCCAGCTTCTTCCGACCTTCCTGGGCCGAGATACAAGCTACAAGATACTTCGACTCCGTAATACCTTGTGCATCGCACTTTCCTCCCACACACCACCCCTGGTGTACATCGTGCAGAGTTCCTTTTAGCGTGGGAGAGGACCCTGCCCAGCCGGAACTGTAGCCAGTGATCAACGGACGAGCAGAGCGTAGAAGCTGTTGTACTGTGTAGTAGGATACTTCGTACGCAGCAGGTGCTGTTGGACGGTGCTTTTCGAGTGAACATTGGACTGGATGACTGCCGTCAGCCGGCGTGACCGACACTGCAACACCCGTAAAAAAACAGAGTCGGACGCACTTTCCCAGAACTATGTGCACAGTAGCTCGACCCGCGCCTGCCCGTTTTCACTGCTCAGGACGTGTGCATATTTTTTTTTTGTTCTAGGAGGGAAGGGACGAAGAAGAAGGGAGGGGAGAGGAAGAGGAAGGAAAACGAGCCAAGGAGGGCGTGTAATTTTGGCCGGCAGCATCCGTCTCCTGCACCTGTCCTGACGTGCCAAGTATTCAGGAAAGCTCTTTTGTATTTTTTGCTTGTCCTCCGTACAGCAACAGCAACGGCGCGCCTTTGGCTCCAACTGCAACATGGCCGACACGAGTTACCCACCGCGCCTATTCAATGGCCGTTTTCCGCCGGCGGCTCGACCGTGGGGCCTGGACAGGTCCATCTATTTTCAATCTTTCGTCTCTCATCTTCCTGGCCTGGCCTGGTTTTTTTTTGTCGTTTTTGCCCAGTACTACGGTGTTCTCGCAAAGATTCCCTGCCGCTGTCCCGCTCCTATCCACCGGCACTCAGAAGATCGTCCTCTTATTATTGCTCATATGGAGTACTTAGGTTTTCGTTTAAAAGTGCCTGTCCCCCTCCCTCCTGTCCTTCGATCTTATCTCTTTTTCATCTTTTCTTGTCTCTTGTTCTCTTGTCTCTTCAACCAATCCGTCCGTCCCTTGGATGCCGACAAGCTGTTGACGACACAGCTTCTTTCTTCTACTCTTCTTTATTATATTACTGTTTTTAATTCTTTTCTTCTTCTCCTCCTCCCACAATGAGTGTCTTCCAGAACATCCGCGGACGCAACAGGGCCATTGACTCGCAGGTCATTGCACCTACGGCCGGCGAATACGCGGCTCCCGAGGTTACGACCACCGGTGCCGACGTCGGTGTCCTGACCAACGACGACCTCAACGAGAAGGGCGTTGCCAAGCCCACCCAGGAGGCCTACTCGAGCAGCGACGACTCGCGTCTGAGTCTCGAGGCCCGCGACGAGGCCGAGATCCAGAAGCACGGCAACGTCATTACCGACAATGCGGCGCTGGTGTCAAGAAGGCCGAGGCTGCCGCCCTTGTGTGGTCGCGCAAGGCTGTGCTGCTCACCTATTCCTGGATCTGGGTCTGTTTCTTCATGCTGGCCCTGCAGCAGTCGATTCTGAGCAACGTCACCTACTACGCCTACGCCGACTTCCAGACGGCACCCCAGATCGGTACTGCCAGCATTTTGGCCTCGGTCATTGGCGGTGTGCTCAAGCTGCCCATTGCCAAGGTTCTCAACATCTGGGGCCGTGCCGAGGGTTTCTTGTTCTTCGTCTTTGTTTATCTGCTGGGCATGATCATCATTGCTTCCTGCACCGGTCCCAACGGCTACGCTGCCGGTTATGTGTTTTACTGGATCGGCTACGACGCTCTGTACTTTATCATGGACGTCTTTGTCGCCGATACGTCGGGCCTGCGCAACCGTGCGTTTGCTTTCGCTTTCGTGTCGACGCCCTTTATCTGCACTGCCTTTACGGGCCCCTGGCTGCTGAGGCGTACCTGGACCACTCGACGTGGCGCTGGGCCATCGGCTCGTTTGTTATTATTATGTTCTTCGTCTTCACGCCGCTCGCCATCATCTTCAAGTTCTTCCAGCGCAAGGCCGAGAAGATGGGTCTCTTTGTGCGCGCAAAGTCGGGCCGCACTACCGTACAGTCGATTGTCCACTACATCCACGAGTTTGACCTGATTGGCGGTCTTATCCTGATGACCGCCTGGGTGCTGTTCTTGCTGCCGTTCAGCCTGCAGCTCCAGGGCCGTGCCGCCTACAAGTCGGCCACCTTTATCGCCATGGTCGTCATCGGTATCCTGCTGTTCCCCGTTTTCTATGTGTGGGAGCGCTACTTTGCCCGCACGCACTTTGTGCGCTACGAGCTGTTCAAGCAGCGCACCGTCGTCGGTGCCTGCATGCTGGCCGCTATTTCCTACTACAGCTTCTACGCCTGGATCTTTATTACTACTACTTTGTCGAGGTTGTCTACGACCTCAACATCTCCCAGACGGGCTACATGACCCAGATCTACAACATCGGCTCGTGCTTCATGGGTGCCGTGTTTGGTGTCTACGTCCGCTGGACCAAGCACTTCAAGTACGCCTGCCTGTGCTTTGGTCTTCCCCTCATGATTTTGGGCGCGGGTCTCATGATCCGCTTCCGTGGTCAGGACTCCAACATTGGCTACATTGTCATGTGCCAGATCTTTATCGCTTTCGGCGGTGGCACTCTCGTCATTGGCCAGAGCATGGCCGTCATGGCCTCGGCCGACCGCGACGGTGTCCCCATGATGCTTGCTTTGCTGTACCTGTTCAGCAGCTTCGGCGGCTCCATTGGCTACGCCGTCGCCCAGGCCATCTACGTCAACACCTTCCCCGGCGCCCTCGAGAGCCGCCTGCCCGCCGACCTCAAGAACATGACGACGACTATCTTCAACGGCGGCTCTTCTGTCCAGCTCACGTACCCCGTCGGTTCGCAGGCCCGCGACGCCATCAACTACGCCTGGGGCGCCAGCCAGCGCGTCAACTGCATCTCGTCGACGGCGATGCTGGCTCTGGGCATCCCGGCCATTCTGCTGTGGAAGAACTATAACGTCGACCGCAAGCAGAACAAGGGTACTCTTTTCTAAGGGTGTCTCTTGCCTGTTGCGACTTTCCACATATACTCCCCCCAAAATAAGAAGAAGAGAGACGGCGAAAAAAGATACTCCATGTTGTTTTTGCAATTTTGAATATTTTCAGATTTCAGTGACAGCTGAGGTCACTATTCCTGCTATTTTATTAGTATTAGCATAACTTAATTCGATATCCGCGGCGAGGTTGAGCACTTCTCTTCCCGTCAATATTTAAACAAACCATAGTCTCCAACTTGTGAATACGTGAATATGAGGTCTGACCGTATCCTTCTGTCGATCATCTTGGCGGTCGTCTGTTGATCAATTCTGAATGGCTGGAGAGAGAAGCCAAGACTTTACTTTACGACTGCGTGTACGTCGTGCTTCACTTCTGACGGATTTGCCATTATATAATTATCACTGTCTCCTAGAGCATTAGGCATAAAGAATACAAAAAAACTTAAAACAAATATAAACATAAATATAGTAATTAAATCTTTAAATAAGTAATAAGGAGCAAAAGGTACTCTATCGTACGTACTTGCAATTGCGTCCCTAGCGCTGATGGTGTGTTAGAGGCGACTCTCAAGGCGCAACACGTGACATTCACCGCGCTCCAGTTAGCGTGCCCTTTTCCACTTCCCATTCTCTCACGCCTCGCAAAAACGTGCTTTGTCGCAACAACCTCAGCTTCCCCAGATGCAGGTCCAGGCCATTGGGGTCTTTTCTTTTCTTTGTTTTTCTTTTCTATCTTTAAATTGTTTCGCTTTTGCTTCCAACTCACAGAAACAACAAAGCAAAGGTATGCCTTGCTTCGGCCCCTCGACGGCGCATCGCGGCGGCTGAACTCTAGCACTTAGAACTGGACTTGATACTCCCTTCTTCCTGCGAGAAAGAATGTCCTCCAACGGTAGCACGTCGGCTGCTGCTGCTGCGGCCATGCGTGGCGGCGGCCGTGTCCTCCTCGCCTGCGACAGCTGCCGCCAGCGCAAGTCTCGCTGTGACGGCCTCAGGCCCCGCTGCAGCCACTGCGTCCAGTCCGGTCGCACCTGCCTCTACCGGCCGACGCCTACCAACCTCGAGTCGGACTCGTCTGTGCTTGCCCGTCTTGCCGATACTGAAGCGCGGCTGCAGGCGCTGGAGGAGAAGAACCGCATGCTTCTCGCGGCGTTTCCTCTGCCGCCTCCATTGGCCTCCGCCGCTCCGGTGGCCACCGCCGCCGGCGGCTCCCCACAGTCCATGGAGCTTTTTCATCATCAACAGCAGCAGCACCATCTGCTCAACCAACAACATCAGCAATATCAGCAGCAGCAGCAAAACCTTCACAATCTGCAGAACAACCACAGTCATCCTCCAACACAATCGGATGTCGCGACGCCCCACGAAAAGACGCGCACGCCGCCGGACCTGCACACGGCCGCCGCGTTCAAGCTGCTGACCTGCTGGCCGCGTCTGACCATCAACATGACCATCCCTCAGCTCGACACGCAGACGTACTTGACGCGCTGTGACCAGGCAGACCCCTTGCTTGTGGTGCCGGGGGGTGATGGCGGCGACGTGGGGATCCGCCCGGACGACACGCTGGCACCGTGGCAGGCGAGCCTGACGTTGGAGCAGCTGTATGCGCCCAATGTCCTGCAGAACCTGCCTGTGGGCATTGTGGCTCTGCTGGATGCCGTCCCCATTTTGAGCAGGGACCATGTCGCCTCTAGTTTTGCCGAGGCCATTAATAGCAATGGAAGCACGAGTGTGCCCGTCTCGTCCGTCTCGGATCCCATGGACGCCGACATGGATGCCATGGACGAGACGACTGTGGCAGCCGCCACACAACTACAACAATTTCATGGAGGAAGCACGCACAACACCAACGGCGACAGCATGTACGATCGGCAGCCGAATCAGCACAGACCACATCAACAGAACGGGCACCACCCACATCAACACCAACAACAGCAGCAACAACGCCGTCTTGGCCAGCAGCCCGCCATCGACTATGACCGCATGTCCTTTGCCCAGCTCCTGATGCTCTCCATTGGCATCCGCACCTCCATGGGCTGCCGCGGCACGGAGACGCACCGCCAGCGCACACCCTTTGACCCGCCTTCGCGGCAGTCGTTGATGGCCTTGTCGGCACGGACATGCAGTCTGGCCCTCCAGAAGCTGTGGATGCTGCAGGCCGGCCCCACGGAAGAGCTCGTGCCGCTCATGTTGCTGCTGGCACACTACCTGGCCGACTTTTGGGTACGGCCGTTCCATACGCGCGGGCTGCTGCAGTCCATTGACCCGGCCATTAAGCACATGGCCATGATGCAAGCAGATGATCCGTATGTCCTCCAGTACCTCCAGTTGATATAACTCCCATTTTTTTGCTAACAGAGTAGGCTCGTCACATTGTATGCCCGGCTTCACTTCATCTTGGAGAGGTAGGTTCACCCCGCGTACCATTAATGTTACACACGAAGACATGACTAACACTCCCAGCGACATCATCACCGAGCTCAATGGTTTCTGCACGCTGTCGAGTGCAGCCCTGCTTGCCATGCCACCTCTAGAGACAGCCAGTGCCGGCTCTATGGTCCCCGTGTCCTCTCTTCTCCTCGCTGCTTCACCTCCCACACCGTCCACGTCTACATCAAACTCATCGGCTGTCGACAGCCACCAACAACAGCAGCATATCCCACACCAGCAACGCCCACCACAACGATCACCCACTTTCCACATTGAAAACCATGTGCGACTACGCATCCTCCTCAACCGCATTCTACATTTGCTATACGCACCCACCAAAGCCTACGCCCAGCCGCACGAGCTCGCCGACATTGTGTCGAGTCTGACGGCTGGTCTTCGTGCGTGGTACCAAGCGCAACCGCCCGACCAGCAGTTTGTCCGCGACGCCACCGTCTTTAGCATCAACCAGCCGTCCGCCGCAGCCACAAACATGTCTTTAAGGCTCCGAGAAACGGCGCTCCGCTACTTTGGCTGCGTCTTCTTGCTCCACCGGCCCGTCCTCTATTTCTTTTTGCACAAGGACCTCGAGTATACGGTCAGACCACCCGAAAACGTTCGCACCCTCCACGTCGACCGCGAACCCTGGGTCCTCGAGTCGTGTCGCGACTGCATCGAGAGCGCTGCCCTCTTGATACACCTATCGTGCCTGACGCCCGAAGAGCGCGGCACGACGGCCGGCAACGAGGACGGATCGTGTGTCGAGGATATCTATGGATCGTGGTGCAACCTGCAAATGCTCTTTGCCGCTTACTTGATTCTGTTGCAAGTCCGCTCGGTGCCCAGCCTGATGCCCGTGTTCCGCAACATTGGCGACATGGACGCGCTGCTGGACAAGGTGGAGCGGGCGTTTGCGACGCACCCGGTGCACAAGTCGCTGGTGCTGGACAAGAGTCTGGCCATTCTGCAGGATGAGCGGCGCAATTTTGAGGCGGCGTCGCCCTTGACACA
Organism: Sporothrix variecibatus; assembly: GCA_016097105.2. NCBI lineage: Eukaryota > Fungi > Ascomycota > Sordariomycetes > Ophiostomatales > Ophiostomataceae > Sporothrix > Sporothrix variecibatus. The sequence goes on along the minus strand of JADMNI010000008.1, from coordinate 2,553,836 downwards.
TATGACCTGAGCCGGCGGTGGGACTGGTAAATGGCGTTTATCTTGGAGTATACGATCACTGCATTATCAATGGAAAAAAGGTTAAATTGGAATAGCGTTCTTGTGTGAAATTTATATATATACCACCCATATTTTTGGAGTAAAACTCTCTATGTACAAAACAGTACTCGAAAAAAATAGTACTATATACTATATGCTACTATTCTCTACCGTCTTCCTCTGATGTGACCAGTTGCTTTTTCGTTCGACTCCCACACTTCTTTCTACACATGCTCAACCTCGTTGGACTGCTGGTGCGGAATGGGTCCCGACTTCTCCAACTCCAGATCGTCGCCCGCCTCCAAGTGCTTTGGGCTCGCCGACAACGGCGGCACCTTGGGGAGCGGCCACATCGTCAAAGACATGGTGGCGCCACTGGCGCACCGGGATGCCCTCGGCATAGAAGCGCTCGACCTCGTAGGTGGTGCGGCCCGTCGTCTCGCCCACACAGAACCACATGTAGGCAATCGTGATGAGCGTGGTGCCGGCGTAAATAAAGCAAATCATAGGACCCAGGTTCGCCGAATAATAGAGGTAGGGCGACGTGAAAGCAATGACCCACACCGTAAAGAAGAAGGTGACAATGGCGCACGACATAATCTTGTTGCGGTTGGGGCCAACAGCAGCCTCGGAGGCGACCGTGTAGGCAAGCGGGCCCATGGAAAAGTTGAAGGCGACAATGACAATGTACGAGAACACGACAATGGCGGTGGCGACACCGGTCGAAAAGGGTGCACGCAACGTGCCAAGACCGCCAATAATCAAAAAGGTCAAGAACATGATGATACTGCAGGCCATCAGATTGGGCCTGCGGCGGACCTTGTTGCCCAGCACAACCGACACCGCCACAGCCACCACCTGCAGCACGTTGGTAATGAGCGAAATCGTAAAAGGCTGGCTGATGCCAATGGACTGCGCAAAGATGACACCGTACGAGTAAAAGAACTGGATGCCGTTGATCTGCTGGGCCACCATGGAGCCGCAGGCGTAAATCAGCTTGCGGCGCTCAATGGGCGACCGAAACAGTGCCGCCCAGCTGGACTCGGCCTCGGCGGCCCGCTTGCGCTCGACGGCGTCGTTGAGTGTCTGCATGTCGCCGGCCGGGTCGTAGGTGGCGTTGCTGCGGTTAATCTTGCGGAGGGATGTCTCGGCGGGCGCCATGCGGCCCTTGAGCGCGTACCACACGGGGCTCTCGGGCGTCCAGGGCAAGCACAATACCATGAGGCCAGGCAACAAAATCAGCAGGCCCATGGGGATGAGGTATGCGTTCTTGTTGTTGATGGACTCAGTGCCTTGGGTGATGCCGGAGCCGACGAGCTGCGAGCATGACTGCATCAGCTGGAACATCATCAGCGCAGGGCCGCGGACAGCCAGCGGCGCGACTTCGCCAATGTACAGCAGACACGTCACAGTGTACTGGCCGATGCCGAGACCGATGAAGATACGGCCAAGAACAATAAGGCCCTCGAGACCGTGAGACGCGAGCTGGACAATGGCACCGGCAATGATGCACAGAGCGGCCGTGTAGAAGACCGTCTTGCGGCCCAGCGGTCGTTGATGGGCGCAGCCAGTAGGGCACCGAGGAGTTCGCCGACGTAGATGATGGAGGCCGTCAGGGAGGTAAAGGAGGTCGTGAGAGCGGGGGCGCCGGAGCTGTCGGTTGTTTGCCCATACTCCCTGATGAAGGGTGTCATTCCTAGGATGCCGGTGAAATATATCTGGTCATAGCCGTAGCAGAGGGCACCAAACGTGGACACGCCGCAGTAGACGAAGGCCCATTTGTTGTCCTTGAAGTTGATGTTGAAGACCCCCATCTTGATGGAAGGAGGGGGTAAGAAGTGCGTGTGGAAGGGCACAAAATTGATGGAGGTGATGGGACAGAAAGAAAGAGAAAAAAATCCAAGTAGGGATGGAAGAGAACAACAATGAGGAATCAATAGAGATAAAGACGAAAGAGAAAAGAAGAAAAAGAAAACAGCCAAGGAATGCAGGGACACTCTGGTGATGGGCGGTGAGATGGAGTTTGGAACAATCCAGATCGTCGTCGGATGGCTTGGTATATATAGTTGATGAGGCTCAGTGTTGCAATGCTGTGGTGTGTATATGCATATGTTTGTTGAAAGGGGAAGAGGGCAAAGGGAGAATGATAGACGAGAGAAACCGGATTAGTGTGATTGTGGTTCCTCTGCTGGGGCCCCTGCGGACAAGAGTCGTGTGGTCTGCCTGGGGTAGGGGTAGGGAAGTAGGGGAAAGGCGAGGCTTGCCGGGTCTCGACTGGTATGGAGACGGGATGAGGCAGACGGAAGAGGAAGGAATGAGGGCGGAAAAGAAAAAAAAGAAAAAGAAACAAAAATTGGACGAGAAACATAGGAACCACCGATCAGTCCAAGTGACAGATAGATCCGAGGATAGACAAAATGGGCCGATTCCTACATCTGGCAGGCCATGTTTCTTTTTTTTCCCCCGTGCAGTGTAAGTCTCTCTGTCTTTTTGTTGTCGTCTTGGGTCAACTCCAAGTCGAGTTGTGTGGGTTCCCCAGAAAGAATGGAGCCCCCGGGGGAGGAAGAAGGAAGAAGGAGAAAAAGAAGGAAGTGAGCAACCGTACTACCGTACCACAAAGCCAGGTTCCAATTGCCCAGACCCGAAGACCGGCTATGAGCACATGGGAAGAACAGAGTCTGGAGAGTGCCACTCAAGACTGTGGGCCTCGTGAATACCAAGCAATGTATGAAGAAAAGGCGAGAGAATAGAGAAAGAAAGACAAGAAAGACGCAAAAAGCGGGTCCGTCATGTCCCTCAAGCACCCAAAACAGCCAACGATTCCGGGGTGCCTCCTGTCGGGGAAGAGAGAGGACAAGATCATGATCGAGTGTGTGCACGAGGACAAGAAGGCTGCAGAGTGCGGAGTGGACAGAGTGGGTTCTCTGGGGCAATTTGGAACGAAGTTAGTTTTTTTGTCGTTTTCTTTTTTCGCTCTTGCCTTTTTCCCTCTTCTTTCATCTTGCGCCTTCCCTCGTGTTCTTGGCAGGCATCGGGAAGGACCGAACGCTAGTGATCGCGCCTTCCCCAGCAACACAAACAAAAACATCAAGGCTAAACGGGCTCCAAATGGCAAGTGCGTCTTGACGTTCACTTTCGGATCATTAGTGGGGAAACGGCGCCCAAAAGGCACGCCAAAGGCACACCAACGAGAAGATCGAAACATTCTCGCATTGCAACCAGCCGTCACTGCCTTACCTTGTTGTACCTTTCGTCTTCCCCACCTGCAAATGCCGTACAAGAGGACATTTAGATACTTATGGGGCCAACAGGCCCTGTCAACAACGGCACCTCCCCGTGCAATGACGGCCCTTCCCCGACGGGACCACCTATACTCGACGCTTTCTCTCAAGTCTCCATCTGCTTGGTTCAGACTTGTGATGTTTTCCACAAGCAAAGACAGAATCTGTTGATCAGCCGAGCCCTCCTCGCCCCCGTCGTCCCCAAGCCGTCTCTCTAGTGCCCCCGCGTGTGGCCTGATATTGATATCGCCTTGACCTTAGGATCCTTGACAACCTCGATCTCGAACCAAAGCTATCTCGGCCCAGCCTTCGGATCATTTCCCTTGGTCTCTTTTTGTCTTCTCGGAGACAGACTCGCGTGGCTGATCTGTGTGCCTCATCTCGGCTTAAGACTAGATAGCGAGACGAGGACGAAGACGAAACGAAGACGAAAGAAACAAACTGTGTGTGGTCTAGCCAGGGACAAACGACTTGCATCTGCATCACAGGGACTCCACTTTGACGCGAACCCTGCATCCCCGGCATTTTGAGTTGATCTTGACATCTTGACCTTTTGGTATCACAAACTTGCAAAGTCAGAGCATCGACACACATACACACATACACATACACGCACAACATCACACAATGGCAACTCCTTTGAAGCAGCTCCAGGCGGCCGGCATCGTCGTCATTGCTGACACGGCCGACTTTGATGGTAAGCCACGCCCACAGTTTATTTACTTTCACTTTATCTAACGCTTCTTGTAGACATCGCCCGCTTCCAGCCCTCCGAGGGCACCACCAACCCGACGCTCCTCTTCCTCGCCGCCCAGAAGCCGTCCTACGCTGCCCTTGTCGACAAGGCTCTGGCCTACGGCCGCAGCCTGCCTGCCTCGGCCACTACCGACGAGCGTCTGTCCGCCGCCGTCGACGCTTTGGCCGTCCAGTTCGGCACCCAGATCTACAAACTCACCGGCCGCGTCAGCACCGAGGTCGATGTCGCCCTGTCCTTTGACACACCCGCCACCGTCGAGGCTGCCCTGCGCATTCTGAAGCTGTACGAGGCCGAGGGCGTCACTCGCGACCGTGTCCGCATCAAGATCAGCGCTACCTGGGAGGGCATTGAGGCCGCTCGCATCCTGCAGCGCGACCATGGCGTCAGCTGTCTGGTGACGGTCGTGTTCGGTCTTGCTCAGGCCGTGGCGGCGGCCGAGGCAGGCGCCGATGCGGTTGCTCCCTACGTGGGCCGGATTGCCGACTGGGGTAAGCTGAATGGCGTTGCTGCCGACAAAGACCTGGGTATTGAGACCGTCTCCCGCATCCAGAACCATCTGCGCAAATACGGTTACCGCACGCAGGTCATGGCCGCCAGCTTCCGCAACGTCGATCAGGTGCGCCAGCTTGCGGGTGTGGACCTGCTGACGGCGGCACCGGCCATTCTGGAGGCGGTCGAGCAGGAGACGACGGCCATTGTGCCGGCCCTGACGGCCGAGGCGGCCAAAGCGGCGTCCGACGAAGTTTTGCCCCCGCTGGCTTTCAACGGCAACGAAGCGGCCTTCCGCTGGGCGTTCAACAGCGACGCGTGTGCGGTTGAAAAGTCGGCCGACGCGATGCGGCGGTTCTACGCGGACACGGAGAAGCTGAAGCAGTTGCTGGCCACGAAGCTGTAGACAGTAGGTGTGCAGACTTTACGGAGGAGAAGAGAAAAAGCAACGGGCAATGGGGCTAATACTGCGGAGACTCTGGAGGCGAGAGACAGGCGAGAAACAATAAAAGGGCTAGAAAAGGACGAATAGACATAGACACATGATTTCATGAGATTTTTTTTGGCCGCTTTTTGCCAAGAGAACCGAGACAATGGATCGAGCCTCGTGAACCTGAGGTAATAGAGTAGAGGCGGGCTAGATGTGAACTAGAAGACAGGAAAGAAAACAAATGGATCGGTACACGAGCTGGCTTGGCTCAACAAAAGAAGACACGAACAAAAACGAACAAAAGTGAACAAAAAACACCCCGCCGGGAACAACTGGAATTATGGCAATACATCCTGTCGAAGAAATGCCGCCCAACACTAGCGCCGGATGCCCCCCGATGCACCTGTCCATTGCACAAAAGTGGATTCTATGGGCCCCTGAACCCCGTCTTTTTGGTCTTTTCGACTTTCATCCTCCGGACTTGACGTCAACATGGCATCCAACGCCATCCAACGCCATCCAACGCCATACTTTTAGTAGTTGCCTCGCTTGCATCTAGATTCGGGGACATCCTATGCCAGTCTTCGGCACTTCCCCGTCTCCTGTCTACCGTCTGCCTTCTCCCGCTTTGCCTTTTGCCATCTTTAGTTCTTTGGTTCTTTTGTTTCTTGCCGTCACTTGACAGCAAGAGCCGTTCTCCAACCACTTGATCCCTCTATCGCTCTCCACATGGCAAGAAGGGCAATGGGGAAGAGCCGGACGGGGAAGCAAACCGTGTTGTGGAGAGCTGCTAACTTGTAAATCTGTTGGAGAGCTCACGTTTCGCCTCTTGGGGTCTCTTCGTCCTGTACGAAGTAGCATGATCCCTTTGTCTTCTGCCTTTTTGGTCTTTTTCTGGTCTTGTGCCTCTTGGCCAAAAAAAAGTTGTTCCTGGCTGGCCTTGGGATCGTCGGAGAGCTCGAGTCGCCGTTCCAATATTTTTTTGCTGCTTTCCTCTCTCTTTCCTCCACTCCTCTCCCATCTTCTCTCCCCCCTCGTATCATCATCCTCCTCCTTAAGACAGACCCCTCTTTCTCCATCGGCTTGTCTCCGAGGAACCGTCCGAAAGCTCGTCTGCTGTCAACCGTGTCGCACCTTCCTCGCGTCTTGCTTTACTGATATAAAATTATTTCTTAACCGCTTCATTCGTTCCTTCCTCAACACTGCATCACTCCTTCTCTTTTCAGACGCATCCCTCTTTCCTTCTCTCCTTTCTCTTCTCTCACGTCCTTGATACCCCTTTCCAATCTTCTCCCTCCGTTTCTTTATCACACACAAAATGGTCTACATTCTCGGCCTCAACAGCGGTTCGTCGTTTGACGGCGTTGACGCTGTTCTCTGCACAATCGACCTCGCCGCCGATGGCCACCCGGCGCGCCCCGTCTACGTCGACGGCCTCACTATTGACTGGCCCGAAGACCTGCAGCCCCAGATCCTGCGCGCTTTCGCCAACGAGCTGACCATCTTTGAGATGACCCGCCTCAACTATGTGGCCGGTGCTTTGTATGCCGAAGCCGCCAACGCCCTCATGGCCAAGAACAACCTCAAGCCCCAGGACGTCGACGTCATTGGCTACGACGGCCAGACCATCTACCAGGAGCCCCCAAACCGCCCTCTCGAGCGTGCCTTTATTGAGAGCAAGAGCACCAGCCTCGTCGACAAGTGGCTCAAGGGCGGCTACCCCTGCGGCTTCTTCATTGCCGAGTCGGGTGTCGTGGCGGCGCTGTCCGACGTCGATACCGTTACCCAGTTCCGTCCGCTCGACCACGCGCTGGGCGGAGCTGCGGCCCCGCTGATGCAGTACCTCGACTTTGTGGCCTTCCGCGACCGCACCGACGCCGAGACCCAGGAGCCTACTTATACTGTCACGCTCAACATTGGCGGCATCGCCAACCTGCAGCTCGCCCACAAGGACCGCAGCCGCATGATGGCCTTTGACACCGGCCCGGGCAACGTCATGATTGACCACGTCATCAAGGCCCGCACGGGACGCGGCTACGACAAGGACGGCGAGCTGGCTGCCAAGGGCAAGGTGATCCCGGCCCTGCTCGACGAGATGCGCAAGCACGAGTTCTTTGCGCGCAAGCCGCCCCGGTCCGCCTGGCGCCTGGATTTCGGTGCCGACTACGCCGACGACATTTTGAAGCGCTACACCGAGTCGTCCACCGAGGACCTGCTGGCCACCCTGACGCGCTTCACGGGCATTGCCATCACTTCCAGCTTGATTGATTTCATTATCCCCAAGATTGGCACCAAGCCGCTGGTCATCGCCTCGGGTGGCGGTACCCGCAACGGCACGCTGATGCGCGACCTGGCCGACGAGCTGTCCAAGCACGGCCTGACGTTGACCACCAGCGACGAGTTTGGCATCCCCGCCGCCTACAAGGAGGCCATCAAGTTTGCCACCCTCGCCTTTTGCCGCCAAGCGCGGCCTAGCCAACAACATCCCCGCCGCCGGCGGTGCCTACCGTTTCGCGACGCTGGGCAAGCTGAGCCTGGCACCGTGGCGTGCACAGAATGCCGAGCCCGTCGTCGGTCGTGACGAGCGGGTGCTAGGTCTGAAGTCGGAGTAGAGAGGTGGAAAACAAGAACAAAAACAAAGAATGACTTGCTAGATGATAGACATGAGCCTCCTTTTAAATTGATTTTCTGTATATACGACTTCATTGGATACTTTTGGTTTACTTCTTTTTGGTGCATATCGTCTGTATTGGAAAACTCATGGTCGTGGCTGAGCGCTGCCGGCTAAATGGCCCAATATCGACGCCCCCTTTTCTGACTTGTTTTTTTTTTCCCTTCCAACTCACTCACTACACTGCAAACAGGGAAATGCATTGACGGCAAAAATGGACAATCCGGGTTGGATTACCCATGCATGGAGCGGCCGTCTGTCCGCGTCGTGCCGCAACTGCTTTCTGCCTTTCTGCGCCCTACTAACTTGGAAACTTGCAGATGAACGATTCACGACACACGGTTCACCTTGTTCACCATCACCACTCGTCACTCGTCACTCGTTTATTTTATCACCGCGTCGAGCTATATCGACGGAAAGCCATCCTCTCGACACTCACCCTTCTTTCCTCTTAACACACCCTCGACAATGAACCAATTAATATTACCTCTCCTCCTGGCGGCGGCTGCCGTCACGACCGTCCACGCCGACCTTGAAGTCGACCTCGACAACCCAGACTCCATCCGCGCTGCCGCCAAGCTCAAGGCCTACGACGTCATGACCTACTACAAGGGCAAACCTCAGTGGACAAATTCCAGGCATCCTACCGGGCCCGCCGCCTATCGGCGAGTACTACTGGTGGCAGGGCGGTGCCCTCTGGGGTACCATGGTCGACTACTGGCACTACACCGGCGACACTACCTACAACGACGAAGTCATGCAGGCCCTGCAGTTCCAGACGGGGCCACCGCAGAACATGTACATGCCCTACAACTGGACAGCCTCTCTGGGCAACGACGACCAGTCCTTTTGGGGCATGTCTGCTCTGCTGGCGGCCGAGGTCGGGTTCGAAAAACCCGCCGGCCGATGCGCCGCAGTGGCTCGCCCTCGCACAGGCCGTCTTCAACTCGCAAACCACACCCGTACGCCGTGACGACCAGTGCGGCGGCGGTCTCCGGTGGCAGATTACACCGCTGAACAACGGCTACAACTACAAGAACTCGATTGCCAACGGCTGCTTTTTCAACATTGGCGCCCGCCTCGCCCGCTACACGCGCAACGATACCTATGCCCAGTGGGCCGCCAAGACGTGGGACTGGGTCGAGGGTGTTGGTCTGATTGATGGCCAGTACAACATTTATGATGGCGGGCACACAGACAAGAACTGCACCGACATCAACCGCGCCCAGTTTTTTCGTACAATGCCGCCATCTTCTTGCAAGGTGCCGCTTTCATGTACGACTACACGCAAGATCCCATTTGGAAGACCCGCGTGGAAGGACTACTCACCAACATGCTCGCCACGTTTTTCCCCAACGGCATTGCCAAGGAGATATCGTGTGAGAGCGACGTCAACCTGACGTGCACTACCGACATGCTGTCCTTCAAGGGCTATATCCACCGCTGGCTCGCCGTCACGGCTCAGATCGCACCCTTTACGCACGACCGTATTGTTGCCACCCTCAAGACGTCACCGAGGCTGCTGTGCGGCAGTGTACCGGCGGCGCCACAGGCCGTGTCTGCGGGTTCCGCTGGGTCCAGGGCGGCACATACGACGGCACCAACGGTGCGGGCCAGGAGATGAATGTGCTGGGGGCGCTGCTGTCGATGCTGCTGGACAAGTCGTCGGCGCCGTCACCAACTTAACGGGCGGCACGAGCCAGGGCAACCCGAGTGCAGGCACGGACGAGTCGATCCTGCCGTACACGGGCCCGGTCAGCCAGGGCGACAAGGCGGGTGCCGCATTTTTGACACTGTTCTTCTTGTCGGGCTGTCTGGGGACGTTGTCATGGATGATGCTGGGCTGGGGTGAGGTAAACTAGTGGGATACGACGCGGTGGAGAATTTGTTACATCATTGTCGTGGGCTTGTCCCTTTTTTATATACTTTTTTATGCCACCCGAGGAACTTCTTCAGCTGTGATTCGTTTGCAACTGATTGTGCACATTCCCTGACCGACACCTGTACTTTCTGATAAAAAAGAAAAGATCCGACTAAGACCCAGACTCTGGCGTCCTTCGCAGCATCTAAAAGATTTTTACTTCTAGCCGCTATGGGCAAAGTACCATGGCTTTCGTTTACTTATTGTGGCAACGGGATTCGAAGATGCTCTCTTAATTTTCATCTTTTCCACGGCATCATCCAGTACTCTCCACTGTCCCCAGCAGTTTAGGGGCGCAATGGTAATAACATGTGCTGTTCTTGCTGTTCTTGGTTTTATCTCCTTGCCGCCGCTTAAAATATGTCTTGCGAGTTGCGTTGTGTGTTCGCACCCCCGCAGACACATCACATTCATCTCCAATTCTGTGTCATGCGGCCGTGCACGGAGATACTTTGGATTCAGTTGGCATGTCCTCCATGGCACCACACAATATGCCGTCGGTCGGCGTCGTTGGTCATGGCTAAAGAAGCCGGATCCGGTGCCTGGTACCACCCGAGTGGCACAGACTCCTTGCAGAAGGCGTCCAGGAGGTGTCGAACATAGCGTAACGGTGGCAAACGGCAGACGAATGTACATAGCTGGAGGCCACACCCGGCCCAGCGCTGGCGCGGGATCGGGACAGATACGGAATCCCGCGAGACGGATGGTGCGCGTGTACACGAGCTTGAGGCATCGCGGGGCAAGGTCGCACGACACGAGCCGGATGCGGATGTGGTCGATGTTAGACACGCGAGAGTGCAGGACACGGACAACCTCGTGTTGGCGGCACATCATTTCATGCTGGTGAGACTTCTTGGCCCTCTTTTGAAACCCCTGGTACAAAAGACAGCCACAGCGCTCGGGGTCGACGCAGCGTAGCTCGTGGAAAAGGCCGGGGTATTCGGGGGGGTGCAATGTAACGCGCCGGGCCGACAACTTACTAATTTGGTGCGCCGGCGTTGGGCGAGACTGGCAGCCAAATCGTGACCAGGCCGGGCGAGGCTCTCAAGGCTGAAGCCAATGGTCAACGGCGCCCTTGATGAACGTAACAGGCAGTACGAGTCAAAGTAACTTGGTTATACGTACCGGTGAAGGGTATTGAGGGGTACTATTACTTCCAACGTTGTTCTTCTCATCGGGTTGTGTGAGGATAGTATCATGACTAATACTAGGTCCTAGGTGAGGTAAACCGAGGGGGAAAATATAGTAGAGACTTATACAAGTTTGTGCTCTACGTTCGTAGTTTGTTGTCTACTGTTTCTTTAACTTTCGTTACTCTTCTCATTCTACATATCGATTTCATCACAGTTGGGGACACACATGTTCATCCATATTCAAAGATATATTGGACGGTCGGGAAGATCAGCTATCTTCTTATAAAAAATAAATAATAAAACACATGTGAGAATGTAAAAAAATAAAAACCAAAGCAGTTGGGCACGTCCCCAGAATCCCCGTCCCAAAATATAAAATTGCCATTCCCTTGTACTCCTAGCACTCCAGACACCAAATTCCGCCGTGGCCAGTATTGCGTGATTGTCGTCGCCGCATTCGTGGATGCAAAGTGCTCAATTGTCAATTGTCAGACTCGCGGTGCCACGGTAAGCTCAAGCTCGGTAGCTTTAGAACCACTTGATCGTGTACGATGTGATGGTCTTGGTGACCGTTATGGTTTTCGTGGAGCGGGTGAACTGTGTCAGGGTGGTGTGGTCGGTCTGGATAGTGGGAATAATCAAGGTAGTTGTGGCCGTCTTGGTAGACACGATGGTCGTAGCAGTCGTGGCGATACTGGTCGAAGTCGTGGTCGTAACATCATACGTCGGCTCGTAGGACGTGCTGGTGATGTACACGGTATCGGTGCAAGTCGTAACAGGCTGGCTAATAGTGGTCGCGGCGGTACCACCAGCGCACAGGCAGGCGCTGACATAAGCCGAGGCAGGCGAAACGGGCGTTGAGCAGGCCGACGCATAGGCCGGGATATTTGTGGGAATGATCGTGGTCGTGGAGCCAGGGGGGTCACGCTTACCGAACGGCTTCAAGGTGGTGGTGGTCGTTGTGCGAGTGGTGGTCGTTGTGCGAGTGGTGGTCGTGGCGGACACCGTGGTCGAGGTGTCCACGCTGGTCGACGTCGAGGTAGACAGGGATGTCTCGGTGCTCACGACGCTGCTATGGGAGGTGTCGATCTCGGTAGAGACGGTGGACGAGAGGTCGGTCGAGGTGCCGGTGACCGAGGGCACGGTGGTAACAGACCCGACGACCGTCACAGTAACGTGTACCGTGCTGTTTGGTCAGTAAAGGAGTGTTTCGAAATATAGAAAACAAGTGACTGAATATCAGGAGGGGCAACATGCCTGGTAGGGAGGACAAGAGTGGTAGACAGGTACGAGTTACAGTCGGCCACACCATGGCGAGTAGTAAACGCGTTTGCAACGATGGCACGCAGACAGTTGTTCGAGCTGCATGCGTTGGCCGTCTGGATGAGGCTGGCGGCAGCAGCGCCAGCGGCAATGAAGCGAGAGAGACCCATTGTGTTTGGCTTTGAAAGTGTCAAGACGTTGCAGAAAAGAGGTGTGGAAAGGGTCCGGAAGGAGTGTCAGGAAGTGAAGGTGAGCGAGTGAAGGGTGTGAACAGCAGCGAATGAATGGGAATCTTTGGTCTGGATGTCCTTGTTGTTGGATAGAGAAGAGCCGTTGTTGAATCCTGGGAGGGCATCGTGGTCAATATATAGACTTTGGGAAGGCCGTGATCAAGTTCGTCGTGGCCCACTAACACAAACTGACACCCGATATTGGCATCACGACTCAGCATCCGCCCTGTACAAACAGAAACCACCGCAGTGGCCGTGGGCTGGCATTCGATAAAAACCACGAGCTGGAGACGCGACGAGAATACCAAAACGACACAAAAAGAGTGTATGGAGCCGAATTATCGTGTCTTGTGCAAACAGAGTCATAACCGGCAACATCCGTTTTCTCTCAAGTCGAGCTGTGAGGGGTGTGTTCGGATACGGCCCTTGTACGACCAACAACGCCTATATTGTTTGCCTTTAGCTTTCTTTCGGTGCCCGGCAGGACATCAACAAACGATTCAATATATGCCGCCACATTTCCTATTTTGGTAATGACAGGGCCGTTTTGTTTGCAGTATCGTCAGATGTTTAAACACAAACAATGCTAGTTTTGCCAGGCTGCCAGCAGCCAAGCCATATGCCGGCCATGGCCAAGACAGGTCTATTGTCTCCCGGTGGTGAAATGTCAGAATGTGTCGGAGGGATTGTACGTTGTAGGCGTCTGCCCACTGCGGGAAATATTGGTGAAGCGTAACACAACAGGTGTCTAGGGGTGCTCGAAAATGGAGCAATACCTGCAGGGCGACAGGGCGAAAGGCCACAGCGGGCAAGGAGCCCGAGTCCAGGCATGTGGCTTTTCGATATTCTGTCGGGGAAGAAGTCTAAATAAGGTAGAGCAGCCGGGTCAGTAACAAGCTGATAAAGTGTCAGGAATGGGATGTGACAGGAGAAAACAATCAAATGCTTCCCGACTGCATCGCGTAACGCCACCGCAGGGACGGAGGAGCAGCGGGCACCTCTGTGAAATTGAATACGAGCCGACCAAAGAGGGTATGGAAAACGCAGGTAAAAAGTGAACAGGAAAACAGGGAGGCGTGCAAAGGCATATGAGGTCCAAAAGGATCCAAAAGGAGAAGGCAAAAAAAGAAAGTATACTGACCTGCCATGCTCTCCAGAGACCAGAAACAAAAGACAAAGGAACTATCGATATTTGGCTCCCTGACGTCGTTGCGGCCGTTGGAGAAAATCGAATGCCAGTGTTGTCGATTTTTCGGTGCAGCTGAGACACGCCATAGGGCTAGCCGTTGCCTGATTCGGCCGCTCTCTCTTTTCTCCTCGGGTGCTTGCACTGAGACATTGTCCCTGCACGACAGTGCATTTGGTGTGTTCCGTCGAGTGTGTTCTTATTCTTTTATTCTTATTTGGGTCGTTTGCGTTTTGCGCTCGAACTTGCTCAATTGTCTGGTTCAAATGTCGGTTGCAAAGGACAGAGTACTCGCGTACTCGTCGTTTGTCTCAATATCGTCGAGTCTTCTGTGTCCAGCGTCTTGCATTCCACCAGAAATCCCACGTGTGGTTTGCAATGTCATGGCAATATGGAGCCAACGGGGCGTTATCCCGATCAATGTCTTGACCGCGCGCGATTCAACGCGTCAGACATTGAATATATCGAGAAGAATGAGTCGTCTTGTGTCATCATGTAGACTTTGTATGCTTATTTGTGGGCAGGCTTGGTCACAGAGGCTGTTGAGTGTGTGAAGTTGACTGGCGAACATGGACGGAGGTGATGTCGCTGTGTGTGCGGATAATGTAGTGTTTGTTGAAAGTATGAGAAGAGGAGCAGAATTGAGAGACGAAACAAACGAGGCGAAGAGCCAAGATTAGGGGCCGGGAGGCAAGAGGACTTGTTGTTTGTGATGAAAGCCAAAAAAGGAAAGTGCGGTTGTCGTGCCTTCCACATCGTGCTTAGCGATTGCTGTAGTATCTGCAGGGCACCTAACAGGGCCTCATAATACATATCGTAGTTAATCAATGGTGGGAGAGAGGTAACAAAGCAGATAAGTCTAATGTAGGAGATCAACAATCAATGGACAAGTGAATTGACTGTACAAAATAAAGTTTTGTATAAAATATGAGTGTTAGGGAAATAATTGAAGATGAATGCGACAATTCACACAGTGATTTGTTTCTGCTAAAAATAAATATAAATAAATAAAAATGAAATGAAAACAGTAGCTTCAGCTCGAAAAAACTCGAAAAAAATATAGAAGATCATCGTTAAATAATCTTTAATTAAAAAAAAAAAGACTTAAGAACAACTTTTTTTTTAAGAAAAAAAATAAAAAATCGCAACAACATATCTACTCAAGGGCCAAGTGATATTTGCGTCTGACCAGATTACTCTGGTTTCATGGAAGCGACACAGACCGATTCCACCAACCACTGTATTGCATGATTGCTTTTAAAAAAAAGAGCTCTGACAAGATAGCCATTTTTTGATTTAGGGAAACAATCTTTTTTTATTGAAGAAACGATCAACGCAGTGCGGAGCTATGTGAGTTCTATGCATGCTAGGTATTATTAAACGAGAGTAAAAGAGTAAAGAATGACGTGCCTTGAAAAGAGAAGTCGAGAACAAAAAGGGGAGCGAGAGAAGAGAAGTAAAAACAAAGTGTTTGGGCCCATCCTCCCAGCTACAACACACGATGGAACAGGTACACCAACAGCGTCGGGATGATGAAAAACTACAAGATCGCCCCGACCAGCTCAGCACCGGCGGCGAACCCGACACCCGTCACGAAAGCATTGCCCAGCTTTCCGCCAATCTTCTTCCCAGCGGCGCCAACCTTGCCGCCACCATCTTGTTGTTGTTGTTGTTGTTGTTGCTGTTGCTGCTGTTGCTGTTGTTGGTCACTAGGGCCGCCTCCATAGTACGACTGCTGACCATACTGTTGCTGGCCATAAGGTGGCTGCTGCTGGCCATACGGCTGCTGTCCATATCCCTGCTGCTGCCCGTACCCTTGCTGTCCATACTTGGCATCTCCACCGCCCGCATATTGCTGCTGCTGCGGCGGCGGGTTGCCGTACTGGTCATAATAGGACGGCGGCGCCGTCGACGCACTTCTACTGCTGTTTGCGGGAGGGGGGACTGGAGGGGCATCGTTGGGCCCCGGCAGCTGGTTGTTCCGCTCAAGCTCGGCCAGCGCGGCCTCGGGCTTGACATATTGGCGCGGGAAGATGCCGACCTGGCCGGAGCGGACATTGCGGCCCAACCACCAGTCGTCGTTGACTTTGCTGTAGACGGCGACGGCGTCGCCACGGTCAAAGGCCAAGTCGCCGTCGCTGGGAGCGTCGTACTTGTATTTGGCGGTAGCGTAGCCGGCAGCAGTGCGGCCGTCGGCGTCGGGATTGTTGTCCGGGTCGTTGCGTCCCACACTCTCGGAGGCAGGAGCCGGGGTCGGGGCGGTTGACGATGCCTGTGACTGTGACTGGTGGGAGTTGTTGCGGGCGGGCAAGGGCGGCGATGGCTGGGCTAGCTGCAACGACTGGAGGGCGGCCGTGGCAGAGGCAATGGCCGGGGCCTGTCTCTGTTTATTCGGTGCCGGCGAGGGCCCGCCGCGCAGGCTCCATTCTTGGGGCAGGAGGTCGTGGATGGTGTTGAAGTCGTCGTCAGTGATGGCGCCCTTTTCGAGCAACGCCTCTAGTTCCTAAAGTTTTGAGAGTCAGTGGATGTCCCGGTTGTCAGTCCTGATACTTCTGAACCTACCGTCTTGATAGACCGGAGCGATCGGTTGACGTCCATAGCTTTCTGCCGCGTGTCGGCCATCTCGAAAAAGTGTTGTGTGGCGGAAGACGCAGAAGTTGCGACGAAGGGGGATAAGTATGCTTGCCGGACGGCGTATGTAGGAAGAGGTCGGCGCGGTAGGTGGTTGCGGTTGAGCGCGGAGGGGAAATGCGGAGGGAGATGCAGAAGGAGAGTGGAATGAGGTTGACGAAAGAGAGCAGTTGCTGTCGAATTTCGGGTCTTGAAGAATTGTCCTGTACGACGTATTTGGCCCACCACTGCAGCCAAGGAGTGTGCCTGCCCAAGTTTCGTATTCTGGTATTCTGGGGCTAGACGTGTGGAACTATCGGATTTCAACAATAGCCCGATCAATTAGGAAAGAGCAATAGACAAAATGGCGAATCGCAGCTGCCCGTTGACGGTTCGCGAGATGCTCTTGGTTACTGCGAGTATCGGTCGTTCCTGCCAATTCTTTGTTCCTGGAGACCACCTGAAGTCGCTAAAGTCAGAAAGGAGGGCGCCGTTGGTCACGTCACAGCAAGCGCTGGCCGGGCACCATTGGCACCAGTGGCGTTAAAGCTGCGCAGCTTGCGTGGCGCAGTTGATTGTCCAAATGACATCACGTGCAAGCCATTCTTCACTCCCAGAGAGCACCTTCCTAAGGTTATTGGACGACGGTGAATCCAATACATTCTCCCTTTGTTGACCTTCTCCTATTCAAGAACCAGAGTGAACCTTTTGACTTTCGACACTCGATACGTCCAAAAAAAGACAGCCAAGCCAGTATGAGATATGTTGAGTTTTGAATCGACGACGATGGCATGAAACTGTTAGCTACGCCTTAGCTACGCCATATGCATCTAGACCTTGACAAAAAATCGAACTCACGAATACATAATGAAGCCCACCTCAGCACGGTGATACCGTCTACAATATCTAGCATCTCGAAGCCGGCAATGTAACACGCAGAACATGCGTGCTAGACGCAGTCTGCCCTTATCTAGCCAATCAGGCATGAATCGCTACGAGGAGCACACTTGGAGACTTAGTGGACATTTGTTTTCAGTTTGACGCTATTCGTTACCGGCCTCGCCTAGGCTCTGGGGTCTTATCTCCAGACTACAGCGGGCTATCACACGCCTTGCTGGGATTACCGGGATACGAGCAAGTCCGGGGTGTTTGATATAAAGAAACATGGCTGTCCTAATGTCTTATCACTGCCATGCATTGGTGTTTTCTGTCAAGCATCTCTGACACCATCAACTTCGACGACAGAAACCATGGCCACCATTGTTTGCCAACCCGTTGTCCTTCCCAAGCGAACCAACTCCCTTGGCTTTGCGGCCACCGACTGCTTTGCATGCAGAACGGCAGACCGGCCCTGTGATCGGCGGCGGCCACGCTGTCTGGCTTGCACCTCGGAGGGGGCCGTGTGTCCAGGATTTGCTCAGAAACTCAACTGGCAGCCTGGAATAGCCAGCCGTGGAAAGATGAGCTACCGGACATTTACGGTGCCCGAAGCAGAGACGACAGAGACGACGATGGCTGCACAACGGCCAATAGCCCAACCGGCACAATTTTCTTTTGTTTCTGAGGGTGGTGGCAGCTCACGATCGAAATCAACAAAAACGGACGGCAAAATCGACGAAATCAAAATCAAAACCACCCTCAGCAACTCGTCCACGCCGAACTAGCTCTCATGCACGCAACTCGCTTCTTCTTCATCCGTGACGGCCGTCGTGCACCTGCATCGGCCTGTCTTTCTGCCCCTCCACCCGCAGACAAAGCTGAGCGGCGATATGCTCAACTACTACAAGGTGCAGTTCGCATCGGTCATGCTGACCTTTCACGTCCACGTCAACCCGTGGCACATGTGTCTGCCCATGGCCTTTGACGTGCCCTGCCTGATGGATGGCATCGTCGCTCTCGGCAAGCGTCACCGCGCCCACATCTGCCAGCAGGCCGAAGATGTCGACGTTCTCGTGCTCAAGGACCGAGCCCTCAGCTCGTTCCGTGCTTCTCTGCATACTACCGATACCGCCGCCTTACTCGCCACCGTCTTGACGCTCGTCACGCTCGAGTACACACGCACGAGCTATGCCACTGGGGCGTCCACATCGCCGGTGCGCACCGCATCATGGAAGCTGCCGGTGGCGTCGACATTGCCCGCAACAATGCACCCCTGCGCAGTTTCTTGGTGATGATCCTGTGGTACGACTTGATTACGGCACTGATTTCACGGCGAGCGCCCGTATTCGACAAGCACTACCTGATCTCGGTCATGGCCTGGCGGTCAGCACACGAATGGAGCCTGGTAGGACTCAATGGGTTTCCCGACGAGATCTTTGACTTGATCCACGACATCGCCTGTGCGTCCGCCATGGCACTTCGTTCTCCAGTCCCGCGCGCTACGGCCGCGGACCTCGAGCGCCGGCTCTGGGTGGCCGAGATGAACACGAACAACCCGTCGTCCTCGTCCTTGTTTGATTGCTGGCGGCAGGCCATGCTGCTCTACTGTGCCCGCGTCTTTGGCACAGGTGCACACAATCCGTTCTCTTCTACTCCCAGCAGCAACATCGCCACTGCCGATGGCGTCGACGCACCCTCACATCCATGGCCGAAGGTATCTTGGCCATTGTCGCCGGCATGGACCCGACCTCGGCCATGCAGAAGCAGTGTCTGTTTCCTGTGGTTCTAGCGGCTTCGGAGCTAGGATCACATTCACCAACCCACCGCGTGTTACGTTCCGACGTCGAAGCCTACTGTGAGCGCTGGAACCGGCTCGTGGGCCTTCGCATGTACTTGTCGGCCTCCATTTTATACGCAGCGTGTGGGTCTGTCGTGACCACCACGTCGACGACAATGACAGCCGCCCTGTCTGGTGGGGGACAGTCGTTGAGCAAATGGAGCGGGCGGATGGGGAGGGGCACGAGGTCGTCTGCACTGACCCAGGTCCCGACCAAGGAATGGATGTTTGGCTAATCTTTCGGCATGTTCGGTGCTCTCCGCATCTTTTATGCAGTCTCACAAATTTACTACACATTCCCACAAGTGGTTCACGAAAAAAGTCCCGAAGATGTCTGTGCAACACTCTGGATTTTTTTTTCTTTCTATTTACGAGAAGTACAATCTCAAGCAATCTTCAATGCCAGCTTACTAGCACTACTTTCTCCACCAAACCGACTAGAACATGTCTTTGCTGCCGGCCTTGTCCGGGAAGAGCAGCGAGATGGGGTCCTCGAGGTTGGTCCAGCCCAGGAACGGCGGCGACAGTGACCACCCTGCCCGCTCAATCAGCCACAAAGGCAGCTTCCGCAGTTTGTCCAAGTCATGAATCAGGTACTGGTTCTCCTCTTGGCGCAACCAGCTGCGCGTAAAGAAACACGAATACACAAGCCGCTCCTGGTCCACCGTCTTGTTGGCACTGCCGCCGTGATAACAGCCTGAACAGCATCAATGAACCCATCGCCCGCGCCCAGCTCGGCATAAAACGCCTGGTCTTCGCGCGGCGGGCCCTCGTCATAGTCCCACAAATGCGATCCGGGTATGAAGCGTGTGGCGCCGTTCGCCTTTGTGGTGGCCTTGCCGGCCACAAAAAAGCCAATGCCATAGTCTCGGCCCATTTGATGGGAGGCCACCGCCCGGTGCGACACCTGGTGGATCTGGTCGTCGCGGTGCAGCGCCTGGTCCCGTGCACCGGGGCCGATACTAAACACAATCGTATTGTTCAGCTGCGGCTTGCCCACACTGGCTTCTTGTTTGTCGCCCACCCAGTTGCGCGGAAACTCGCTCGTCAACAAGGCGTCCACAACACCCAGCCACAGCTTGTGGCCCACGAGGTCGAGTGCAAACGTCTCTGACTTTGTCAGGAGTCCAGTGACACGCCGTGTCTCGGGTGGGAAGAAATCGCCATTCCACGGCTTGTCGGCCTCGAGCCAGGGTCGGACATCGGCCTCAATGGCGTCAAGGGCCTTGGGTGTGAGCAGATTGCGGATGACGACGCCGCCCGCGGTCTTGAGGGCAGCCACAAGGTTATCAACGGTACACGTGGCGGCGTCAAACTCCTGGACAGTCGGCAGTGGTGAGGCCGGGGACTTGAGATCGCCGGAGCTGTTGTCTTCTGCTGCCTTGACGGGCAGGGCTGGGGGCTGTGCCACAGGAGGAGTTTCAGCGCCGGTCATATTGAAACTCGGGAAAGATATGAAGTGGTAAGCGAAATGTCGACTGAGGTAGATGGAAAAGAGACAGTGGGATGGACGGATGTAAAGGAAAGAGATAGAGGTGCCAAAACAATTCTTGTCCTGTTATCTTTCTTGTCCTCCGTAATATATTGAGATGTCTTTTGAATATTCACGGACGTTTCCCCGTATTGTTTTACCTATTCCATTGTTATTTTCCCACGGAAATAATCTCTACATTAGGCGTTTGCTTGATTTCCATGACTATGCTGTTCGATTCTGATTTTGCATTGATTCAAAAGTGAGGTATTCGTCCACCAAAGAGGCTTCATCTCTCCTTCTCTTTTCGTCCTTTATGGAAGGGCTGACCATTACATGTCAGTTGACGAAACAACGTTGAAAGGAGTCTAAGCGGAATCTTATCTGGGTCAGGTCCTTCGGCATGGAAAGAAGGAAGATGGGACCCCAGAAACTGAAGATGGTGAACGGAGGAAGTGGTGCGAGTGGGTACGATTTGACTTGCCGCTAGCATTCAATCCCGCAGCATTTGATGTCACTTCCCAAATAGGAAACCAAGATCTTGCGATTCTATTGGCTCATATCACCTCTTACACTCAAACACCCACATCCTCAGCAAAAACGTCTCTCTCAAGAAATTCAAATGTCAGCCGGTGCTCTCCAGTTTCGGCCAGGAACTTCGGCGTTTGTCTTCCTTATCTCGAAAAGTTCGCAATGTTGACGGTAAGCGCTTTTCTGCGCGGAGTTGTCACATTTTCCTCTACAGTCAAAAGTGTAAAGGATAAGCAGCCTACTGTGTAACTGGGCTGAAGCCGCTCCTGATAGCTTGAGGTTCAGAAGATGCGCCCCACACCGTCCACACACTGTACACTGTTTGCTTGGCCCACGATAACGACGAGACTACGGAGTGTGGTTTTTCAAATACGTTCATTACATCATAAATCGTGGTGATGTAAATATGTGTGATGGAGGGTAAGCATGTGCTCTTTTGTGAGAAGAATGATGCTTGATAAAACACACACAAAGGCGAGTTGTTTTGAAAATGCGGTGCATGACCATTGGCAACTGAAACATGAATATTGATGTGCATTGGCTTTGAGTTCTACCTAGTATTTGTTTTATATTGTACTCTTTAGATCTTGACACAAGTTAGGTTCGAAGCTACAATCACCGAATATACCACTTGTCAATCTTCCAGGTTTGGTTGCTCGTCATCCGCACTTAGTGGGACATCCGCATGACCTGCGTCTCGACATACGCCCAGTAGCGCTTGGCCGACGTGCGACGCAGCGACTTGCCAAAGACAATCATCCCCAAAAAGGTCAGGGTGCAGCCCAGCGACAGCATGCTCACAGCAACAAAGGTCTTTGTGTAGCCTCGGCATTAAGCCAGGCGTGATGCCATAAGAAAAACCGAAGCCCATGGTGTTACGAATGACAATAATCAAAATCAAAGACTCACCGGCCATTTCCTTGAAGCAGTCGACACCGTAGGAGAGCGCAGCGGACGCGCCCGTGACGACGGCGACTTCGACCATGGCGACGCCAATGACGGGGCCCATGAAGTGGACGGAGTGGGCGGCGCCAACGCCCCAGACCAGGAAGCCAGCGGCGCCAATCAAAGCGGATGCAACCAAGACCCAAAGACGATGCTCGGGTTCGCGGATGCCATGGTTGCGGCGGGCAAGATAGAGTGCGAGCTTGTCGCCGGCCCAGCCGGCCCAGACGGCGCCGACTACAGCACCCACAAACACAGAGATGTAAGTGGCGCCAATGGCACCCGTCGAAAAGTTGTAGGGCGCGCTGCCGAGAATGACGACCATGGTGCCATTGACGACCATGTACCACGACAGGTTGCTGCCGTACAAGAAGCCGGCCCAGACAATAGAGGGAAAGGAGAAGAGGAGCAGGAGCGGGCGGTACATCATGGTAAACATGTCCTTGACGGACGGGCGGCCGGGGATGCGGCGGAAGGGTTGCAGCTTTTGGGTGTAAGAGCGAGGCGGTGCAAAGGCCTGGATTGGCGAAACGACGCGGATGCTGGCGGCAGAAGCCGGCTTCGTCTTTTCGTTCTTCTCGTTCGCCTCGGGCGTATCGTCAACACCGACGACTGGGTTGACCTTAACCGGCTCGACGTTCTTGTCATCGGCACCTTCCACGGTGGCGCGCAGGTACATGGTCTCCTCAAGACCAAAAAAGATGATGATTGTGCACACACCACAAACAATGGCACCAAACCAAATGGCCGCCTGCCACGGCATGGCCTCGGCAATGAAGCCCGCAAAAAAGGGCGCCAGCGCATTACTCCCAAAGACCATGAGCGCATAGATGCCAATGTAGGTGCCGCGCTCGTGAGCAAAGAAGAGGTCCGAAACGGAAACTTCGGGCAGCGACTCGACGGGCGCCACGAAAAGGCCAATCAAAATGCGGTGGCCGTACCAGCTGCCCTGGGTCTTGCCGAGCGCCGTCCAGACCATGGCCACTGTCGTCAGCAGGCCCGACAGCAAATAAACGCCGCGGCGACCGTACACAAGAGCGACAGGCTGCCATAGCAGACAGCCCCAGCCGGCAAACAAAAACATGAAGTCCGTTGCCCGTGTCGATGCTGGCAATGGAAATGCCCGTGTCCTCGCTAATGGCGCCGGCCACAGAGTACTGGACAGTAGTGGCAATGGCAGTACCAAAGATGTAGGTGTAGGCCATGAGGATGGCCCAGCGCTTGCGGCGAACCGACCAGTTGAGTGGGTCTTCTGGATCGGCGCTGGGCTGCGGGTTGAGGATGATATCGGTGCTGCTGCCATGTTGGCCATGGTGGCCGTCAGTGTCCACCATGTGGATGGTGCCAGGCACCGAGTGGTAAATGTCGGCCATGGGAGAAGAGAGAAGAGTGAAGCTTGGTGGATAGGGAATAAAGATGGATGGAAATAAGAAGGAGAAAGGTGGATTTGAAACTTAGATCAAGAAGATAGATCAAGGGTAAAGGCTTTAGAGGTTGCAGCAGGGAATAAGATGATCGATGCTGTGGGTGCGTTGTGGTCTGTTGTTGACCTTTTGACGTCCCACAGCCGTCTTTTAAGTTGAGAAATGTTGTGTTTGAAGCTGAACAAAACTGTTAGATGCAACTCCCACGAGAGGGAGGTCTTGGAGACCCATATCTTTCCTTCCTAAACAGGAAATACAGAAACTGAACGCAAAAAGACACAAATGAGTTCGAATGAAGAAAGAGCGGCCGTGTTGTTGGAAAGGCTGTTTTGCGATAAGGATGGCTCGAAGTGGAAGGAGAGACCCACTTGTTAGCGCACTGTGTTCCTTCCTCGATTTCAGATTGTGCAGGCCCGGCAGGTACGATCAACGGTTGACGATAACACTAGCACAGGAAGGAGCTCCAGTGGTTGATTTTGACAGTTGACGGCCATTTGAGAAGGGAAACATTTAAATAGAGAATAACAGCCACTAACGTTCAAACACTGCACACCATGACCTCTTCTTCTGCACATCAATACCTTCTTTCACCATGGCCACGATTTGTGAGGTCCCCGAAGACTACCCAGCCGAGATCATTGGCTATGCCGAGCCATGGATTGCCAGTCCAGGCGACACTGTTGCCATAAAGGTGTGCCAAAGCTTTTTATTTTTCTTTTATTCGGTAACTGTTCATTGCTAACGACTCAGATATCCTCCATGGCACCGAATTATACGTACCGTACTGTCCGCATCATCCAGGGCGTGGACGTGCCCAACAGCCCCAAGAAAGAAGAGGAAGAGATCACGGATATCCCAGCAGGAGAGGGAATAGGCCGCTTTCAAAAAGCGCAGCCTGGCTCGTATGGCATCGTGTCCAAGCCGCTTCCTTTCCCAGAAGACACTGCGGGCGTCAGGGTCTCCTTCTTCTTCCAGGCCTGGATGCCACAATGCGGCCATGTGCAGACGCTGCTGTACACTATCAAGGTCACTAAAGACAAAAGCAGTGGCTTTGCAGCCGTCATAACGACAGAAGGAACACTGGCGTTTTGGGTCGGCACGGGCACTTCCGTGGAAGTAGTGGACACTGGCTTCCAGCCATCGCGCAAGAGCTGGGTCGGTGTGTCGGTGACCATCAAGGATCAGAGTTGACGGCGTCTGTCTGGCAAGTATCATTGCTGTCTGGCGCGGGCAAGAAGACGGGTGAGAAGGCTTTTACACACAACTTGGCCGGCGGCATAAGTCTGCAAGATCTCGGTACACTGATGATTGGTGCGGCCATGGACCATCTGGCCAGGCAGCACACTTTTTCAATGGCCGCATCGACATCCACGCATCGAGGCCCTCTCTTCAGACAATGATCTGCCGCCTTTTATTTTGATTGACCTTGACTTCTCCCGCCAAATTTCGAGTGACACCATCGTTGATGTCTCCAGCCACGGTCTTGACGGTGTCCTTGTCAATGCGCCAACCCGTGCTGTCCAAGGTCACGACTGGGATGCCACCGAACCCAACTGGACCAAAGCGACGTACGGCTACGGTGCTATCCATTTCCATGAAGACGATCTGGACGATGCCGCGTGGGCCACCGACTTTGAAATTGTCGTGCCCCCAACGCACGCTCCGGTGCCTACGCCGTCGTCGTCACGGCTGCCGACAAGGCAGTATCGGACAGCGTTACCTTTTTTGTCCGCCCGGCTAAGGATGTGTCTCGCGAGGGCAAGGTCGCCGTCGTTCTGTCCACGTTTACGTATCTCGCCTACGCCAACGAGCATTTGTGGGACAAGTCGCGCTCGTCGGCCATCGATGTCGGCCCCGGCTTTGACATGGCCAACATTGCTCTTAGTGAAGATCTTTCAAAGATGCAGCGCCGCGACGATCTGGGCTTGTCGTGCTACGATGTGCACCGTGACGGGTCTGGTGTGGTCTACTCGTCGAGCCGGCGGCCCATCCTCAACATTCGGCCGGGATACATCATGTGGGCCTTTAAGCGGCCGCGCGAGTTCAGTGCGGATACGATGCTCATCGGGCTTCTCGAGCGGGAGAATATTCCTTACGAGGTGCTGACCGACCATGATCTTGATGCTTGCGGTGTTGACGTTATCAGTGGATACAACACTGTGATTACTGGCAGCCACCCCGAGTATCCGAGTCCGTCTGTCTACGGTGCTTATCTGGACTACGCGCGCCAGGGAGGAAATCTCATGTACCTCGGCGGCAACGGCTTCTACTGGGCCGTCGGCGCCAACAGCCAAACGACACCACACCGCATCGAGGTCCGCCGCGGCGACCAAGGCGTGCGGACGTACACGCTGCCCGGTGGTGAGCATGTCTTGTCCACGACGGGCCAGCAGGGTGCCCTGTGGCGGACGCGTGGTCTGGCGACCAATGTGCTTTTTGGCGTCGGCTTTTCTGGCGAAGGTGTAGCGCCGGGTGTGCCGTACAGGCGGCCAGACAAGATGTCTAGGGTAAGCGGACTGGACTGGATATTTGCAGGCTTGGCAGAGGACGAACTGATTGGTGTCGACGGTCTCGGTGGTGGTGCCAGCGGCGACGAGGTAGACCGGTATGATGCGGAGCTCGGCAGCCCGGCTGACGCCATTGTTCTGGCCACCAGCACAGGCCACTCGGACGAGTATGGCATTGTCCCCGAAGACGTGACGTTCCCCGTGGAGGGCATCCTGGGCACACAGACGGACCGCATCCGGTCAGACATGGTGTTTCTGCGCACGCCGGCGGCCGGCGGTGTGTTTTCGGTTGGCAGCATCAACTGGTGCTGCTCGGTGGGCTGGAACGACTATGACAACAGCGCGGCGCGGGTGACGTTGAATGTTGCCCGCGGGTTTCTCAGCAAGAAGCATTTCGAGGCCATTTAGAACGAAGAGTTTATTAAGACAGTAGAATGAACACAAGAATCAAAGATACAGAAATCGTAAACAACACCCACGCCAATTATTATCGCGTTCTACATTATGCACACAGCAACGCCAACACCACCGAAAGGACAGCAGCCACGACGGATAATGTCGACACACTGCTGCTCCGCATGCCTGCATTCTTCTTGTCGCCGCCAGATGCCTTGGCCGAAGCTGCCGCCGCTGCTGCAAACCCACCAGCACCGCCACCAACAAGACTGTCGGCCGCCGAGCACGCGCCTGTCATTCCACCGGCAGCGCCGGCTGTAGCCGAGGCCAGAGCCTGCAGGTTAGAAGCACCGCCATTACAAGTTGGCATACGGTGCCATAAAGACGCTGTTGGCCGACTGGTCGTACACGACGTAGGCGCCGCGCAAGAAAGTGGCGCCCAGCAACAGTGTGACACCCGAGTCTGGGTCAGGGATGCCGGTGCCAGAACCAGACGACGAAGACGAAGACGAGCCGTCGTCCAAGGAAATGCCACCAAGACAACAAAGATTGTCCGTGATTTGAATGGCAAACTCGGACAGCGGGACACGGATACGGGCGGAGCCGTTGTTAAACGAAAAGTCGACCGTCCGCTTGAGGCCGGCCTGGTTGTCCTTGCTGCTAATGTCGGACCCCAAACCCAAAGACGAACAGGGAACCGGGAAGATGCCCGCACTGGCCGTCGCATCGGGCGATCGTCCTGTGAGCTTGGCAAACTCGGCCCGGCTGTTTTGCGTCGTGGGGGCGCCCAGGTCTTTGGCCAATGCCTCCATGACGGCGTACGGCAAAATCGACAGTGTCGAGCCCGTGTCCAGAACGATGGGCCCGCCCGAGTTGGCATATGTCTTGTTGGATGTGTCGCTTCCCGTTGTGGTGGCAGCGGTCTTGGAGTCGCCTGCACTCGTAACAACACTACCCGTCAGCCCGATCGAGTCCAGCTTCACCCAGTACCGCACCAGCGTGTCCGACGGTGGCGGCGGCAGGATCGGCACACCCATCATGGGGCCCGTGAACCGGTTCGAGTCCAGGCCGCCCAGCACAAGCGTGCCGGCATTGGCCTGGTTGGCCGACGCCAGCCCAATACTAAACACTTTTCCCGGTCCACCGGCAGCGCCCTGTTGAGCGACCGCACTCACAAACGTCGTGTAGTTTTGGTTCTCCGAGAAGCCCAGCCCCAGAATCCCCTCGTACATGTCCTCGCTCTTGCGCGCCACGCCAAACTGCAGCCCACTCAGCGTCACGCCGCTGTCGGGCTGCGTCACGGTGTCGTTGTAATAATCAAACGACACGCGGCCCTTGGCGTACTGGATGTGGCCGTGTTTGTGGAGGTCCTTGCTCGTGGATGAAGTCGCCGGGTCGTAGCGTCCGCTGGCCACACATTCTTTCTGGTCGGCGCTGCCCGCGCTGTTGCCGCCGCCACCACGTCCCGAGGAGGCGCTCGTCGAGCTGTTGCAGCTGGGGTTGACCCAGAGCTCGTCGGAGCCCGTGTCGACGACCACACGGACTTTCTGGCCGGGCGTGCCTATGCTCACTGCAAGTTTTGTCAGTACGGTAAAGACTCTCCAAATACGAACTAAGAAATAAGGATGGCTATCGAGTATGCTCACACGTCACAAGGTAGGCCACCGACGATAGGTTGGTCAGAGGAACGTCGGCATTGCGTCGTGAGAGGCCGTTTGATTGTTGACCCTGTGCTGGCTCGGCCGACAACGAAAACGCGACGGGGCCGTTTTTGTTGTTGTTGTTGTTCTTGCTGTTGTGTGATGACGGAAAGCTTCCTGTCGCAAAGACACGGTGTACTGCCAGGAGCAGTGCCACCGCGCAGGATATACGTGACGGCATGTTTGCGTTGTTTGATTCTGAATATGCCAAAAACAGCCAGTGGTGAGATGTCGTGGAAACACTGTGTTAACGATCGCAAAACCGTGTAGATGATGCTCTCTTCTCGAAGAATACAGACGACAAAATCTCCGATGAGGTTGACGAGCAGACAAGTCACTATTTACCCCTACTATTCACTTCCTTTTTTATTTATTCTCCATCTACCCATAAGGGGACCATAGCGAACGGCACAGCGCCAACAGGCCAACACAAGACAAAATAGATTACTGTCTACTAAGAATTAGAGAGGGGCCTGGATATAAAAATAAACGCTGGGCAACAGTTAAGAGTTCTCTTACTCCCGAGCTGTGCTCTTCTTTTGCAGCGGTATGGCCGACGCGGCCTGGGCACGAGACGTGTTGAGGCGCGGTGCAGAAGACAAATTTTAAAATAGAGAAAGGGTAGAGAAAGGAAATAAAATTAACAGAAGAGTGTAATGGCCCAGTGCTTGGTGATAATAATACAAAGTCCTTTAGCCTGAAGTCGGCTCTCGAGTGCTGATTTGGGGTAATGGGGATATGGCACAGAAACGCAATTTATATCAACTTTTGTTCCGTCCTGGAAGCCATAATAAAAAGTCAAGGCCATAAGACAAGTCTGTGGCGCCGTAGACTGGCAGCCGGGCAAGGAATGGAGGATCGAAAATCAAAGGAATAAGGCCGAGCGAGACGCGTAGGAGCCTAGATTGTTGCGGACAGTTTGTTTTTTGTTTGTTTCCGGCTTCACTGGCTCAAGATATCGCTGGTACCTCTACGGGATATTGCATGGACAATGCATAGTAATCATCAATGGGTTCGGTTCAATAATCGATTTGGCTGTATCTGGGGAATATGGAAAAGAAAATGAAAAAAGAAAAGAAAAAAAAAGTGAGAAAGAGCTATCAACGAATAAATCAAAGACAGTTGAGATTGATGAGAATCAAACAGATTGAACAGAAAGCATAAAACTCCGCCGTGATGCAGGCCTGACTAAATTCGATCAAGGCAAAAGCAGAAACAAAATCAACAAAAAAAAAAAAAAAAGAAAAAGAAAAAAAAAGAAATATCAAACAGTTAAAGCAAAACATTTCACATGTCACATGTCACATTGTTTTGAAAAATAAAGACCGCCGTAAAATTCACTCTCCTTCCTCCTCTGACAAGTGGTGCCCCCTCACTCATCCTCTTCCTCAATCGGAGCGGGCGTCCGGCGCTCGCTGCGTCGCTTCGGCCGCCGGTGCTGCGAGCTGCTGATGTTGCTGGCCGAGTCTTCCGGTTTCAGCTCAAAGAAATCCTCGCCGGCATCCCAGTCGGCCTCGCTGGCCATACCTCCTCCTGGTCCTCCTGGGGCGCCACCCATGTCATGGTGTGGGTCCATGGAGAATTCGTGCGGGTGCATCGACATGGGGATACCGCCACCGGGCGCGGGCGTACCCGACTGGGCCCATGCGGGCCGTTCAAAGTCGTTGCCCGAGGGCCCACCACCACCGGACTGCGGCAGCACGTCGATTTGGGCGGCGGCACCGCCAAGCCCGCCGACGCGCCGCTGCTGCAGACGCATCGAGAGACCCGCACTGCGTTGCCGCAGGGCCGTGCGCACCATCTCGGCACGACCGTGCAGCACTTCAAAGGCGTCCTCGAGCGCCTCCATGCCCTGGTAAATTTCGCGCTCAATTTCGGCCAGGGCGGCGACTTCGGCCTCTTCGTCGGTGGAAACGGCCTGGCGTGTGGCGTTAGTCGACGCCGAGGACGTGGCCGCCGAGAAGTTGCTCATGAACGAGGCGGGTGTGGCGTTGCGCGACACGGGGGTGCTGCCCAAACCACTAAACGGTGTGGTGCCGCGGGACATGGGCGTGGGGCCCCGGGAAAGACCACCCATACCCACGCCCATACTGCCCATGCCCATGGCTGGTGTTGGTCCGCGGGATGCGGGCGGCACGGACATGGTCGGGAAGAAGCCCGACGGTTCAGCGGCAATGGGCGTGGTCACATCGTCTTCGTTGGTGTCGGCGCCCGACCACAGGAAGCCATCGAAACGGCCCGAAATCAAAATCTCCCACTCGGATGGGTGGATGTCGGCGATGGTGTGCAGCAGGTCGTGCACACCTGGATTCTTGACGAGATATAGTGTCGTTTCGGCGTCGCGGGGCGCTGTACCCAGGCGGTACAGTCGCTGGATAGCAAGACCCGTCTTGATAATAAAGTTCTGGCGGGGTTTGCGCATGGGTGTGGGGGCGCGCACTGTTGGTACAAGGTCGCGCGAGCCAGACAGCAAAGCATTGAATAGCGGGCGGTCGTCGTGGCCGAGGTTGGTAAGAATGGCAAAGGCCAGTGTCTCGTCGTCAATCTCCTGCGGCGCCGAAGCGGGTGCCTGAGCACAGTCGCGCATCCATTTGTCAACGCTGGCACGGACCTTCTTGTTCTGCCGCAGGTAATGTTCGCGGAACTCTTCGGCAATATCCGGGTCGATCTTGACGGGGGAGGCAGGCCGCACTGGCAGACCGGCTGCTGCGCCCGAGCCTCCACCAACGGCCGCAGCGGCCACGGCAGCGGCATCTAGACGCTTCTCTAGCTCAGCGATGTTGACTGGAGGCCACGACGGCAGGTCGACACGGCCGCTCACCCGCTCCAACACCTCGCCCCATCCGAGGCCACGGTGTGGCTCGCCGGTCGATTCACAGACTACACACGAACAGCCCTCGGCCGGCAGCTCGCGGGAGAACACGTTCTCGAGGCGGTCCAGCAGGCGGCGGGCGACTGTGCGGTGGCCCGTGGCGACGGCAACAGACCCGTGACCGGACAGGACCGTATTATATTGGTTAAGAAGATTGAAGAACGGTTGGAATAGAGTCTCTGCACCTTGTAGCGGCGGGTTGGTGGGGCGCATAAAGTTTTGCCGAGGTAGGGCAGCCAGGAAGTTCTTGGGAATGGGGTGTGGAAGACCACCGTTTTGCATCAAATAGTCAATACGAGGGACCTCGACAATGTTTAGGGGAGGTGGTGGTGGAGGGGCAGGGGGTACAGCAGATGCCATGGATGCCGTAGTGGCATCGTCCTCTAGGCTCGTGGTTGTAGACAGCTCAGAGTCGTGAACACTACCAGGAGCAGGTGATGGGGTGTATAGACGCTCGGCGGCCACGGCTGCGGCAGCTGCAGCAGGTGTCATACCACCGGGAAATCGGTGCTGGGGGTATTGGAGATGGGGATGAGGGTGGGGTGGTGGTGGTGGCTGTTTCCAGTCGGCGCCGGTAGCAAAGAATTTAGGGGACGCCTCGGGGTTGGGCGTCTTGGGTGATGAGGATTCCTGGGCAGACTCGGGTGAGAAGTCGACATCGCTGGCCTCGGCAGGTGAATGGCGTCTTGGTACTGGTCTCGAGGTAGCGGCCTGTCCGTCCTTGTATGTTGCTTGGCTGGAGACCATGGAGTTGTCGGAGGGTGCCGTCTTGGACAGGTCTTGGGCCGTTGTTACACTGCCGCCGAGAGTCGATGGCGTGCGGCTCTTCCTGATCCGTAGCCTGCTCGTCTGGCTCTGGCTCTTGTGCGTGTTGGAGTTTAGGTCCGACTTTAGCTCACTCAGGTCGTCGTCGTAGTCGTTATCCTTGTCCTTGGCTTTATCCTTGTCGTCGTCCCGAGTAGTGTCGGTGGCGTCCTTGGAATTCGACAGGTTGGTGTCTGGTGGGCTCGGTGGCCGGTCGTGGTGGCGGCTGCTGTTACGGCTGCGACTGTTCTTCCGTGACGACGGTACCGAGCTATACGCTGCCGACGATCGATCCTTTGCGGCGGCACGTGAGCTCGGCCGTGAGTCATTTGCACTCGATGATTTCGAGCGCTGCATGCCACTGGCAGTGGCAGTGGCAGTGGCACCGGCACTGAGGTCAGTAGCATCAGGCGTCAACGGGTCACTGCCAGCACCACCACCGCCAGTACGACGTTTCACAGACCCTGCCGATGCCCGGGACGGTGGTGCAGACAGGTCTTCACGGCTCATGACCGACTCGCGACTAAACGCTTTGTTGACCGACGGGTAGGGCAACCGTTCACGGCTGCGTCCCATTTCCGGAACGAGGTCGACTGTCGAGGATGAGATGGAGAGCGAGGCAGACCGAGGCTTTGTGAGTTCGTCGACATCGGGGAGAGGCGAAGATGTTCCGCCTGCGGTAACCGAGGATTTCTTTTCACGCCGCTCACCGTCTTTGTCTTTAGTACGTCGCCGGCTGCCACTGCTCGTCTTGTGGCTAGAAGAGGACGACCGGTGCGGTTTGCTGCTGCTGCCGCCGCTGGTGCCGGTCTCACCGTCCGCAGGTTTGCGGCGCTGGCTGCGAGACAAAGAAGAAGACGAAGGGAAGACGAGGTCGCTCTCGCTGGTGCGGGTCTTGGACGAGCGGGGTGCTGAGCCGGAGGACGATTTGTGGTGCGACGAACGGTGGGACAGAAGGGACGAGAGCGCCGATGGGGACGGCATGCTGTTGCGGTGTTCACGGTCCCGGTCCCGGTCTTTGTCTCTATCCCTGTCTCGGTCTCTGTCCCGCTCCCGGTCACGGTCACGTTCACGCCGCTCCGATTTGTCCTTGCTGCCGCTCGTGCTCACACGGCGCTTCTCCTTGACCGGCCGGTCGTCGGCGTCGACGTCACCGGGGGTGACGGTGGAGACATCGCGAGGTTTCGATGCCATGGGAGAGGAGGAGAGTGGCGGAAGGATACACGGATGTCGAGTCGTAGCGAGGTGAAGTTGAGTCCCGTTTTTAGGTTGGGCTTGGGCTCAGACTGCGGGTGGGTGGAGGCCCAGTGGGCTGTTTGTCTTTATATGTCGAGATCCGCCTCTGCGGGCGAGGGCGAAGCGGTGAAGTGGTCGAGGGTTGGGCGGAAAATCGAGGAGAGAGAAACGTAAGTGTCGGTCGACTCTGCTCAAACACAGATGGGAAGCATGGGGGCGAGAGTCGACGCCGATGAAAGGCGTTACTCGCAAGACGAAATGACAAAAGACGAGACGTTTGAGAGAGCACGAGACGGGAGAAATGTGCTGCCGCGAATAGGACAGCCGGCAGAATGCAGTGTAATGCTGAATGCTGGCAGTCGTTAAAAAAAAAAGGACCTGGCAGGGCGACTTCGTAGTGTGGTAGGGCTGTGTAGCTTCCAAGTCGTTTAAACCGTACGTCGCAAAAGGAAAGGTTGTTGAAAGATCGTAGGAAGCGAAAATGGTTGTCGAGAGGAAATGACAGAAAAGGAGGGGGGAAGCAGGATCCAGAATGAGCAAGAGCGAGAGAGAGAGAGGCGACAAAACAGCAGGAGCGATCGAGGGCAAAAAAATCACCAGAACACTGACGAAAGACAAGTGAGGAAGGCGCACAGGGAATGCTACGCAGCGGCAAAGGATGCAGGGAAGGTGCGGTGGACTGGCAGACTGGGGTGGACTCGGCCAGCACACACACACACACATACACATATACCCAGTACAAACAAGCAGGTGCGACAGGTCGTGGTTCGTAGGCGGTAGGCAGGAGCGACGGGTGAACCCACTAAAAGAGGGGAACTGCCAGCGCCTGGACGCAACCGAAGCTGCAGATTCACACGAAAATCAACAGACAGAGACAGCAAACAGAGCAAAACAGAGCAAACAAGCGGACAGCTGCCCCGTTCCTTGCTCCTGTTCCTGGTGCCTGATTGGCCCGTCCGTTCCTCTTGGAAACCACGCCAAAGCCCAACGACAGCGGGCAGAGCCACTCGGGCACTTGTTGGCGCAGGGCCTAACAGGGACCCTTTAGGCCGTTTAGGCCATTGTTAAGGCGATTCTTAGGGCTTCTAGGGCCCCCCCTCCTTGGGCACGATTTTGTTACCTCTTGGGCGTGGGGTCCGGCGGCTAGCGGGTGGTTGACAAGGGCAGATGGGCGGCAGCACACCTGAGAAAAAGCGGGGATCCTTCCTCTTTAGAGCTTAATTTAGAAACGGTGTGTGTACATGAGAGTATGAGGAGAGCGCACACAATCGCCTGTACCTCTCGTGTACCGACTTCAGCAGCCATTGTCCACTGAGAGCCCCACTGCCAGCGCTACCACTGCGTCAGTGAATAATTTTTTTGAAGCTTCAAACGTCGACTGTCGTGACAATTGGTGTCATGCTTAACAAAACACTGCATACCGCCAATCCTCCAAGATACCAACCTTTGACGAAGCGAGCTCACACACCACACACCGATACAATGGCCGCACCTACACATATTGTCCTCCCCGGCGATGACGTCGACCCGACCGACCTGCTGCCGCCTCGCCCGGCCACCGGCAACAACGACAAGAAGTCCAAGAACCCGCCGCCTCTGCGCCTCGGCCCGGGACTGCGTCTGCTTCTGCCGTCTGGCGAAGTCGTCCCCACAGTGAGCGGCGAGCTCGTCGCCGACCGCCGCAAGAACCTCCTCTGGGTCGAGAGCGAGGGCGGACGTGTAAGTCTATCCCGACGTTCTAACTTTGGAAGTCATTCACTAACAAAAATAGTACTATCCCACGACCGGTGACCTCGTTATCGGCCAGGTCCTCCACACGACTGCCGACAACGCCATCGTCGCCCTCGCGCCCCACGACGCCCCGCCCCTCCGCGCCGTCCTTCCCGTCCTTTCCTTTGCCGGCGCCACACGCAAGAACCGCCCGGACCTGCACTCCGGCTCGCTGGTGTATGCGCGCGTCTCCCTGGCCGCCAAGCACCTGGATACCGAGCTCGAGTGTGTCGACCCGACAACGGGCAAGTCCGAAGGGCTGGGTCCGCTTGTCGGTGGCATGGTTTTCTCTGTCAGTCTGCTGATGGCGCGGCGGCTGCTGATTGCCTCGACCGAGAAGTCGGGGCTGGCCGTGTTGGATGCACTGGGCGAGGAGGCCTGTCGTTTGAGACGGCCGTGGGCCGCAATGGCCGGCTGTGGGTGAACAGCGACAACACGCGGACAGTGGTGCTCGTGGGCCGGGCGATTACGGCGACGGATGCACAGAACTTGGATGTGCAGCAGCAGCGGGCCCTGGTAAAGAAGCTGGTCCGTGGCGGTTGAGGAACGCGGGACAAAAAAAATGTCGAGAATAAGAGAGTCGAAGGAAGCAAAACTGCTTTTTTCGAGAAAGAGAAAGTTGCCAAAAGGACGCCGGGCCGTATATACAGAGTCGTTTGCTTACCATGCGGCGACACGAGCCCAGCAAATTGCGATACCTCAGGTGTTGTGCACAGCGTGTCCAGAAAGGCGGCCCAGACTACAGCTCTCAGAGAAGAGGCCAGCCGGTCATTCCTACCTGATGCTTGCACGATTTAGATGCAAGGTGGCTGATCATCAGCGCCGCGGTAGGCAGCAGAAGGTTTGGGTTGGACGCGGATCGTTCCTGCAATGGTGCACTATGAGCTACGGTTGCCGCAAACCAAAAAGCCGCAAACCAAAAACAGAAAAGGACGACGTCCTTGAAAGCATTTAGATACATGATACCAACATACATAGATTATTTTATTTCACTTCACATCTACAGTCTGCTGTCACTTGTTTATGCATTGCAAAGTCCTTGGTCCAAGAGTAAAAGGCTGATGAGGAAAACAATGTGGTATTAAATAAATAATTTGGTGACCGACAAAAAATAGCAGACGCCGTTCAGAAGGATTTTGTCAACCATGTAAAATCGCTGTGTGGTATATGTAGTTACTGCCTCTTCCCTTTGAAGCAGTTTGTTTTCCCGCATATCAAAAGCAACTGTGAACAAAAAAACAGAAAGCAAGACGCAAAATTATCTCCTGCCCTGGTCCAAGAGCCCAACAATATGTCTGTGTTGGTAGTGACGCCCAAAAATCAAACCGAGGAAAGATGGTAAAACAATGAAAGAGCTCAAAAACAGGAAATAATACAGGATTGCAGATGTGCAGCCCCAGTCGTCCCGAATAAGACAGGAGAAGGGCCATGTCGTACTCCAATAGGCTATACAGTGGCCTCGATTGGCTCACTTCTGTCCAAGAGGTTGGCGCCCCTATACGTTCATCATGGGCTGGTCAATAACCTCAATGGGCTCGTGGTCCGGTTGCACGCCGTGCTTGTTGACCATGTGGCGGCGCCAGTTGTCCTTGCGTGGGAACGACTTGCCACCGGGCACAGAGTACGGGCAACCCTCTTCTGTGCAGTGGTACTTGCGGCTCTTGCTGTGCTTGTCGTTAACGTGGCGGTCGAGATGGGTACGGGTGCCGAACCGTTTGCCGCAGCCGGGGACCGTGCACTCGTGCGGCCGTTCGTGGTAGCGTTTGTGGTGGCTGACATGTTAGCGGGTGATATATATCAAAACAAACATATAAGAACTCACTTTAGCTTATGGATCTGGTCAAAGACACGACCGCAGTCGTCGCAAGCAAAGGTTCGGGGAGAAGCTATCGGGAGCGTTAGTATCAATTTTCCAAAGGAAAGCGAACGACCAGTGATAGAGACTTACATGATGATTGGCTTGGTGTGGAGCCCTGGTTTGATGAGGGCGATACGGGACGGCTGGGGATGCTGTTGGAGCCGGGGACGGAGAGTGGTGAGTTGAAGTTGGGTGCCAGCTTCTGTGGTGATGGCGTCATGGGCATCATGCCAGGCGGCAGGCTGCGTTTGCCGAGGAGTTACTCGGCAGCTGGCCAGGACTGCTTTGTGGTGTTTGCAGTGCGAACTGCGGGAAGCCGTTGTCTTTGCCGTAGTCAATGCCGTTGTTCATCCCGTCGACACCGTTGTTGGATGGACGGTAAACGGAGCGCCCAGTAGGCCGTTGGGGAAGTCGCCCTGGGTGACGGGTGTCATGAACGGTCCGGCGATCGTCGGGACGTTGGAGTTGTTCTGCATGTTCCAGTACATCGGTGCGCCTCCTTGCTGTGGCAGCTGTTGTGGCATTTGTTGTGTCATGGTCTGATACATGTTGTTAGCACCGACGGTGCCGTCGATCGGGTACGTGGGCGCACCGTTGAAGTCGGTGTTGAAGTTGTTGTGGTTGTTGTTGTTGTTGTTGACCGAGTTGTCGAGGCCTGTGTTGCTGGCGTTGACGTTGACGTTGTTGGTGTTGTTGACGTTACTAAAGTCGTTGCTGTTTGGGATATAGCCCATCTGCTGGCCTTCGCCGTATGCAAAGTTGTATCCGCCGTCGTCAAGACCAAGCATAAGCTCGTCAAAGTCTGCGGGGTCGAGTTGGCCTGTGCCGATGTTGGAGTCGAGAGGGATCTGATTGGAAGGTGCAGTTTGTAAATTTGCTGCGTCCTGAGTGTATTGGGTAGCTTGGGTAGTATCCTGGAGATCTTGTTGGATGTTTTGCGTTTGGGAATCGCGCTAGAGTCGTCAATATTGAAGTCAGATGCAGGTACGGTGACGGCAGGTTGGGCCGGAGTGGCGATTATAGTCTGTTCGGGAGCCGACACCGATGGTGCGGTAGGGGCTTGTTGTGGGACGGGGCATCGGTGACGTCGGGGGAGGCCTCGGTGTTTGGAGACAAGGGCTCAATGGGCTGTGTTAGGGTTGATGAGGCCTCAACCGGCCCGGAGGCCTCCTCCTGCTCTGCCACAAATTCCTCAAAATTGGAGTCAGATGGCGATGCGGCAACCGAAATTGACGGGACATGCTGCGGCACGTCAAGAGAAATCGCCTGGGCTGCTTTCCATGGCAGGTTGTGGCGATTGCTCAATGCGATCGAGCTCGGCCGTCTTGTGGACGAACCGCTCGTCCTCTGTGGCAGGGGCCCACACGTCTCTCGGGTTGACGGTGCCCGGTGCGGGAAGACGGGGACTAGGAACAAGACGATGAGATGGCGAGCGAGCAGTAAATTCCGTAGGCTCAGGAGTCAGCTCTGTTGTTATTGAGCGCGATCCGCCCGGAGGCGAAGAAATGCCGCGGTCGCTAGTCTGGTCGAGCTGTTCGCTGTCCGGCTTGATTCCGCGATCACCTTCGGGGACGCTGGGAAGAGGAGACGTAGGGCTCAACGGCAGCGGCGAGAAGTCGTCTCCAGTCGCAGCCGTCTTGAGACTATCTGTACGCGAGACGGCAGGCTTCTGTTTCTTGGAACCGCCTGCCACGCCTGCCACTGCTGCCGCCGAAGCCATAGACGCCAAGCTCGTAGCAAGCATGCTCGGAGGCTCCGCAGCGTATGAAACAGGCGACATCAGATGCGAGTTCGGGTCCGTAGGAGGCGATAGTGTGCTCCTGAGTAGTATTCCGCCGATGCACCGGTCAGGTACTGCGTGTTGACCTCGAAAAAGGACGGGTCAACGCCTGTGCTATGGTCATCGATACCCTGGTTTCTCATGAGCCAAGTGTGATGGTTCGAAGGGTCGTACTGGTTGAAGCTCATCTCAACAGGAGAACGAGTGCTATCCGGTCCACCCCCAGCGAAACGGCTTGTTGGCGAGCGCGATGGCGAGGACCGGGAGCTACCCTGGCGGAACACGGCC
This sequence comes from Sporothrix variecibatus, assembly GCA_016097105.2. Classification (NCBI taxonomy): domain Eukaryota; kingdom Fungi; phylum Ascomycota; class Sordariomycetes; order Ophiostomatales; family Ophiostomataceae; genus Sporothrix; species Sporothrix variecibatus. The sequence goes on along the minus strand of JADMNI010000008.1, from coordinate 2,515,528 downwards.
TTGATCGTATCAAGTTTCTCGGAGAGTTTGTTCGAGGACCGAGCCGTCATCATGGTCGAGCTGCGCTGCCGCGGCGACATCATAGGATCATGAGAGCCGAATGTCGGAAACGTTGCGGCCGAGTTCAGTGTCGGGTATGGAGTGGCATACGGAGCCGTGTTCGTGTTGATCGGGTAGCCTCCTGGCGGGAGAGCGGCACGAGGCGGTGCCCCGACACCAGGCGCAGTCGGTGAGGGTGCTGCACCAGCAGCCTCAGGAGGCTGCTGCGGAGCGCCGTCGCCGGGTGGAGGAGTCGGAGACGAACCAGAGACGGCAGGCTTGCCATCTTCCGATGAGTTGTTGTCGCCGAGTGTGGCCGCAGGGTCCGAAGAGGGCCTTGGGCTGATGGATTGGCGGCACCCGGGCTGGCTCCGGCAGGCTGTGTTGGCTGGTGGAATAAAGGATGGAACTGCTGGCCGGGCGGGCCACCGTAGTAGCCCTGCCCGGTGATGCCCATCTCGGCATTTTCGGCGGCGATCTTCTTGTGGTATTTGTGTTCCCGTATTGCTCGCAAGATGAATGGAGGACGAGGATGAAGATCAGGAGAGCGCCAAGCACAGAGCCCACGACGGCGCCGGCAATGCCGCCGTGAGAGAGATGCCGGGCCACGATGTGGCCAGCGGCAGTTGATGGTGGCGACATGTTTGGGGCTTGTCGATTGTAAGTGTGTGTGTGTGTAGTAGTAGAAAAGGCAACAAAGCCAAGGAAAGTGTCGTGTGTACGTCTCAGAAGGCGACTGTCGTCAAGAAGTCTGGGGACAACCAAAAATGGCAAATCGGCAGGTTCGAGCAAACGCGATCGACTCGGGCGTTGCGTGCGGGGAAAGCAGGTTCGATATAGGATGCCAAGAAGCTGTCGTCAAAGGCGCGCAGATGTCGCGGTGCCGCAGCACTGAGTACGAAAAAGAAAACGTATCGATGTCGAGAAGATAGAAACTCGTTCCAATGCAATGGGATCCAGGGGACAAGGCTGGAAATTCAAAGACAAAAAGACGGTGGCTTGGTTCGTGATTTAAGTCTGCACAGTGAGAAAAGCTGGCGTGAGGGCGTTCTTTTCTCTCGTTCACTGTGTCGAGATTGGCTTTTGATTTTCTGTCTCGTTTTTAAGGTGCAACCCACGCAAAGGCCGCGTTACGCCGCGGTGTTGTGCGACGGGAACGGCATGGGGGGTTAACAAAAAAAGGAGATGGATGCCGAAGTGACGATGAGGGTGGTTGAGGGCTGAACGAGTCGGGGAGAGCTGAGAATTTGAGAGACAGAGAATGAGGTCGAGAAAGAGGCGCCTGGAAGTCGAAATGTGAGACAACTCTTGCACTGCGATACGAGGAAATGGCTGTCGCGGCTGGGAGGCGGGTATCGAATTCGAATTCGGGTCGACGTTCGCAAAAGAAAGGATCGTGTACTAAGTGAAATTGACGGGAGTCGAGTCGACGACAATCGGGCTGGATTGAAGCTGTCGAGGCGGTCAGTTCGTCGGAGTCGGAGACGAAGAGGCTGGAGAGTAAGAAAGAAAAAAAGACAGGGGAGGAGAAAGAGAGGGAAGCTGGAAAGCTAGAAGGAAGAAAACACGACCAGAGAGCCAGCGCACGACCCAACACACGAAAAAGCAGGTGCGAAGGAGGAACCAAGACCCAAAGAGGAGAAGGCGGCGGCGGGCGGCGATGGCAAGGAAGGAAGCGACCTTGCTCTTTCCTCGCTATCGCAACAAAGAGGGAAAGGGACGGGACCAGGAAAAGCTGAAGGCTAGTAGCGCTAACGCGAATAGGGCGAGAGCGAGATGGCAGGTGGAGAGCGCGGGTGTGAGAGGGCGCCGATGAGTGCCGCAGGAATGCGGTAGCACTAAAATCAATTAAGGTGAACGCCTATGATAGATGAGACACTGTCGATGCGATGGTAAAAGAAAAAGAGAAAGAAAAAAAGAAGAAGAAAAAAAGCAAAATACCATTCAAGTCAACAAGGGTAATATGTCACTTTGTGAGAATTCTAAAGAGGAAAGAGCGGCCCAAGATGAGAGGCAGGTGCAATCGTGATCGTGTGGGGTGAGCAGAGGAAAAGCGGAAAGAACAAACCGGTGAAATCACTAAAAGAAAGATCCAGGCCTGGCCAGGCCATAAAATTTGCCTTTGTCAACCCAGCAGCCAACACAACGGCGCCACGAACGAGCGGCGACGTAGACCGCTGTTCGCAGGTACTTCAGGGCACCAACGAGGGTGTGAAGGAGACCTCGAATAGTGACAAAGGTGCTGCATCAAGGCTAACTTTGTCACTGAGAGGGAAGAGGCATCCAAACTCGTCCACTCTTCGCTGTATGCGGCTTATGGTTAAAGCAAATTACAGTGCAATACGGCGTGCTCCGCAAAATACTCTCTACACAAACTAAGTATTGAATACGGAAGAACGAACGCTGCTCTGTGAATCCTTCGTGCCCGTGCCACGGCTGTTGCCCCACGTTAGCTAATACAGCATTACGACGCCAGTGGACTCTGGGACAGAAATAGGGAAGGCGCAGGGCACAGCACAGCGTCGAAACAGTCCGGGAAAGAGCACATACGAAATACAATTCGGACGGGAAAGAACAACACAGCGACCCGAAGAGGCGGCACGTGTCTCTGTGTATCTATTCCTCTACTCCGTATATCTCTGTGTGTCTACAGAGTACAGAGGGAGCCGCCTGGAAGAAGCCTTTTCTCCGTTTGCGCGGCAGATAGTTCAGGGTCAGGGGCTCGGGCCAGCAATATCTAGGAATTGTCCGAGACGTCTGAGCCTCGATCAGGGACTCGACAGCAATAAAGCACCAAGATACAAGGCTGCGCCCAAAATATTTAATATTTAATTTAGGGCAGATATGACGAGATAAACATAATGAACAGAGACTGGAAAGTGACACGAGTCAAGCAGTCACAGTGGGCAATTCAACAAAAATTCGAGTGAAAATAGAGGAGGCGGAAAACGCATTGGTGACAATAATCGTGAGATAGCTCTACAACCTCAAACAAGTTTCTCTCCCTCTCTCCCTCCAGTGCAGGAGGCCTCGCAAAATTTAAACCGGAGCCTAATAGCTCGCGTACTGGTAGAACGCGCTGGCGGCAACGCCGTGGGGCGCTAAAGAAACAAACCCTTCCAGCGGGTTTAACGTCTCCAGGGCACAGCCCACCTGCCAATTGCAATGAAACACAGGGAGGGGCGGTGGTAGCGTGTACTCCAGTGTACTAGTAGTCTATATTTTGCTGAGGAGATACATGGCATGACATAGCAAGGCTGAGCTTCGGGGTTCATTCTGGAAAGAAATCACCTAGTCACAACTTGCGGATAAACCACCAAAATACAACACAATGAGATCATCAGATAGCAATTGACGTCGATGAGATTTGTTGTTGATTGTGATGACTATACCGTGAGCTTGAGTTTGCCTACAGTATCTGTAAGGAAGCTTTTACATTGTCTACATGTCGATCTATCTAGATCAGAATTTTGAACGAAGAGAACGAGAAAGAAAAAAGTATTTTTTTTTAAAAAAAAAAAAAAAAAAAAAAAAAAAAAAAAGACATTTGAAGTAGAATATAGATACATATATATAAACAAAGTAAACAAGCACGAAAAGGAATGCAAAATCAAAAAGAAATTTGATTATATTGGCAAGATACCCGCCGTGATTGTACGGTAGGTTTGCAGAGTATATAACAAAAAACTACCATGACTACAGGTCTTGAGAAGACCGTCAGATACCAAAATACAAATGCCAGAATGAAATACACAAAAAAAGTACACGATAAGAGGCTTCGTCCAGCATACCTCATCCCTCATGCCGCCATATGTACACACCCTCGTCCGTCTCTTCGTGCTTGATGTCTGGCGTTGGCCTCGCCGACGACGAGGCTCTCGATGCTGGTGCTGCTGGCGTCGTTCTGCCACTCTCGGCCCTGGCCTTGCCTTTGCCCTTGTTCCTGCTGCTGCTCGTAACGCTTGCCTGTGACCGTAGATCGTCGTCTTCCTCTGGACCAGCATCGTCCTCACCCTTCTCTTCTTGCGGCGTCTCAAGTTGTTCGCCCTCCTTGAGCCAGGCCAAAGATGTCCGCTCGGGACTTGAGAACTGGCCTGAAAACAAGTCTTCCTGGGGGTCGACAGAGACGCGCTGGGGCGAGAAGGGCCGTGAGCGGCCACGGCTGCTGTTTGAGGATGTCGCGGTCAACTTGGGCGTCTTGGCTTTTTGTGCCTTCCTGCGGGATGTCGATACGCCTCGACCTCCTTGTCCGTGGATTGAGCCTGCATCACTCCCGGCGACAGAGGATGCTGCTTCGGCATGGGCTAGACTGTCAAGGCTCTGGTACTGGTGTTGGTAGGTGTCGACGGCCAGACTGTCGGCATGGGCGTAGCGCTGTTGTTGCTGTTGCTCTTGTGGTGCTGAAGACGGCTGGACGGATGAGATGGTAATGGTATTGTCACCGTCTTCCTCATTCCCGCCTTCGTCTTCATGCTCGTCCTCCTCTTTTATGGATGCTCCCTCGTCGATGGCGTCTTGAGACTGGCGGGATTGCTGTGACTTTTGCGACTGCTGCGACTGTTGCGAAGACCGGACGCTCGACCGCTGTCCTTTCTCGGTGAGCGGCCGCGGGCTTGGTCTTCGTCAGGGTTCTGTAATGGGTCCTGGCTCGGCGCACGCGGTTCTGACTTGCGACCCAGTATGCTGCCGCCCGTTAGGATGCTAAAGAAACCTCCACCACCACCGCCTCCACCACCACTTGTCGAAGACGGTGTAGTGCCGTTGCCGTTTCCGAATCCGTTTTCGTTGCCTGTAGCACGACTGCTGCTCCGAACGTTGCCGTTAATCGTCGATACATCACTCGCGTCGTCGTCGATCCCGGTTCCTTCGTCGTCACCATCGTCGTCGGCATAGTCGCCTTCGTCGTCGTCAACATCGTCAACATCGTCAAAGTTGCCGCCCCTGGAAACAGGTGCACCGCCGCCACCAAGCAAAGACAACTTCGGTGCCACACCAGACCCCAGAAAGCCGCCCGCACCCGACACCACAGCATGCGAGTTGCTGCCGACAATGCCTGCGCCATTGGACGTGCCACCCAGCAGAAGACCACCACCACCGCCGCCGCCTCCAAGGTCATCATCGTCATCATCATAGCCGTTGCGCGAAAACAGGTCCACGGCGCCGTCCAACACCACATCCAGCCCGCCGCCAGGCCACCCTTTCCGCGCCAGGCTGTCTAGAATGTCCACCTCGGCCCGCACCAGGTTGCGGCTCGCCTGGCTCACGGTGCCGCTCATGTCGCGGCTCTGGTCCAGCAAAGTGACGGCATGCTCGCCCTGGCGCACCGTCAGTGCATCCAGCGCTTCCGTCATGGCCACCAGGTGGTCCCGCATGCGCCCGACATCCCGCTGCCGCGGCTTACGCAGCTTGACGCCTTCCTTTTCCAGACGTCGGATCTCTCGGCTGGCGTCGCGCATCCCGCAGCATAGCTTTCCTGCTCGGCCTCGACGTCGGCGCCGTAGCGGTCGAGCTCGTGGACAATGGGCAGCTCAAACGACCGATAAACGGTCTCGGCCAGGATCCCTTGCTGGTTGGCCATCAAGTAGTAAAGGCCGGATGTGGCGAGGAGAACGTCGGCCGTGCACGACGCCTCGTGCAAACTGCTGCCGCTGCTGCCGACGTTACCCAATCCGATACTGCTCCCGGACATGTTCTCGTTGCCCCGCGGTGGCGCATAGGGCCCTGGCGGGTAGGGCTGGGCACGGGCTTCTTTTAACCGGGCGCAGGCTTCGAGGGCACTGCCGAAATTGGACGCGGCGGCCGACAGCTGCCCCAGAGCGACGCGGTAGGCCTTGGCGCTGGCGGAAAGTGTCTCGTATGCAAGCCGCGAGCGGTCGGTGTCGTCGTGGGAAAACGGAAAGGGCTGGCGTGGCGGTGGAGGCGGGACGATGGAGGATGCAAAGGAGGCCGAGGATCCTGGCGGCGCGAAGCCGGAGAGGGAGGGTCGCATGGTCGAGGCGGTTGTGGGCGGGGATTGAGCGGCGCTGGGAAAGGAGCTGTAGCCGGAGCTGTAGGCGGATGGACCCTCGCCGTTGTGTGGTCTTGCGTTCGGTGATCTAGCGCCGGAGTAGAGAGAGGAGGGGCATGGGCGGCCGAGGGAGATGAGACGGAAGAGGGCCCCGCCGTTGCGGGCGTTGTTGGTGAGGAGGGCATAGTTACTGCTCCCGCTCCGGCCGTTGTAGTTGTCGTGGGAGGGTATGGAGTGGTCGTCGAGCAGTTGAAGTGGTGTTCGACAAAGTGTAAAGAAGATACGGCGTACGGAGTAGATAGGGAGGAGACGGAGGAGGTCGGCAGAAAGGAGGCTCCACAGAAAGAGAGGAGAAGGAGGGGGGACGATCTCCTGGCGCGCGAGTTGAGAGTGGAACAAAGACCCGTAAATCTCAGGCGGTCGCTTCTCCGTCGCGAGCCTTGCGTCGTGGAACGGTCGTCGGGAGCCTTGTGAAAGACAAAGTGGGCGTGAGGCGCGTTGCGCAAAAGAGAGATAGTCGAGGTTGCACCTGTTGGTTGGAGCGAGATTTGGGGGAGGCTTTTGCGGCATGCGGCCGAAACAGGCAAGATAGAGAGGAACGTGCCCACTAGCAGCTGCGATAGACAGGCACGAGGTCCCCTGATACAGTGGCAGGTGCCGACGGGGAAAGGCTTATTATGTCAGCAGACTAGACGCGCATGACGCTAGAGATGTCGCGTTTAAGGGTTTTTTAGGGGACATCGCATTTGTTTACTTGCACCAAAGCCCCTATTTGCGCTCTGGTAGGGAGTAAAATGGCATTCACTAGGTGTTGAAATTGTACACTGCATGTTAGCTTTCGTATGGTGATCAAGATTGATGATATTCTATTGTGTATAAGGTCTATTGAATAGTGTTTGGAAGACTAGTACATGAAATGTCCAGGTAAAGGAAAACAGGACAAAATATTGGAGGTGAAAAATATGAAGTAAAAAAAAAAAAAAAAGAAGAAGAAGAAGAAGAAAATCCAGCACCGCCATAATCAGTCGACATGCCGTCTCTCTCCCGTGAAATAGGCAGCTCTGACAAGCTGCAAGTGCCGGCATTGGACTTGTAGTTGTGGACCTGTTCATCTCCTTAGAATGAGTAGGAGGTCTGCCAATACCAATCCCATGTGTGTTTCCTTCTCGATATGGCACGTCAACCTCGAGATGTAATCAATCCGAAACACTCGAGTGTGAACAGGCGGTGACGACTTGAAATCATCTTGTTCCTTAGCCACATATGAGATCCCCTCCAGTATCAGCGCGACACATAGATATCCTTTGGGAAGACTCTTACGGTCATCATGGAGCTCCCGACCAGTGCTGCCGCTGCAGCGTTGCCAGACGTACGGCTGCTCACAGGTGGCAAGTCCCCTTCATCTCTGGCTGCTGGCGCCCGGGTTCATGCAGGTCACTGGCCCATGGGCCAAGAAACACCAGGGGTGCGGACAGCTATAAACTGTCCGCACACACCATGGTGCTGCTGCACCTGTGGGTGGGACATCAGTGGCACCCAGCAGCCAGCGAGGGGGGACCTGCCACCATCTCCCGGTGGACGGCTTGAATCTCCGTGCTGTTAGGATAAGAATTGCATGGTTAGTGGATGCAAATGGAAAAAAAAATTGTCTTTTGAGGGTGTGTTGGGCTCTTACTAGTTGTAGTCCACCGGGGAGATCTGCGCGAGACTGAGTGGGAAGGGGGTATAGGCTGTTGTTGCTGCGGTAGTCTGTTGCCAAAGAAGTCACCCCCTTCCCACCCGTCTGGGCGCAGAAGAAAGACCCAGCATGAGTGAAGTTCGATTTTTGCAAGGGGCGTGAGGAAGAAAAGAAGAAAGAAAGGAAAGAGAAAAGAACAAGTGAGGGGAAAGAGCGAGAGGCGGGCGTTATTTATACGTGTGCAAAAAAAACAAAAAAAAAAACAAAAAAAAAACAGGGTGGGGCCAGAGCTCAAGGAACGAAACAGGAAAGAGACGAGGAGCAACGTCCACTCGAGGAAGGAGCGAGCGAGCGAGGACTCGGCCTTTTGGCAAATGAAGTGAGCTGCTGAACAGTGGGAGTTCTCGTTGCAAAAAGCACAATAGTAGTAGGGATAGGCACAAAGTTGGAAAGAACAAAAGAGGTACCATGGAAGAATGGACGTAGGCCTCTTGGGATTATTGAGACATCGATGTTGAGGCCTTACTGAAAGCGTGGTCGTGTAAACGAGCAATGGGGATGCTAGGTGAGGCAAGACTGACAGGACGCACCTTCCTCGCGGCCGTGCTCCCGTGTTCATGCTACCATTGACTGATTATTCACCACAAATCCAGGCAGCATCTTCCCACACCATACGATCAACACATTGTTTGGCCCTTCGACGAGCCATCGGTGTCTATACAGCCTGAAACATGCACGCACGAGTTGAAGAATATTCATCTTTGTCATTGAGGATCATTTCATTGCTTATACTTGAGAACCAGACGAGACAAAACACGAGACGACCAAACGTAAACAAGGAAAGACAATCGAGAAAAAAGAATGAGAAGTCAAGCCACACTTAAGGAACAAAGAAATACAAATACTGACATACAGAACACAAGACGGAAAAGACAGAAACGACAGACACGAGAATGATAATAGAACAGACACGACAATCCTTCCTCACACATCTACGACCGACACTACCTCCCTTCCTATACCGAGACGACTACGAACTAATCGACAACAACAAAGCTGCTCCGACGCTTGACCTTGGCACTGCGGCTGCCCTTGCCGGCCGTCTTGCTCTTGGTCTTCTTGGAGCCGGAGCTCTTGCTGGCCTTAGACTTGGCCTTCTTTGCCGCCTTGGCTGCCACTTTGCGCTTCGCCTCCTTCTTCTTCTTGTCGGCCTTGGACGTCTTGCCCGAGCTAGACACGGAGCGAGCGTCAGAGTCGTTGTCCGAGTCGCTGTTGTTGTCGCTGTCATTGTCAGAAGCCGTGTTGGCATCCGAGTCGGAGGCGGCAGACGCGTCCGAGTCCGAGTCTGACTTTGCATCCGAATCTTTGTCATAGTCCGATTCCGAATCGTCGTCATCGCTGTCCATGCGGCCTGCCTTGCGGGCACGACGGCCCTTCTTCTTGGCCTCCGCCTTGGCGACAGCCGCCTTGGCCTTGGCCTTGGCTTTGGCCTTCTTGGCCTTCTTGGCCTTCTTGGCCATTTTGTCTTTGCGGCGGGCACTTGAGCTGTCATCCGAGTCATAGACGGTGTCGGCCTCCGAGTCGGATTTGTCGTTGCCACTGTCAGAGTCAGAGTCAGAGCTCGAGTCGGAAGACGACGACACGTCCGAGTCTGAGTCCGAGCCCGAATCATCAGAATCAGACACCGAGCAGACCGTGGCCGACCGCTCGCTGATGGCGTCCCAGTCGGAGTCGTCCGAGTCAACAGCAGCCGACTTCTTCTTGCCCTTGGACTTGGACTTGCTCTTGTTCTTCGTGGCCTTCTTCTGGGCACGAAGCTTCTTCTTGTACCGGTCAATCAAAGCCATGACCTCATCGTCAATCTCGCTGTCGATGGCACTGTCAGAGTCGCTGTCGTCACTGTCGCTATCAGAGCTGGTGTTGTCGCTGTCGCTGCCATCGTCGCTGTCGGAGTCACTGCTGCTGCTGCTGCTCTTGTAGTTGAAGAAGCTACTGAGCTTTGAGCTCTTGCCCTTCTTTTTCTTCATGCTCGTCGGCACCGACACAAGACGGGAATTGCGAGATGCACGCCAACCGGGCGGCACACCCGTCACGGGACGCATGGGGATGGATCCTCCAGGCATACCACGGGTCGGCGGGAGAGGAGGTGGCGGCATACTATGCACGCCTCGGCGGATGCTAGGTGGCTCTGGCATACCCCCCATTCTCGGAATCCGAACCCCAGGCATACCTGATATCCCCGACATTCTCGGCGCCCCCGGCATTCCAGGCAGCGGTGGAGGCGGCGGCCGGTAGCTGCTGCCCCACTGCGGCGTCGACGGCAGTCCGTTGGCTCTCGACGCAGGCGAGTCAGTAGAAGACGACGACAATGAAGCCGCCTTGGCAGCAGCAATGGCCAGAACCCGGAAGATGGGCGGCTTGTTGGGATTTGTCACGGTGGCCGTGGACGACGAAGACGTGTTCGAGCCAAAGCTCGCGACGCTGTTGCCACTGTACGAGCTGCGGTCGTCCATGGCGGACGACAATGACGACATCGACGCCAACGATCCCGGACCAGACATGGTCGCCGCCGTGAGCGGGGGAGGCTGCGGGCGGTACAGCTGCGAGCCCGACAGCACTAACAAGTTGGCCAGCCCCAGGTACGTCACCTTGGCCATGCGGGAGGTCGTCAACTGCAGGGCATTCTGGCCCAGGCCCCAACCGGCAACAGCACAGACAATGGCCTCGAGGTTGCCTTGCTCCACCATGCTCGTGTACGAAAAGGAGCCCTCGGGCGCAATGCGGCGCACAAGCTCAAAGAGACGCTCGGGCGACGCAAAGTCGCTTGACTTTGAGCCCTGGAAATAGTGGTCGTGCATGAAACGCAGGACCAAGGTGTTTTCGAGAGCCAACGTCTTGTCCGTGTTATTGTTGTTGCTGTTGGTGTTGTTCGAGACACTGCTGCCGCTGTACGAGGACGGCGCCGGGTTGTACGGAGTAATGGCCGACTGCGGCTGGGTCCAGCTTGGTGGCTGCGGCGGTGCACCAGAAGCGGTGTAATACGGTCGTGAGGCAGCAGAAGGAAGAGAAGGGAGGCCACCAGAGGCAGAAGTGGAAGTCGAAGCGGTCGACGACGCCGCCGACAGCCCGTCCGTCTTGGCAAAAACGTTCCAGCGGCTGGTCGACTTGGCATACGCCGTCTTCTCGTCCAGACTGAGACCGACCTGGTCCTTTTGGTGCTGCGTCATTTGGGCCTGCTTAATCTGTGCAAGCATATCGAAAATGGCAATGGTAATCTCGACGAGGCGGGCCGACAGAGTGCTGGTTGTGGCGGCAATGGCGAGGGGCGTGGCCATACCACCCTGCTGCTGCTGCAACTGCAGCTGATGGCGGTCCAACAGTCCCTCAACCTTCTCGATACAGTCGAGCATCGTGTTCTTGACGCTCCAGCTGGCACTGGCCACGTCTTCGGGGGGCACACTGCTGCCGCAGGCGAGTGCGTCATCCTCTTCGAGCACGCGCAGCATGCGGGCAAACGCCTGTTCCAGAACACGGTCGTCGTCTAGGCCCAGTGCTGGCATGAAGCCCGCGCTGTACCAGAACTGGAACAACTGCAAGTGGAAGAGGCCCATTTTGTCGCCGGTCAAAGTGTCCATGGTGGGCAAATGTTTGGTAATGTTGACAATAAATCGTAGTAAAGCGAGTGTAGAGAAGGGCAAAAATTCAAATCATTAAAAAAGACAAAGCAATATATAGATGTACGTGAGCAAACAACAAAGTGCCCCTTAAAATTGAAAAGGTGATAAATATGATAATGCGAATTGAGGAGGGGGAGTGCCTCTTTATATAAGTAGATGCGATTGAAGGTATGGTGTGCCTTCACTTGGCAACTGCATTGCATCTGACACAAGAAAGAGAGGGAGGGGGCCGTTGGTGAACCTAGACAAAAAGGAGGGGGAGAGCAAGCAGACAGGGAGAAAGGAAGACAAAAAAGAAAACGGAGGGCAGACACCCACCCGGGACGGTGCATGCAGCACCGTACATCTTTCTTGTATCACCAGCCTTGCTTTTTTTCTTTTCTTTTCTTTTGGCAAAGAATGATGCAGATTCAGGGATACAAAAAGTGCAGATGGTGGGCGTCGACATGCAGACATGGCACGGTTGTGCAGGTATGAAGCAATACAATGGGCAGGTGCAAGAACCGATAGGATGCAGCAACCATGTCTGCTGTTAGTTCTGTCCTTTTTTTCTGTCTACAGGTTCTTGAGACCGAGTGTAAAAGAGGCGCCACAAGAAACGAGGGGTCAGAAAAAAAGAGGCTTTTTTGGCTGGCCCAGATGCATAGTACATAAGAAACAACGCACCAATGTCACACACACACACACACACATCCTTTACCCGCGATTTTCGCGTCTTGGTTCGCATGCCTCGATCGAACGCGTTCGATTGTTGACTTGTCGGACGTGGCAGGCTGGCAGAACCCAAAGGCTGTGCCATATTACTGCATCACGTACTTTATTTTTGTTGTTGACATTTTGATCCTGAATCACAGTGTTCCAATGGGCGAACATGTCTCCGTTCACGCCCAACAGCAAAGTGTCCGACAGCCAAAAAAAAAAAAAAAAAAAAAAAAAAAGGATCACGACTTATCTTGGCACTGCAGTAGAGAAAAAAAAAGAAGTAAACAGAAAAAGAAAACATAGATTGACCGGCACTCAAAAAATAGGGCGAATGTTTTCTGCTTGCTCGCTCCCGCTCGTTTTGTCCTGTCGTGATTGTCATACCAAATAATCTACGGAGTACATTAAATGCACATTGTAAACCAGGCAGCAAACGGCAAAAAAAGTGGGACATACAGCGGGAGCAAGAGACCGTGTGCGTTGGAAAAGGAAGACGGGAGGACTGTCGTGGGTGCATCCTGATGGTGTGTGGTCTTTGGCCGTGAATGGGGAGAGAGGGACATGGGACACTGCAGCAAGTGGTGTGCTGAGTGCGCAAAGTGCAGGTAAATTGGAATTGGATGCAAGTCGTAGGCAGGCTCGAGCAGGCAGGTCGTCGAGGTCGACAGGAGGGTGACACTGTCAATGGGGACTTAAAGAAAACTGACGAATAAAATTTCAAGACTGGCCATCTGTACAGAGCCGCAACGTCGCTGTCATGTCCAATGTCGTATGTGAGAAGTGTGAGGGGGAAACAACAAGAAGAAACGGAGAACCATAAAAAACGGAGTGCAGAAAACAGGGCGAGCTCACTCCTGCGAAGCAGGAGGAGCGACCTGCATGCGTCGTGCAACGACTGCCGCCTCATGTCTTTGGTTGGTCTTTTCTGAATATTTTCATTGTCTTCATTTTCATTTTGCACAAGTCTTGATATTTTTTGCTGCCTTTCACTCTTTGACGGGTGAATTTCAGTATCATCCCGAGATGTCAGTGCACAAATACTACAGTCGACAAGGCAGATTTACCATGCTCCCACCTTTTCCCGCCAACTGGTGAGCCTTGAGGCTTCGAGTACCCCTGGTTTTTCCTACACTTTCAACTGTCCGTGGCCAGATCTTCAAAGCCTCATCTTTTTTAGTTTATAAGATCTGCGTGCGAATCTGGTCTAAATCTGCAAATTCGTTCCTTGAATCTTCCAATGTGCGTTTTTCAGAATAGCCCTGTCGTGAGATAACAAGGCGGCGGAGGACGAGGACACCATCAACTTGGGCGATATCCTTTCGACTACTAACAAACAAATCAATAACATAGTTTATTTGGAACTGAAGCCTGACGTCCATGTATATTTGTGAATCTATCTTGAATCAATTAACCTTTGTTATCCAATTGTCGATTGCGTCAAGTCAACAAATGCAGTTTTATCCGCCTTCTCTCGCCCTGAATTGACTGTCCGCCACCAGAAACAAGCGGTGTGCCAAGCGATTGGCCAATACAAGGCAGGCTCAAGGCAGGCGTCCGAATACCTGGACTACCTAAGGCTTGAATGCATCTGCTTTTCATGTTTTAAAACACATGAGCTAGACATTGTTGAAGATGGAAGGTAAAGGGAGTGATTAAATGGTGGATTTGATTGGGAACGTTCCGTATGCAGGCGTTTTTATCGATCACTAGTTTGCATCTTTTATTTATTTTCAGGTGATGTCTTGCATGCCGACAGCCTCAAAACAGTAACATCCGAGAGCTCACCCCTCTCGTCTTTCTCGCGTCTCTTCGTGTCCCATCGTGTGTCGTCAGAGATTAACGGCTTTTTCTGACTGCAGCCGCCAATGGTCGTACAGGCAGGAACAGACACTCTTGGAAGACGGGCAAATGGATTGCATCTAAATGAAAAAAATGACAGACAACAGGAGCGGAGAAGCGGCAGACCTTCGTCTTTCTTATGAGATGTCGGAGCCGGCGCTGCAGCAAAAAAAGTGCAGAATTGACACCGAAAAGCGGCAGCAAGGCAAAAAGCTACACCAGGAGCTGCACCAAGAGTGAAATATGACAGGGGAACTTGAAAATAGTTGCCGGGTGCGACCCTTTCAAGAAATGTGCACTTGTTTGTAAAGTGTACACATCTATCTTCTAGATGCATCTACTATAAAAATTTATGCACTTTCGTAAAGCCAAATAAAAAAGAGAGAAAGAAAGTACTTGAGTCCTTGATCTCCTATTTCATTCGCCTTGTGAGTTGTGGTGACTGATATCGTCCGTGATGTGATGGGACTGGATGTGCTCTCTAACCAGTGGCTGCAGATGAGGTGGTGGGAAGATGAGGGGAAGCATCGATGGTGTCTATCACGAACGAATAGTGACTGCATCTGCCTTCCTTGCTTCGGTATCTTGCTGTTGGTTTGCTCCCATGTTCTAAGCGAAGCATTGTTTGTCTTGATACGTCCGGGCACAAGTCCCGTATTAGTTGGAGATACCAACTGACAATGTTTCATGGATTTGGAAAGGAGCTCAAAGAAGATAAACGCAAAACCAAACGGAAAAACAAAACAATCTACTAAAGATACCCGGGCAATGGAAAGTAAGGCAAGGGCCGGTCCGGGGCGACCAGTGACCAAAACCATTAGGAAACGTGAGGACGAGAATGGCCGAGGCCAGAATCATCATTGCCTTGATTTCGGGCCTTGTAGCATCCTGACGGAAATCTCTCGATTTTACTCGCCTTCTTCATGGCCTCCTTTGCATTTGGGGGCCAAGTTAATAGCAACAGACACCAATGCATGCCCTGTATGGCCGCCTCACATTTGATCACGACATTTTATTCGTCCACGCCTACCACACTTGACGGAATTTTACATCTCGTTGACTGCTCCTTCTCGTGTATCCCTGTTAGTCGTTACCCATGCCACGACATCGTATCATCGAAATTCAGCAGCCAGTTTGATTTGTCTTTATATCTCCTACATCGGTCTTGCTTTTGTTTCTCGTATTCTCATCATGTAAGTCAATCTCCTAGCCCCAAACAGATGGCGTTGAAATAATAGACGCTCAATATCGTCGGTCTCCCGAGGCTCTCTGGGCATTGAATCGACTTGCAACACCCTCAAGAACTTCGCATCAATCACAACTGTGTAAGGCGACAAGCGAGTTATTTGGTACAACTGGCGGGTACTAGCAGACTTGAGTGTGTGAAATATGTGGGATATATTCCTATTTCAAAGCCACTGCACATCAACTCAGTCTCCATCAAGCACGTCTCTTCAAATACCATCCAACCATGCGTAGCACCGCATCAACCGCGTGCTCTTGTGACCGCCGTGGCCTCCTTTTCCCGCCTGTCTTCCACTTTCTGAGTCCCGGCCTCCACTGACGTTTAGATCCGGTCATAAACTTTCTCTGACGGCATTCTGCATCCATATTCTAGCACATCGTTGGTTGGCTTTGTTCAACTAGTGTTGCACAGCATTTTCACAGCTTTGTAGAGTGCAGCAGATGGGCTGGCATTCCTGAAGAGAGAATCAACGGTAAACGTGTATTCTCTGGAGGAGGAAGGACCTCGGTTGCCAGCCGTTTTTTTTTTTTTTTTTTTGGTGTTACCATCTCGCTGAAGGGCAAGCCACTCCACTTTCTTGCCCTGTCTTTCTTTCTCCGGAGGAGTCAACAGCAAACGGAGTATGTCAACGTCGGAGATCATCCGTGTCACATCAGCGTACGGAAGTCTTGGGGAGAGCAAAGTCGATCGGTGTGGCTCCTGTCTGTGGAGCAATGCCGTTGGGTTTCCCGACAATCGTAAATCGATATATGTCGGGATATTGAGGAGCAACGACTCGTTGCCTCAAACCAATGAGACCTTTTCTGTGCTGTAATACTTTCGAAATGCAGCTTCCCGAAGAGTCGGTGTGTCCTAGGCAACCGGTGACAGGCTGCATCTTGGCTCTGGATGTGAGAGATGATGAAGATACACAGGACACGAAAAGACTCGACCAAAAGCATTCTTCGAAAGATTACTGGGGTTTGATGAAGAGGAGGAAAAATATGAAATACGATAGCTGTCGCAAAAGATTGCTGCTCGCGTATCGGAGATGTCGGATGCTGGGCCTGCCACGTTTTTGATATATGCATATCGTTGGATTGTATCGTGATATCTCGAGATGCCCCAGAATACTTGATGCCTAATGTTAATACCCATCCGAGCCTTTTTATCAAGAACAGCTGCCAGGTGACAAGGCAGAAAATATCCGTGACCGGTTCAAAGTGCCAGTACATAAAGCTCAGAAAAGTCCGCCATCAGTCTTTGGTTGTTCTTCCAAACAGCCAGTGTACGTGTATATCAACGTCCCGAGTGCGTGTAAGTCTTCATTTACGTCATAGTTCTACGAGCATACAAGCCATTACAATTGGTATATTCTGATTATATACTTCTAGTATTCCCTCTCTTGGATGAGGAAGACAGAGTGATGGCAGTTTCTTTTGATTCTCTTTCTACATGTACATGTGCACGGAAGTCTGACAAGAACGTAAACTTACAAGTTCAGAATACGTCGGCCTAATACAAATATTGGAGGCATATCGTATTAGACTGTCATCAATGTCGCGTGGCCCATATGCACACAACAGCTCTCCAAGACGCATCTGGAGGAGTGGTGATGTTACCATCGTAGCCACCATTTTGACCGCCAAGAACATCGGTGGCTAGGGCTTCTTTTGCATCATTTTGGACCTGGCTCCCATCGTTGAGAGTAACCAGAGGTCGTGCATGGACAAAGGTCTCTGCAACAATAACAATGGGTAGGATTGCAGAAAATGATAAGTCCAGCATAACCATCACAGGACCATAGTATGGTCGTCCTAAAGCCATCAGAGGAGTCGATTCGGCACGGCACGGCCGTCATGATTAAGAACTAATGTATTACAGATAGCAATGTATCACTGTCAATGGCAAGACATGCTTCTGAACTAAAGGGCATGGCATTGAAAGTGAGAAAGAAGAGCCGATGTGGTATGAGGGAACATGTAAAATTATGAAAGAGTGATGCTGCCAACAGGTAGTAGAAAATTGTAAATTCAAAATCGAGCCGTTCCGTGGTACTAATCATACAATAAAGTAAAAACTATCAGATAATCAAATGTCAAATATCCTCCACGAGACAGTTGGTTTGTCTGTGTCCCTAAAATTGCGCCTGGCACCTCTGTGCATTGTGCCCCAAAGTACTATTCCGTAGTACTTGTGTCCTGTATCCCAATATCGCTGTCGTTGCTGTTGTTGTTGTTAAAACTCCGAGTATCCCAAGCCGTAGTAAAGTAAAAGAAAAGTCCGTCCCATTCCGTCAAATCAATCCAAGTCCATATCCCAAAGTCGCCAGTCAACTCCGTAGGTGTTCCTCCGCAGCACGATCATGTGCTGTGCTTGTGCGTTACACATTGTGTGACATTGTCCTGTCACCGTCGACGCTGCCCCTCAACCGACAAGCCCCGTCGTCTGCTTGGCGAGTGGTGACCGGCGTGGCGACGTGGCCGTCGCCTTGATGGCCTTCCAGTTGCGCTCCGGGTGTGTCTTGTTGGGGTTCTTGTAAATCTTCTTGGCGTATTTGCGGTGGTCGTCGGCCATGATGTTGCGGTGCGTGGGGCAGACCTCGCCCGGGTGGCACTCTTCGCGGTAGACGTGGGCCTTGGCGTTGCACATGTGCCCACGGGTCTTGACGTAACGCTGGCAGAAGCTGGAGACGATGTATATCTCGCAGCGGCAGTCGTAGAATTTCTGTAGAGTGTTAGGAAGGCGACCTTCAATGAGAAAGGAGTTGACAATGGACGGAACGCACGCAAATAAATCTACACATGGTGGCCGCTGTCGTTGTTATGAGTGTAGACGGTGTGTGCCGTGTTGTATCGTTTGAGTGGTGTGAACGTTGTTGCTTGGTCCGTGATATGTTGTTGTGAACGATGCTGCGTTGTGTTGTGTTGAATTGTGAGAGAGTAGACGTAGGCGTGAATGGGTGAGCCGGTGAGAGGTAATAGACGAGTGACGAAGAACCGGGTTGACGTTTGTTGTTTAGTTTTCTTTTGAGTTCAGTTTGTCGAAAGGCGGGAAGGATGTTAAATGGTTGGCTCGAGGGTGGAGCGGGAATGTGGTTCTTCTTAAACGATCCGGCGAGGTGGGTATGGGTCGTGGGCATCATCGAGTCGATTGCCTGGTATCCTTTTCCTCCATGATGAGTGCACATAAACTTACTTTCTTATTCCTGTTTCTTCTACGGTTGTCCCTTGTCCCTTGCTTACTTCTATGTCTTCCGTAGCACGACTTATGTCCTTCTTCGTCTCTTCTAGCCCCCGCCGACAGACGACGTCTTTTCCTCTCTTTGTTTGGCCTCTTGTCACTCTCGGTACTTTTCCACAATGGAATATCACTTTCCCACGCTTTGTCTCTTTTTTCCCCTGGGATCCTCTAGGGCCTCCTTTTAGCCCAGGCTATCGTTGACGCAAGTTTGCGGAACCGTTCATTGGGTATTTTTTGTTTCTTTTTTCTTATTGTCCACAAAAGTATTTAGCCATGCACTCCCGTATCCCTCCCAAAACCCTAGAGAGAGAGAGAGAGACAGAGAGACAAGCAGGGAGGGGTGTGTGTTGATGTACTTTGGAGGGAATGTGCTCCGTACCGTGCACGGACAATGGGGGGAGACGACGAAAGAAGGTGTGTGGGTGGATGGATTTGCAAGGGTGTTAGTGTTAGTGTGAGTGGAGAAGGATAGCGCAGGGTTCTTGGTATTGGGTTTTGTTCTTTCGTTTGGTATTTTGGTGTTTTTTGGTATTGTGTATTGAGGACAGGGGGGCCTTCTTGGGGTTGGAAACATTTCCTGGGACCGGCACACAGCGGAGATGGAGGTGGAGGAGAGGCTTGTTTGAGTGGCATTTTGCGTGGGTGAGGGTTGATCACAAAAGTGACAAGAGTGACAAAGGCGAGACGGAGATGTCCTTCTGGGGTTAGCAAGGTCTCTACTCTAATATACGAGCTGTACCGAGTCCTTGGGTGACGACTTTTGAGTCTGGCAGTTCCCCCCGGTTATCAGGAAGAGTCTGGAGGTAATCTTGGAAAGCGATCTTACAGAAGAATTTACATGAGGTGTTCTTTCTTTTCTTTTCTTCTTTTTTTTGTGTTTACATATACTCGTTTGATTTCAAGAAGATGAAGCTGTATGAAGTATTGCCTACCCGGCTGGCTCTTATTTCTCAGCTCTGGGCACTTGCTTTTGCCATTGCAACCCTCTTTGAAACACACAAATGTGTATGGGCAGACAACGCGTGGGGGAAATACTTCAGTATTATTCTGTACCTTTTTTGTTTTTCGTCACATTCAGCATAGCATTTGTCAAGCGAGGCGAACAGGCATGATCTGGCTTTACTCCAGGGGCAGATACAGGGGCCGACAGAAAGGAGGGTGGGGTAGAATACCCAGAAAAACAAGCATGCATCGTGAGGAGGGAGGGGAGAGGAAAGACGGGAACGAAATCTGATCTTGGACATGCGGGTCCTGGTGGAAGCAACTGCGTTGAAACACGGACTGGTGATAAGAGAAATGGATGGTAAAAGACCGTGGTATGTGATGGCAATTGGCAATCTGGTGGTGGTTATTTTTACCCTGCTCCTTTCTGTGGCCTTTTGGTAACCATTTGGTGGCATCTCCGTCTTTTCTTGTGCCCAAATTAAGGTACCCGGGTACACTGGTTGCATGCCGCGGTCGCACGGTGACTGGGACCAACGAACTCGACTGTCAGGGTAAAAAAGAAAAAGAAAAGAAGAGAAAAAAAAGACCCAAGCTCTAATGCTCCCAGGCACTCGGTTTGACTGTCCCATAGATGCGCCTCCTCGTTTTCTTCTTTTGGTCTCCTCCGACAGGATGAAAGATAAATAAAAAAGTGGGATAAGGAATAGCTTCGAGCCTGGCTATGAAAATTGAGTGAGAATGAAAGTTAACGACCGTGTGTGGACTGTTGACTGTGGCTTGACTTATTAGCACTGTTGGCACAAATAGTGTCGAGAACTGTCATATTTTTTGTTTGCTTTTTCCTGGCGCTGCGACTCTTCTCGCCCCTATTGTCCCATTTGTCGCACTGTCCGGTTGTCCTCGGTATTCTTCGGTGCAAAAATACTGAAGAGACTCATTGCTGTCATTTTCTCGAGGCCTTTTCTCGTTAATGAAACTTTTTTTTTCCTTTCTTTTTTTCTTCTTCTTTTTATTGTTTCCTTTTGCCTTCTTCGATAGTTTGCTTTTGTTATTGGTATTTTTTTCTGGAGGACGGGCGTAATTTGTGAGATCAAGTCAACTGAATATTTACGGACCTCTCTCTTTGGTTCTCTTCTCATTTTCTCATTTTCTCATTTCTCCTTTTTGTCTTCCATCTTCCGAGCGTCATCGATCCAGCGCGGCCCCTTTTTTGAAAAGTGCACTTCTTCCACTCACCAAAATTCTCATGAGAAAAAAAAACGACTCATCACATCCGCTAAAATAGCAAACCCAAACCAAAGGCGCGGGCGGTCCTTTTCACTCACACACTCAAACACAGATTTGAAGCACCCAAAACCCGCCGTGCTGGCGCACTTCCCTACCCTTTCTGGACAAGGCACCCCCTATGTACTCGACTGCGACTTTCATACACTTTCTCTCGCCAGTCGTCACCCTCTCACTCATTCAGCTCTGCTTCGTACTGCCAGCCCCCATGCCATGCTCCCTTTTTTTTTTCTGCACTTTGTACGTAGTGACGTTGCTATTGAATTTGAGGTGCGGAGTACTCCGTGATACATAGAAAGTAATGTCCTGTCCACACTGTCCCTCTCGTTCGGGTCCATGTCTCACTCTTTTGTGCAGGAAGTCCATATTTTGTATTGAGCGGGTTCAGCCTTGGAAGCCATAAACGGGGGGGGGGGTCTGACCCTGAGAACCAAGAGTACCACCAGGAGGGTGAAGCGATACCGAGGAGCTGTTCAGGGAAGGAATACCTCATCTCCGCCAGAATCGGGCATTACTTGCTACCCGGCTGCCCGGAAAAGGCTGTAGCAGACAGCCCGAGCCGCAAATATATTATTCATAAAGGTTTGTAAAATACTTTTACAGACAAGGGATGCTCTATCCAGCCTGGCTTTTGCTTTGTGGCTGTACCTTTGCCAGCCCTGGATTGTGATGGTGTATGAGACAGTCAAAAGGTAATACTCCGTACGAAAGTAAATACGCCGAGTTCAGGGAGACGGCAAAGAATGAGCAAAAAAAAGTATATGTGTACACAGTACTGAGTACTTATTTCGCAAGGAACAAGAGTGAATAATGCCCGCCCTGTAGTGACATCTTTTTTTTAATATTTTATATTTCTATCAGATAATTAACCCAAAATTCTGAAGACTGACTTCTGACTTGTCGTATTGTTTTTGACGACCCGACATGCACCTCAACATCAACAATGGCTCTCACAAAATGCGAAACAAGTCAACATGGCAAGGCTGCCACCCATAAGCCACTCTCGTCAAAACACATCTTCAAGCTTGCTTATGCGTTGGCTCTGCCTGGTCGGTTCCACCGCGATCTCGCCCGGTTCATGAAGTGTGCCTACCTGTACGAGCAGAAACAAAAGTCGGCAGCCAGCAATGTCAACAGATACGCCCGTGGCTTCCACGAAGCGTGTCTCCTTGCCCAAGGCTTTTACCAGATTGAATCAGATGATGTTGAAGATACCGACGACAATGACGACGACAATGACGACGACAATGACAACGACGACAACACTTGGTCTACGCTTCCTTCCCGTATCGACCGTGTCTGGACCGCCACACGCATGTTCTTGATGCGAGGACTAGTCAGTATGGGCGACGGCAACGGAAATAATGTGGACTGCGTTGAGGCCATCTCAAATCCAGCAACACATGCCTGCGTTGATGTTCCCGAGTACGACGACGATAAAGAGCGGGCTCTGCACCCAGATATACTCGCCCACGACTTGCCTTCACTTCTCCCCCGGTGGAACAAACTAGCTCTCCCCAAAGGTGATTTGCCCTACAGCACCGCCTTCCTCTGGGCCTGTGCCGGCTGCACACTCGGCATGCACTGCATCCCCGTGCCCGAGTGGCACCGCCGGGACCGCGAGGCCGGACTCCTGACTCTGGAAAGCGTCACAGCAAAAGTTGCTAGTGTGGTCCGCCGTCTACAGTTTAACGAGCGCCAGCAAAAGATACTCGAAGAGAAAGGGGTCGCCCGTGAACAGTGCGCCGTCTACATGCGCCACCGACGGCTGTGGGTGCCCTATCCAGGACCTCTGTCACTAGTGCCTGGCCCAGTTGACCAGTCTTCGATGGAAGCCGAAATGACAGACTTGTACCGCCTGCTAGCCGCCAAAGACCGTGAGTACCGGCTGTTGCAGCGGGTGGTGGGCAAGCCGTGGATGGTGGCGCCGGCGATTCGATCGCGGGTTGAGGCGGAAGCCAAAACCGAGGCCATGAAGGGGAGGACAAAATAGCTACTATGCCTGCTGTATGACTTTTACATTGTGTTGTTATTGTACTGTTAAAATATTGTATCACTTGTTCTGTATTGTTTCGTCACTTCCTTTCATATACAATATGATAGCGCCGAAAGCATGCAAATTGGGGGATCCGTAGACTGCCCATTTGAAACGCCCATAGCAAAATAGCATCTTTTCCCTTCCATCCTTCTGCGTCATCGTGAATCTTGTTTCTGCAGTCTTCTCCTACATTAAACTGCAGTCCTTCTTACATTTGTTTTTTTATTAATCCGATGCACATGTCCTGCGTGACTTTGGGGATCGTGTGAGACGATGCGTTCCTGGAACGGGATGTTGTCCGACAAAGACACAAATAAATAAATAAATACAAAGCCAACAGACCAATACTTTGGTTCCTCAGCTAGCCACACCAGGGGCCAGGCCAGCACCTAGTCGAAAGCCAATGCTACACGCCCCCTCCAGTTGAACTCTGCAGCTTTTGCCCTTTCCCTTTTTCCATTTCGCCAGTTAGCGGGTGTCTCGCCTACGGAGAACGTGCATGCACTCGAGGCACTGAGGCGCTGGACTCTTCCTTTCCTTATTTGCTTTTTCAGTCTGTTTTTCAACTTGTTTCTCTCCCGCTTCCCTCGCTACCTTCGCCTCTTAATCTCTGCCTCCCGATTGTCGACCCTCTCTTGTTTTCTTCATCCCGGTTCGTTTCCTCTCGATCTCCAGCGCCGACCAGGGACCAGACCGATCGGGGCCTTGTTATTGGCTTGTCACTTGTCTCTTTTTTTTATTGTTGTGATTGCTGTGCCCCTTTTGGAAGGCGACGATGCGACGCCGTCCTCGATGGGAGAGGTCGAAGGAGAGAATAACATTACTGTGTAATTACAGTGTACAGTCACAAGCTGCTGTCCAGCCCGTTTGACAAACCGAGTCTCTGACGGGCAATAGGATACCAAAAGCACCAAAGCCGCGGCCCGAAAAAGGACCGCATCCCATTAAAAGCGGCACCATCAAAAGCGGCACGGGGCGCGAACCGGTTGATTGACTCTCTTTTTTTTTTGGCAGGATGAGTGGTAGAAAACCAGAACGGCGGGATGCTGTGAAGGGAAAAGTACGCACTCGAAAAAGTACAAGTGAAATCAAAGAAAAGTGGAAGCGCCTCCCAAAGAAACGCTAGCAGGGAAGCAGGGACATGCAGACATGAAGTGGAAGGCCGCGATAAAGGAGAGGACCGAGTAAAGGGGAAAGTGAAATGCCATCGTGTCTCTGGACTTTCTCCATGTCATGGGTTCTCCTGTTCGTCTCGCTTGCTGGACTGGCGTCCGGATCTCTTGTGTTCCGGTTTGTTTTAGCGTTGTTCTCGTTGTTCTTGGAGCTGCTTCTGGTGGTATTTTTGTCCTGGAAAAGAGGGGAGGACGCGGGACAACCAGTGCGGGTGATTTGCCTTTTTCCTCTTCGTCTGTCCCTTCTCCCCTCTTCGTCGAGACCCATGACACTGGTAACAGGGTGCGATAGCAATTGCCATGCTCCATATCAGCGTACTCCTACGTGGGTGTGCTGTTTCTTGTTTTTCTAGCCCCTTCATCTATTCCCGGCCCATCGGGTCAAGTGTTTACGATGTCGTCAAAGAATGTATACATAGAAATAAGTCAAAACAGCCGGCCAATATCACGATTGTGTGCCGTCACACAGACAGGTGGTAATACGTCGACGTTAGAGTATGAATACACAAAATAGTTGACAGACGTCCAGGTTTATTCGGTGACACGATTGCCCCAGATTCTGTCTGTTCTTTTTGTGTTACGAGAGGCGTCCAGGAGCCGGGCGTGCCGGAGAAACAGGGCAGATCAGGTACAGCAATACCAAGTGGCGGTGGTATCTCCTCGTATGGATCTCGAGCTCGTGATTCCGTATTGCCTCGCTTTTCCATTTCTCTTGGCCTTGTCACTGCCCCGCTCACAAGGTCCTTGCAGATAGATGTTTGACACACCTTGAACTGTCCAGAGATAACGATACCGCCCAGCGCCTCGGTTCCCTCACCCTCGCCCGTCCAGAGTGGAGAGCATGTAGCCAAAGGCCTGGGGTGCTAAACTTTCTTAGCTGGTGATCAGCAACTGGCGCCCGGTCATGGAAGTCGACCAGTCCATTTGTTCAACTGAGAAGACAAGACAAGCGGGGTGATTAAAAGGCTTCCTCTCACTCTCTGCCTTCCACAAGGAAAGACAACGAGGGATAACGAGGGACAATGAGGGACAAGACAAGACAAGACAAGACAGACAAAATGTGACAGGGATGTATCGTGCGGATAAGACTGGCCAGAAAACGAGGCGGAGATAGGAGGGCCGAATCTGCGGTTTGAATTTTGCGGGATGGCATACTTTGGTTGTCCAGAAAGAAAGAGGGAACAAGAGAAAAAGGGAAAGTGGAATGCACATCACCCTGGGGTATTTGTCAAAGATCCCTGCTCCCTGCTCTCTGGTTTTCTTGGGTCTGCCTGTCTCCGCCTGTTCTTTTGATCAGCCTTCTGCGGAGAGTGCCACAACTGAAGAAACAAGGGCGATCAGCGAGAAGGATGCTGGTGGAGTACAAAATACACATACGGAGTCCACCACAAACATAAAAGCGCCACAAGGAGGCGGAGATAACCCACAGTCAACAGTGTCAGACAGGCGACAAAACAGAGAGTCAATGTATTTTCCCTGTAAAACGAGTACTTTGTAACGGCTGCATGCAAGAATGCTAGTAGTTGTCTCTCTCTCTCTATTCGAGTGATATGTTTCCATTGGCTGAGAGGTCTTACAAGTCCAAGGTCTGAGGTCTAAGAAGTCCGACCAGTCTGAGGCTGAAAAACCGCGTTTCTTTTGTCTGTGACTGCTCGCAAGCTTTTGTGCATACTCGCAAACAGGCCCATAAATAGGAAGAGATATTCATACAAAGTAGAGGGCCACGCAGGGCTCTTCATGCATTGCTGCTCTTCACCGAGCTGATTGGACACAGACAAACATAGACAGGACGGGGTCCCCCCAAAAGAGGTGGTGAGATTGAAGACTTACCGGGGATCGATTCCCAGACTTCGGTGAGCAGACAACCCAAACCCGTCACATGGGCAGAGGGGGTGTACAATTATCTCTTAACCATACGACGTACACATACGTGTAAGAGGGCACGCACCAAACAATAAGAAGGTAAACTATCTCGTTTTCCCATTTTCGAATCTGTGTTACAACAATATACTTGCACCTCTCTACTGCAAAGTCCCGATGTACCGGTACGTGACTCAACTTGACAAATGTGGAGGCAAAAGTGCAATTTATCACGCTCAATTGCCTCGGCCCATACCAGCTCTTTTTTCTGCACTTTTGATTTTGATAGCGATCGCTCAGGACTCGTATCTCTGACTGGTGTACGGTGTATCATGTTAAAAACAATTCGAGCAATGAGACGGTCTCGGCGTGCTCGGTGAGCTGCTCTTATATTCAGATCCTCGTATGGTCGGTCAACGTACCATTCTGTTCATGTGACTGAACGCTCATGCTTCACATTGTGACCTGTTGGCACGGTTCGTCTGTCAACCATGGTTGTCGCAGGTTGGGGCTGCCCGATTAGAAGAGGAAAGAGAGAAAATCAAGGTGACGTTCGGGGTCTCCAACATTATTTGCATGGCACTCGTTGTTTCCATTTTGATGAAATATTCGTGGGCCGTGTTTGTACGACGTTACATATCACCGTCTTTTCTCACGGGCGGTTATTATCTGTGTCTGCGTAGAATTTTGTAAATCATCAATATTGAATCTATGGAACCAACAGCCTCTCGCCCACGCGAGCTAATTATAGTGAGAATCATCACTGCCTGTCGTTGAGCTCTGCGACGACCATTGTGACTGGATCGACATTGGCATCGACGTCAGGAAATGCTCCATCAATTCTGGGGACGGTCTGGACAATCGGAAGTCGACCATATTTCGTTTCTTTCGTTGTACAGGTTTCACCGATGACGGCTGCTGTTTCTTCTGCTGCTGCGGCTGCGGCTTCACTTTAATTCCGTGTAACCGGTCCTCAAACGTCCGGTGCCGCTCTTCCAGCTGCTCGCCAAACTGCTCGCCGTAGCGGGTACGGTCTTGTACTGGTGCCTGACGCATGTGTTGGTGGAGGTATTGCGGAAGCTGCGACGAATATATGGATGATGGCGTCGGCGGTGCCGACGGTGGAGTTATTCTTCGCTCCGCAACAGCCTGTCTATGTCGCCTAATCAAGGCATCCATCTCCCGGATAAACCCACGCAGTGGAGGAAGCCTCTGGGGTGCATATAGTTCCGGTATCTTGGAAATAAGCCGTGGCAAATGCGGTCCCCGCGATGGTGGACTGTTGGCCGGCTTGTGCTTCTGGTCGTCGAGAGGATTGGAGGGCCCTTGTAAACCAGCCCGAGGATACAGGGGAGGCGGTACTGGCGTTCTTTGCCTCGTCTCTGCTACGAGCTTTCGGCGGTGGATGCTGCCGCTTCTAGTCCGCTTCTTTGGCGTTGATGTTGGTGGAGATGTGCTCGATGGTGTCCGTCTGTGCCGTTCACGGGCGCTTGGCACGGGCCGTGCCGGCTCCTTCCCATTGTCTGTTATGTCTTGTCGGCCACTTCCCAAGCTAGGTTGGGTGCCCTCTCCTTCATCCTCCGTCTCGTTTTCATCGACCACCGGCTTCTGCACGCGCTCGAGACGTGCATTGTCTTCCTCCACATCCAGCCCTGGCATAGTAAAAGACCTGCCCCTTCACGGGGTTGAACACAACTTCCAGCTTGTCCATCCCGCCGCCAGTATACTCTTTATGTACTTCTGGCGGTGGTGGTGCACCTGGTCCCACTTCGGGCCGACGTGCACAGTCAGCTTGCGCGGCAGGGCCAGTATGGGCAACGGCTGGGTGACGGGCAAAGACAAAGTCGTGTTGGCCGGCCACATCAGAGGCACAGAGGCAGTGGGTGTGCGTCGGCAGTACCACCTGCCGCGATCAAAACGGGAGACGTGGGTAACGAGGTGGCCTGTTTCGGTGGCGACGGATGGTGTGTTGGTGCCCAGTCGCGCCTCGGGGCAGACGAGACTGATGGCTTTTGTGACGTCGATGGGTGCAGTGTGTCGAGCCCGTTCGACGAGTTGCCGCTCGGGTTGCCGTTGTTTGGCGTCAGCAAAAAGTGGTAGTGGCTGCTAAGACGGACGAGGTCATGCACAGACAAAGGCTCATAGGTAGAGATGCGAATGGGTTGAGGAGGTCCTGACGGAAGCAATGGGATGGCTTTTGTTTTGGGTGTCCGGGGCGGCTGGGGCTGGGACTCAGAATCGGACTGAGACTCGGACGGTGGTGTAGGCATGCTGCTTACAGTTTGGGCAGCCTCGTCCGCCCACAGACATAGCTGGGCCACATCCACAATCCCATCGCTGGGTAACAGCACCTTGCGGCCATTGGGACAGTACAGCACGTACGATGTCGTGTCGTTCCGCTGCATCGTCGTCGCTGTAGTTGTTGTTGTCGGTTGGCCGGTCCGCTGTCTTTTGTTTGGTGAGGTTGTGTCGTCATATACCTCTTTCTCCTTTCCTTTCCCCTTGATGTCGACGACGTCCTCTGGACTCTCTCTGGTGTCTCTGGTACGCCCCAGGAACTCGCTTTCCAACACCCACTCTCTATAGCCAAATTCAGAGCGCATATTGTTTACAGACGGTGTGAGATCTGGCTGCGATGGCGATCGGGGTCGTTTGCCTCCTGTGTTCATGTTTGTGATCGTCATGGTGGAAGGCGAAGCAGAGCAAGTGGCCGCAGAAAGGATGGGCTTTGCCATAAAGGCTGCACTGGTGATGCCTGGCTGGGAGGAGCGAGCATGATGAAGAATCTCTCAGTAAAATCAATAGAAATAAAGAACAAAAGTCAATAGACAGAAAGGTTCTTAAGAGAAGAGACCGTTGCTCTTGCAGACTTGTCGACAATGTCGATCTTGGAAGTCCTGAGCTATATATATAGAAGAAGACAATGAAACTTTTGAGATAGTGTCGAGGATGGCGGAGCTAGGTGGGAACGGGAGCAGTTACAGAAAATCAAAAGGCTGACGAGAATTTGAAGAAGAAAAAAAGAAGAAAAAAAAAGGGAGAGCAAACAAAAATTATAACGATAAAATAAAAATGGCAAGCCCAAAGGAAGAACATATCAAAAGAGTAGTCTGCCACAAAAAGTACAGACTATGAGAATACAGACCTCAGCTTGCTACAAGTGGCATTATGCATCTTACGTATCCCTGCATCTGTTGTTGACAAGTGAGGTCGAGGCTCCATCTGTGCAGTGCGTAGCACGACATGCGTCTAGCTGTCTTGACTCGCCATGCCCGAACACACTAGATGAAAATATGGAGGGGTACAACGGAAGGGCATGGGAGAGAGTGTGGAAAGTGGACGGTGCCCGCCTTTTGATTCAGCTGGACAGGATAGTCGACGTGTATCGGCGCATGTCCACAGGACTGCAGCACCACAGTTTTTTTTTTGCAGTTTGTGCAGTTTCGTTGTACGGCATTTCCGCGGTGCTGGCTGGAGACAGCCTTGATGCAGGTAGCCTTCTTGGGTGTCTACTTTCCACCTTCCAAGATACCGATGGCTTCTTGTCATTTTCTTCTTCGTTTGCTTGCAGTGAAAGGAGAACGAGTAAGAGCACATGTACAGAGTCACATTGCGAGTTCGTGACACAAGAAACGCGTGGGGAGCCAGTGGCGAGACGTGCAGTATTTCGAAAGGAAAAGACTTACGATATGCCAAAAAAAGAGAAAAAAGTGAGTGACCATGTCGTGGAGGATGCTGCAGTTGGTCCTTTTCGTCCTGTTCATTTTTCGCAGTCACTCGCATCTCGAATCTTGAATCTCGACTTTTGTTGTTTCATACGAGGAGCCGCGGGAGCCGTCCGGTCAAAAAATGTGCACTTTTGCTTCTCAGCTGTAGCCCACACTGCCACCCCTCATCAAATCGTGTTCGTATTTTTGTTTGCAATCACAACAACCGTATTGGTACGACGTACCTCGTACACATCGTTATTATGGAGATGAAAATGCATATCTCCATGTGGATGTCAATTGAGGGTTGCTGCCCAAGACGACCTTCATGTCGTATTTTGCTCGTAACTCAAGGCCGGAAAGCATCATTGGGACTGGGGCGGACCCGATAAATCACAAGTCTGGTACGGGAGCGACACGGATCTGCCGGCCGTGCAGAGGCCGTGCGGCGCAGAATTAAAGTGCCTTTGTACCAAGACGGAACACTACGTGAATCTGAGATCCTACTTACTCAATCTAGACCATTGTAAATGCCAGAATCGAACACGTCGAATTTTCTCCAACACGCTCAATGGCCAGGTTCTTCAACGATTCATGGTGCAACAACCAGACAAACGCATATGCACGTCCACGGATATTTGATGCAAGGCCTTGACGAGCTGAAGATTTCTGCTGTCTCATGTTGGTGGCAAGGTCGTGAAGGAGCAGTATGTCCTCTTGTATTTTTGATTTCTTTTTGCTTTGCAGATAAATTTGGGCCTAAAGAAAAACAGCGGTCAGAGTCAAAGTTGAATATGCAAAGCACAAACGAACGCAAAAGAAGAAAAAAAAAGAAAGGAAACGTCAATATATCGGACGACCACCAAGCGAGGAAAAGCCGCCGAAATGAGGCGTTGTCATCCAGTACGGAGTACGACGCACACAACAAGTTCCTTGACAAGCTGCTAAGTACGGAGCAAACGTCCCCGTTTGCACAGTAGCCGGTGGCTACTCGAGTTTTCAGCTCGCGGGGTCCATGATTCAACCTCCGTGGTTGGCCGGAAAATATATGTCTAGATCGAGTAGGCAGCTCGTTTGTACTCGTCTTGGCAAGTAAAATGAACTGCATGACTATGCGGCGTGCTTTCGTCATTTGCCTGTTTGAAACGGCGGCCAGTGCTGCATATCATATTAGAATAGTGAATGACGATGTTTGTGGAGAGCTGTTGGTTGAACAAAATCTGGTCGAAAACACATGGCAAAGCTCACAAACTAAAAAATTAGCGGCCGCAGTCGCCCTAAAACTGGGTATGTTTAGTGAGCTAACATCCTACGACTAGGCCATCCTGGTAAAGGAAGATCGACAACCGTTAGCGGTTTTGTTTATATTGGCAATAATCGGACACCGCGTCGCGTCTGATGGGTGGTGATAAAGTCGAAATAAAAAAATAGCACACTTCCCATAATTAAAAAAGCCGGCTCTTTCGCAAAATGGTGTCGTACAGCTCTAGAAACCCGCACCGCCTGGCGGCAAACTCGTCTAAAAATGGGGCATGGATCTTTGCAGCAAAATCAGGAGACAAAAACACGAGAAATGTCGACTCAAACTTAAGCGACGCAATATTGGTGTTTGAGGCATCGCCAAACGAACAGCATCACCTCACGCATCATACGTTGTACCACAATTGCATGCACAGACAGGATTATGTCAATATTGCAATATTGGCAAGCGAGCACAAATTTTATTTGCAACAAAATATCGGGATAAAAAGTGCATTTTATTTTTATTCATTTGTTTGCTTAGTTTTGTTCACTTTTCAGATTCAAAGAAAATACCACGAAAACAAAAGTGTGCTTCAAGTTTATCGTCATAAGAAAAAAGGAAAGAAAAGAAAAGAAAACAAGTTCCGTGCAGCTGTGAATCGTCATCAAAACGTAACGTATTGATCTCATGAAAAAAGCACTTTTCTGCATTTTGTTTCCTGCATTCTGCATCCCATGCATGTCTTATGCCGGCCTCTCGTGTAGAAGCCGAGAAGGGCCTGGAGCCCAATAGAACCAGCCAATGTAGGGATTCTATGTTGGCCAGACCAATGCTCATGCAGACATGCAAAAAAGCAACCATGCCGAAACAATTCATCCATCTTCACCAGATGCAAGGGGTCGAAAAGTCTTCAAAAGCGAGCACATATTTTATGTATTCAATTACAAACAAGAAATAAACTTCATGATCGGACGTCGGGGGCCGGCCACCGCACACTTGCAGCGTGTAGGCAGTGTGTAGGCTGGACATAAAATACGCTACACGGTTCCCCCTCTCCGTGGCCAGGAAGGGGTGTACTGGCTGGAAGCAAGAGCCCAGTAAGAAGACTCAAAATAGAAAAGAAAAGCGGTCTACATCCAGTCTCGTGGCTTTTTTTCTTTTTCTTTTTTTCTTGTTACAAGACCTGGGCATACATGGATCGAGAAAGTATCGTGTAAAAGACGTCGTGTGAATCCTTCACCCAGGGTATCCTCGCTTGCCACTGACCGTATATCGGGGCTTCCCATCAATATCGTTAATTCTCAAAACAAAGAAGCAAACAAAACTCGATCGAGTCCTGCACTCCTTCCCGGGCTCCCGAGTCACATCCGCCACGGGACGCTATTTTGGCATTCTTTTTGCTCACCGGTTGAAAATTTGAACTGGGTGGGTCGTCTTTCAGCCCAACCAACCAACCACCCACGCCGTTGTCACTTGGGGGCTGGATTGGGCTGAACTACTGAACCTCGCTGGCAAGGGCTGGCATGACCAGACCCTATAATGTCTTAAAATCCAACCGAAAAGGTCGAGGTGCATGGATTGAGCATGTAATCATGTATCCTATTTCTTCTATCGACCTGCTTTCTCCTCTTCTGCAGGTCAATATTTGCCAGCTTCCCCGTTATGTTTTGCGTTTGCTTCTTCTCGCATTTTCTTGTATCCAGATATAAGGATTCAAGACATTGCGCAACATCCCTACGTTGGGAATAAAAAAAGCCACAAAAGCCCAAAAAGACTGTCGCGGTTCCGCAATGAAACAAGGAAAGTCAAAGAGTGCCAGACACTCTAGACTGTGTCTCTCGGCGGTAAGAAATGTCCGTTTGAGTTGGCATATCTCCTGTCTTGCCCATTCCCTTGTACAGGTACTTACTGTCTACAACGTAGATGTATTCCAACTCACTCCAAGCAGCTTCCGCACAGACCTATGCTCCGGAATGCGAGCAATTGTTATCTTATTTTGATTGTCTAAACTGATGCTTCGCGTTTAGAGAGCTGCCACCAATTTTCAACAAGTTTAGACCACCGGTAATAGAAAGGCATGAGAGTCGTAAAACCAAACATATGGAATATGGTCTCAAAGTATCTATGACGCAAAACATCTTACTCCGTAGAAGTA
Source organism: Sporothrix variecibatus (assembly GCA_016097105.2). Lineage (NCBI taxonomy): Eukaryota > Fungi > Ascomycota > Sordariomycetes > Ophiostomatales > Ophiostomataceae > Sporothrix > Sporothrix variecibatus. The sequence continues at coordinate 2,482,714 of JADMNI010000008.1, read as the reverse complement.
GGCAATATAGTCTAGATCTGACCTTTGAGCATCTGAAAATGTCAACGTCTAGATCATGACATAACTTGGCCCCAGAAGAGGAATGTTGTCTCCATTTCCCCGCCTTTTACAATTTGTCCCGTCCCGCTCAAGATCTTTGCGGGCCTGGATCGAGGTCAAAGAGCCTCAAATTGTTCTTACATTCTTTCCCCCTCTTTCAGTGTTGTTTTTGTTCCTGTGTTGTATTTATCAGATGGACCTAGGTTTTTGATGCACAAGCTCACTAAAACTAAATGCCCGTAGCGTGCGCAGCGTGCATTGGCGCCCGAAATACTCCGTACGACGTACGACGTACAGGCGGTCAATAATCCATTCTACAGCGGGCTCAAACAGCCACCAAAAGCGGGTGCAGTCTGCTTAGTCATTTTCTGACCCACATCCACGCGATTCATTTCGCGTCTGAAAATTTTCGCCTGGGCCAAAAAATCTCAACCTCGTTTCTACCAAAACGCTATCCTCATCAACGCCCAACGACCAGCACCATACCCGTGTCTGCACACACTCGCAACCCCTTCCCTTTCAAGATGACGGCTACATCTAGATGACCTGACTACTTTCTTTTGTTTCTTTCCCCTGCCCCTTCACCCCGTGTCACTCCCCACGCTTCTTCCCCTCCATCACCTCCAGCAATGTCTCAAAAGACAGCCTTGCTTGTCTGAGGCGTCTCAAAGTATTGAGTGGCGGCATCCTGCCGCCTCAATAGAACGTTCATCAGCAAAATGAACGATTGATGACGGCTGAAGTTCCGGCGAGCAAAACAGCGAAAAGGAGAATCAAACGACTTGGCAAGCCCCTCCGCTGCCGTATGAGGCCCAGTCCGGCGTCCCAGGAATTTTTCGGTCGTTGACTTTGTGAGGGACCAAGAGATGGAGGGCGAGGGCATTCTCCGAGTGGAGGAAATGCGAAGAGACGGCAGAGCACTCCGTACATGGCTGAACAATCAACAAATCTCTTGTGGTTTTTGTAGCTTGCTCGCCTCCGCTTTTTCTGCCCCCCAAAGTCCACTACCCATCTGTCTCTGAAGCCTCCCGTCCCCTGCCTTGGCACCTCAGGTTGCACAAGGTCCTTGCAGCAGGCCGAACAAAAGCAAACGAAGCAGGCCATGAGAAAACTACACCGGTGGACGGCAAGGCCGCGAGCCTCTCTAGGATGTCGAATGGTTCCCAATCTGGCAGAATTGTTCGCCAGCAGCCAAGAGAACAGTCGGCCAGCATCGAGACAAAACAATTGGTACGTCTTATTCTTTATTTTATTTGCACATTTGACGCAACCGAGACAAACCTCGCAAATCCTCAGAAGCAACCTCGCAAAGCAACCCCCGAGAATGGCAAACTCTCTTTATGATGACTTCCAAAATTTTACAATGCTTGACTGCTTAGAAGAGATTAAGACCCTCTTACTGCGGACAACACGGACAAGACTGATCTGAGATTCATTTGCCATTCTTGCTTACCGAGACATTATATTGTTTTGTTGCGTCTTCTCTTGTTTTTCCTTTCAGGGGACGTTTGTTAACAAACATTGGTTGCAGCAATCCCCCACGACACCGTAAAACAATACAAACAAAATACTGGCCCATTGCCCGGACAGCAGACGAAGGTAAGGTAGATGCGTAGAGACGAACCCAGAACGTGAACCGAGCCGTACAACCTGAATGATCCATGCCATATACGATATACTCTCAATACAAACAATATTTTATTACCAGCCCAGGCTGAATTCAAAGTGCCTTTGAAGTGAAGACGGACCACCATGAACAATGCCCGGTACTTCTCTCCAGGTGCATACGCAAGTGCGTAAGTGACGGACAGAAGTGGATGTCTGTGTGTGTGTGTGTGTGCTAGTGAAGGCAAGCTTCTAAGCGTTGTTTTGATCGTGCATGCAGTCGCGCTTGCATCGTGGCCCAATGTTTCGCGTCGCAATGTTCCCACTTCAGCCGTGCAGGCCTTATTGTTGGGTGGCAAAAGGAGCCCGTCCTAGACGACGGCGGTGAACATACTCCACACAAAAAAAATATCACGGGAGAACTGCATCGTGAATGGCGGTGACGGCTGTCACCGAGAACTCTCAACTACCCTGAACCTTGCTGTTTTAAAATACTTTGCTTCTATCACAGAAACAAATGGCCTCACGAGTTACCATCGTGCATATTCAAACTTCAAGATGTGCTTCGTATGGCACAGACAGCACGGGCAAGGAGGGAATGCATGGTGGTACGATTCACACATGGCAGAGCACAAAAAAAGGGACGAACTGGCATCATAGAGTCATGTGCAATGTAAGTTTCTCTGCGACGCATTTGCGTTCTCTAAACAAGGTATGTCTACCTTTCATATCAAAGTCTTGTAGTTCTGGATTGCTCGTTTACCAGAAAACATCATGATGCAGATTTGGTAGAACGCACTGATCAGCATGAAATCCATAGAACACTGTGCTCCTTAGTACAACCCATGCAGCTGGGACAACACAGCTGCCAGACCAGAAATGATAAGCCAAAATTTGGTTCCCGAACACCAGATCGGCAAGCATGGCGGGCATGGGTTGGAGGAGGTTAAAAGTACTGAGTAATACGGAGTACTCCGTACTCCTCAGAAAAAAGAAATGTGCGGTGATTTCCCACACGTTGTTTGCAGGGGCTGAACGTGCAAACCCACACTCGCACTTCTTGCAGCCACCCCAATCCCATTGCTCCATTCTTTATTGCTTTTGCTGTCTTTTGCTGCAAATAGTTTTTGTTTGCGCGACTGGGAAGACCACGGTGAAATGCGAGTGGTTGAATCTTGCATCTTTCTATCTTTCTCCACAGTGATGGACAGGGGTTTTTTTTTCTTGGTTTTTGTTTTCACTTCTTCTTCGGCGACCATCATCACAAAACCCTGATGTTCAAAATTAAGGGTCAAGCAAGCAAAGAATCCGACTATCATTTCTTTCTTTATTTCCTTCCCATACTCGACGCAACCCATGTATCTATTTACCCTGGTCGCGGTTCCGGCCCGCAAGTCCTCCAATTTAGAGTCCGTCAAGTGTCAAAGTGATCGACATGTCAAAGAAAAACAAAGACACGAAAAAACGCACGAGAACCCATCGCACCCCTCCTCTATCTCCAGGGCTATCTATCACTCGTTCACTCTCCTGGCCCTGTTTCTCTCTTCACACCCACAGATATCCGAGCATTCGATATGAGTTGCTCTGCACATCTCTCCTATCTTGAAGTATTATGCACTCTCAAGGGACTTTCTTGACAGGGGATTCCCATTGTGCCGGGTGCAGGTCAATAAACGATACAGATCAAGAGCACGCTGTGTTCTTTACGCTCGGAGTCGTCTTCGTTTTCCATTAGCAACACACATTTTTCATATCTTTTCGCGACAAAACTATTCCAATGATAAAGATATCTGCTTGCTTCAAGATGTGAAGCCTTATCTCCTACGCACCCGCCCTGCGCGCCTGTAAGACTTTATATCAACTAGCGGTGGAAAGCATTCCAGCTGAACCGCCAAAAGACAAATGTCTCACTTGGATAGAAGGTGTTGATACAACAATATGTGTGTGCTCGATTGTAATTGTGACGAAGGTCGAGAGGTATCTGGGTAAATTTACTGTTAGTCTCGACGGTTCCGTGAAATAGCCCCGGAGCTCCACACCACCCATCGTGTTTTTGTCTTGCTCTTTGACAAATAACCTGCAGCTCCCATTCGTGTCTTTTCTCAAAGAGCAACCATTCGTCCAAAATATCCTTCACCGAATTGATCAACACTCCTTCACGCATATTGGAAGCAGGAGTGCGGGGGAATGAGATACTGAGATGTTGGGGCGTCTGCAGCATAAGAATTGAAACGAGCAGCACCGGTGAGCATGGCAAAGGCGGTGAATAAGGAAACAAGCGGTCACAAGACGAGACTCAACCATCATGACAACATAAATTTAGTTGAAGCTGTTGCCGTTCACTCTCTGTGCTGTGTGAACCAGCACACTACAGACGGAGTGCGGGAGGCACGGGGCGGGGCGGGAGAGAAGTGAGAGGGAAGGCGCGACCGACGAAAGATACACATGCACACCTATAAACTATCAAGACGGCCAAACAGTCGACAACTAACAACAACTATTTTAATTTGAGGAAGTCATCATCCACTTTGAGGATATGCAGCCATCTCATTGTCGAGTAGGATAGCCCTTCTAGGCTCTCTGTGTCTCGTACCAATACCTTTCTCTACTTCGGCGATTGCCGTAGGTGCATGATGCCAGCGATCGAGAAAGCAAGGAAAAATGCTCCGACCGGCAGTACGAGGCGCACGATAGATGAAGAATGCAGTCGCTTGGGCGGACGTGCTGGGCCAAAAAAAGAAAAGAAAAGGAAAAGTAGGATCTTGTCTGAGAGCCTGCAACTATTCGTAGAGCAAGCACGACACAGCGGGGCACTTGGCACAGAGTATCTCCCTGGGCGCTTGGTACCCAACACTATGGTTCAACTCGAGTGTTAGTGAATCCACTAAAGGGACGGGACGCACAGGGCTCCAAGAGGGTCCCAGGTTAGCTCCATAAACCCGTTGACCCGTTGAAGCCGTTGATCGTAAGGCTTGCCGCCTCGTCAGGTGGCTCCTGTACGGAGTATGAATACCGTTAACTGCCATCTACTCAAGTAAGGCAAGCATGACATTTGAAGCACGCTGCTGCTGAGCTCCGAGTTCGAGTCTGATTTGGTTTTCTTGATGCCCCGTTCATAAACGGCCTGGCCGAGCTGTGTTCCCGTAAAGATTCCCCAGAGAGATGGTCTCGACCGGATAAGCCGGTTTGCTGCAATGCTTACCTTCCATCGTCCTCAAATTATCCACCGGTGGACAGGTACGACGGAGAATTGTCTGCTGCTGGGAGACCAACAGTGCTTCGGAGAAATAAAACACATGACAAAGAGGGTTTGATAAAATAAAGAAAGGGATGAAATGAGACGCACGGCTTGCATGAGGAGGGATGGGGGGCATTGCTGTCCCAGAGAGGAAAGGAGATGATCAAGAGTACGTAAGGGAAACTCAAGTCGAAGCATCATGTACTTGAGAGCCTTGTCAAAGCGAGGCCAGAAACCCCAGAATCAGGTACAACGATGCACAGAGGTACAGAATCAAACTGTTGAAAGAGGGGGAGCACAAAAGAGCGGAGAAATAGAGCACCACCGCGTGGCGTCGAATATACAAGAGGGGTTGATGGAGTTGGTGGAACAGTGGGTGTCCAGGATTGACTGGATATTGTGTGAATACGGCCTGGACCAAGACATGCAGATATACCCCATACAATTGCAGTTGGGGCACATCGTATGGGAGTCGCAAACGATACAATACCGCAACTTTATGAGCTTAACGAAACAAAATAGTGCAATTAAAACTTGAGGGTATGGCTCCATATAGAAAGATGCCGGGCTAATTGAAGGGCGGGAGGAAGTATACTGGCCATCACGAAATTAAGAATTGTAGAGGCAGAAAAAAAAGGCCACCGCGACGACGACAGGCTGGGGATGATAACAAAACGCTCAAAAGAAGGCCAAATAGAGACCAAAGGACGTCAAGGATCAAAGCAAGGGAGATTCAATGACTAGGGGTGGCGCGAGTGACAACAGGTAAGACATACAGCTTGGTGGTGGAAGGTCCGTCGAGAAGAGAAGTCAAAGTGAGGATGGCGGACGGGTGCGCTAGGAAAGGGTGGATTGGCGCCGCTCTTTCTTTTTCGTATTTATTCTGTAAAAGTAAAAAAATGATAAAATACAGGACCCAGCAAAACCCAGCAAAAAGAACCAAGTGGATGGTGCAGCCGGTCAAAAAGTTGCAGGGGTAGGCAGTTCCGGGGCACGAAGCCGGGAGCTAGTGTGGCCAGGCCAAGGGATGGGATAGGTTGTTTTGATGTCTTGGGTGCAAAAAGGAGGTGTGGGGAAGAGAATGAGGAGGAGGAGGGGTGTGCACAAACGAAGTTTGGGAACGCGAATCCCAAGCAAAAGCTCAAAAATACAGAAAGCATTGAAAGTTTGCGAAATATGATAGCTTTCAGCACAAGTTCTCGAGGGAGATGAACAAAAGTGATAGAATTTGAGAAGAAGGAGAGCATATCTGAGACAAGAAGGGGAGAAGAATCACAATTTTAATGCCTTTTCCCAGTGCAAAAATGTTTGAACAGGACGACGGAAAATAAAAATAAAAGGCTTCCGTGCTTTGTTCCTGCGTTAAATGAAATCGTACAAAGTTATGGTGAACAAAAGGCCATAAGGCAGACAGTGTTCTTCTGAACATATCCATGGCCAGGTTACGTTGGTTCTGTGGCCCAGAAGTCGGCGGTGCCAGAGTGTCGGAAAAAGAAAGCAACGTGGGAGAGGGGGTCGTGTTTGTCACAGCAGAACGTCCAAACAACAAAGCACTTCGTACTTCGTACACAACAAGAGAAAGTAGGAGGAGTAAAAGGCAACATTGCAAGTCAATGAATCCCACCAAAAGCTATCATTAAATAGAATACCAAACGCGTGAAAACTGACAGAAAACGTGAGCTTTGTCCAAACAGCGCCAGCCCTTTCTCTCGGCCTTGTTTTGGGATTTTGGTCGCTCTTGATATCTTGATATCTTCACCCATTTCGGTCCTCCCTTACTTCAGGGCCCCTTCTTGCCAGAGTTGGTCTTTATTCCTTTCTATTAGCTTGGATTTGATAGTTCCTTATCTCTATGCCATTTCATCTTCTTCTTAAGGTACATATTTTCTCTTCAATCGATTTGTCTTTTCTTTTGGTCGACATTTACGTCACCTTTTTATTTTCCAAAGCAAAAAAACTACCAAACTCCCACTTCAAAACTATACATTATTTCTCCTTTCAATCCACTTCCACAGAGGTTCATATCTCCCCCACATTATCCATCGTCACACAGCCTGTTGCAGGGTTCCCCTTGCTCGATCGTTCCCGATGCTCCTCGTCGTGAACAATCATACCGTTGTTCGCAAGACAAGAGGCTGAACTGCATGCCCCTGAATTCCTCTTGCCGTGCCTTTCCTTTTCTATGCTTCGATTGCATACAGCATCTGTTTGATGTCTCTCCTCCATGTCTGCATGTGTACTAATATATTGCTTCCTGTTTCTATCTGCAGCAGGCTCTATCCTCTTCCTTTCTTTTTATTTTGTCTCTTTTTGGTCCTTCTTTTCTCTTTCTTTTTTTGCGGGCCCACAGGCATGTGCAACCGGTCGCTCCTTCCATATTTACCACGAGCGTACCTTCCCTCTCTCCAGCGCCTCGAGCTCAAAGTCCATGTTGTTATTTTTTGGGCCCCTCTCTGGCCGGTCGCTCCTTCCCTCTCAGGAACACTCCAGCACTTTCCTCTCTGGCCGTTTGCACACGCGCCCTTCTCCGCCACCAAGCCTGATTATATTCTATTTTCCCTGTTTCCCTGGTGAAGAGTGTCCTCCCAGCCTCCCACTCCTTTGCCCTGACCCAGCTCGCACTTTTTTTCGTCTTTTTACCCTCTCTCACCTCTGTACCGGACGCACATAATTTTTGACCCTTTGCTCGTTGTGCCGGTACCAGGCCAGGTACAGGTCCCCCCACCATATCCACAACAGCTCTTTTTCCCCTCGCCCACCTTCACATTCACTCTCTCTCCTTCTTTTCGACACCCTCTTCCACATCTCTTTCTTCACACCCCTCCACTCGACGAGTTTGTCTTTACATTCCTCTTTGCATAAGACAGATCTGCGTCTTTCACCTCTTCCGCTCTTTTCACACACACCCCCCTCTATCTCTTCTCACCTTTTTTGACACTCTGGTGAGCGCTGGTCTGTATGGCACTCCTCGTTCACCCAGAGCGATCACTCTCTTCTCACCGTCTACATCTCCTCACCAGGACGTCGAGCTTCTTCGCTCTGGCTTCTTCGTGTTCCTCCTCTCGCTTTTCACATCACGACGCTCTCTCTCGCTTCTCGCATCCACTCGTTTTCTCTACCGCGTCTCGCGGCGGCGTGTTGATTTTTTTGACACTCCCAAACACTCTTTTTTTTAACTTCTTCACCTCATTTCCACGTTACGGTACGTCAAGCAAGAAAGGAACAATCACGTAGAGATCAAGACAGAACCTCAAGCTAACATCACCAGCTATGATCGTCAATATGGACATGAAGGCTCTGCAGGCCATGCGGGCGTTGTACGACCCGAAGCTGGCCGAGGCTCTCGAGAAGGCCGAGCAGACCAAGCTCTGCGGCAGCCGTGAGAGCGACATCGAGCCTGCTTTTGTTTCTGAGAAAGCTGGTCAGACGATGGCGAGTGCTAATGGCCCTCCCTCAATGTCGGCTTTCACTTCGCGTCTCCTCATGCCCGTTAGTGACGAGCAGGGTGCATTTGACCCCAGCATTGCCCGCCACGCTGTCATCAAGCCCGGCACCGTTGTGGTCAAGCACGATGCCGTTGTGGCCAAGCACGATGCCACCATCGAGACCAAGATCGACTCGGCCGCCGTGACCAAGGCTGGAACCAAGACTGGAAACAAGGCTGGAGCCAAGGTTAGAACCAAGGCTGCATCCAAGGCTGGAACCAAGGCTGGAACCAAGGCTGCCCGCAAGCAAGCTGCCACTGGCAAGGCCGATGACCACAACAACCATGTGGCTGTCATCGATTTTGCCTACGTCGACACCAAGAAGCAGAAGAAGCAGGAGGAGGAGAAGGAGGCCAACAAGTCATGCGCCATTGATAACACCGAGGATGACTGGGTCGATGAGGAGGAAGCTGCTGAGCTCAATCGTGCAGCATATATGAAGGAGATCATTCGCCATAGGGAGATTGAGATGGAGGCTCAGTACAAGCGTTACATGCTTGGCGAAAAGAAGCGTGCAGCTGCCACGGCGGATCCCCAGATCTACGATGCCAATGGATTTCTAATCCTGGACTGCCGTCCTGTCAAGCATGCTCGCAACCCTGATGGCACCCTCGTCTCCGAGCTCTCGCTTCAGCTGCGTCGTGAGAGTGCCGAGATCTTTGCCGCATCTGAGGCGCTCGGCATGGACATCGCCGACGATGCTCTGGGCATCGATCACGGTGATCGGGATCCTCCTCCCGTCCCTACAACACACCTACTTCACCTGCGGTTTATATTCCTGTCGGAAATCCGCCCAGTCCCCCCATCAGCAACGCCCCTGATTCGCCTCCCCAAACCCCTACGACTTTCCCTCGTGGTGCTGGTCCCACTGGTCCTTCTGGAACCACTGCTTCTGTCCAGCCGCCTCCGGTCCCCAACCCTGCTCCCGTGTCAACGCAGGCGGTCTCGACGCAGGCGCTCGAGTACATCCCGCGCCGGGGCAACTACCAGATTATGACTCCGCCGTTGTCCCTACCCGTGGTGGCTCCCTCCCTTGTCTCGGCGGTCGCGACAATTGTCTCCCAGACCTCGACTACGCGGTCTGCCAACGCGGCCTCTGCCTCTCAGGACGATTCTTTCGACACCTCTCCCAGCACTCTGGCTGAGGACGCCCCTCTTCTCACGACCAGTGACGGCACCCGGCTGATCCGCACGCCCAGGGTCCATGACCCGAATACCATGTACGGGAGCAGCGCCATGGACCAACTCGTTTTGGCTACCGGCATTAGCAGAGCCGAGCGCCTTTCCGATTTCGATCAGCGTAGATCGTCTAAGCCGAAGCGGCTACCTAGCAGCTACCTGCTCGGCAAAGAGCTCACGTCGTCGTTGCATGAGCAGATTCTCAATGAGAACAACACCATCTTTCGGGCCAACTACTATGGGCCAGAGCGCAACAAGGCCGACAAGAAGACTGGCAGCTCCTCGAAAAAGATAACCCGGGAGTCTTCCCGAGCCTATGCCACACTGGAGACAGTTAAATTCTTCGCTAAGCTCCATGAAGTCTTGAAGCCGGCTGGCCCCCTTCGGCGCAACCGTGATGGATTCTACATTCCCACTGAGCCCTGCACTGGTTTCGGTAACCAGGATCCTCCCGGATCCCCGGAGATCGATCTCATGGCAGAGCTTGCCAAAGGAGAATGCTACGACTATCTCGACAGCCCCAACACCCGAGGCTGGTAGACCATTTCTTCTACTCTCACGCTTTCACTGTATAAGAGTCATGAATGAACGAACGAATGCATGGAGACAGGGACCGGTCTGGTCTCCTCACGAACACATGGAACGGCCAGACGGGCTGGTCTATGACGATTTGCATACGGATTTGCCTTTTTGATTTTCACTTTTTCATCTATTTTTTACACCTTTCACCATTTTCAATTCTTTCTTGTCATTTTTTTCTCACCAATTTTTTTTTTTTTTCTTTTCTCATATTTTGCTTTTTCTTTGCTATTTCACACATGGTGTATGGAGTTTGGTCACACCATGATACCAAGGGCCTTGTCAACATTGACGACGACGATACGACACACAACGGACTCTTGCATTTTGCATCCCGATACCCATATATTTATTTGCTTCTCTTGCATTGGGCTGCCATTTGATTTTTTAATTCTCTTCTGATTCTTCATGTCTCTTTCACAATCGTGTCACCTTTCTAATGTCTTGTTTCTTTTCGCTCTTTCGAGCTTTCGTTTCTTCCGCTCTCTTTCTCGAACTTTCTCGTTGACGCACTACCCTGTGCTGTTCAACCTAATATTTTCATGTATGAGAACCATTGTCTCTCCTCTTGAGATCGACAGCTTCTTGTCAGTTCTGTCCACCCCACCACCTGCTCAGTTGCTCAGTGTTCAAGAGCACGCTTTCTACCGATGCATGCACCCGGGCATCATCATCTTTCTTTCTTCTTCTCATTCTAGTTTTTCGTTCGTCACAGTCGTCAGCCCGTCGTCCGTTCGCGAGAGTTCCGTCTCGCAACACAACAGCCTTAATTAACTTACCTGCTGATGCAGCAATCACACTCGAAGGAAACTACTATTATTCTTATTTAAAACCCCCCCAAAAAATCCAATATATTTACCAAAACGTTGTAGTTCTTCCAGCTACTTATGATCAATGTCTGCTGTAAACCGTGCCACCAATTGTGAATTATCCTAACTGTGAATCATGCCAACAACGATGTCTATTGTGAGCTGTGTCTGCCCATGTTATGCCATGCCGTTACTTGCATTCTGGATTGTGACGATGTCTATAGATAGATGCCGATTCTGCTGTTTTACCTCGACTGTCAAACAGCCGTGTTCTACATACATTTGTATGACGGCGACACAAACTATATGCAGGTGGCGGCTGCCGTCTGTTCATTCGTTTGCCGTCCTTGTGCTCTACCCCAGAATCCAAGCTCCAGAAATATCATTGTCATACCCATCACACATACATTCCCCCACGTACATGTAACCACATTCTTTGCCGTCTCTTTTGGACTCGTACTTTGTGTTTTCCCCCGCCTTCACTTGCTTCACGAAAAACCACGGGGTCCTGCAGACTTTCGTTTTGGCATTCAAAGCAAAAGTTCAACATACGACAAGCAAAAAATTATTGGCTTGGCAAAAAGAGCAGCCTTGCAATTACGTGCAGAGTACAGAGTATTTGGGGGGTTGACGTGGGGAGATGTCAGTTCAGCCCTTTCTTTGTGGAGATCACAGTTGCTCATTGAGGCACAATAGCAGATAGCAAGAAAGACACGCACTATTACGAGGCCTAGACTCACGGGCCTCGCTCCTCAATGGACAACTAACGCCCGCGAGGGACACTACTTCCCAGGGGCGATCATCCTTTTGGTGGGACGGCCCGTCTTCGAAACAAAAAAAAAGAAGACAAGCTTGTTGCGCAATGATCTGACCCCAAATTTTTGTACTAAACTGTTTGGTTCCTCCCCGTTTTGCGTCCAGGGCACCTCCGTAGTCAGGGCAGACGCCATTTTAGCTTGCTTGTTGGTTGAAGAATCCTGGTTCTGGGGGCGGGGAAAACATCTAATACTGCGTTAGGGACATCGAGAGACATCGAGAGTCACACAAGCAAGAAAATGTAGATTGGAATAAAAGTCAATGTGTCATTAGACTAAAGATTATTGCCACGGGCGTCGAGTTGGCCGTTTGTGACATACGAAATTAACACAAGCTGTGGGAATACAAAAAGCGAGAAAAGAGAGAAACGGCCCACAGTGCTTGCTTTGGTGGTCGAAAAAGTCCACAAAACTCAAAAAACCAGCCCTGCCCACCCGTGGTCCTTTTTTTTGTCCCTTTGTTGTTGTAGGAGTGTCCCATTTTGCGAACGAGTATTGATCGTCGCGAGAATCGAAAAATGTGAGAGAAAAGTCGAAAAGCAAAAACGAAAATCCTTTTATGGTAGTCCCACCCATAATAATCCTTCCCTGGTAGTCATAAAAGCGCAGAGTTTGGTGTTCTCGCCAGCAGCCCCGAGTCCTCTAAAGACGGGGCAGTTGCTGGGAACCCAAATCGTTCTGACGCAGAGGTCGTAGAAAATAACAAAAGTGCGTGGCTCAAAAAACAAAAGCAGCCCAAATAGCAAAGGCGAAATCCGGTCCGAAAAACACAAGAGATAGCAAATGACAAAATAGCAGAATCCGTGGCCCTAGATGGAAGAGAGAAGGAGAAAAAGATGACGAAAGAAAAAAAAAATGAGACGCGAAGACGGGCTCTGACGTGTCAAAGTGACATATCAGTCGCCGGTCCGGCGGACTTTGCATGGGTTTTGCTGTTCAGTCGTCCTCCTCCAACGTGCTTTAAAAAACAACGTTGGAGAAAAAAGCAAGAAGCCGAGTTCCCGATTGCTAAGCGATGCATCCGAGTCCGGCGAGAGCGTCATGCCGATTCATGAGGGCCCTACCGGTCCGAAACTTGCTTTTCGCTTTCAAGGGGAGCAGCCCATGGCTCCAGAACGCCGGTGGCTTAGTGTTTGCCAGACCGGCCCGACGACGACGTGTACGCGGAAGACTTTTCCGAGTACCCGTAGGAGGAGCCGGAACCGCCATTGCTGGAGCTAGAGCCGCTATTGCAGCCGCTGCTGCTGCCGGAGCTGCTCTGGCCCTTTTTCGCCGAAGCCTTGTCGACGATGCTCTGGGCCGAGATCTGGTAGAAGGCGTGGAACTGAGACTCCATGATTGCCGTCGGGGTGTGTGCTGGTTGTGTTGGATCGGCTTGGTTGTAAAAGATAGAAGAAGGCGCGAGGTGGCCGTTGGATGTTGTTTTGCCGTGGGTCAACGGTTCGAGGAAAAAGAAACCAAAAGTAGATTTAACAGAGGTCCGGCCAGAAGGGGGATGCGTTGCGTCTTTTTTTGGACCTGGGTCCCTGCTGGTCTTGCCGTCAACTGTGGGGGAAGAGGATGAAGAGGAGTAGATAGCGTGATGTGTGGTGACGCTTCTCGTTGTGTTTTCTTCTTCCTGTCTCTGTTGTCTGTTTTGGCTGCCAAAAATGGTGTTAGAAGCGATGCCTTTGGTCTGCTGGGGAAAACAAAAGTAAGAAGAAGCCGGAAATTGATATACGACGTACTGATTGTGAAAAGGGAAGGTGTGGTGTTTGGCAATTGGAGGTTTGAGAGTGGTCGGGGAGCTGAAGATGTTGTGGTTAAGGAAGAGAAGAGAAGAGAGATGGGGAAAAGAAAGTTCAGCCTGCGATGTTTATTTATGATTTGTGCTCAGTCTGCAAACGAACGAGCAATTGAGTGTAAGAAAGGAAGGAGCGAAGGAAAGAAAGAGAAAGAAAAAAAGAGGAAGGAGTGATGGAGGTGGACGGCGCATTCTGCAAGAGCAAAGAGGGAAAGAGCAATGGACGATTGAGAGCAAAGCAACTGACGCGGGTGCGTTACCAGGCCACCATCCTTTTCTCTCTTTTGCAGCAGCTTTTTTTGGTCTGCTTTATGTGTGGCTGGCTGCCGGCGTACCTCCCTACTTGTTCGCTTGTTTCTCTTGCTTCGAGCTTCTGCAGTTTTCTCTCGGGATCTTGCTTACAGCTTCTGCTCAAGTCCCATTCATACACTCTTTATTTCTCCGTCACTCGATTGGGCTAGATACGTCTCGGGACTGTCTGAGCAACAAGCTTCGAACAAGACAACAAAAAAGACAGCTTGAAGAGCTTTCTTGGTGAGCCTTCTTCAATACCAGGTGCCTTTGTACCTTCTGGAACATGGCCAGATTGAAGTAAAGAACGAAAAAAAGAAGAAAGAATGGGGATGGGAGCGAAGCTGGCTCCGCCTACGGAAGATTGTCGATATACTCTGTACATCCACTCCACCACGCGGGGCTCGAACAACCAGAAGGCAGCTAAGTACAAGTACCTCAAATCTGTTCTCTGGACGGTCTGTCGCAAAGGCGCAGGCTCGCAACACACCCGCAGGCAAAGAGGCACACAGGCGAACAGCTCGCTGCATGTGTCCCCACATAATCACGAAAACGACAACACCACTGGCACACGCAGACAGCCTTCGCACACAAACACACACACAGAAGAATGTACTCGAACACATGCACGCATGCACCACCAACCCTGTCCTGTCCTGGCCGGTGGTGGTGGTGGTACACACCCTTCCCTTCGCATCGACCCACCCGGCCGACTGTGCAGGCCGGTCGGCTCGTCCTCGCTTTCCAGCCGTGTGTCGTTAAAAGTTTTTTTACAGTTTGGTTACGACATTGTAGCTGTCCAAATGTTTGGTTGTCTTTTAGGGCTCAAGTATCTCTTTTTTCTTCTTCTTCTTCTTTTTGACCTGTTCTTTTGACTGATTGACTGTTTTGACCTGTTCCAATCTTACACCAAACGGGGGTCTCACTAGATATATGATGTGCGCAGTGCCAGTTTGCAGCACCCAGCCGAGGAGGGATCTTGGTCCGGGCGGTTACAGCATGCAGAACGTGGAGAACGCCATGAAGAGCAGGAGACCTAGGCTTTTCTTCTTCTGCCTTTCTGCCTTTTTGCCTCTCTAATAGCGGTTTATTGCCCATTTGGGCGCTTAGACCGATAGTGGGTTTATTCGGGGTTGGGGATGAAGAAAAGAGAGAGCCCTAGAGAAAAAAAGAGAGGGGAACGGCAGGGGACAGCTCAGAAGGTGTAGTGGGGGGGAGGGACGGAAAAGAGTGGAGGGAAACGACGATGGGACCAGGGGTGCAAAAGAAACCGTGCAAGGGTACATTTGGGAAGAACGAGACGATGCAAGTCGAAAGTCGAGAAGTCGAGAAGGCACAGTCTCTGCTTTCTTGTTGGCTGCGGTAAGGCGGGAGGGATTGGAAAACCATAAAGTTGGCGAGTTCACATTGGCCAATTCGAACCGATGAAGCAAAGACAAGAGCTGCACAGCTAGCATCGAGGCATCCCAGCTGCATAAAGCACACGAGAGATGGAGTGGCTTGGAGGGACGGAAGGATAGGGTAAGAGATAGGCAGCGGATCAGCGAAACAGAAGGCGAGAACTATATGAGGGGAAAGAGGCGAAGGCCAGCAAAACAAAGTCGCCGTTCTGTTGGAGGCTTTCCAATTAATGTGCTGCATACTACGTCGAGAAGAGAGCATGCAGTTTGTTGGTTTTTGGAGTCTGGACGGCCTGGGCTTTCGTTCTTCCCGCTTTTCCAATGGCCGCAGACCCAATAAACCTGCGGCATGCATCCCGCAGGCGACTTGTATAATGATAACGAGACAGTTGCGTGCCTGTATTTTATTTTGTACGAAGCCATATATATGCATATATTTGAAGTATTAATTTTTTTTTTCGATGCCCTGATTTTTATTTTGCTTTGTGATCTGTGTGTGTGTCCTGCAATGTGATCCAACAGCAGGCCCGAAGACCTGCATGCCGGGCTGGCTGCATCAGTATATTTCGTACATTTTGTACATGTGTGCCTCTCTCAACATGACACAAGTGCCGGCTCTTTTCTGTGTGGTTGGCGTTTGGCTGGCGTTTGGCTCGGGGGTACTCCGTACAAAAAAAAGAATGGATGAAATTCCTGTGTGGGATATGTAACAGGCTGACAAGGGTTCAGAATGGAATTCGGTATGGAGCATAAGAAAGCTCGCAGCCGCATCGCAGCGCATGGGAGCACAATATATCGCCAAATACACTCCGGGATTGTCAGAAAAAAAGAAGAGGCTCTTTGAAGGCCTCGACGACCGAGTTCACTGTGCGTATATTGGTACTTGATGATATGTCTGTGCTGGCAGGAGGGGCGACGATGTGACCGAACTACGCCATAATTGCTCGGTACGGGAAGCGCGGGTGAGGAAGATCATTGCAGCAGGAAAGAGGGGAAGGCACAAGCAGCAGGAAAGCAGAAAAAAGCAAGCAAGAGTAGACACGGAGACGGCAGACGCAAAATGCAATGCAGATAACGCCACTTGCTCTTATCTTTCGGGGTCCTTTTTTCATGTTCTTTCGAGAGGGCCAGCAAACCCCTCTGCACGTTGTTTTCTTCCTCTGTTTCTCTCTTCTCACGCTTCCATGCAGCTTGCTGGATCCGGCCGGCTTTATGTAGGATCGTTTCGTCCAACTACGCAAGTCCTACATATCCAAAGTCGAGTATCGACAGAGCACTAGACACCTTGACACCTACGTGTTTTTCAGCTTTGACACTAAGAAAGACCAAGCTGGGCCTGGTGTGGGCTGGTCGAAGTGGTCAAAATGGCCAAAATGGTCAAAGTTGTCCAAGTTGGTGTCGAGCAAACTGCTTGAGGGTGTCGTCGGGTCCAGTAGTCCAGCGCCTTGCCTGGTTTTGCCTGGTTTGATGCCGTTTTCTACCACGGCCCGCATGCACCAGGCTCGGGTTCAAGAGACTTTTCCCTTCTTTTCTTGTCGTCCTTGGCGAGCTTGGCCGTTTGAAGAGTCGTGTGCCAAGCTTGAAAGCTCCTTGGGGAGTGGGAGCGTCCCGATACAAATCGGAACAGCAAAGAGAGACTAGCAGACGTTGCCTTCTTGCTTGGGTTGTGGGGATCTGTAAATTAGGACGATCTAGCGTCTGTTTCGCTCGTGCTCTGGGCGTGAGGGAACGAAGAGCTTCTGATTTCGAGAGCTCCAGGAGTCTCGCTCTTGAATGTCAAAAGTCAAAGCATCACGTGAGACCGAGGAACCGCGAGTCAGAGGTGGAAGCAGCTACGATGTATGTGCAAGATGTACGTCGTATCTGTACAATGTACTCGACAGAGCTGACAGGAGTTTGATAGATGCAGGTACCCATCTCATTTGATTTCTTGCTACTCTGTACTTGCTGCTAGCTGCTGGCATGTCCAGAGTGAGACAAGGTCATCTTGCATCAACAGGAGAGAAAAAAAGAACGGGCAGCAGCAGCCCCGTGCGCCGGCAGGATTCAAGATTTGATGCAGATTGATGGGCAGGTCTCGGTGGACAAGGATTGGCGCAAAAAGAGAAAAGGGGACATAGAAAGACAAAAATAGAAAAGTAAAAAAAGGCCGTGATGGCCTGCCAATGCCAAAATGTCGTAGTTTAATTGCGACGAGGCTAAGCCCGCAAAACGATCCCGGAGATCAGAAGCTCCATTACCTTTCTGGGGCTTCTTGTCTTTGGCACTCTCCTTTTACTCAGTATATCCGTGGAGGGCTCGACCTCATTGTGAGCCCTAATTCAAATGAACACGAGAGCGCATGCAAATTCATACGCCATAACGGAGTATCCTCCGCGCGGACCCCGTCGATGCGTATTTGGCAGAGCTTTGAAAAGGTTCACCAATGATTTGATTCCCAAGCTTCGGAGCTGGGTAAACGGCAATTTACGATGCATCGCCACCATGAACACACTTCAGAAGGGCCCATGCAGGGCCAGGCGAGGGTGCCCCTGGTACATAAGATACAATGCAGCATCGGAAGCCCAATTGCAATTCCAGCTTGCAGAATTGGAGAAGCAAAAGGAAGATTGGAAAGAACATGTGGAAAGAGAAGTAGAAAAGCGGTGGAAAGATTAAAAAAATTACTGGCCCTCGTGGATACGACACTGGCGCTGCTGCGCCCGGTAGATTAATTTTAATTTGATTTTCCCTTGCTCGGAGTCCCATGCCAAGTGCAAAGGAGCTTTTCTTTTTGTCTAAGAAGTTCAGGGCCGTACAATGGCCGTAGACCGTCTTTCCTCTACTAAAGTAAAAGGTGAGGAGTGTGGAGAGTTACACTGGCGTAATAACAACTGGCAATATGCGGCCTGCAGCATTGCACATAAGCAAGCTTTTTGGGTTCATGCCATGTCGCATTATGACGGAGGACTCCGTGGAAGAGCCAGCAGGAACAGAAGCGGTAGGGTGAGCCGACGTATCGCGAGGGAATTGGGGGTTTCAACCAATATCTGGACTCTGTTCTATGTAGGGAAGCAGGCAGGTTGAGGCAAACTCGGGAAACGAAGTGAAGCTTTTCAGAAACAAAGTCCACCGCGCTCTTTCAATTACTCGTCGCGTCGCGACGTGAGACTCTGAGGGGCAAATGGTGGTTGAGAAGGTGGCCGCGAAAAAAGGGGTAAGAAAGGGGAGAAAGGGGGAACACGAGATCTAGACCAGTGCAGGTTGTTATGCGCACATATCTATGAACTTTAATATATGCTTCCAAAACTGTGTGTATATCCACAATAAGCGTATGACGTACCCCATAACTCGCTGCGAATTTGTTGGCTGCAAAACTTGGGACGCAATTTGACTTTGCGCTATTGCTGGTTGAAAAATTGCAAAGTCCACTGAACACGCCAGATCCAAGCAAGGATGCTGGGAGCCAGTGGCCAATCATGCAGTGTAATAAAACGGCCACATCGATAGAGCTGCAAACAGAAACAGTCGATAGTTGTCCATTGTGAAGACAATGAGAATGGAAAGAGGCGGAGGTGTTGCACACGGCTGGGTTGGCAGTTAGGGCCTTCTGGGGAAAGAGCTCGAAGCAGCAACAGGGGAAGGAACTGTGAAGTAGGGCCATGTTCTTAACCATTCAGGGAAGGCGCGAAGAGCAACCTCAAGAGGAGCCTCAAAACAAGCTCGTGACAGTCTGGTTAGACCATATTGCTACCAGGAGAGTCATGTCCGCATTGCAGCAAAGTGAACTGGCACAGAAACCTGTCAAGACCTGCTGCCGTCGTCTCCATCACCAATCTCTCTTCGTGGTGGCTTCATCGCTGTCATCGTCCTGCACGCGCCTCTGCGCATTCCTCGTGCGACAGACTCGTGCCTTCCTCGCAGGTTTGGGCCAGAAAGAGGCACATGCTTGACATGGCTAGTGCAAAGAATGAGAATGGAAAGAGCAACCCGTGCTGCTCTCTGTACTTGTACCGTGTACTACCGCAAAGGCGATGGCCGAAGCCTAGAGCGGGCGTTCTAGGCGACTTGATGAGTAAAAGGCCAGCCAACAGAACCATTATGAACCATCTTTACTGAGGGCGCCCTTGGAAGTCCAGTCCGCCCTTGGCCGCGCCTGCCATTTGTCGACGTCGTTCACTACATCTCCGTTGCTTGTACCTGGGAGAGCCTGGTTCTTGCCGTCCTTTCCCACCCTTAAACTTTTTTTAGGTACCAGACCCACTGTATAAGACCCACCTCCGCTAAAGCTGCCCCCCAGTTTCTGCTTCCCTCCCTTCCTTTTTTTTCTGCGCTCTTGCCAAAGGGGGGAAAGAGACGCGTCCACCACCACTGGCGTTGGTGTCCCACGCAGAAAAAAGGAGCCAGCCATTCTGGCCTCTCTCGTAAACCGTCACCTGGCTTTTTCCTCCCCTTTCCCTCTCCTCCTTTTTTCCCTATTCACCTCTTTTTTACCCTCCTCTCTCTCTCCATCCCCTTTCGTGTTCGATCGTCAGCAATCGAATCCTCTTGACTTTTTTGCGGACTTTCTCGAGTTTGTTTCGTTTTGGCTTCAATTGCGTGTTCTGCGACTTTCCGGCTCCCCATTTCGTCCCTCCTTTTTCCCTCTACGTTCAGATTGTCAAAACGCACAAATCCAACTCTTGAGCCAAACGCTCGACGCTCCCTCCCAACTCGTCCTTCCACCGTGCAGCGCGCAAACGACCTACTCCGAAGCGTGTCTTCTCTTTTTTCGCCAAGAACAGCCAACGACATCGACCTTTCGTCATCCACGCAGCGAACCCATCATTGCATCTCGATCAAATTGCTGTCGCGAGACTTTTTTAGCTGTTCGAACGAGACCACGAGGCATTTCAAGCCGGGTCCTTTTGTCTGGTCTCTTTACGCGGCAACTCGGATCATTTTGCCTGCTCCTGCTCATCGTCAGAAACAGCATTTGATTCAGGAGAAACCGCTTCATAGTCGATAACTCTTCGATCTCTTTCTTATTCCGTTTTTTCTTCTTCTGTTCTATCCAAACCTACATAATGTCTTCTCTACACAACTCCTCCTCGGCGCATCCGCCATCACAGACAACCCGACGCTCGTCTTCCCACCGTCTCCAGCCATCCCGCCGGCGGCGTGCTCTCGCCCTCGCCATCCTCCCTTTGCTCGTTGCACCATCTTTTGCGGCAGCCGTTGCCCCTGCCGCGGCCGCTGCTGCTGCCCCGGCTGCCGCTGAGGTTCCTGGCACAGCAGCAGATGCTGTTGCCGCTGCCGATGCTGTCGTTGGTGGCCTTTCTGCATCGGGCGCTGCTGCTGTTCTCGAGGCGGCCGTGACCCCTGGTGCTGCTGCCGCTGCTGGCGCCGCTGCTGTGGCCCCGGCCACGGGTGCCAAGAAGCTTGATGTTGCTGCTGCCGCTCCCAAGGAGGTCCCCTTTGATGGCAAGGACGGCCGGCCGCATGAGGGCCCCTTTGTCGAGATTGACAACTCGCGCAAGTCCGACAGCGAGAAGAAGTCTATGTACATTGATGGCAAGAAGGTGCCCGAGAGCAACGACGGTGTCATGGACGACAAGAACCGCGTTGCGCCCAAGCACGGCACGACGGGTATGACGGGCGGCGTGTCCGAAAAGGACAAGCAGCGTAAGGCCAAGGAGGGCCAGACCGGCGAGCGTGTCGAGAACACGCCCGAGACGCCCAAGGAGGTCCCGGCACTCCCCCACCACGAAGAGGAGAAGATGATTGGCCAGGGCTTTTCCAAGGACGGCAAGGACGAGAAGACCAAGGACGCAGCCGGCAACGAGCTGTCTGGCGGCTTCGGTGTATGTTTCCTCTCTTGCCGCTATGCAAATATTATCAACCAAAACAGTCATGCTAATAACCACGTAGAAGCCATCGGACCTCCCCGACAAGACCCACGACAAGGCCAACCCCCTTCCCGGCTCCGCACAGAAGGACCACCTCGACATCAAGACCCCTACCGACAAGTCCAAGCTCCCCGCCCGGCCAGACGGCGAGGAGGACAGTGGCCTCATCCAGCCCATGCACTCTTTCCTTCTGTCTCTGACAATGATTCTGTTCTCCGAGGTTGGCGACAAGACGTTCCTGGTGGCCGCCCTGATGGCCATGAAGCACGACCGAATCGTCGTTTTCACCGCCGCCTTCAGCGCACTCTTCACCATGACCGTCCTGTCCGCCGTGCTCGGCCACGCCGTCCCTGTTCTCATCCCGAAGCGCGTCACCAACTTCCTCGCCGCCGGCCTCTTCCTTGTCTTTGGTGGCAAGCTGCTGCGTGAGGGTATGGCCATGGGCTCCGACGAGGGTGTCGGTGCCGAGATGCAGGAGGTCGAGATGGAGCTGGCTGAGAAGGAGCATCTGGCTCGTGAAAACGGCCGCCGAAGCAGCCGCGCTGGTGCCGGTGGCGTGCTCTCGCCCGACGCTCTGGAGATGGGCATGGGCGGTCCCGGTGGCGCTTCTGCCGCCGGCCGCCTGCCCGCTCGCAGTCGCGCTTCTCCACCCCGAACCGCAGCGCCTCGTCCTCCCTGTCCCCACCCGCGGCCGCAGCAGTTGGGGCGGCTCCGCCAACGGCGGCTTTGCCTCGTCGATGAAGTCGCTGGGCGGCGGACTGTCGAACCTGGCCTCGCTGCTGCTGAGCCCTGCCTGGGTGCAGACGTTTGTCATGACGTTCCTGGGCGAGTGGGGCGACCGCAGCCAGATCGCTACGATTGCCATGGCCGCCGGCCAGGACTACTGGTGGGTCACCCTCGGTGCCGTCATTGGCCACGCCTGCTGCACGGGTGTTGCCGTGCTCGGCCGGTCGCGCACTGGCCGGCCGTGTCAGCATGAAGGTTGTCACCGTTGGTGGTGCCGTGTCTTTCCTGATCTTTGGCGTCATCTATCTCTTCGAGGCCTTTTACGCCTCATAGAAGGTTTGGCTCTCTCTGTCTCTGATCTGATTGCTTTTTCTGCTTTTTCCTCTTTATGTATCGTCTAAACAAAAAAACGTGGTTCACGGGCTTTTCTCTCTGGGTGTGTGGAACTTGCTTTTTGCCTTTTCTCTCGTGTGGGCGGGTTCTCTCTCGGCATGGATGGAGTTTTTATCTTTTTTGCGTTGCCGAACAAAAACAAAGACGACAAAAACTGGGGCTGCCAATTTCTGTTTTCCTCTGTTCTTTCTTGCCACTCTTTTTCGCATCTTTTGTTTCATTTCTGCGACTCTCCTTTACACATCTACACCACATCTCTTTTCTCTTTTCTCTTCTATTCTCTTCATGTCTCTCTTTCTATCACCTTATACTGTTTAATGTTTTCTCTAACTTGATGGATTTTCCTTCCCTTCTAGTGTTTTTTTTTTTGCCCTACTACTTTCTGGTTTCTTTTTTCCTATTTACGATGTTCCGTCCTCTTGCTATTATTCAAATGTAGATGGATCAAAGGGAGGGCTCGCTTATTTGGGGTTATTGGGATATCACTTTGCACATAACATACACACTATTACTACTACTACATACATACACAACGACGCCCTCTTCCCGCTTACTCGGGTTCTACTATTTCTTATTATATTGTCAAACATGTTTGTTAATTATCTTTTTTCCTTTTGTCCTTTTTTTCTGCTGTCTTGTCTCTTACCTGTAATTTCGATATACAAACGCTTGCACGCCTTGGCTCGACGGTCGACGGGAGAAACCTTTTACAAAAAAACAACGACACAATTACCATTTACAATGGACAGAGGAGGTTAACTTCATTCGCCATCAATACGTAGAAGATGGCGGCACCTCCTGTTGAGCCGAGATACAGGGCGTGGGCAGCACATGGGGCGATCGGGAAACGAAAGCGGGCGGCGGCCTGCTATACTGGTACGATAGCAATGTAATGAGTTGATTTTACAATACCAAGTAACTATTGAGCGTCATCTTGGCTTCCTTCCACTGCCTACCAATGCTTCTCACTGATAGCCACCGTATTCACATCCACGCCGTCCCGGAACCACCGCTCACTGTCGGCAATCGCCACGTCGTTGCCGCTCATCTGCCGCTTCCGCATCCGACCGTCCGCCGCAAACGTCCAGTCCTCCAAGCCGTAGCAGCGTACCACTGCCTCCCCCCGTCTTCTTTTTCGTCACCACCTTCGGTGTGGTGTCCACATAGTACTCGTACCAAAACTGCACAGCAATGCGGTTTTCGGTAAAGGCAAAGAGCTCTTGCGCAGACGGTAGCCGTTCTCACGGGACCATTTGCCCTCCAAAAACTTGACGATAGCCTCGTGGCCCTGAAAAAAAGTTGTCGCGGTTGCGCCAGATGCAGTCTTCCGTGTACGCCGGAGCGACAATCGAGGGGTTTCTGCGACGTTAGGATTGGGAGCAAATTAGGACTGCGGCACCGTGGGGACTCACTTTGTATTCCAGGCGTCTTGAGCGGCCTTGACCTTCTTCTCGGCCGTCTCGCGCGTAAACGGCGGAACGGCGGCCGGCCGTAGTGGGAGTAGTGGATGCCATTGTGTGCGTGGTGGTGGCGGTTGTATATGTCTGAAGAAATTGAACTGTCGATTCTTCGCATCTAAATTTGAGCAGAGAACACCTACATATTTATACAGTTTTCACATCCCATCGCCCTACCTCGGAGCACTTTCGGTGACGTTGTTCTCCTTCTCGGTGTCTGGCAGCGGGTGCGGCCGTGACTAATCCGACGAACCCGCCCGCCATTGCCCGCCAACGCCTCTTGTAATGATGGCAAAAGGCCCCTCTTTTTCCCTGATTAGGCAATTTGGTCGACATCCTTAACATGCAATCGCCGTGTGGACAGCATTGGCGCTGAACTTGATATGAAAGCAATTGCAAGCGATTTACAAAGACCATTTTGCAAACTATTCGCTCCATCGATAGCATGTGGACATATTTTCAGAGCCGATTCAACAACCGCTGACATCATACCAGATGACAGTTCATCCGCTCAGTCACTTGTCACGAGATTGACACGTACCGCTAATTAGACAGGCGGCAGGAAGCGCGACTGCAGGTGCATTACAAAAATACGTTGTAAAGCGAGGTCCGCTGTCATTTGAATGCTTCTGGGCGGCAATTTGTCTGTGCATATTTCATATATCATTTGCGCACAGAAGGTCTGGAGGAACTCTGTTCTACTAAAAACATCGGCCGAAATGCTACCAGAACGGAAAGCAGGTCCTCCCTCTACTTATATAAATAATACATCCACGTCCCCTTCCATGGCATCTTCTCATCCTTCATATACGTTTTACAATCCTTCAAGTTTCCTTCAGCCCCTTCTTGTAACAAAAGAGGAGCCCCTCTGTACCTCTTACGTCGCTTATCGGTGGTTTCTTCTTCCCGTTTATGCGGTTCGAAACCGGCTATTCTGGCGCTGCGGAGACTTTGATCCATGGGGCGCGAGGCTCAGATATATATGTATGTACAGAAGTACTCATATCATACATGCATCTATCTGATGGGTCTGCCTTGTCTAGTAAGACGGCACACTGATATTGCTTTCCCTGGAAATGACAAACGCCAACCTCGATCCAGAACCTGGATTCTGGCCCTTTTCTACGGAGCTTTTTTTTCGTCTTCTTTTATTTCACTTGCGTACCGCAAACAAGAAAAGAAAGGGAAGGGCCTAGACGAGTCCCAGGCCCTGCGAAAACGGCACGGCACAGAGTATGGACAGTGCACTCAATGGGTCCTTCTGCCAGTGCCAATACCAATATCTTGCTGCGTTGGCGTCCATTTCCACGTTCTCTCCATCTAATTCTGCAGCGGGACATCCTCCGTCGCGCTCGCTAACTCCATCGCCCATCGCCTCTTCTGGACAAATAGTTTGCTAACAGTTCAGCCCCAAGCTCTCAGCCCAAACTGCATCGAGAAGGCGGGCCTTTCTCTGTTTGTCCTCGTGCAGCAGCGCACTTTCACTTACACCCTTCGTGCCCCATTTCAAAACAGGCCGTTGACCTCTTAAACCGTTGCGCTTGACTATGGATTACGGGCAGTCGTCCGTCCTCACAAGATACCTTCTTTCAGCTCTGTACGACGTGTGAGTAGTTGAGATCAAAATCGCTCTCGCTCTCTCCTGAGCACTGGTGACTGTCGAACTTGCAGCATCGGTCGGCTCCCATGGATCGACCTAATCTGCATTCGCGTTAGGTTCACTGTCCAAAGGCACCTGAAAACTGAAAAAAGAGCATGGTTCCACCCGGTTCGTGCCTCCGTGTGAGTGTGAGCATTGTGCGGCGCGTCGCGGTTTTTTTCTTTCTCACTCTACGGAGTACACAGTATTTTACTGCGAAAGTCTCTTCCCCTCGTGTCGTTCAGGGGGGTGTGCCACGACTGGGTTGACTGGTGCCGGCTCCTTTCTGCAAGAGAAAGGGGGCGCCAATCTTGCAATCGGGACGACATTGCTTCGTTCTTCTGTTCTTCCTAGCTCCCCGTGCTTTTGTCTTTTGCTCTCAGTAACAGTATTCCGTCAAGAAGTCGAGATGCACAAAACGGAAACTTACAGTAGGCCGCCCGTAGGATACCGCAAGGAAAAAGAAAGTCCTCGCTGAAATCTGGAGGAGAAAGAAAACTGCCGGCGCGTCCCTCTTTTTCCTCTTCTTTTCTCTCTTGTTCTTGCATACGACATATGTACTCCATTCGACGCACATTGTACGACGTACAAGTGGCGCATTGCGAAATTCCCGTTAGTTGCACGGGACGCCGTGTAGTTCTGTACGAGGAGGCCATACACACGTACTTCGTAGACCATCATATTATCAACTGGCTCTGGCTTTCTGGTTTTTCTGCCAACTGCGTTTGAAAACACACCGCGTGCTGATGCCCGAGACATCCAGCGATTATCAAGAACCAGGCATCGGAAGCGCCCGTGGAACTTGGTCGATAGGATACGGGTGTCGATGAAGAGAAACAGCCAGTCTCGGCCACTGGACAGTGAAGCACGCGTTTCTTGCTCACTGCCGTGGCCCAATTGAAACCTGCTTTTCCCTTCTTCGTCTTTTGGTATACAGGGTTCTCTTTCTCCACCTCATAGGGAGAGACTTTGTGTCTGCCGCCGCCGCCCACTGCCACATCTCACAGGGCACTGGCTTTGCTTGCTCCCATGGCAATCTCCAGCGGATAGGTGCAGGCTGGTGGAACACTGGGATGTGAGGGAGCGGCATGAAACAAAAGAAGAAAAGAAGGACAAGAAGACGACGAGAACGATAGGATGAAAGGCAGGGGACAAAAAGATCTAGGAAAGCTCGGCGGCAAGGGGCCCTGGAAACACTGAAAAGTGAAGCAGCACAGTCTACACCGGCAAAAAGGGCGAAAGACTGGAAGAAAAGCCCACGGAAAGCCTACGAAAACGCAGGTGTCGCACAGAGACAATGGGGGAGGGGCGGGGCCTGTCGCAGGGTTCGATGTCGTCGCGATACTTTTCTGGTGGATGTCCCCTGGAAGCGCGTCCCTGCCGTTTCTGTCTTTGTCCCTGAAAACGAAAAGAGAGAGAAGGGTCAGCTCGTAGGTCCGTCCTTTGCCCGCCTGCGTAAATTAGCACCGAGCCCACTAACGCCTGACTAGCGCTGGCAACCCAGGCTCCCAGGCACACCCAGCACACCCACCCTGTGAAAGCACCCCTCTTTCCCCGTGGACTCGTGGACTTGTTGCCCTTTTGGAATTGCCAGGTCCGTTTCCCATAGCGATGCGACTCCACTCTCGTTTCAAAGGAAGGAGCAGCGCCGGCCGTTTTTGCTTCACCACTCGCTACCCTTCCCACTTTTGCGGTTCCTGCAGGGCAGGGCCACCCACTGGCAGACTTTAGGTCGCTGCACAGAAGCACAGAAGCCATTAAGGAAGAGGAGAGAGGAAAGAGGAAAGAACCCACCTGCACCTGCCCCCAAAAGGTAGCGCCCGAAACGGGCCTAGCGCCCAAGCTCTGACCAATCAAAGTAGCCAATCTCCTGCTTCCCCTATTTTCAAGATGTCCCTTCCCCTTTTTTTCGTGCTTGTACCTGGTGCTAATGGTGTGTCCCGTCGCGATAGGCCGCAATACGTCGTAAGGTCGCAGTTTATTACTGCCTTCGAGGGCAACTGAGTCGCAAGATGAGAAAAAGCATCGACCACGGCGCTTTCAATCCAACTTGCTGCTACTATCACGAGTGCTACCAGAAGAAGCTCTTGTTGTATTGGGAAACGGACTCGTAGCAACAATGGAACACATGCAGCTTCCCCGTTTGGATATCAACCTCGCAATCGTACGTCGTACGTCGCACCTGCCGCGCCTTTGCTTGGAGATGCTCGCGTGGAAGGTGCAAGCCTCCAAATATATCCGTATCTGTCTGTAACTGTGACGCTCTTGCCCTTCGGTCGCCGTATTTTGCTGATGCTTCCCTTTAATCTGTCTGCTGTCTTGCTTCTCTTGGCTTACGGCTCTTGCTATGCTGCTCACTCACTCACCCGACCCCATTCCCGGTCTTCCTCATCTTTCGCCCGATCGCTCCTGCCATCCCAGAAACTGTCCGGTCCCTGTCGCCTGTCTGCCATCCACTGCCATAGCACGCCTGCACCTGCCTGCAACCTGCACGATTCTCAACTTCATGCCCGTCCACAGGGAAGATACGACTTTGCTAGTGTTCTTGCCCTCCACCCCTTCTCCTTCTCGTGCATCGTTCCTTCGTCCGCCCCCTTTTCCAAGCGCGTCCAAGCTTGCCGCCCTGCCTCATACGAAATAGGACCATCTGCATCTTGCCGTTCAGCGTACACGCCTCCTTTCTCGTACACCCTCTGACCCTCTTCCCATCTCTTCTTTTGTCCTTTGTTCTTTGTCTTTTTGCCTCTTGTCCTCGCCCTCTGATCGTCCCTCATCCCCCCCCAGCTGCTCGTGCTCCCAACTCCATATCGTTCTCGCCTATACTCAGTACACACCTCGTGCTCACCCACGCGTCGCTCCTTCCTTTCTTTGAACTTTGTTCCTTCCTTTTCCCATTTCAACAAACGGCGCTATTGTCTTCATTCTTTCTCCTTCGCTCTTTCCCTCTCTTTCTTTCGCTTGTGCGCGCTCTTGCTCTTCCTCCCCTCCTCTTCCCACCACCCCCCTTTTATTTTAGAGCCATCTTTGTGGTCTCCTGTTTTGTTTTTCCCCTTTCTTAAAAAAACCCACCAGCTCTTGTTTTGCCCTCAACCTTTGGGCATCACCATCTCTTTTCTCGACACCTCATCGTCGACACTTTTTTCCTCCCATCCTGCGCCGTTTTGGCGTTCTCCAGCGAAAGGCGCATCTTGCTCGTCTACGAGAACGGTGCCTCCTCCCCCTTCCCAGCTCAGGGATCGACCTGTTTTGTAACAAAAGGTGAGTGAACATCCGCGTGCATGCATACAGATCCAATCCAAGCCTCAAAACAACACGACAAAGCCAAGAGGACCATGCGAATCCCAAGGAGCCGGGTAGAGACACATTCAAAAGGAGAGAGAACGAGCATCCAGCAAAAGCACGTTGTTACGAGATCCTTTCCCATGTCGCGCATCATCCTCCCGCGCCGTGTCTTATCACATTTTACCCGGAGACATCGGCCGACCCCAAGAAGCAGCATCCGACAGAAACCATTATGGACCCCGAGAGAACACATCGTGACGAAAGATGCGAATCAACCGTTGGCAAGCGACATCCGTTCCGGTGCAGCACGAGGGACCGAACAAAACGGACGAAGAACTGAGCAGCAGCATCAAAGAAAAGAGAGAGAGCGTTTGGAGTCTCCGCAGCTTTGAGACTTAGCTTCCTGTCTCAGCTTCCGTTGTCGACGTGTGTCTTAGACACTTGGCCACGCTCCCTTACGTCGTTGCCACCACTCGGCCCTCCTCCCGCTGGATGCCGCAATGCCATTTGCTTGTCTTTGCAATTGGCTTTTCTTATCGCATCGCTCCCATTCCCTAGGTGGGCTCGCCTAGTCTTCGCTGGTCTTTTTGGGGCTTTTGGACCCCTTTCTTTTTTTCTTAAATTTTTTTTCTTTTTTTGACAGGATGCCAATATTTTCGGAAAGGGTGCATTTCCAACTAACGCATCATTGCATTTAGGGTCACCCTTAATCGCGGTTCCTCTACAAGAGGCTGGCAGTATTACTGAGTAAACAACAGCAAACGACAACTTGTTTTCAAACTCGCCAGTTCTAGAGCTATTTTCGGCCAAGCAGTCTCCTCAAGCTCACGATCTGTCGACTTTTGTCTCACCATACAGTTCGTGCTCGGTTTTTTTTCCTCATACACGCGCAAAAGTGACGGACGATCCCTCTCACTTCACAGCTTGCACCACACGGCGAAACCGATTACCAGTTTTCCCTCCCCCGCCGGAACAGAAAAGATCGGCACTCTTTCTTCGAATAAAAGAACGAGCCTCGAACGTCTAGAAATCGTGTGAAAAAACGTTTTTTGACAAAAACGCTTTCGTCATTACTTTTTTTCGCTACCATTTTGTGTACCTTGACATTTCTCTCTCTCTCTCTCTCTACGACCCTCAGACTCCCGGAGGATCTACGACTCTTTCTCTCTCAATCGAAGCGCATTTTTGCCAATCACTTAAATAGCCATTAAAGCCGGTTTTGGGATTGCTTTCTCGCCCAATCTTTGAGCACACACCCCAATACTCTCATTCTCACGCTCTTACGCTCGTGCCAGCACCACATTACACACAGACCCCCTGGTCTCTGCCCAATCTACTTCGTACTTGTCACTACGACCGACGCCAATTCTCTTAGCTACCGATAGCTGCACCATTAACAACGGTGCTTCCAGTCCTAGCGTTTCCCGCCGGCCACCATCATCTGGATCGAACACGACCGTGTGCCAAATAAAGACACGGGACATACGACCCCAGAGACAAAACCACATTTCTTGTCCTTGCTCCTTTACGGCATAGCAGCGCCCCCGCCCTTGGTTCTAAGGGCGATCGTTTTCTCTTCCTCTCCTATTCCCGTTCGTCTGTTCCTCGTGAGCAAGCTCGCCTCAAAAGCGCCTTTTCGCACTTTTGAAGCGGTCCCGGATCCTTTTCCCTCTTACATCCCACCAGAGAATGAGCTCGCCCACAGCCCGACGTTCAAGTTTCGGAATGTTGCTACGACGAAGCAAATCTGGCGAGCTGAAGGGCAAGAAGGCCCAGGCTTTGCGTGAAGCCGAGCTCCAGCGTCAGCGCGAAGCTGCCATCCCCAAGTCTCCGCCTCGCCTCCCCGTCCTTTATAATGGCGCTCCCGCACCCAACCTAGGCAGCTCCTTTGGCGAGCCTGCGCATGATGCTGCCGCCTCTGCTGCCTCTCCCACCGACTACTACAACAGCAACTACACACCCCGCCCGTCCATGGAGCCGAGCCGCTCCGTCGCCAATGTGCCCGTGATGCCGCCTGTCCCCTCGGGCGCCTGGGTGGACCCGTACGCTCGCACCGAGAGCATGACCCATCGCGGCCGCTACAGCTATGCTAGCAGCGCTATTAGCACGATCAACAGCCCTCGCCGCGTCCGCCGGAGGAAAGACCCGACGCCGTTCAAGTAAGTTGACAGCCTAGATCAATTCAGATGAATTGGCGAACGTCTACTAACAATTGTTTTTTTTTTTTAGCATCCTGATTATGGGTACCCGGAGCTCTGGCAAGACATCCTTCCTCGAATTCCTCAAGACATCGCTGGCCCTGCCTGCGAAGAAGCGGACAAAGACCTTTGACGCGGACGAGTTTGTGCCGGCCGCACCGCCGTCGGGCAACTTCATCCCCCACTTTTTGGAGACGGAGATTGATGGCGAGCGCATTGGCCTCACCCTGTGGGACTCGGAGGGTCTGGAGAAGAACGTGGTCGACCTGCAGCTGCGGGAAATGTCTGCGTTCCTCGAGAGCAAGTTTGAGGACACTTTCAACGAGGAGATGAAGGTCGTTCGCTCCCCGGTGTCCAGGACACGCACATCCACGCTGTTTTCCTGATTCTCGATCCCGCCCGCCTGGACCGCAACATTGCCGCATCCAAGAACGAGCAGGCTGTGAACGGCAGCAACGGTGTCGACCGCAACGGTGGCCCTGTCAAGTACATCCCGCAAGCACGTGTGCTGGGTGCTCTGGATGAGGACCTTGATCTGCAGGTGCTGCGTACCCTGCAGGGCAAGACCACAGTGATCCCGGTCATTTCCAAAGCCGACACGATTACGACGAAGCACATGAGCGTTTTGAAGAAGTCGGTTGCAGACAGCCTTAAGCGGTCAAACCTGGACCCTCTTGAGTCGCTCGGCCTCGACGACCTTGACGACAGCGCCAGCACGATCGACTCCAACCGTATTGAGGAGGAGACGGACGAGGAGACTGCCGCCGCCGAGGCTGGTGTTCGCACGCCCGTCGACGGTGGTGACTCGGACGCCATTGCCTTCTCCGACAACGAAAACGGACTGCCGATCCAGGGCCCCGTCCGCGAGTCCTACACACCCCCCTCCCAAACATCCAAGTCGTCCAAGCGGCTGTCGTCGACCCCCGGTCGTCGCAACCGCGAGCGCGACATGGAGCACCTGAACAAGGAGGACGACGAGCTGCCCTTTATCCCGATGTCGATCATCAGCCCGGATATCTATGAGCCTGGCGTTGTTGGCCGGCAGTTCCCCTGGGGCTTTGCGGACCCAAACAATGCGGACCACTGCGATTTTCCTGCGCCTCAAGGATGCTGTCTTCACCGAATGGCGTGGCGAGCTGCGCGAGGCCAGCCGTGAACAGTGGTACGAGGGCTGGCGGACAAGCCGCCTCAAGCAGCGTGACGGCGGACGTAACACGCGGTCGTCACTGCGGCGGTAAGCGGATGGTGGTTTCCATCTTTCCGTTTTTAGGCTTGTTTGTTTTCTCGCGTCTACGCTTTGCTCTCATCGTCCATTCTTTCTTTCGCATGTCGAATGACAATGTCTACATCCATCTTGGCAGCTCGGGACAGGTTTCTGTTTTTGCAGCTGGCCGACACTCTTTGTTATCTTTTTTTATGTCTCTTTTCTTTTCTTGTCATCGGAGGTGGGTGAAGGGTGATGATAGCGTTCTCCGGAACGGTGTCTTCTCCCAACATGTCACCTTTTTTCATGTCTGTGCTGTGCGCACAATTTTTTTTTCTACACACGAGCCTTTGATTCCCCCGCTGCTCTTTTCTTTTTTTATTTCCTTTTTCTCTTTTTCTGAATCTTTGCTATACATCTTTTCTTTTGTCTGCCGCGTTTTCGTTTGTCTGTTCATCCTTGCTTTTATTAGTCTTTTCTGTCTGGTTTCCTTTGGGTTGTAAACGCCTCGGTCCGTGAGTCTTATTTATTGATAATAATACGACAACGGGTCCCTGGCCATGTCCTCTCACTGCTTTGCTTCTTTTGCCTCTTTTTTTCCTTCTATTGTTTCTCTTTTATCCCTCCTCTTGATACCTTCGGCGCGATTGGGGAGACATGAAAAGTTGTCCCCTACACTAAAAACCCACACCGGAAGGCTTCTGTAAGAAACCGAAGTTTCGGGACGAAAAATTATCTACACTTACCTTAACACACAAAAAAAGAGAGAGTTTATTTTGCCAGATTTCAACATTGACCAGCACGCTTGATTCAACCTAATGTTTTCGATGCTTCATATTTAAGTTCACTTGCGCGTTAATGTAAATCAGACTGTGAGAGCGTGTATGGCTTTTCATTAATGTAGCTTGTAGTGTATGCTTGAATGATTGTATGCTTGTATGCTTGTATGCTTTGTATGCTATTTTGCTCTTGCTTGCCAACCTTGCTTGTCCTATTGCCATGTATGTATGCTGTGTACGGAGTATTCGGGTGGCAAATGTGTTTATAGATGCCCCGTATATGATGATATTTTGTATGTCGGATGTCTTTCGTCTTTCGTCTTTTCGGGACTTCTATTTTTTTTTCGTCGTTTTCAATTTGTCTCTACCTCGCCGGTTCCTCGTCGAGCTGCTGCTCATCCCGCAACCGCTCCGTCATCCGCATCTCCAGCCCACCCTCAAAACTGCCGCGCCGGCCCCAGTTGCGCGGCTGTCTCTTGAGGAACGCACCGACGGCGCCCAGGTAGCCCTCATG
Source organism: Sporothrix variecibatus (assembly GCA_016097105.2). NCBI lineage: Eukaryota > Fungi > Ascomycota > Sordariomycetes > Ophiostomatales > Ophiostomataceae > Sporothrix > Sporothrix variecibatus. The sequence continues at coordinate 2,449,432 of JADMNI010000008.1, read as the reverse complement.
CCTCAAGAAGTAGGCCTGCTTGGTGCCCTTACTCCAAAACTTGATGGCGTAGCTCAGCGTGTTCATGGTCTGCGGGTGGCCCTGGATGAAAGAGCCACCGAAATAGATGCTGTCGAGGTTGTGGATGCGGGAGTGCAGGTAGGCGATCTGGCCAATGTTGTTAGAGATGGCGTAGAGCAGGGAACGGCTAATGTCGGCGGCGGAGAAGTGGGTATTGTAGGCGGCACCGCGGTACATATTGGCGGGGTCGTCGTTGTCGGCACCCCCAGTGGTGGCGTCAGCCGCTGGGGCGTGGCCGTCTGTTGTTGAGCCAGGAGCACCGCCGGCTGCGCCGGCCTCCTTGGCATCCACCGGTGAATGCACGCCATCCTCCGCCTCGGTCTCGGCCAGATGCTTCATCCGAAACACTTTGCCAAACGAACTGGCAATGGCCGTCGATTTGAGGCCAATCTTGCCATAGTCTGTGCCATAGATGTCGCCCACCAGCATATCCACTCGAGAATTGTCGCCGCGCGAGGCCAGCTCGAGCATCTCGTCAAACGAGCGGGCGCCGTCAGCAGCGACAAGAGGCCCCACAGAGTGCCGCCACCCAGGGACGTACCGCCGACACGCTCGTACTTGTGGGGGCCGGACACCTTGAGCATGGAGACACCGGAGCCAATGTTGACGAGCATGTAGGGGTAGATGTCGTCTGAGGGCGCGGCGAAATGCATCGGGTCCGTTTCCGAATAAGTAAAGACCTCGCGGGGGATTTCGGTAATAAAAAAGTCGAGACCCATCATGAGACACTCCATCTCGTCTTCGCTGAGGACATCAATGCCCATGCGCGCGCGGATGCGGTCGTAGTACTTGTAGGCGCCGCCGCCCGTGGCCATCACACAGAGCTCGCTGGACCGCGCATCGCCGTAGTTGGCATCAATGTGGCGCTGCTTGAGGTCCAGCAGGAAATCAATGCAGTCGTCAATCTTGTCCGTCTCGAAACATTGGAAATTCAAGCGGCCGCCCGGTTCGGTCGATTGGGCTTCGCGCGAAAAGTACACCACCTTGGCCAGCGTGCCGCCAATGTCGACGGCAATGTGGGAGACGACGGCGTGGTGGTTGGGGAGGCGAATGTCGAACGTAGAGTGGTGTTCCGAAGGCGAATGGGCGCGGCCGGTCGTGCCGTTGACGGAGCCATTAACAGATCCGTTAACCGAGTCTCCGCTGCCGCCACCTCCGCTGCCGGTCCCTATCCTTGGTGACCGCCGGTCACCGCGCGTGGACCCTGTAGGCGATCTGCTGCCGTTTCCGCTTGACGGCTCCTCGTCGACAATAAACGCCCCCTTGACGTTGATGCGCACGGGGCCTGGCCGGGCAATGGTGCTGCCGATTTCGGCAGTGGACGTCGACGTGCGCGGCCTTGTCGGGACGGCGTCGGTGTCGGTGTGGACGGCGTGTGCGGGGGGCTGCAATGGGGGAGGTGGGGTGGGGGTGGTATTGACTGTGACTGTTGTGGCTGTGGTGTCTGCCGGGCCAGCGGTGCACCGCCGTCGTCGCCGTCTCGGTCGCCGTCCTGGTCGGCATCCTCGACGATTGCCGGGCTTTGCCGGGCCGACTCAACAGCAACCGGGTCAGCTTGCAGCTCGGCCGCGGCGGCCGCCAGATCGAAAGCCCGGACGGCCATTGTGTGTGTGAGAAGAAAGGGGAGGAGGGAAGTCGGAGGAGTCGGAGTGAGAGAAGTCGGAGTGGTGTCGGTCGAGGATGTCGGAGTACCGGCAGAGTCAGTCGCCGGGGGTAGGTCCTGTGCTGTACTGGAGTACTGAGTAGGGAGGGGATGCGCCGGCTATCTGCAGAGCTGTCTGCAGCTCAATGCGCGGTGCCGGGAGTGATGTAGCTCTCGTTCTTGTTGTCGCTTCAATGCAATTGTGTTTTGTCGACGGGATGGGAGAATTGACAGTCAGGCCAATGATGGACAGAAGCACTCTCGATTGCTCCTGACTTTTTGTTACTTTTTGTCTCCTGCCCTTTTTTTGGCCTTTTCAGACCGTTTGGGTCGCGTGCACTAGCTTCGCAAGTTCCGGCTCAACTGGGGGAAGGAGGCGGCGGTGGTTGAGTGGAAAGAGCGAACTGCCAACTGGGATTCGGCCTCGGCGAACAGCGGCTGGATGGGGAAGGAACGGAGAATGGGGAAGATCGGGGAAAGGGCGTTGGGTGAGTTCTCTTAACGTCTATTCAATTGATTGAGTCTGTCGATTGTCGATTGATGTTTGGATTGCTTCTTTTTTGTTCGTTTTGTTCTCAGAGAAACAGGTCTGCCCGTTCGACCGAAATATGTTGAGTTGTTGGGGCCTACGTATCCCTTATTCGTTTCCCTTTTACTTATTTTTCTTACTTGTCTTATTTCCTGTCTTTCCTTGTCCTTTTCCCTCACTTTCCCTCGGTTTCTCCTTTAATTTTTGTGGTCTTTTCTGGCTCGTTTTTTCCTTGTCGTACTGACAAGTACAGCGCAGTTATCATCATCGCGCGCTTTTTGTGGTTTTTGGCGGTGGTTTTGGCCCTCTTTCCCTCTTTTTGGCGGTGAATTGGCGGTCTTTGTGTTGGCTTATTTTTCTGCTTTTTATTTCATTTCTCTTATGGCTTGCGACGCCGTAGAACGCCGTGTGCTCCGTAATCGACGTAATAAGGGGCTCTATCGCAGCGAGAAAGACGGCGAGTGGTCCCCTACTCCTGTACTATGGTCCACGATAGGAAAGGGAACAAAGGAGAAAAAGGGTCGCCCAAGTTTAAGCCGAGCTAGTGCCACTCCCCAGGATTTCCCCTCTTCAACCCTCTTCGCCGTGGCGGTCCTTTTTACTTTTTATGCGCCCTTTTGCCTTTCTCTGGTGGTCTGTCGGCCATTTTTTCTGCCAACCGTCTGGGGGAACTTCGCTGTGGGCACACTTATCTCCAACGTTTGCCCCCTCCATTTGTGCTCCATTTCCCCTCTCCTTCCCTTTTCATGCTCGTTCGCCCGAGGCGCCAGAGCCAGATAGAACTCTCAACTCGCAACTAATAGAGCCGGGCCATTCACAGCCATTTGTTGCCCATTCGCAGCCATTCACGTCAACGACGGTTTGCCCCTTCTCTTTCTTCCTCGGCCATGGGTGGACCTCTCCTCTTGTCGCTGCCGAGCTTACTTTGGTGCCCCATACAAAGTCATGTCCTTATGCAAGGTGAACATACTCCGTGATAACAGCGAATACTGCCGACAGCAATGCACCTCCTCCTTATCATTAATGAAATCGTACCTGTCAAATGGCCGATGCCCGCTCGGCGGAGAACCGTAAATACTCTTGACGACGTAATACCGTCCGGTCTAAGCGGGCAACGTTGCACTGGGCATTTTCTTTTTTTTCGTTTTTTTTTTTTTCAGCGAGCTGAGCAGAAGCATACATAAACGCAAAGATTAAGTAAGTACAGAACAGAACTGCCGTCTGCAACATGTGAAACAAGCTGTGGTGGAGGGCCAGGGAGCAATTCTTTTTCAAAGGACCGTCCCGTTGCACACTCACACATTAGTCTCTAATTCGGACCGCGAATATGAGCTTGGTGAACAATGTGTATGAGCAGAGCTATCATCATAGCGATGCAGCCAGTGCACACAAATCAAAAGTCACTAAGTACTAAAGAGCCACGGCATCGTATCTGATTGCATCATTTTAACATGAATATTATATCAATATATTTCGTAGCAGGCCTTTCTTTTCCTTTCTTTTCTTTCTTTTTTTCACCTAAAAACTTTTCATAAAATAATCAAACCCGAAATAAAATAGAATAAATACGAATCAACGATTTTTTGTTTTGCGTCTAAAGGTTGATATCTTGATTATTTACTCAAACTAACTTTCCAAAAAAAAAAAAAACGAGTATCTAGATGGACAAGGCAATGTACATATACATCGAGAGAATCAAGAAAATACCACAACAACAGTACAAGAAGAAGGAGGAGAGGAAAAAAAAAAAAAAACATACCAGGGCTATAAATCAACATAAAACCACAGACCAAGCAGGATAAGGCATCATGTTACAGCAAGAGAAATGCGGGCGATAACTACACTGAGATGCAAATCCCTTGGTGTGAGATCTTGGTCCTACTGTTATGTGATGTTGCATCTGAGGATATAGGATTCCATAAGGCTGTGAGCATCGTCGTCAGCCTGACATCGCATACAGGATCTCATATGCATGCAGAGTATGGAGCAGTAACCTTTCTCGCTCTTCTTCTGAGAATCTCATCGGCATTCATTTGCGTCGATATTAAAGAGATTGAGTGCAGTTCAACTGTCCACGTTGTCCAAGGCCCACGAGGCTAGCAAGGCCTTGATATTTCGGCCTGATCTAATCGGAGGCAAAATGGTCCAAGCTATGTATGATACACTGCTGTCTCTGCGTGTCAGTCAGTACAGCAAAATCGCGGAGTGGTAATTATGCGAGACTACGCAAGGCTGCCGACTATGAGGTGTTAATTCAACACCATACGGAGTATGCAAGCCTAAAGCAGCCTCTGGGACAGGTATGGGACAATATCTACGGTATTCTTCTACAGAGTAGAGCCTGCACAGCATTGCAAGCACCATATTGTATCTTATATCGTGGTTATAGCTCTCTCGCTGCTAGGTGTACTTTGTAAGTCCAAACGGTTGGTGGTCCGGCGTTATGACGAGAAGTGGCTGTTCAGCGTCGACTGTGATGGAAAGCACTCAAAAGACAGAGGGACAGTCTTTTGGAGCCTTGTCATGGAAAGAGTTCGGCAGCCAGCCGGCATAGCCAGTTCATATTGCGTTCAAGTTCAAGATCCTTCACAAAATACGATCTGCCGTACTGGGCTGTCCCGGCTGTTCGAGGGCTGCTACTCTACTCCGTAGCTACGTACTACTCTAAAAGCATTGGCAAGGCACACTCGAGCCGATCTTTACAAAGGCAACACGCGCCTGTTCCTTCACTTTGTCAGAGTGCAGGATCCCAGCAAGTCGGAGGCGCGGCGAGACGGGACGACAGGAACACAAAGTAATAGTGAGATTGGACAGGCGACGATCAGACGGGGGGTGTTGGGATGGGACGGACTGGGGAAGAAGGAGGAAGGCAAGCAGGGCAAGTACTGCAGGATTTTATTGATGAATATCCAACTCCATCAACCCCACCAACCCCAGCGAACTGAGAAATGCAAGCCAGTCCAAGGTCCAAGGAAAAGAAAAGAGGCTCTTTCGGCGTCGTTAGAAAGCACATCAGAAGAAGCAGAAGTATGTAGAAGCGCGGCAGCGCGCTTGCACTTGCACCTGCACTTGTGAACTTGCATATGCGCATCCTTTCTCGACTGATGATGCACCATCTCCCGGCAGGCTATTGCATCTTGCATCTGCGAGCTTTACACAGTAGAATGTGCGCTTCACTTGTTTGTGCCGTTCGTCTGTGTTTCTATTTTTGATTTTTGTTGCACTTGCATTTAGTTCTCCTGCAGTCCATCGTGTGCCATCGTGCATCTTTTGAGGCAGAGCCGCTCTGCTTTGAGTGGAGACTCTGACCATGCGGCTCAGCTTTTGGTTCAACTGTCGAGATTGGCTCAAGACAAGTCGGGTCTTTTTACGATTCTCCACCCATTATGCTTGGTCTGACAGCGGTCGACGCCGGTAAAATATAGTGGGCAGACGGCCGGAAACAGTGGGAAGTAGTGGGTGGGCAACAGTCTCTGAGTCTGTACTTCGTAGTGGAAATGTCTCCTGCCCATCACTCCACATAGTCATGGTGTGCGGTTGCTATTCCGAGCACATTTCTGCAAATCCGTGCATTTGCACAGCCTCCCCCGATCCTCTTCTGGGACGACGGGAGGGCCGCAAGCCACGACGGGCTGCAACGTGCGAGAGAAGTCACAATCACAGGCACTCTACGTCGTAAAATTACTTTACCGTTGAGACGTTTTTGACGGTTGACGGTTGGCTTTTTGACGGTTGACAAGCGGCGTCTGTTGGCGTTATGTTTATGCCCTGGCTTTTGTTTCCATTTGTTTCGTCAACGCTACTGTCACTTTAAAAACTGTTCCTTTTCAGCCTCATCAGCCATCCATCCACCTTTTTGTTTGATTGTTGACTCTGAGACAATCCTCGATGGGACTCGATGTATCGTGCTCCTGACGAACATGAGGCTCGAGCTCTGTCGATGTCAAACATTGTTTACATTAATGATATTGACTACTCTCTCTGCCAACTTTACTCTCAACATCGCGATACGGGCAATACGATGCGCGTCGTGATCACCATTGGCGTGGAATAAAGGATAGAGTAATATACTTGTAAGAGTACTTATGTATGTACCAATTGCACGAACTTGCACCCAAAAACTGTTGCTAGATACTTTTGGTGAGATCTCCAGCCAAGAAACACCAGAAACCATCAGGAAAAGAGCCCCGTCCAAACCCCCTTCATCTCAATTCTTCCCAAATCACTTGCTGGCCCTCTGTAGATCCCTGCTCAGCCCAGTCCAAGGAAGCTGCCAGAGAAGCGGGAGAAGTTGCCAAAACCACTGCAGAACCCGCAGAACAGAACCGCCACAGCCTAGCACACCAGGCCTGCCTCGCCTGCATGCTTTTCACGCGTCTTTCCCAAAGAAAAGAGACCCACACTCTAATTTCGCCAGCACCACCCCAACCCAGGCCGACCAGGCAAAGGCCAGGGACCGCCAGGCTGCCCACCCATGTCTTACAGGGCTATGGCGCGGGTGGAGACCCGACGAAAGAAAGAGGAAAAGAGGACAAGGACCGTTACGATGTTGCACTTTGTTTCTGAGCTGAGCTCCTCTTCTGGGTCTTCCTGGCCTCGTTTTAGCGCTGGCCCGTAGGGCTCCGTTCCAAGCTCAGAGAGCTCCCAGCACTGTCGCGAGGAAGCTCCTTCCTGCTCGTCAATGTTTTGGATGCTCCTGCGGCTCCTTCCTCTCTTTCTTTTGGGTTGTTGCTCTTGCTGGTGCTGACGCCCTTTTGCGGGGCCATGCCCACCACCAACCCCTGGCAGCCTGGCTGCACCTTCCCTGTCGTTTGTTCGCCCTGTCTCTTGCTGTCTCTTGCTGTTCCTGTCCCCTGATTTGCCCTATGAACCCGTAATGAAGCGTAAGAATGTCCCGGGCCTCACGCCAGAACGCCAGAAAAACGCAATCCGCTTTTCTGGCTGTCTTCTCTCTCTCGCCATTCTGCGCAAAGCACACCCTCGATCATACCCCCCAGCTTCAGTCTCTCCGTCTGGGCAGTTCCTCCTGGGTCTGTCCCTCTCATTATTTCCAGAGCATCCTTCGTCGCATTTGCCAACGTGGCCGTCAGCACGAAGGAGTCGGAGAAGAAAAAAGAAACAGAAAAAAAAAGAAAAAGGAGAAGAAACAAAACCAACGTCGACAGGGGAACTCGAGAACTCGAGAACTCGACATCTTTCTTCTCCTTTCTCATCACGAACTTCTTTCTCCTTCTTCTTATCCCACCTGTCAAAAGTCAACAGAAACGTTTGGATCGCACCAACAAGGCGAAATTAATTCAAGCTTCCCTCCTTGTTCTCCTTGTTTCCTTTCTGACTTCTGACCCCCATTGTCTCTCTTTTCCCCTTTCCATTATTCTACACTTTCTCCATTCTCTCGCGACCGACCAGACATTCAGCCCCAAAAGGCAAGACAGCCAACAGCCAAGCCCCCCCCAGCTTTCCCTGCTTTCCCCTCATTCTTTTTTATCCTGTCGCCATTCTTCTTCATCCTTAATCTTGCTCTCTCTCTCCCTCTTAATCTCTGCTTCGTTCAGCTTTCTTTTTTGTCCTTTCTTCTTTTTCTTTTTCCTTCGCTCGCTTAATTTTGTCACCGTCCCGCGATCGCATTGTTTTGCGCCTGCACGTACGCATTTTAGCAACGCACTTCTGAGCTTCTGAGCTTCTGGTTGCTTTTTCCTTCGCGACCAGCGCGCATTTCTACCTTTCCCTCTACCCTAATACCAAAGGCCCGCCGTTGACGGTCGCGCCTCTCTCTACCTCCCACAAACAATGTTCTCCCGACCGCGCCAGCAGAGCATAACCGGCGGCGCCGGTGCGCCTGCGCCTGGCACGCCGACGGCTGGTGGTCCCAACGGTGTTCCTCAGAACCAGAACGTAAACGGCGGCTTTGCGCAGCAACAGCCTCAACAGCAAGGACAACAGCAGCTTCAGCAGCTTCAGCAGCAGCAGCAGCCTCAACAGCAACAGCAGTTCTACACCTACCAGCAGCAACAACAGCCGCCGCCTCAGCAGCAGTACACCCGCCTGCCCAACGGCAACTTTGTCCCCGTCCCAAACAACTTTGTCTACCAGCAGCAGCAGCCCGTTCAGCAGCTCGTCCAAGGACCGAATGGCCAGCAGTTTCAGTATGTTCAGCAGCAGCCGCAGCCGCAGCAGTTCCAACCTCAGCAGTTCCAACCCCAGCAGCAGCCGCAACAGCAACAGCAACAACCGCAACTGCAGCAACAACAACCCCAAATCGAACGTCAGTCGTCCTTCACGGGCCTGCCGCCCGTCCGCCGGACGTCGACGCTGCACTTTGACATGGCCTCGCTGATTGGTACCGACGACAAGGGCAAGTCGCGGATGAGCAGTCCGAGGTGGCAGAGCAGCAGGCCCCTCAACAGCAGCAAGTGAGCCAGCAGCAGCAGCCGCAGGGCCAGCAAGGTGAGCACAAGCACAAGCACACAGACAAGACAAAATACAGCTCGAGATCGTTTTTTTTTTAACTAACAACTTCTGTGACAGGCTTCTTCCCGAACCAGTTCCAACAACAGCCTCAGCAGCAGATTCTGCAGCAAGCAGCCTCCTCAACGCTTCGCGAGCCCCCAGAACTTTATTCAACAGCAGCCTCAGCAGCCTCAGCAGCAAGTCCCTGTCCAACAGGGCCAGCCTGGAGCGGCTCTTCAACAGCGGACGGCTTCGTGGGGTTTCCAGCCGCAGCAGCCGCAGCAACAGGGTCAACCTCAGGGTGGCTTCGTGCAGCAGGCGCCCGTTCAGGCTCAGGCTCAAGCTCAAGCTCAAGCTCAGCAAGGTTTTGGTCAGTACCAGAACCAACCTCAGCAGCCCCAGCAACAGCAGCAGCAGCCTGTCCAGCAGGGCTTCGCTGTGCAGAACAATGCCGCCGCCGGTCAACCCGCCGCCTACAGCCAGCTGCCCTCTCAGCAGCAACAGGCTCAACAGCAGGTTCAGCAGCAGCAGGCAGCTCCGGTTGCCGCTCAGGTGGTTCAGGCCCCCGCCCAAAAGAGCAGCAACCCGCTCCAGCGGTTCCTGCCCAAGGCCGGCAACTGGAACCTGCAAGAGTCCCATCTGCAAGAACCCTTGGCCTCGACGCGCCACCGCAACCCCAACTCGCCCACGGCACCACGGCGCCCGATGGCCAGTCGTACTCGTTTGACAAGGAGACGGGTCTCAACTCGGCCGAAGCACAGCTGACGCGGCAGGGCACCATGGGGACGCAGACCATGGGGACGGATACCTGGGGTGCCTCGTCGTCGGGATCGGTTCTGGCGCAGCAAGCACAGCAGCAGCAGCAGCAGCCTCCTCTGCCGACGCAGCCTCAGCAGCCGCAGGCTGCTCCTCAACAACAACAGCAGCAACAGCAGCAACAGCAGGCCCAACAGCAGTTCCAGCAGCAACTTCAGCAACAACAACAGATGCAGCAGCAGCAGCCGCCCATGCAGTCCCAGTCGGGTCCCCCTGCGCCGGGGCAAGTGTGGACGCAGGGTCAGCCTCAAGGACAGCAGCAGCAGACGCAGCAGCAGACGCAGACGCAGCCTGCTCCGCAGTCTGCTACACAACCGCCCGTCAACCCCCAAGCCCGCCCTGTCCCTGCCGGTGCGGCTGCTGCCGACGACAAGGGCCGCCGCTTCTCCAAGATTGCGTCGTGGCGCATGTCGACTCCGCCGACGTCGTCGCACTCCAACACGACGACCAAGACGGACCAGCCGGCTCCTTCCGGTAGCAGTGCCAGCGGTATCTCGACGTCGCAGTCGCAGCCTCAGCTGGGGCAGCAGCAGCAACCTCTACAGCAGCAGCAGACCGGTCCCCAGACTCCTATTCAGGGTCCTCAGGGTCCTCAGGGTCCTCAAGGCCAGCCTCAACAGCAGTTCCAGCCTCAGGGCCAGCCTGGCCAGCTGCAATTCAACCCGCAGTTCATGAACCAGATCCAAGGCCTAGGCCAAGGCCAGGGTCAGCAGCTCTACCAGAACTTGCCCCAACAGCAGCAGCAGCGCTTCCCTCAGCAGCAACAGCAGTTCCAGAATGTTCAGAATTCTCAGCAGCAGGGCCCGGGTCAAGGCCAGCCGATCCCTCAGCAGCAATTCCAGCAGCTTCAGCAACAACAGCAGCAGCAGCAGCAAGCTCAACAACAACCCCCCACTCAACAGACGACGGGCGGCACGGGCAACACGAGCAAGAAGATTCGCAGCCTGATTTCCTTTGGCAAGGGCAGCAAGGGACAGCAACAGCAGACTCAGCAGCAGCAACAGAATCAACAGCAGCCTCAACAACAGCCCCAACCCTTCCAGGGCCAGGGCCGTCCTCTGTCGACCATTTACCAGTACCAGCAGTCCGGTCAGGGCCAGCCGGGTCAGCCGGGCCAGCCTCAGTTCCAGCCTCAACAGCTTCAGCAGATCCCCCAGCAGCAGCAGTTCCAGCCGGGACCTGGTCCTCAACAACCTCAGCAGCCTCAGGGACAACAACCCCAAGGACAGCCCCAAAACTTCCCGGCCCCGGCCGGCTCCATCGCGTCGTACCAGGTCTCGCCCCAGAGCCGCCACGGCACACCACAAAACTTCCCCACGGCCCAGCAAGGTTTCCAGCAGCCGCCGCCGCCCAGCAGCAGCAGCAGCAGCCGACTCCCTCTCAACACAGTTGGCGGTCCATCCGCGACGGTCTCGCCCGCTCCGCAAGTGAACCAGCAGACGGCGCCTCCTCCTCAGTCGACGCAGACGCCCGTCCAGGCCGGCTCCATTGCGGCCACGCCTGCATCCTCGTCACCGCCGCCCCAGTCGCTGCACCAGGCCACGGCTAGCATTACGAGCATTACGCAGAGTCCTGTGCAGCAGCGTGTTGTGTCTCCTGTGCCCACATCGCAGAGCCCGGTCCCGGTGCCGGCGCCGGCGGGAGCGGTTCCGGCGGGAGCTCCGGTGACTGCCGCTCCGGCCTCGGCTCAAAGTCCACCTCCTCCCCAGGACGCCGTCTCCCGCGCGTCCGTGTCGTCGCCCGTGCCCAGCACAACCTCACCTCTGCAGCAGACGCAGTCACAGACGCAGTCGCCAGCGCAGTCGGTGGCTCCGGCTCAGACTACAAGCCCAGTCGGCCCTGTCCAGCAGCAGACGACGTCGCCTGGTCCTCAGGGTCCTCAGGGTCCTCAGTCTCAGGCTCAACCGCAGGGCCCACCCCAGGGTATCGTCGCCGGTCCCAACGGCAGCGGCAACATCTTCCAGCCGCCTAGACCCGTGCATGCTCAGTCGTTTGGCCCACCCGGCTCGGCCCACAGCAGCCTGCCGTCGCAGCAGCAGCAATTCCACCCTCAACAGCAGTTCCAGGGTCAGGCCCAAGGTCAAGGTCAGGGCCAGCCGCAATTCCAAGGACAGCCGCAGCAACAATTCCAGGCCAACAACAATTCCAGGGCCAGCAGTTCCAGCCGAACCAGTTCCAGGGTCAACCGCAACAACAATTCCAGCAGGGTCAGGTTCAAGGCCAGTTCCAGCAAGGCCAGTTCCCTCAGCAGCAGCAGCAGCAGCAGCCCAACTTCCAGCAACAGCAGCCGCAGCAGATGGGCGCGCCGTTGACCAAGTACGCGACGCAGGGCAACGCGCCGACACCCGACAACTTCTTCAGCCGCACCAACACGTTTGGCAGCATCGTGCCGGGAATGAGGGCAACAACTCCAACCGTCGCGCATCCAACCTGCTGTCGGGCTTCATGGGTAAAGTGCGCGGCAACAAGGATAAGAACACCAAAACCGACACGTCCAACATCTCGGCGCCCGTGCAGCAGACCATCAAACAACACCAACCTGCCCGGTCCCCAGCCGTACCCGCAGGCAGTGTCGGCAAACGCCGGCGGCCGTGTTGGTGGCAACCTCCCGCATGCCTCGACGTTCAGCACGTTGCCGCATACCCAAATCGGTCAGAATGGCACCCCGCCGCCGCAACATTCCTTCCAGCAGGGCGCGCCCTCGCGGGCATCGTTTAGTGGTAGCGGTCCATCCACTCCTGTTGGTGGTCCGGGTGCCGTTCTCGGTCCCTTCAGCCGGCCGCGTGCGTCGTCCAACTCGCCCTCGCTCGTCGCCAAACGGTCGCAGCAACAGCTGCAGCAGCAGGCACAACAACAGGGTCAGCAGCAAGGCCAGCAGCAGCCTCCTGTCCAGGGTGCTGCCCCTGGTGCCCCGGTGCTCCTGGCGTGCCCGGTCCTTCGCCGTCACCGCTGTCTATCAACACAAACCGCCCGCCGGCACCGGGCCAGGGTGGTCCTAACCAGAGCCCGGCCACTGCCGGCACCGGTACACCCAGCGGTGCTACACCTTCTTCTGTGCCGACGGGCGCTATTGGTTCCGGCCCCGCCTCAGCCACGACGACTGTCCGCAACGTCGCATCGCCTGCATCCGCTTCCGGTCCGGCTTCCGGTCCTGGCAGCAATGTCGGTACCCCACTGACCCGTGAGACGAGTGCTCAGTCACCCTTCTCGGCGGGTCCGGCCGGTGCTCAGTCGCCAGCTGTAGCGAGCCCTGTCGTTGGCCCCGGCGCTCCTTCTGGCGTCCCGACCGGCCGTGCCAGCATTGACGCTGCATCGCCCGGTTTCGTCGCCCTGTCCCGACCGCTCGCGGCCGTCTCCCGTCGGCGTCGGCACCGTCCGCGCCCAGCCCGCTGTCGCGCAAGCCCGTCAATGCCAAGACGCCGTCGCCGCTGCAGCAAGCGTCGCAGGCACCGCCCCGGCTGCTGGCCCTGCTGCTCCGGCAGATGGCTCTGCCACGCCCACCCAGTCGGCCATCCGTCGTCCTGGTCTGATTGAGCGCCCCTCGTCGACTGTCTCGGTTCTCACGATCAATGCAGGCAATGCCGGTGCTGTGGCTGCCGCGACCGGCAAGCCCTTGACCGAGATTGCACCTGCTGTCGCTGCTGCCACCACTGGCAACACTTCCCAGCCATCGACGGAGCAGCCTCGCGCCCAGTCGCCCACCGTCTCCATGGTCAGCGTCCAGCCGCCTGTCAGCTCGTCCGGTGCAACCATCTCGCCCACGCCGCCGCCCTCACAGGGTGGCCCCTTCCAGCGTCCACCACAGTCGGCGGTGGACCAGACGGTCAGCAGCAGTTCTCTCAACAGCAGCAGTTCCAGAATGGTCAGCCTGGTCAGCCTGGTCAGCAGTACTCGGGCGCCGGTGCACCTACTGGTCAGCCCCAGCAGACCGTCTCCTTTGTTCCCGGCCACCAGCAGATCCCCAACTCAGCCAATGACGGCGGCGCCCACGTCTCTCGCACCGAAAAGGAAATGGAGCGTGCCAAGAAGTTCTTTGGCCGTTTCCGGCGCGGTGTCGGCGGTGTCGTCGGCGGTGTCGCTGGTGTGGCCAGCAATGTCACCGGTACTAACAAGAACGGCAACGGCAATGGCTCCCCCAGCAATGGTGGCGGCTACGACCCTGAAGGTCCGCCGCCCGGTGGCCCGCAGTACCCTCCCGGCCACGCACCGCCTAGTGCTTTGCGCAATGGCGGCGCAGCCAGCCACAAGCACGCCAACTCGACCGATACCAGCTTCAGTGGCCCGCCGCCCGGTGGTCCGGTGGTCCGGCCCAGCATGCAGCTCGAGCGGCCCTCGTCCAACCAGTTTGTCCCGCAGGCCCAGCCGAATCCCACCCTCCAAGGCCAGCCTGCTGGCCCCGTGTCGAATGGGACGGCCGTCGGAAATGGTGCTTTGACGCCGCAGCAGACGGGTCCCCAGCAGACTCCTCAGGGCCAGCCCGGCCAGCCCGGCCAACAGGGCGGCCTGCAGGGCCCCCACCGGATGTACCAGGACCAGCGCCTCGCCCAATTCCGGCGCCCGTCCTGCCCAACAGCGTGCCGGACTCGCCCAACAGCACGCGCAAGCAGGCGTTGGCCCAGCAGATTTCGCCGACGGAAGTGCGCCAGCAACAGCCGGCGCAGTTTTCCCAGAACCCTCAGCAGCAGCAAGGACAATACCCACAGAGCCCGCAACAGCTGCTCCAGCAAGCCCAGCAGCAGCTCCACCAGCTGCCGCAGGGTCCGGTGGCGCCGAACCAAGTGCCGGGTGCTCAGCAGCAGCAGCAAGGACGTCCTATCCAGGGTCAGCCCCTGCCCGGCCAGCAGCAGCCGCAGCAGCAGCCCCCCACCCAACAGAAGCATCAGCACAGCACGTTTGGCTCTCTGTTCCGGCCCAAGGTGCTGCAGCCTCAACAGCAGCCGCAACAGCAGCAGCAGCAGCAGCAGCAGCAGGGTCAACCTCAGGGTCAAGGCCAGGGTCAGGGACAGCAGAGACAGTTCCAGGGTCCTGGTCCTCAGCAGCAGCGTCCGATCCAGCAGGGCCAGCCTGGTCAGCCTGGTCAGCAGCAGCTGGGTCCCCAGGGCCAGCGTCTTCCTCCCCACCAGCAACAGCAGCAGCACCATCACTTCCATGGCCTGCCGCATCACCAGCAACAGCAACTGCATCAACAACAACAGCAGCAGTTCCAGGAACGCCAGTATGGTGCTGTCCCCATCCCGCAGGGCTATACCGCTGTCCACGGCGAGGGCCAAGTGGCGCCGTCGCAGTACAACATTGGCCGGCAGCCGCAGCAGCCTGGCCAGCCTCAGCAGGGTCAGCCTCAGTTCCAGGGCCAGGGCCAATTCCAGCCTCAGCAGCAGCAGCGGTTCCAACCCCAGTTCCAGGGCCAACAGCCGGGTCAGCCCGGTCAGCCTGGTCAACAGCAACAGTTCCAGCAGCAGCAGCAACCTCAACAACAGTGGAATCCTGCCGGTAACCCTCAGGCGCAGGGTCAGTTCCAAGGCCAGCAGCAGCCGACTCAAGGTCAGCCTGGTGCTTTTGTCCAGGCCAACGCTGTTCAGGGTGTCCAGCAGCAGCCGCAAGCTCCTGCCGCCGCTACCACCGCTGCCGACAAGCCCGTTCCTGTCAACCCTCTGCAGCAGCACCCTGTTGCTTTCACCGTCCCACCGCCGCCGCCTGCTACCTCGAGCTTCGCTGCCGATGGAGGTGAAGTGGTTGCTGACGCCGTGCCCGCGCCTCTGCACCCGTCGCCGCCGTCCGTTGCTGCTCAACAGCAGCAGCAGCAGCTGCTGCAGCCCGAAGCCAACCGCAGTGTTGTTCCTGCTGCGGCTGCAGTCGGCGCTGGCCCTGCTCTGGCCGGTGCTGCTGTGGCTGCCGCTACTGTCCCGGCCGCCGCCGCCGCCGCACCCTCTGCTGCTCCCACCAAGGAGGACACCCCCGTGTCATCGCTCCACGCCTCGCCTCAGCCTGGCCAGTCGCAGCTGAGCGAGACGTCTCCGTCGGCATCGGCGTCGGCCTCCGTCAGCCAGGTCGTCCCCAGCGAGGAGACCAGCAAGGCGCCCAGCGAGACTGTGTCGACGCCCTCAGCTACCACACCGGCGGCCGCCAATGCTGTTGTCGTGACTGCGCCGGTTGTCCACAGCCCCGAGCAGACGCAGGCCCAGGCTTCCGCTTCCCACAGTCCCGTCCAGACAAAGGTCGAGCCGCCCGCGATCCAGCACCAGGTCTTTGTCCAAGAGGCCGAGCCTGTGTATGCCGCGCCTGTCATTGCTGAGCCTGTCGTTGCCACAGAACCTCACACACCCCTGACCAACGGCGCCCTCGCTGCCTCCAAGGCCGCGCAGCTGACTCCCATTGCCACGACTGCTGCCAACCAGCACGTCCCGGGTGAGGACGAGGACATTTACAATGCCACGCCGCTGCACCCCAACAAGACCAGCCAGGCTGGTAAAAACAAAGTGTCCGAGGACCAGACCATTCTGGACAACCCACCAGCGTCGCCGGTGGACCGTGCCGCTCCTGTTGTGGCTCCTCTCGTCGTGGAGTCTCAGTCGCCGCCCGCCAAGGTCGAGGAGCCTGCCACCGCCACCACTACATCGCCCACCATTGTGGTTCCTGCTACAGTGCCACTCACAACCGCCGACATTACCTCCCCGATTACCCGCACCGGCTCCAACGAGCCCCCAGTCGACGTCAACAACATTACTCCGCCCTCGCCCGTTGACGACATGGACTTTACCGAGTACGGCTTCCCCTCGGCCAAACCGTCCAAGCCGTCCGCCACCGGTGGTCTGAGCCTGCCCTATGGTGCCAACGGGTCGGCCTCCGACAAGGTCGATGGTACTGGCTCCGACGACGCCGGCGACAGCGTCGCCCGCCAAAAGACGATCCGCCAGACGTCGGCCCAGCAGTTCGAGGACTACAAGCGCCGCCAGATGCTCAAGGATCTGGAGGAAAAGATCCCCGTCTTTGTGCCCGAACCTGACGAGGACCTGGCCGCCCTAAAGCAAAAGGAGCAGGAAGAGCCGGCCATGTCGGCCACCAGCTACCCGGGCCAGGAGTGGAACCCCTACGAGGAGTTTGCCTACGTGGATGATGAGTAGGAAAACCAGAGAGAAAGAAAATAATATGAAAAGAGAAGAAGAGGAGTGAGAGAGGAAGATTGTTTCTAGATATCCTTTGACGGTTTTTGGTTTTCCTTTGTTTTTGATTTGTTTTCTTTTTTGTTATTTCTGTCGCTTGCTTGGTTTTATTTGGTCTTGTTTGGATACTCCATTGCTTCCTGCTTGCTATATTGCTTCTGCAGCTATTTCTTTTGTCAGTTCTATATCTACTTGCTTCGAGGAAACATATAATTTCCATAATCTACATGATTTACTACAATATCGCACCCAAACACAAATACACTGAAGTCCACTGTAAGCCTCATGAGACTACCGACTGCCGTAGCGCTTCTCTAGCGCTCTCGTGGAAGCCAGCGAGCCATTACACGGCCGTAGAATACGGGTTGGTCCGTACCGATACCTCGTGTTGAAGCCAATTTAGCAGTAGCGTGTACGGAGTACTTTGAGGGACACAGTCAGCGCACCACAACTCAAGTATCTTGTACCAATCCGGGCGTCGCTAGGGGCCTTTCTGCCTCAGGCATCAACTGTTTTGCCCCAGCGAAACAGGTTCGACAGGCTGCTCGCTCCTGCTGCTCCCTATGAAACCTCTTTCGTCTCTTTCCTCTTCTCCACGTAATGCAGTCGCCTCTCATTGGGCAGGCGCTACCCACCCACCCCATCACTTCTCTCTTAAGATTGGGAAACAATGAAAGGGGCAAATGCCAAAACACACCAAAAACCAGAAAAAGCCACGCCTTCTTCCAGCACCTGTGACAGTCTGTTTCGCGCCTTCCCTCGCACGCTCAGCGCCCTTCCATCGCTGTTTCCATTTCCATCCATCAAAAAAACCCACTTGGGTCGCACATGCCAGCATTTCATCATTTCACCATTTCAACATTTCGACGTTCCTGTCTCGACTGCTCTTTCTCAACTTTGTTCGCGACGACTTGTTTTGGTTATTCTCGATCGCACGCTTTTCGTTCAACGCACCCTGTTATCGCATCTCCCGACCTCCCGCTCTCACTCTGCCACAGCCACTCCCCAACAAGGCTGCAGAGGACACGCTGACGATTACAACTCCACCCGACACGGCCGAAAGAGAAGACTGGAAAGTGGTTCCCCTTTTCCGGCGAGTCGCGCGCAAATCAACATCATCGACGAACCACATTGACAGACGAACATCGACGACCCTCATCTACAGCGACAGCACCGATACTAAATAGCCCGACGACATCTTGCGACAGGATTGATTCGAGTCATACATCCACGACGGCCGAAACGCACACGGAGTCGACACGCAAAGACAGACCATCCTGCGCGTGATATCCATCATTCGAATCCCATCAACGTATCCTCTCGACGACGCGATATTCCGACTCTCCTCTCTCCTTCTCTCCTTTCTTTATCCTCCTCCTTTCCCCCACCCACACAACAATGGCCGTCTCGCGGATCCAGGACCGCACGGTCGAGTTCCAGGCGGTCGTCCAGCAGGCCGCCCGGCGGCAGGCCCAGGCCAAAGGTGGCGCCGGCGCGACAGCACAGAAGAAGCGCTCGATGATGTTCTCTTCTGCCTCGACAGACGCACAGCGGGAACAGGCGCAGCCACTTTTGGGGGCGGATGGTCACCCAGACCCATCAGGCCGCCAGCCGTCGCGGTCCGAGTTTGCACGGCGCGCCGCCGAGATTGGCCGGGGGATTTCGTCCACCATGGCCAAGCTGGAGCGATTGGCACTGCGTGAGTGCCCCCCCTCCCCCCTTTCCCATACCGTCGTTCGTTTTGAGCAAGTACTAACCCGTTGTGTAGTGGCCAAACGGAAGAGCATGTTTGACGACAAGTCGACCGAAGTGAATGAGCTCACGTTTGTCGTCAAGCAAAACCTGGCCGGTCTGAACCAGCAGATTTCCGGCTTGCAGGCCCTTACGCGGCAGCAGCAGAGCAAGAGCGGCAAGAACGAAGAGGGCGAGCACCGCAAGAATGTTGTGTTCCTGCTGCAAGACCGGTTGACGGGCGTGTCGGCCAACTTCAAGGAGGTGCTCGAAGTCCGCACAAAGAACCTGCAGTCCACCCGCGCACGCACCGACAACTTCATCTCGCAAGTCTCACAGACCGTCCAACAGCAGCAACAACAACAACATCCAGGGGCCAACCTCCACCAACAGTCCGCCTCTCCGCTTTACGCAGCCTCCACCTCCGGCAGCGCCGTCGCCACGGGCGGCCGCAACACACCCACGTTCCGCAATGCCACGGGGTCCGCTCCGCCGGACCTGCTGAGTAGTGGAGGTAGTGGAAGTGGCGGCCTCTTGTCGCTCAACCCCGTCGTCAGCGACCAGCAGCTCATGCTCATGGAAGAGGCCCAGCCCAACAACATGTACATCCAGCAGCGCGGCGAGGCCATTGAAGCCATTGAGTCGACCATTTCCGAGCTGGGCTCCATTTTCTCGCAGCTGGCCTCCATGGTCTCCGAACAGTCGGAAATGATTGAGCGCATCGACGCCAACACCGAGTCCGTCGTCGAAAACGTCCAGGGCGCACAAAAGGAGCTGCTCAAGTACTGGGCCGCGTGTCCGGCAACCGCTGGCTGATTGCCAAGATGTTTGGTGTGCTCATGATCTTTTTCCTGCTCTGGGTGTTGATTGCTGGGTAGACGAGCACCACGGCGAGGATGGCGACGATAGACGGCGGCGGTAATATTGGAGTCTGGAGAACGACACTATTTTTGTAGTATTAGGCGGGCGGCACAGACGTGCTTGCCAGGAGTTTTTTTCCCTTCTTTCTTTTCTCGTCTTGTTCCTTTCCCTTCTGTTTTCCTGGTTCTTTTATTTTCCTTTGTCAACCCTTTACTTCTATTCTATGTCTATTCTTTTTGTTTGTTCTTTTTTATTTTCTTCCTTTTTCTTTTGTCTTCCTTTTACTTGCTACTTTCTTCTTTCTACCAGGCATCGACCGGAGTACAGGCTACAAACTACTATTTATCCCCCACGTGGAACAACAACCATATATATAATAGACATTCCATTGTTGAAGATTACCAGAGCTCGCCGCAGCACAACATAGTCATATTATGAGCAATTCAGTGACCCTAGTCCGTCCCAAGTCCATGTCTCCTCCCCCGCATACATCCCATGCTTCCGTCTTACACGCTTTCCACGCCTCCGCGCTTCCGTTTTCTTCTATACGTCTTTTCGGGTCTTCTCCCGCAGCTTGACCTTAGTCCCGGCTGTCGGGATTCTTCTCGTGCGCATACTTCACAGACAATAAGAGGGAAGCTCAACACTGGTGTCGCATCGATATTCTACCATCGCGGACTTGGTGTGTATGGCGTGCTAACGTGCCTGACGCAACTGGCGAGCTCCGCGAGCCGATGGACTCGAGTGAACGCACCTGTAAGACGCACCTTTCTCGTATTAAAGGTGTGCAAAACAATAGGGCCAGTATTCGTACAAATGTCATATTTGAGCCACATAATTCACACGATACATTGTAGTTGTGAATCCCTGATTATGCTCTTTCTACCTCCCATGTTTGATGTCCTTTTAACCCCACAACCGCCCAGCTGAAAAGTACAGCTCCCCACCAGTTTGGTTTTAATTTTTGGTTCGATCTGGCTCGCTTTCGTTTTCTTGTAGCTTTCTTGTGGATCGATTTCGCCATCGCATCGGGGCCTCTCTGCTCATTTTGCTTTGTTTGAGTTGTCCTTTCCCCCCCCCCTCTTCTCGGCCACTCTGGCGCAGTCTCCCCCGAGTCCCGTTTTACAAGGAGCCAAAGAGACTAGCGGCAGTGGTCATGTATGGTTTTAAAATCCGAGAAAGAAGAAAGACAAAAAAAAGGCACCAGGCGCCGAAAGATGCCCGCGCAACCAAGGTCCCTCTCCACAACGTTGCGCTCCGCCAAATTTCGTGCCTGGCCCGCAGAGCAATAGCGTCGTTGTCAAACGAGGATACTCCATCCTCCAAGCGTATTTTGACCCCTTTGGACGTCATCGGGGGATTTTACCCGCGGGGAATTAGAAAGACGAGAGAAACAGAGGTTCAAAATGGCCCCTCTCTCGGTCGCGTAGCCCGTCCACCGTGCCTTCCTATCCCGTTGTTTTTCTGTGTGTGCCGTCTCTTGCGTGCGTGCGTGCCTTCCTGCTTCCGCTTTTCGTCTGTCTCCTTCCGTTTTCTAATAAATACTATTTTATTTCCCTCCTTTAATATCCTTCGTTCCTTCCTTTTCGTTTTTACCCCTCCTTTTTTTGTTTCCTTCCCTTTATTGTGAACATCCATAATATTCTCCCCTCAACTCATTTGCATGTGCCGGTCTCTTGCTTCACGCCTCCTCTTCTCACGATCTTTCACTTCTCTCCATCCACGAACATCTCGCCAACTTCTCTCTACTCACTCTACCCTCACACCTTCTTCTCTCCCTCTCTTTTCACACCGACACTACACTACCGCCACCATGACGGACCGCTCGTACACCCTCAACACCGGCGTCAAGATGCCCGCTCTGGGTTTTGGTAGGTTTCTCCCTCTCACCCAAGACCATCTATTTTTCTTCTTCTTTTTTTTTGTTGCTAACACAAGTAAGGCACCTGGCAGGCCGCCCCCGGTGAAGTCGCTGCCGCCGTCGAGTACGCCGTCACCCACGGCTACCGCCTCGTCGACGGCGCTTACTGCTATGGTAACGAGGACGAGGTCGGCCAGGGACTCAAGGCGGCATTCGCCAAGGGCGTCAAGCGCGAGGACGTCTTTGTCGTCTCCAAGGTCTGGCGACCTACACGACCCGCGTCGAAGAGGGCCTGACCAAGTCGCTCAAGAGCCTGGTCTGGACTATGTCGACCTGTACCTGGTGCACTGGCCCCTGCTCATGAACCCCAACGGCACCGACGACCGGTTCCCCAAGCTGCCCAACGGCGAGCGCGACATCATCCACGACTACAGCCACCTCGAGACCTGGCGCCAGATGGAGGCCGTTCTCCAGACGGGCAAGACCAAGGCCATTGGTGTCAGCAACGTACGTATCGTATTTCCCTCTCCCTCTTCTTTGTATCCCTCCGCCATCGCACCTCGCTAACGCTCGGTGCTCGGTTTGCTCGGCTCGCTCGACCTCGAACAGTACAGCAAAAAGTACCTCGAGGAACTCCTCCCCGTCGCCAAGGTCGTCCCCGCCGTCAACCAAATCGAAAACCACCCGGCCCTGCCCCAGGATGAGATCGTCGAGCTCTGCCGCGAAAAGGGCATCCACATCATGGCCTACAGCCCCTTTGGCAGCACGGGTGGCCCCCTCTTCACGGCCGAGCCCATTGTCGAGATTGCCAAGAAACACAACGCCCAGCCGGGTACCATTCTGCTGAGCTACCATCTGGCGCGCGGCAGCACCGTGCTGGCCAAGTCCGTGACCAACTCGCGCATCGAGGCCAACAAGACGGTTGTCGAGCTCGACGACGAGGACATGGCCAAGATCGCCGCGTACTCGGCACAGCTGACCAAGGAGGGCAAGCTGCAGCGGTTCGTGTACCCGCCGTTTGGTATTCCCTTTGGCTTCCCGGATAAGCCGTAGGGGGAGGGCAGTCGCAGCAGGACGATATTATGACCGGTACAGTGGGAAAAAAGAAAAATAGAATATACCATCTACACACGACCCCCAAAAATAGTAAAATCAAAATCATATTGACGAAATCACACTGCAAACCACACAACTACGCAATTACACAATTACACATTGATTGTAACATGGAATTCACAGCTGAAAAGTTGCAGCTTGCCTTGTCCTGTGCCCCTCATTGTCGACAACTCTGGCAAAAACATTCAAGGCAAACTCACTCAACAGCTGTTTCGGCATCCAATGCGCCGAGTAGGCAGCCCCGCCAAGGTTTTGTTGTAGCTGAGAAACGTGAGGTGGACTACCGGCCGGCACCTGTACTCTGTTCGCAGGCTGGCAGCCTTAGCTATCCACCCTAGCACCCCTATGCCGAGCACGCTTGGCACCCTGTCTTCCCCTGTAAGATACCACGCCTCGCCACGCATCGCACTAGAGCCCACTACCAGCCCCCTGGTCTTGTAGTTTTCCATCCAATGAAGCCCTTTAGATTTGGTCGTATGTAGACTGCCCTCGGGCGATCGGACAGACACACGGCCGTGCATCGGCCGTCTCTTGCACAATAGAGTTCTGACATCTGTACGTCGTACCAAGGAAAAGAAGTGAAGATCACAACGATCGCATGGTTATGCACTCTCCGTGAATCGATTGTTTCTCGGCACTTGTTTTTCTTTTCTATTTCTTTTTTTCGTACCTTTTTTATTTATTCAATTCTTTGGGTATCATTTGTGTGTGCTATCTATCTACATATTTGTCGTCATCGTCATCTTATATCGTATCGTAAACATATCCTTTCCACTCCGTGTGGCTTATACACCCGCCACCAACTGGTCTAGTGCTCTCTCGTACCGCCCTGGACTGTGGTCTGTAAACGCTGCTAGCGAGAACTGGATCTCGCGGAAGCGTGCCTCGACGTCGCGCACATGCTTGAAAACGACGCGCTGGGCCGGCAGGACCATCAACACAGAGTCGCGCCCGCTCCCACCAGCACCTCCTCCACCATAGGACGTCCGCTGCAGTACCCGCTGCATCTCCACGACGAGCACCTCGCCCGGCGGCAACAACTTGGGACTGAGCATGCTGGCGCGCAGCGTCTTGAGTGCCGCATAGGCCCAGGCATCTTCCACTTCGGGGACCTCTGTTCCGGTGGTGTTGTTTGCCGCCGCCGCCGCAGACTGACGCCGCCCAAACACTTTCTCGGTCATCATGCTGCGGACTTTTCCCCACAAACGCTCCACAACTCGGCCGATGCATGGCTGTCATCTGACTTGAACGCCAGCGCGACCGCCTGCAGGTCGTGCAGTACACCAAGCGACAAAAAGGGCACCAAATCGTTGCCGTGAACCACACTCGTAATCAGTCCGCGGGTCATCTTGCTGAGGGCGGGCGTCATGGTGCCCGGTGGGCCAAAGGCAAAGACGTGCACGGGGCGACCGGGCGGCAAGCTGGGAACTTCGCGGCTGGCACTCGGGGTGCCATTTGTGGTAGAAGTAGACGCCGAAGTGGCGGCCGGCCCGCTGGCAATGAGGCGAAGCGGTGCTGATTTGGTTTGAAAACAATAGTGGCCGAGTGCAGCTGCCGATGCAGTTTCGGACGCACTACTCCCACCAGTCGTGTTGGCGGCACTCGCTGGCCGCGGCTCGGACAGCATCACACCCAGAAGGGCCGTGACAGCACCTCCCAACGAGTGGCCGCAGAGCACCAGGCCATAGTCTGGATACTTGACCAGTGCATCACGGAGCGTGGCCAGGACACGCCCATCACCGCCGTAGAGGATACGGCGGGCCGAGGCATGCACGCCCTTGTGCACCTGGTAGGTCCGGCCGCGCCAGTACAAATCGTCGTACTCGCAGGCCATGTCGGCCAAAATGTCTTCAAAGCCCAGAGTGCCGCGGCAGGCGAGCACAACAGCCTTGGAGGCATGATCCAGTGTAATGTAGTGCACCAGCGGCATACGCGTCAGGCCCGACGAGTCTGGGCCGCCCTTGACGTCGATAAAAGACGCCATCAAAATATCGGCGGGCGCGACACCCGTGTGCCGTGCGTACGACACGAGCTCATGGTGCAGATTTTGCGCGTCGCGTTGTTTGCTGCCGTCTGGATCGTTGCCATCCGAGGGCCAAAGGCAGCGGAAGTGATGCTCATTGCCCGCAAAAAGTCCCGTCCATAGGCTGCCGATGAAAAGCGCATGTACCGCTGCAGGTTGCGGGCCAGCGGCGCTTGTGGGAACATTCCCGGTACCCGACCTGTGCGCCGGACTTCGTTGAGCATGTCAAAAGGCCGTAATGTGCTGCCGCCCTTCTTGCCAGGTTGGCCAGGCAGAGTCGGGCCCGTGCCGAGGCCGTGTGAATCGCTGCCAACGCCACCATCCATATATCCCTGCGTCCCCCGGGACCGTAGGACGACACAATCAGTGACGCTTGTGAGTCATTCGTGTGTAGCGTGTAGATACTGCCGCGATTAGCCCGCGATCTGTGGCCCTTGGGACTGTGTCCTGTGCCCGGGCGAGGCGTCTCTTGCTGTGTCGTGTGGATAGAGATGTTGTCGGCAAAGGAAGACGCAATGGATGCAAACGAAGCAATCGAGCGAAGGTCGTCTGGGATCGCACTCTTGCCTCGGTTGTGGTGGTGGAAGTTGCTGTGGGTATAAGGCGTGTCACTGTCTCTGGCCGGTGTTGGCGGGCGTAGAAGCGGTGCCTCGTGTCGGTACAGGGCCCGCGAGGTGAGTGGTGTTCGTACAAGTTGGGTCTTGCTGCCGGCGGAGCTGGTTCGTGCCGGAGGGGGGTCGGGTGGTGTGGTGGTACTGGAAGTGTTGGTCTTGCGACCGCTCGGTTTGCTCTTCTTAGTTGGTGGTGCGAGTGTTGCCGGCGGAGACAGTGTTCGAGCGACTGCACTCTTGCGGGATGTAGAAGGCACTGTCGTTGGTGATGTGTCTGTGGTGGTCGACTTGGACTGTGAACTGGACGATGAAGGTGGTTCTTTGTGAAGCAAATTTCCGAGTGCCGGCTTCTTAAACGCAGCTCGGATACCACCAGACGTCTTCTTGTCGCCAGTCGTAGGGGCTGGTTTGGCCGAATCTGTAGTTGAAGCTTGGCCAGACGATTTGCGGCCCGGGATGGCAATGGCAGGCGCTCTTGTGCCTCGTGTTTGGCTGGACGACGCAGGGCCAGTGGCTGCCGGTTGTCGAACTTTCTTTTGGCCGGCAACAGAAGTGTGTGGCTGCGGTGTCTTTCCGGCGGAATTTGTCGAGGTTGGAGAAGCCGGAAGAGGTTTGCTGATATCGACGTCGCTCGTTGGTAGTGTGGACGGTGCACTCGTTGGCGGCGTCTTCTTGATTGTAGGTACGCCAGAATTCTCCATAGGTGTATCGGATGACTCGTCGTCTACTTGCTCAATCCGGTGTGCAGTGTCTTCGAGGGCAGAGGGCGTCACCGAGCGGGAACCATCTTGGTCGCCGTCTACGTTGATGCGGAACACAATGCGGTACGTCGTCTTGGCCTGGTCGGCAGTGGTCTCTTGGTAGGATCGTAATGGGCCAAGTTCAACGAGCTCGACACCCTCGGGTGGTGAGATGGGCGGTGGCGGTTGGTTGCCAGTGATGTCGACAGTGACCGTCTTGGTTGTTGTGGTCGATACTGTGATTTGTGCGTCCGACGACATAGCCGCCAGCACTTGGCTCCGGATAAGAGATTCAGTGAGGTCCGTGTTGTCATTGTTGGTGTCGTCGTCATTAGCGCCGGCTTCAATCTGGGTGGTTTCTTTTGGCTCTGTCCTCAGCTGCTGGTATGATCCGCTGTGCATGCCGTACAGGCTGCTCTCGTGTACATCGACTCTCTGCCCGTCCAGGACAACCACGTCCCACACGATTGTCTCCAATGCTTGGCTGATGCGTAGCTGCTCGTCATGCTGCCGGCATGCTGATTGCAAATACACCAGAGCACAAACGCCCCAAAGCAGATCCCGCGCTCCGACACGCTCTCCGGGAAGACCCGTGGCCGGGTTCTGGAACTCCTGCGACAAGAAACTTATTATACTCCGCAGCGCCCGCGACGACTCGGTCGATCCCAGCGTGTTGTTAAGCAGCATGAGCAGCACCTCGGACGCGTCCATCAGCGTGGCCACACTGTTGCCCGTCAGCTCGAACCCGGCCGCCGTCACCAGCTGCAGATAAGTAAACCCACGGTGGGCCGCTTCGGATGTGGTCCGGACGACGGACTCCATGCGTGCCAGGTCAGCTTCGCCACGTATTATGTCCGTTTCTGGGTCACTGCTGCTGCCTCGTGCCACGGTGATGCATTGTGCACACAGATTGCGCCCTGTCTGGCCCAAAGTCGCGTCCAGGACTCGGCGGCTCAGCTCGATGCTGGCGGCGGTTGTGTATTGGGCGGCGTAAAAGGGCACGCGGCCGACCGATCGTGCTGTGCGAAAGGCGCCGCGGATCGTGCCTGTGCCGAATGTGATGGAACGCGCGAGGGGTGCCGGCAGCAGCGGGTTGCCCAGCTCTGGTGGTGGCGGGCCGTGCATGTCGCCATCACTGGTGGTGTTGTTGTGTTTGCCGTCCATGTGGCCTGTGCCAGGCTGGTTCTCTTTGTCTTCGCCCATTTTGTCGACCTCCATTGTTTTGCCAGTTCCAAGGTGTTGTTGGGACGCGGCTGAGGTATTGCATATGATATAGAGCGGTTGTTATTGTGTCGTTGTCCGGTGTGCCATGGTTTCTTTGATGTGGGCGCTCAGTATGATGTCAGGATGGGTCGGCGTGGAGTCTGTGGAGCCGGGAGTCGTGGAAAGATGGTAGGATGCGTCTATGATCGAGTACTCCGTATATATTGTGGACGAGAAGGGCATTGACAAAAGGTAAACATGGGACAGGCAGATGTGCTGAAAAGCCGTCCCGAGGAAGTGGGCAAAAGGTCGGCAGTTTGTGGGTGAGCGTGTGACTCTGCAGTCTGTTTCGTTGGGCGAGATCGAACGAGAGGGCCCGGAGATGTCCTTTGTGGTTGAGAAGTTGGGTTCTTACAGTTCGATTAGTATAACTTGGGCCAAACACGCAAGGCACACGCTGAAGGAACGCGATCGAAAATCGAAAACTCGTACGACAACAACTGGGCAAAACCATAAAAGAGCAAAGGTCGAGGAGGGTCGGGCCCGTCCTTGAGGTGGCCGAGTGTGGTGTGGCAAGATTAGCTGGCTTTGCTGGGCTCAAGTCGCGTCGCGGCGAAAAGTCAAGATCCAAGAGGACTTATGGGCAAATGGGCAAATTGCCAAATTGGCTGGAATTCTGTTGACGGCAGTTCAACGCTTTGATTTGACAGCCTGGGCCTGGGAGGCAAGAGCGAACCACCACCAGAAACAAGGGAAACAAGGGCAAAAAAGCATGTGATAGCAGCATGTTCCAGTTGTGTTCCAGGGGCCTGGGCGATCTGAAGGGGGGTTATTTCCTGTTGGGGAAGTGGCTTACACAGTACACCACCATGACGAATGGTCATGTGGGTGGTCACGTGTATTGAAAGGCCGCTCTCTGCCTCCAGAACAGTTCCTTGTCTGTGTCATTGATCCTGGAGGGAAACAACGCACTGCTTGGCATTGTTTTCTGGACATCTCGTTTATCAACGTCGGTTTATTCATTGAGCGGACAAACGGAGGACAGCGACGCGGGAATACCGTGCGACGACAGAGGGCCACAAGATGAAGGTTGTCTGACCTCGACGACAGCCTGCTGTAGGAC
This sequence comes from Sporothrix variecibatus, assembly GCA_016097105.2. Taxonomy (NCBI): domain Eukaryota; kingdom Fungi; phylum Ascomycota; class Sordariomycetes; order Ophiostomatales; family Ophiostomataceae; genus Sporothrix; species Sporothrix variecibatus. Next base: position 2,421,506 of record JADMNI010000008.1, on the reverse strand, counting down.
TGTAGTATGTTGTTTTACAAAGCGAAGCAAATCTGAAGCAGACGAGAAGAGAGTGTGATGGGAAATAATGTTTGTTGATGTGGGAAGTAAGTGTTTGTTGCATCTTTTTTTCTTCTTCTTTTTTCTTCGAATTTAACTTTTCCCAACAAAATTTTACGGATAAAAAAAAATAGAATAAAAATAAATCAAGAAGAAAAACCTTCGGTGCTAGATAAATCTACAGAAAATAAAGCATCTACAAGAGATGAATCTAACGAGGATCAAAATAGACTTTTGAATACAATACCGTTGAAAAGGGGATGTCGAAATGCAAGCACTCACAATCCTTTCTGCTTCCATGCCAATCCCAGAAAAGCGTGAGACATCTCACCTCCAAACTCTCGAGTAGCGCCTGTGGACAGCCGTTGGCCTGGCACGCCTAGCCCAGCCTGGTCCTGATTTGTTTATTTTTGGCCCATGGACCAGGCTGGTTCCTGCCCAGACTTGCCCCACCAAGGCTCACTCTGGCTGTTGTTTGGCTGTTTTGGTATCTTTCACTTTGCTCACTTTTTGGGCTCCTTTCTTTCCATCACAGCAAAACCACATACACAAAGAGAAAGAGCACTGCCCCACAGACCCCTGGCCTAGTGCTGGGACAGTGCTCGGTAAGGCGATGCTGGCCCTTCTAAAAATACGAGCTCGCGGGCTTGTTGGTCTCTTGCCAAACCTTGTTTGGCTTGTTTTTGGCGTATTGGACCCGTGGACACACAGTATTCCTGCTGCACTAGAGGAAAAAGACAAGGCGCTGGCTGGCTTGCTGTTGTTGTTTGAGACGTGGTAGCGGTAACCGGAGAGAGGGGGGATTGGCGAACCAGGCGCACTTTTTTCTGAGCCGGGGCTGGAGTAACTCGTAACACTGTACTCCTGTTGTCGGCAGCTGTGTCGTTTTGATTCTCTTCTTTCTTAAAAGTTCATCGTGCGCTCACTCGCTTCTTGCTTTCTGCCTCACTTTCCATTCACTCTTGCCGTCACGCCTGCCTGACTACCACATTCGTTGCCGAACCACCCAGTCGTTCCTTCCTTCCCGGCCAACCCTCTCCCGTCCCCCTCCTACGACGTACGAAATCGAGCTTCCCGCGCTTCGTTCCTTCCTCAACCGAATCGTATCGAAAACCGACCGACCAGTCGCTCCTTCCTTCTCGACATCGCAAACGCACCTCCCTCTCGAGCTCCTTTCCCTCCTCTTCTCGACAGCTATAAAAACCTCGCTCCTGTTGCTCGTCCCCGTCTCCTCCCTCTCTCTCTCTCTTCTCCCTCTTCTCCTCAACCAACTCGATCCTTACGACAGCTTTATCCCGCACGCAAGCATCGATACAACACACTTACCTCTTTATACCTACCTCTATCCTTTTCTTCCATCCCTATCTGTTTCACAATGTCTTCCGACGGTCTTTTTGGAGACGACCTCGTTAGCAGCGAGGTCACTTCGCAGCTGCCTGAGGGTTACCGCATCCGCTCGCTCCGCTCCACCGACTTTGCTACGGGCTTCCTTGACTGCCTGCGCGTCTTGACGACGGTCGGCGACATCACCGAGGCTGCTTTCGTTGAGCGCTACAACTTTTTCGCCCAGCAGAAGGGCACCTACTTTGTCCTTGTCATTGAGGACGCCGCCGGCAAGGTCGTCGGCACCGGCGCGCTCGTCGTCGAGCGCAAGTTGTGAGTCCAGCCCCAGCGTCCACCCTGCGCCCAGTGACATTTCTCTCCGCCTACATTTACTAACGTGTGTGTGTGTGTGCAGCATCCATAACCTAGGCATTGTCGGTCACATTGAGGACATCGCCGTTGCCAAGGATCAGCAGGGCAAGAAGCTTGGTCTGCGCATCATCCAAGCCCTCGACTTCATCGCCGAGAAGGTCGGCTGCTACAAGACGATCCTCGATTGCAGCGAAGCTAACGAGGGTTTCTACGTCAAGTGCGGCTTCCGCCGCGCGGGCCTGGAGATGGCCCATTACTACAACAGCGGCAGCAACACCAACGGTGCTGCTGCAAAGACGAGTACATAAGCCCCGTCCCGTCCTCAGCCCTGTGTTCATTTCTCTCTGTCCTGCTGCTGGGCTCATCCCACAGAGGGGCTTCTCCCGCAACATGCGGCTGACTAGGTTCTTTGCTTTCCGACGCACTTTAGACAAGCTGTGAGCACTATTTTGTGATGCACACAGCGCGAGTGGCCAGTCCGAACTGGCTCCCCAACTTTTCCTTTGGCCGCCTGCTGTTGACAGGGCAGGGCTTGGCGATCAGGACACACAGCTGCGTTGGATGGAGATCGTGGTGGTGGTGGTGGTGGTGGTGGACGTGGACTTGGGGATGGGTCGGTGGAAGTTGATGGCTCTTTGTGGCCTTCTAGACGACTCATCCTTTATCGTTTTTTGTGATTTCTTTGTTTTTTTTCCTCCGGTCCTCTGTTGATACAGGGTCCGTGACGGTTTGGCGCACGAGCATACGTGATTGATTTGTTTTTCTTTCACTCCTCATACATACACACACATATTCCCATTTTCTTATTTTAGAGGCAAAGCTTTTGCGGGAGTCGACAGCATTTAACGGCGGATCTCTTTTCGGCTATTAGCAATAAACAACAGCAAGCGCTTTTCCCAGTCACTATTACCTCTCCCACGTAATTCTATGTGCTTTGCATTAAACGCACGTCGTCAATGGTAAAGTAGTCTCTAGTCTCGTAGTGTTGCTGTCTGGAATGTAGTATGCACATTCATGGCATCACCTAGCCTGAAGCGGCAGTCTACGTGCAGACCAATGCGACGTCCGTCATAAAGAACCGGCGATCTGGTGCCTTGGAAAATAACTACGCCAATGAAAAAATGACCAGGCCAAGACCGGAGACGGGCTCTTCCAGACTTCCACTGCGCTGCACTCGTATTGAATAGTGACAGGAGAACAGTTCGTATTGCAATCGCATCGTTCCGTACCAAGCGTTTCCCGCAGCCTCAAGTTCCGCCAATGTCCGGCACAATCAGTTTATCGATTATGGTGTTTTATCGTGTTTAATTATGGCTTGGATCTTCTCGCCTCCTAACCCGTGGCCGGACTTGACTGTGCTCCATAGTGGCTGGTGGTCCGTCATCGTGTTTTTTTCTCTCTCGCTGATCTGTCCGTCAAGTTGTGGCCCACATCTGGCCTCACTCTGCATTCAGCCTCAGATCTGCTCCGACGGCCGTCACTGGCCACAGCAGTCCACTCTCACCTGCCTTCTCACTGTTTCTTATTTCTCATTTAATATTGCTCGGAATTCCGACGTGCGACCTCTGGCCATACAGACAGCCCATTTGCACAGCTGTTGTCGACGTACAGCCCTCAAAAGAGAAAAAGCCTTTGCACAAGCACATGGGAAACGAGACATCAAGACAAGAAAGACGACAATGAGTTGACTCGTGTGACAACGAGTGACAACTCAGGGCCCCATCAGCTGAGACTGAGATTGAGAGATTAAGAGAGCAAGACCCTTGTGCCATCCTGCGCGGAAGAGGCCCATATTCCGATCTCTCTTTGGTCGTCGACTCCGTTCTATTTCGAGATCGTCAGTTTGGACATTGCCCACTGCCGTCCTTTGGGATTTTTCACGTTCTTTTCTGGTAGTACACTATTGCTCGTAACTTCATTCCAGATTATCAGTCTCTTTGCTCATTTATTTCCTTGCCCCTCTTCTTTCTTTTTGGTCCCCTCTCGGCCTCCTCTCATTCCGCTGCCCTGTTTCCAAATGCGGCTGCCCCCGGCGATCCATGCAGCACTAGCACGATTCTGCTGCGGATATACGTCAAAAGCACACGCGACGTGCGTGTTTTGCATCGCTTCTCGTCATGTTTGGCAGTGTCTTGGACAGTCTTGGGCGCCTTCTGTCTGGGTCCTCCAGGTTTGATAGGCGCCCTGCTGGTCTGCTGGTCTGCTAACGCCTGCTTGGCTCACTGTTCCTTGACTAACGGCCAAGGCACTAATACTGGTATGCCCGCACCCGTACCACTACCACGCAAGAAACGGACAATCACATGTCTTTTTCTGGTGCACTTTTGGCATTTTCCCGCACTTTACGCTGGCGCTGGCGTGTCCCTCCTAAAACTAAAAGACTAAAAAGACACCCCCGGTCGTTCCTTCTCTTACTGGCCTCCTGGCATGCCCCTTGGGCCCAGTCGGACAGTGCGGTGGGGTGCTTCCTTCCCCTTTCGGGCAATGCTCCTTGTGGAAAGAGACGACCACTTACACCCAATTTGCCATTTTCTTCGTACTTCGTAGTGAGCAACCGCATGTCAGTCACCTGGTGCACACACGACAAAGACCAAAGGGAAGGAACTTGCGTGTCAAATGAGGGAAAAGGGAAACAACGAACTGACACGCCCCGAACCCACTCTCCACTGCTCTTACTCTTCTCACTCTCGTGTGCCTGCTTTGTTTGGTATATATCCTCTCGTGGTATGCACCCTTTTTCTTCTTCTCCGTTTATTTTGTCTTTTCTCTTCTCCCCTTCTTCCCCTCTCTTTCTCTCCCTTCTCCTCATCCTCCGTCGACTTCTTCCGCACTTTCGAACAATTCGGTCTTCGTCGCCACACCCTCCTCCACGGATATCCCCAACTTTGCTTCCCGCTCCCAACGTCGTGCACACTCGAAAAAGAAAGAAACGTGCCTCTAGCCGTCAGATCTGCGTCTCTTCACTTTCACTTTGTTCTCCTCACGTCTCATCATCTATTTTGGGTTTGCTCTCTATTCACGCCCTCAACGCCTCCTCGCACCCCCTCTTCCGGTACTCGACACGCACTCGACCCAAAGGCTATAATACAATACTCCTCACCATTGTAAAGACAACTGCGACTTGCCGTCTTGATCCCTGTCTTCTCTCTCGTCTTCCGTCCGTCTTTCTGTTATTTATTATCTCGCCTACACTCAAACCGCAACTATGGAGTCGCCTCGCATGCGTACATATACTGCCGAGGGCACCACGCCGTTCCCCAGTTTTCCTTCCCACACACACTCGCACAACCGCCGCGAATCCGTCAAGTCGCTCGACGAAAACGAAAAGTTCACTGCGCACTGCAACAACGCCCTGGCCAAGATCCGCCTCAGCTACATTCGTCTGCTGTAAGTTGTGACACCCTTCTTCTCTTTCTCTCTCTCGGTCGTTCTTGTGCTCGTACGGCCTTTTGACAGTGTACGACCGCGGCCTTGTGCACCCTTGATGAGACATATAAAGTGCTCAACATGTCACCCAGCGCCACTCGAGAGAGACAAGACACTGCCACTACAGTTTATAAGAAACCTATACTAACTGCCCAGCGCCCGCGACAAGCTTGAGACCAACACTGGCCGCGACGTCGTCCGCCGCCGCAACTCCAAGGTCACGCCCGTCCACCAGTTTGGCAAGCCCGCCCAGTTCACGAAGCGCACCGTAACCCGCACGGTCTCTTTCAGCAACTAAACCTCCTCTCTCTCTCTCAACACTTTTGAGTTTGGAGAAGAGGGAGCGGCCATGTGGAAGAGCAGCCGCGCCGCGAGCAGTGGCGATGACGGCCGGTCATGGATCATGGGCAAGGAGGCCTTTGAGGCGCGCATGCCGCACCACAGCGGCATCAAGGCACTGTGGGAGACCAAGTGGAAGTTCCCGTGCACACAGAGCGTCTACCCGTTCCACGACGGCAAGTACGAGGACTTTGAGCCCATTTTCGAACACCTGATTGCCAACGACATCAACGACGGCACGTCGGCGGCCTACACGGAGGCCTTCTTTCCGGTTGCCGAAGCACTGACGGCCCAGGCCGACCAATTGCTGGCCGCAGACGGTGGCGACAACAAAAAGGCCGCATCCGACCTCTACCTCCGGGCCTGTGCGGTCTACCGCATTGCCCGGTTCCCGTACATTACGGCGGCACCAACAGTCAACGACGAGGTCAAATGGCGGGCATGGACGGCACAGAAGGCGGCCTATCTCAAGGCCACCAAGACATGGGAGGTGCCCATTGAAGAGGTTCTCGTGCCACACATTCACCGGCGCAAGGTTGAAGAGGGTGATGGTGCTGCGGGGGTCAACCCGGAAGGCGATGCCATTCCCGTGTACTTGCGACTACCACCGGAGGCTTTGGCGCCACGACCTGTCCCTGTCATTGTGCTGCTCACCGGTCTCGACGGCTACCGACCCGACAACACCGGCCGCTGTGACGAGTTTCTGGCACGCGGCTGGGCCAGCATCGTGCTCGAGATCCCGGGCACAGCCGACTGTCCTGCCGACCCGGCGGACCCCCAAAGCCCCGAGCGGTTGTGGGACAGCCTGTTTTGCATGGATGGCTGCCTTTAGCGGCGTGTTCGACATGCGACGCATCGTCGTGTGGGGCTCAGTGCGGGCGGCTACTATGCCGTGCGCATTGCCCACACGCACCGCACACAACTGGCAGGGTCCGTGGCCCAGGGCGCGGGCGTGCACCACTTCTTTGAGCCGGCGTGGCTGGCCAAAGCAGACGGGCACGAGTACCCCTTCCAGCTGACACCCGCCCTGGCGCTCAAGTACGGGTTCGCCACGGCACAGGAGTATGTCGCGGGTGCACTGGCCAAGTTTTCGTTGCTAACCACGGGGATCCTGGACCAGCCGTCCACGCGGCTGCTGCTGATCAATGGCACACAAGACGGACTGATGCCCATCGAGGACTCGATGCTGCTGTTTGACCACGGATCGCCCAAGGAGGCACGCTTCTTCCCAGGCAAGCTGCACATGGGCTATCCCTTTTCGAATGCATCCGTCTACCCATGGATCGAGAGTGTCATGGCGTCTGTCAAGGATTAGAGTGGGAGTGAGTGGAAGAGGAGTGTGGTTCTTTGATATTCTTGGACATATTTTGATATTTTGGTATTTTCGCATTTATGATTACTTCTTTGCATGTCTTATTTGATATTGATGAAAAGTTTTGGGTATTCTTTATTTCCTTCACAGCTCAAACTTGATTCTATTTCATTTTCTAAAATCACTCACTGAAACCGAAAGTTGATGTACGAAAAGCCTGGCTCGACAACGTCCTCGCCCAAAACCTCGACGGTGGCATCACCTGCTGCGCCGGCTGCCACCAGTAGAGGCGTAAAATGCTCGACAGTCGGGTGTGACCGCTTAAACTCGTACAATGGCTCCAAAGCTAGTAGGGCCGTCTTCCGTTCCTCGCCCTTTTTGAGGAGGGTCGCCGCGCGGATGTGGTCGTCGAGTATCCGCGACTCCTTCTGGACTTTGGCGGTGGCCGCCGCCTTTCCCTCGTCGGTCGTTTCCGCCGCAATCTCGGCCAGCGATGCAAACGAGTGCACAGCCATGCCGGAACCGATAATTAGGAAGCCTTGTTTACGCAGTTCAGCCAGAGCTTCGCCCAACCGCAACTGACTCGCCAGGTCGTAACCATGGAACGTCGACACTTGGACCACAGGAATCTCCAAGGGTGCCTCCTCCGGAAACATGACGGTAAACGGCACCCACAAACCGTGGTCGACGCCGCGCTCTACCCGTTTGGCCGCGATCGGACCGGACGTCAGTCCCCTCAGATGCTTCCACACGGCCGTGCCCAGCTCGGGGTCGTCCCGGTGCGGCCACTCCGCCTTGTACAGTTCGGGCCGCGTATCGTGGAAATCATTGACAAAGTCGTGTAGAATGGGCGTCTCGGGCTTCACATTGACTTCAATGACCCCGGGGCCATGGATCTCGCTGGCTTCAAAGTGGCCCGACAATGTCAGGATGGCCCGGGGTGGTGGGGAGATGGACTGGATTTCACGGCCAATCTCTCTCAAGTTGCGGCGGACGACGGCGCTGTTGGGGTCTTGACGGAAGAGCAAGCTGGCACCGGCATGGCCGATAAAGTAGATCGGCAAAGAGGTTGGGGTCTCTTCTTGTGTAGCGGAAGGCATCGTGGAGGTGGTGTTGAAGGAAGTTGAGGTTGAAGGTGACGTTAACGTACCGAAGGATTGGATCGACAAGCTGTTGACGGATGACAGTTGTTTCAGACCACACGGCGTCGTCTTTTATTTATCTGCAATTTCTTTGGCTCATTCTCTCAACTTACACTCCTCACTGTGAGAGTGTGCGGTTGCGTGATGCAGTAGCTGTGATTGTGTCATCGCCTTAGCGGCGCTGCCAACCACTCCACAACTACCAAAAGCGATCGAATAACGGCCGCTACAGAGTCATGCTTGTGTCATGTAAGTGTGTAAAAAAAGGGCGTTTAAAAAAGAAGCGTATTTCCGGTATTCTATTCTATCAGTTGCGTTTGCCTTTTCATTATTTCTGAATCGTGCATCGCCCTTCTTCAGCCGTCTTTGATGGCCCCTACGTCTAAGTTTGCTTCTTTACTCCTCCTTCTCCGACACAATATCACCGGCCGCGTTGTAAAAGATCTCCTTGACCTTGACCGACCGTAAATGCGACACACCGCCCGACAGCGACGAGTCGTGGTGGAACAAGTACCACCGGCCCTCAAACTCCACCACCGAATGGTGTGTCGTCCACCCAACCACGGGCTCCAGCAGCCGGCCCCGGTACGTAAAGGGACCATAGGGGCTCGTGCCTGTCGCATAGCACAAGTAGTGCGTGTCGCCCGTCGAGTAGCTAAAGTAGTACACTCCATTCCGCTTGTGCATCCACGCCGCCTCAAAGAACCGCCGGTCGTGGTCGTCGGCCGCAATGGGTTTGCCTGTCTCGGGCGCCAGCAGCTGGATCGTGCGGACGGGCTCGGCCAGCTGGCCCATATCGTCGGCGGCCAGGCGAACAACACGGGGGCCCATGGCTGCCACGCCCTCGCCCGAAGGTTCCTTGGGCCCCTGCCAGCTGGCATCGTAGGTTTCGGCATTGCCGTCGCCGCGGCCCTCGGGCCCTGGTAGCACTGCAGCTGGCCGCCCCAGAGTCCGCCAAAGTACAGGTAGGCAGGCGCCTTGTCGCCCTCGACGGCAACGTCGTCCACGAGCACGGCCGGATCGATGCTGTACGACCCGGGGATGTAGTCTGGGTCCGCCTTAAAAGGACCCTCGGGGCGGTCGCTGCGGGCGACGCCAATGCGGAAGATGCCGTCCTTGTCGCGGGCCGGGAAGAACAGGTAGTAAACACTGTCGCGCACGGCCGCATCGGGCGCCCACAGCTGCTTGGAGGCCCAGGGCACGTCCTCCACCCGCAGAGCAATGCCGTGGTCGGTCACGAGTGCAGGGGGGTCGATCGACGGCGTGCTAAACACGTGGTAGTCGTTCATGTCGTACTGGTCGCCATTGTCGTTAAATTCAATGTCGGACTCGCGGTCGTGCGAAGGGTAGACGTAGATGCGGCCCTCAAAGACGTGCGCCGACGGGTCGGCCGTGTACAAATGAGTGATGAGCGGAGGAGACATGTTGGAGCTGGTCGAGGAAGAAACTGATGTTTGGGTGTTGAAGAAAGGTCCCATCACTTGATGGGCGATGCTGCTTTTAAGATCACTCAATCCCAAAGCTTCTCTTCTCTTTTCATCCCGCCTCTGCTTCCTCGGCCGCGTCTTGTCCGGAGTCGAGCCCCGCGTTTCCGTTAGCTGGTGCCAGAGGAAAAAAAAGTGAAGAAAACCGCCAAAAAGCGTGAGGAGAATCCTCAAGTCTCCAACTCCCACCCCATTTAGCCCGTCCCCATCCATTGCATTTACCCATTTACCCTCCCGCGACCTAAAAAAATCCACAGCAAGTCCACATTTTGCGGAGCTGTAGCTGTGCGACGTAACGCGTGGGACGACCATGTGCCAACGCAACGGTTGATTTGGTCTGCTTGTCGAAAGGTCTCATTGAGTCTTGGAGAGTCTTGGAGCCGTCGAGTCTCGATTTGGTTTACCCCGTCAGACGAGTGCCGACCGGGTACTCGGGTGGGGTTTCGGTCGCCATTATCGCGCTTGTGTACGTCGTACTCGAGATGGTATTTGTCCGATGATGATAATGCCGGTGGTTGTCAATTCCGCCGTAAATAGACGCCGTCGTCGGAAGGCTGGCCGGTAGCTATGGTCGCTCTCCTTACCTTGTTCAGCTTTCGAATCAAGACACCTCTTTGAGTCTAGCCATGGGCGGCAGTGCTTCCTCGAATGTCTTTTCGACGTCGGAGACTAGGCCGGGCGCACAGTCTTTTAAGCTTGTTCGTAGTTAGAAAAGAAAGAAAGAAAAGAAGCTTAATGTAGGCGCTGTCGTTGTTGTTTATCTTTCAGCTGGTTCTCTTTAGACACAATTTGAACCCCGTGATAAAGACGACGGGCAGTGCAACCCCCGATCACGGCCGCTCCTTCCTTCTTCAGGCTTTGTCCCTACATGGTTCTTTCCTCAGCCTTGAGTTTTTTCTCTCTTTCTTTTTGACAATTCGTCTATTCTTCGCTCCTTCCCTGTTCACTTCTTATCCCACCCGCTCTTTCTGTTCTGGACTAGCCTTGTCGCAGCTGGCGGCTGGCTGCCTCTTTCCTCTTCTCCTCTCCCACCCTTGTTCGCTCTTTCCTCTTTCACATCTGTTCACTTTCAGCCCTCGGAGGGGTAGGGGTATCGGAGAGAGGAAAGAGCATGTGTGTGTGCACCTGCCCTCCCAAAACACGGCACATCGTACGACGGACCTATCACGAGCTTGCCAGCAAGCCACAAAATTTTATCGCGCTCCTTTCTCTATTCCTTTCTCTTTTCCCGCTTCCTTACCTTTCCTCTTTCCTCCCAGATCGACACTCTTCGTTCGACCGATAACTGTCGCGAACTGCCCAGGAAGCTGTCTTGGCCCAGACACCAGAGCTAACAACAGGCGAGACAGGGCAGATTTCGAGTTTGTGTTTGCTTCTGCTTCTCTTTTTTTGTCTCTTCCCCATGTTTTTGTGCATCTGTCGTCCCTCCTTCGGTCCCCTGCATGTCTTCCTCCATGTCTTTCCCTACATTTCCAGATGGCCTCCGCTCCCTGTGAGAGAGGACTACAACGACAGTCAGGAACGCCACCAAATCTGCGGTTGACATTCCGAGCGACAAAAAACGACAGAGACACTCTCGCGATGCATACTCCTTTTTGGACAAGTCAGGCAAGTATCCAATACTCTTCACTCCATTTCCATGTATCTGAGAAATCAATGAAAACCCTCGACGCCATTCGATAGATGGAGTCAGTGCTAGTTAAAACAACCCACCTTGCACTCCATCTACTTTCTGAATGCATCCCTTTCGGGACTGCCCTCCCAATGTCGGTCTCACCATTCCGTTATGGTCCTTTCCTTCTTTCTGTCTGTCTGCCTTTTCGGTCTAGACCCGTTCGATTCTTGAATGTTTCTGGTCCCCTGGACCTTTCTGGGCCTTGTCGACCTTGGCTTGTCTTCTGGTTGGCCAGCCCGAAGCGAGAGTGCGCGAGGCAGATGCTACCCTCTTTTCTTCTTTCTGTGCGGTAAGTCCAAGTCTCTTCTTACTTTCCGACATAATGGTGGGCAGCAAGCAATGAGGAGATGAACGTGGCAGGCAGTCCTCCACTGGAAAGACTGTGTTGACTCAACCAGCAGTTACAAGTGTACACTGGGGCAACATGGACTGCATTTCACAAAGAAATCATTCAGTGTCGATGACCCTTTTTTTGTGGCGTTTTTTTTCTTCTGCGAAAAACTGTTGCCCAACGCTACCCGTGCGGCTGAGAAGAGGAAAAAAAAGGGAAGACAGAGACATAAGACAGAGAGAGCAACACACACAAAGGACTCTTCCTCGCGCAGATGACCGACCCTGGTCAAGCCTTATGATCGAGATAGTCCACAGAGAACGAAGAAAGCACGTTGCAAAACGCCTGGTCAGGTTCGGAAATCAAAAGAAAGGAAGGGAAAAAAGATGCAGATGCAAGGTCGACCGCCCAAAAGCTTAGCTGCGCCCCTCCCCCTGCTTCTTTGGTCTGAATCGTCAGCTGGCAATGGGTGCGGCGCTCGTTCCGTCTGGGCGGCTGGGGTGTGTGGTCTGGGCACGGCCTGATGGGGACAAGCTGAAGAAGGAAACAAGCATAAAATCAATAAAAGAGGAAAGGGACAAAAAGAAAGAAGTAGGAAAGGATGGGCAGCACGGCCAACACGTCCGCCCGTTATAAACGATGTCGGCTCCTCCCATGTCAAGCTGATAATTTTATTTTTATTTTGGATTCTTATTCTCGCCCACTTCCCTCTTTTATTTACTTTTACCGCATCTCACGATCGAGATACCGTCGTCATCTCACATCTCACATCTGCCGTGCTATCGTGCCATCGTCCCGCCTTGGTCTCTTGGCGCATATTTTCCATTGTACCCATTCACATTTTCACCGCTTCACACAACCTCCCATGCTCGTCCCGCCGGCTCCCACGGTGGCCGCGACGCTGGCCACGGCGGCCACGCTGACCCGGCCGCCGCACCCGGCCGTCACCACCGCGTTCGCTTCGCGTATGCTCGAGCTGCGCCAGGACATGAGCGACACGGTCAATCTGAGCTACGATCTCGCCTGCATCGACTACATTGGCGCGCTCTCGTGCGACAGCCAGTACATGAGCTGCCTCGAGAGTGTCGAGTCCGTCTTTTACGGCACCGACTTCACGGCCACGACCAACGACAATGCCTACACGCAGCTGGACAGCGGCATCTCGGCGTGTTACTGCACCTATGGCGTTCAGTACTTGAGTTGTTATTATGGTGCGCTCGAGAACTCGGCCTGCATCAGTTATTTCGGCACCTACGACTGGACTAGCTACGAGTCGTACTGGTACCTCGACAACTGCGGCACGGTGCCTCCTACTCTTTTCGGGGGTGGCGGTGCCGGTAAAACCACCAAGGACACCAAACCGCCCACCTCTGTGTCGCTGGACCTGCAGTCGGTCCACGTCGTCACGGCCACCTCGCAGCCGCCGCTACAGGAGCTCACATACTCGCCGCTCTACCAGAGCACAAAAGGCGGCAACCTGCTGGCGGACGAGTGTGCCTCCACGCAGTTTACCCTCATCGAGGATGTCAGTACAGTCTACTGGGCGGCCTATGTGGGCTGTGCCAGCAACCAGCCGCAATGCTGCCCCTGGACGGCCGCCTCCGAGTTCTTCCCGGCCACCGTCACCGGTAATACGACCGTTACAGTCACCAGCACGGTGACGGCCACGGGCACAGCCGCCACGGGCACCAACATGGGCCTCAATGCGTTCCCCGTCGCCGCCAACAAGGACCAGGGCGTGCTCAAAGCCTGTGCCTCGGATTACTACTCGATCTCGGGAAACTGCTGTCCCAGCAACTACTGGCCGTTCACGCGCGATCTCGGCGGCCAGACGCCGTGCTACTCCTCGCTCAACATGGTCACTGAAGCACCCACCTTGACGGCAGGCCTCATCGGCGAGCCCACCAATACACAAAAGCCCACATCGGCCGTCGTCAATATCGTCTGGGCCATGAGCTACCCGGTCCAAAGTAAGAGCAGCCTGTCCAAGGGCGCCATTGCGGGCATTGTGATTGCGGCCGTGGTAGTGATTGCCGCGATTGCCGCGCTGAGTTTCTTCCTGATCCGGGCCCGCCGCAAGAACAAAGTGCTTCAGCAGCAGCAAGTGCCCCAGCAGCAGTCGCAAGTGCAGGCTGCTCCTCCACCGCCTCAGGAGGGACTGGCTGCAGCAGGATTGGCCGCCGCTCCTCTGGCCTACGATCCCAACAAGCCCCAGGGCATGGTCCAGGTGCAGCCCGCAGCCGGCGGTTATGTCTACCCTCAACAGCAGCAGCAGCAAGTGTATCCCCAACAGGGCTACCCGCAACAAGGCTACGCTGCCGTCGACAACCGCGCCAGCCTCGCCCCCTCGTCGGTTACGCCCGTCTCCCAGCTCGTGCCCCAGACGACGGGCACCACCAATGTTAGCGATCTCAGCACACAAGGTCTGGTGGCAGGCAATGGAGGTGTGCCCACACCCAGTCCTGGTCCCGCGCCCATTGCCGAGGGCGACGAGAATGCTGCCGCTGCCGCCGCCGCTGCTGCCTACCACCAACAAGTCCAACAACAGCAGCACCAGCAGCAATACTACCAGCAGTACTACCAGACACAAGGCCAGATTCCGGGACAAGTCGCGGCTGCCCCTCAGCCTGGTTACGTGTCTGCCCAGCCTGTCTATGGCCAGCCGCCAGTGCAGCCCCAGCAACCGCAGCAAGCTGTCTTCTATGAGGCCGACCACGGCGGCCAGCCGGCGCCTGTGGCCCCCGTGGAAGTGGCGTCGCCTGACAATGGGGTGAGTCCATTGACGGCCGCCACGGCACATGCTCCCAGTCATCAGGCGTAAAGAAGATGTGACCAGTATTTGGTTGTGATAATTTCTTCTCGTTGTATATGATTGTCTTTGATTTTTTCTATGATGTTTATGTATGGGAATATGAGCGGAAGATGCTGGGGGCCACGAAGATGATAATGCGTGCTTCAATCTTTTGACTTTTGGATACCAGTAATATACCAACATTATGTACATTGCAATGCCCTCCCATGTATATCCTATCGCTGTGAACCTTGGCTTCTCATATAGCCACCTTCTTTGCCTCTTCTTCGTCTGCTTTAATCCACGCCGCCTCCACCGCCGCCAGAGCGCTCGCCTCCACTTCTGGCAGTGGCCGGTTTCCGTCGACAATCACCACGTCTGGCTCAGGGTGTGCCGCGTCGGGTTTTTCCAAAATGGCCAGCTGGCTGTGCACAAGGTTCGACTTGGCGAAATGGTGCGTCGTCTGCGCGCGAACGTCGGCTCGGCGGACCAGCTCCGACTCGGGGACGTCCAACAGGACAAACAAAAGACGAAGATCGCCGGCCTCGTGTGCGCCTTTCCGGAGGAGCGCCCTGTACTCTCTCTTCAACGCCGAGCAGGTCACAATCAAGTGGTGCGTCCCCGGTCCTCTCAGGTGTACTACGGCATGCTCGCTAATCGCCTGCAGCCACCCGGCACGGTCCGCGTCCGTCAACGACTCGCCCCGACTCATCTTGGCAATGTTGGCTGCCGGGTGGAAATCGTCGCCCTCAATGTACTTTGCCTTTAACAGAGAGGCCAGGTGCTGGGCCGTCACCGTCTTGCCGGATGCCGAGGAGCCAATAACAAAGACGATCCACCGCGTGTCTTCGGAGCAGCCGCCGTCGCGGGCTGTTGTGGGAGCAGAAGAAGGGTTGGCGGCTGCCGTGGTGGGCGGTGGTACTGAGGCCATGGTGGAGGGGGGGGGGGGGGGTGATGTGCTCTTTAGACAATGCGTCCGACAATATGAAAAAGGAAAAACAAGACAACAGTTGACAATTGGCTAAGTGTAGAGGGGCTTTTAAATGTACTGTGACGTGTCACAAAATAATTTTGGATTGTCGTTCGAGACAATGAAAGATGTTCAAAGAACGATGGCGGGAGCTTGAGACGGGACGATCTTACGGTGGGCGCATTAGGGCCCCATTTACGTCACCTCACAAGGACCCTTAAATATACGCACGTGATGTTCAGTATCAAGCAGCGTCAACAACGTCAACAACCGCAACCAGCAAGATCGTATGAATAAATTTGTGATATCTAATAAATACAGTGCTTTTACTTGATTCGTAACCGTCGTTACAATGTTGCCATCCCAGAAAGTAGCGCCACAACCTAGCTAAGACATGAAGGACATGAATGATTAAACCGTTTGCTCATCTCGTCTCAAACGGTTTCTCTCTGATCTCCTTTACGATTTATTTTCTCCCACTCTATGACTCCTCCTTGGCCTTGAGCGCATACATCTTGACGGGTAGCAGCTCTGCCTCGGGCGGGAACCCACGCTGTAACTCAGACCGGACCAGCCGAAAGCCGGCCTTGGCAAAGATGTTTTGGAAATGATTGTTCGGATCTGGACGTCAGTCAGTATACGTAGCACCAAAACAGTCGTCGGCGGGTCGACTCACCTCGTCACACTGCTGTCCTGCGTGTCAAAATCGTCAATGCCCATGTTCGTCAGGTTCTCCTTGATCACCACCACACCCTTGCCGGGTTCCAGCACCGTCCGGCATCGCCGCAGGTACTCGACAAACTGGTCGTCATTCAAGTAGCCCGTGCACCACTGCGTCCACACCAGTCCATACACGGGCAGTCCCGCTCCCGTCCCACCGTCGGTACTGTCGGCCTCGGGCGTCCAGCCTTCCAGTCCGACATTGAAGATACGCCGCACACCCGGTTTGCCCGCCAGCTGCTCGGTAAACTTGGCCACGGGCTCAATCACGTCGACCTCGTCGGCAATGTCCAGCAGCATGCCCTCGGTAATACGTCCAATGCCGGCGCCGCCCTCCAGCGCTCTTGTGATCCTCCTGAGTCCTGGCTTGCTGCCAATGCCTAGCTTCGCCAGGAACGTCCGCGACCCGCGCAGATCAGCGCGCGACACAAACGCAAACCCGCCGAGCATGCCGTCGTCGTCGGCGCTGATGGCTTCCCAGTAGCGTTTGGCGTCGGCATTGTTGACGCGGGCTTCGGGCGTGGCATCCACGGAAACGTCTGGTGGTAATTGATCGGCCATTCTGTTGTGTGTGGTCGTGTGGCTGTGTTCTTGGAGAGAGACAGACGAAGGGCTCTGACGACTGCCGGCAGAATTGGTGATGCAAGTACCTTCGACCACTACAGCTCCCCGCCAGAGAGCTCCCCACTCTTGCGCCGTGACCGCCAAAGTGTGCCCAAACGGCAGTTTCAAGATGCACGTGATGCACCACGTGTGTCCTCTAACACAACAAACATGCTTCTTACTTACATAATTCTCTCGATAAACATATTCGCGGCCTACCTTTTCCCCATTCTCCTACGACACGACTACGCAGTACTACTTATTTTGCAACCAAACTCGACGACAAGACACGATACAGCCATACCCCATGTCTCCTGACTTGCAGAGTGCGTCGCCATCTCCGCCACCCGCCGCCATGTAGCAACCAACATCGGCGCCGAAAGACAAAGACGGTCCGTCCTCGAATCCTTTGTCTGCAGAGCCTTTAAAGATCAACTGGGGACTCTACCCCAAGTTTACGGGATATTCCCCTCATGAGCCTCTTGAATGTTATGTCCCGGGCGGCTTTCACCCTGTGTCCTTGGGAGATATCTTGAAAGATGGCCGGTATACCATTCGGCACAAGCTGGGCTATGGCGGCCAGTCCACGGTGTGGCTGGCCTGGGATGGACATGGACATGAACCACATGCGCATGAACGTGGGGCATGGGTTGCCATCAAGATCAAGTCCGCTCGGGCTTCTGAGAATGGCCTGGACCAGGACTCTGAGATCAGTATCCTCAATAAGCTCGAGAAGTACTACGGCAGCACTGAATGCAGCACCGAAAAGAGGACACAGCCACGCCCCTTCACCCGGCTTTTTGATACATTCCAGCATGCAGGCCCGAACGGCGTGCACAACTGCATCGTCACAGAGGTGCTCGGGCCAACGCTGGCAAATATCCTTGATGAGTACCAATACCGACCGGACGACGTTACGCATACTCTTACGCTGCCTCCGAGTGTGGCCCTTCGGGTATCGCGGCAGCTTCTTCAGGCGCTCGACTTTGCGCACCACGCCGGCATTGCCCATGGAGACGTGTCCCCTCAGAATATTGCGTTTACTCTCAGTGCACAGGAAGACGGTACTGATGATGACCTCTTCGAAATGGCCGGCGGAGAGCCGACAACGGTTGCGTACGAGAACAACGCCACACGGCCAGCCGGTCTCCCCGAGCAGCTGGTTACTTGCACGGCCTGGGATGGCTGGTATTTTGATCCCCTACAAGATATTCGGCTGATTGACTGGGGCTGGTCGTTTCCTGTGGAGGATACCATCACTGTTCTTGGCCAGCCCTACAACCTGCGGCCAGCCGAAACGTTTTTCGGGCATGAATTTACCTACAAGCACGACTTGTGGAGGGCAGGCTGTATGATATACGCTCTCTTCTACCAAACGCCACCGTTCCACTGCATCGGCGACCCAAACCATTTCTTTATTCGGCGGCTGGTTGCCAAGCTGGGTCCGTTGCCAGCCCGTGGCATGCCAAATGGGGGGAGATGATGATTGGCAACAAATATGCGGAGAAAGACGGTACGTTCTCCCTCCTCGTTTCTTCCTTGCTTCCTTTCTTTCTTTCCTCCTGACTATTCTTTCTTTCACCATGTTAACAGCATTCTCCAAACAGCAGCCGACATGCCCCAGGAGCTTATACAGGATACATTCGAGCCTCGGCGACAGGAGATTGCTGCCCGCATCCTCAATGCCGATGCAGGTGCAAATGCAGATGCAGACTTTGACCAACACAAGGGCGAAGACAAGGATGAAAACGATAACGACGATAACGACGACAACGACGACAACGACGAATATGCCGAGTATGACGTGGAGTCACTCAAGTGTCTACTGCGCCCAATACAGGGCCTTATGCGGCATGAACCTGACAAGCGCATCTCCTTGCAAGAGGCAGCGTCTTTGATCGAGTGGACAGACCACAGGAGGGAGGCCAACAGCAGTGACGATGCAAACTGAGTGTATGAAATTAATTATGAATGTATGAACTAGAACACTGAATTAAAAAAAAAAAAAAAAAAAAAAAAAAAAAAAAAAAAACTAGCCCTTTTTGGTTACTTTTTTCTTTATCATTTTGTTAACTTTGTTATTTTTATTTTTACATTTTAAAAGAGAGAAACAACAAAAGACAACTCTCGAACATTAAATGATCAGAGCCCCGCCGTTGGAGTATGCCATGGTGCCCGTCGTAAAACGATCCTTCATCAGCCACAAGTACGCCTCGGCTACATCTTCGGGGCGGCCCATGGCGCCCACAGGCAGCCGCTTCTCCATGTCCGCAAAGAACTGGTCCCGCTGCTCTTCCGGCAGCACCTTCCATAGGTCCGTTTTGACCATGCCGGGCAGGACCGTGTTGACCCGCACGGGCGCCATGTCAATGGCCAGTCCCTTTGTCATTGTCTCGACACCGCCCGTGAAGAAGAGCACGACCGACCAGCCGGGTGGCGGCAGGTCCGAGGCCTGGCCCGACGTGAATGTGAGAGAAGACGTGCTGGCTTTGGGGAGGTGTCGTTGGGCGACTTTGGCCAGCAGGATGGGCACGAACATGCGCATCTGGGCGCCTTCTAAAACGCTTTCGCGGGTGACGTCGGCCAGGCCCTGGATGGTCAGGCCGTTGGCGGCGGTGTAGACGACGTGGTCGACGGGACGGTCATCGTGGCCCTTGACGGCGGCCACAAATAGGTTCTCCAAAGTGGCCTCAATTTCACCCGTCGAGAGGTCTACCTGAAGACCCTGGATATGTGACTCGGGACCGTACTCTTCTTTCAAAGTAGCGACGGCCTTGTCGATGCGGGCTTGCGTGGACGAGGCCACCGTGACACGGGCACCGTCGGCTAATGCGCCTTCGGCAACACCGTAGCCGATGCCCGATGTACCGCCAATGACGAGGACGTGCCGGCCCTGAAGCTTTTTGAATGTGGAAGGGGCCATAGTGGAAGTTGTATGTGGTTTTATTCAAATGTAGGCTGTTGTGATTGTCGTTTGCCAAGACGGTCTGCTCAGCTCTACGCCTTACACTGCGGACACTGCATTTATACCGTTTGGTTCTACGTCGGGCAAGGACGGGGACAACGTAAATACGTCTAGTATTTCCTTGCTTCTGAGATCATTCGTACAAAATACAACTCATAATGACAAAAAATGACAAAACTAAGGCGTGCCGTTTGCCGTCCGCCGATAACTTGTGTTTATGTCCGGAAGTTTGGTCCTCTTTTTTGTTATCAAAAATGTGGTCTTTTGCCGTCGTTTTAGAGCTTTTTTTTGGTCTTTTTGTTAGCACAAATTGTCAACTCGATTAGGAAAGTAGGCGGACTCGCGTCGACCAAAAAGTGGCGATGTCCGATGCATTTCCTATTTCGGTAATTCAACTCAAAAACATCTCCGACGGACCCTTCTTCACCTTGACATCAATTGAGAACCGTCAAAAAGAAAAGCTAGGATAATGTTTACTGCGTGCTGCTCATCGATTCATCGCCAGGAAGTTGTTGGAGCCCTTTTTCGTTAGTTCGTATTGTCCTTTTCCAAATCTGACATCAGCACGCGGGACAGACTTACACCCTTCGACGTCCTCTTTGACCTGCCGTTTGACCAGACACCGGTCTGCCGTCACAAACGATTGCGATGTCAGTGCACCGCACGTCGACGCAGAGCATCCACTGGCACTGTCCATGGCCCGCTGCAGCGCATCGCCCTTCCAGCCAAACACGTAGTCGCCGTGCTGGCTGTAGCCCGTCTTGTCGCCCGTGCTTAAGACGAATGGCTGCGTCACCGTCGTGTTATCGCTGGTGGCCGGCCAGTCGCTGGGATCGTTGAATGCCGTCGTGTCCCACACAATCTCCAACATTACCTGTGGAATCTTGACGGGGTGCGTCGCCGGGCAGCTGTAGGTGCCGTTTTTACCAACCGAGAAAGCGACGTGTGCTTTGTGGTCCTCTGGGTCAAGACGCACACCGTCCCAGCACGTTGGGAAATGAATGTTGCTGCGGATACCCCCCAAGCAGGGCCGGACCGGAAGATGGGGCGTGTCCAACACAGGATCCGCACACGGCGCTGCATTGTCGCCTTCAAAATTGGGCCCGGTGAAACACCGGAAACAGTTCTTGGGTGTATGGCCCTCGGGGCCCCGCAGTGCCGCATCACCCACCAACATGCGAAACCCGGGTTTGAATGCCGTCACATTGCTCCTCAAGTCTTCGGGGAAATAGTAGATCGTCATGCCCTCGTTGGACCCCCTCAGAAAGCGGTTCGACATTTGCGGCACGCGCTTGTAGCTGCCATTGCGCGCCTGGAAGTACAGGTTGGCCGTCCAGTAGTTCGACAAGTCTTCACTAAAGGAACAGCTCGTGCAGTCCGCGAGGGTGGCCACATCGGTATGGTTGATGGTTGCGGCGAAAGCGTTGCCGCCGACAACTTGGTGGACATGCGGCGACGGGTTCTGGCCGGGCGTGACGAGCGGGTCGAGACGTTCGAGCGGTGATGCGCGCGAGCAGCCAAACCGGAGGATGCCGGCTGCCAAGGTGCTGGGCACTAGAGGCAGCAAGAGTGCTGTAGAAAGAGCTGATGACCGCATCTTGGAGGACGTAGCTGGCGTGTTAGAGCTGCGATGTGATACAGTCAAGTATCACAACAGTCGATTCATATTAGCGACCCCGTCAGCGGAGGCAATCCCTTTTATTTTTTCCCCTGACAAACTGCTTCTCCGCAAGAAGTATCAATATAGATTTAAATAGCCCGCACATATTATTGACAGCTACGGAATTCACAGTACGGACGGGGAAAGTAAAGGCTAAAGGCGAGATGCAAGAATCAAAGACAGGATTCCCGGTACTTGTTGGGATAACTGCCGAGAGGACTACATAGAAGCAAATCGACAGACGAGACTAAAACTATTCTTTCGCTCTCATACCGTTCTTGCTCTTGTGTATGTGTAATTTGTTTCGAGTTTTTGTGTTATTTCTTGTGGTCATATTGTCGTAGCTTTGTGCCT